>CM076850.1:54648303-55396374 GCA_039519185.1 Astragalus membranaceus
ACTTATTATAACTTACTCTGTGATAGTGGGGCACCACTGCCCTATATTTTGTTTTGTTTTGTTAAAGCAGCTTCAATAGTGATGACCTGTGGCATTTGGGGTCGCATGTTTGCATTTTCCTTTTGACGCTCGCACTTCAAGTTTTATCATCAAGTAATAGCAGGGGTCATGACAAACGTTGCGGAAGTTCTTCATCATCTGTGAGCAGCATCTCTCAAGTTCCATCTCTACGATCCCAACTGTGAGGTTTGAGCCTAAACACGTTCTTATATATATTGTGTGTATTCCTTGCTTGCATTAGTCTGCAGAACTTGACTTTGTACTTAATTGTCTTGCATTTGATTTTCATACACACTGAGGCACTTCTGTTGGCACCCCTGAGCCTTTCAAACCACACCTAACTAATGTTTATCCTCTGCTAGCCCCTCTGAGCCTATTGTTAAAAATTGTATGTTGTTTCTCTGACAATCATAGCCTAGTTAATTCTTAACCTGGAGTTAGGTAACAAAAGCTGTGAGAGTGGGGAAAGTTTTAAGTTTGGGGTTGTTCGTGGAATAGCAACGAACTAAGTTTGGGGTGGTATACAAGAGAAGGAACAAAGAAAAGAAATAGAAAAAGCAAATATATATATATATATATATATATATATCAAAAAAAAATATATAAAAAAAAAATAAAAATAAAAATAAAAAATAAAATCCTTCTCTTGTTTGTTGAATGCTTTGGGGAAAATGGGTGAGTAAGTGAATTGTGTGAAATTGACTGAGAGAGAGGTAGGTCTAACTCCAAGTGCAACCTACTTATCCAAAATTATCCACCCTTACCTAAGCCCCGCTATAACCCTTAAAGTCCTCAAAATGTATGTATGCATTTCATTTGTCTAAGATGATATAGAACTCTGTCAAGCCTATGAAACGATGATGCAGGTACTGTGAATTGAGTGAATACCCGAAACACCTCAAGAGTGAAACACTGGTGAGATGTGCGTACAGAGAAAACTTGAGAATGCTGCCTGCTTATGATTCGGTATTTCCAATTCAGTTGTCCTGCCACTGCATTAGATTGATGATGATAATTGATGTGCTGATGTGTTTAAGGTTGATGTATTATATGTAACAGCTAAATAGAAAAACAGCCACAGTCTGAATTGATTGTGTGCTTGAGGACAAGCAAAAGTTTAAGTTTGGGGATGTGTTGACTCCCAATCATATGATGTAAGTTAGGCATTTTTAGGACCAATTGTGCAGGGTTTTTATTGTATAACAGTCATTATCTGGGATTTAGTTCAGTTTTAGATCATTGTAGTAGGAAGTTCAATTGTAAGTTATTCCTTCACTTTTGGAGCTAAATGGGACTTGAAGACCTCTTAATTGGTTGTGGCATCTTTCGGCGAACCAGACACTTGCCCGGAAATGCAGCAATCTGGAGGAATTTTGGAAGTCAGAACTTTCTGTCCTTCTTCGCGTCGCGACCAGGAGGGTTCGCGACGCGATCTGGAGGAATTTTTACAAGCCAGAACTTTCTGTCATTCTTCGCGTCGCGACCAGGAGGGTTCGCGACGCGACCTGGAGTAGTTTTGCGAGGCCTGAAGTTTCTGTCATTTGTCGCGACGCGACGGCCACGGGCCGCGTCGCGATGGTGCGTAAAAATTAGGGTTTTTAAAGCCGTTTCAGCAATTTTACAGAGGACTTCGTCTGGGGATCTGAGCCACACTTTGGAGCAGCAGCTGGGGGCGTTTTTGGGAGCTTCTAATCACTTGGGAACAAGGTTTTGAAGACTTCTCATGGATTCCTCTATGTGTAACTTCTCCTTATTTCTATCTTCTCTTTCCTTGATGTTGTCCATGTAGTTTGTTTCGATTAGGGAGAGATGACTCTCCCCAAACCTATCTATTGATTACTTTGTTATGGTTGATTCAGTTGTTTGGTTAATTTATCATAAGTCTATGCCTATTTGTGTAATGCTTTACTTCTACATATGCTAGTTGTAATGAATTAGGGTTGTGATCACATGGGGATATGGGTTACATTCTTGATATGGGGTAGTAGATCACATACTTGTGATCACCATAGGAATATGGGATTGGATATGTGAATTCTCTATTTCTTGCGTTTATTGCTTTACCTGTTGGCATGAATCACCTAAGGGATTAGGGTTTCTCAATTAGGTAAAAGGGGTTTTGAGGCAAGGGATTGTCCCTAACCTAATTTTGTGAATTGAATCTGGTAATTTAAACAACCAATTTGAGATTAACTGAAGGATCATAGGATAGGTGAGGGGAGAAGATTCGACCCCTAATCGATTTTATTTTATTGTTTACAGACGTTTGTTTTGTTTTACCGTTACTTCACTTTCGTCCAACTATTACGTCTAAGGATTAATTTATTTGCCTATTGATAATAAAACACAATCCCTGTGGAATCGACCGGTTACTTACCGTATTTTATTACTTGCAACGACATTTGGTACACTTGCCAAAGTCCTAACATCTCACTCTATCGATAGGCCCAAGGCATAACTCCTGTAATCACTAGTGCAAAAAAGGGATTTAAAGTCAGGCGAAAAGGGGATTTAAAGTCAGGCGGGCGCTTGACTTTTATTAAGTCGACTTTGTATGTCTGGAGTTTTAAAGTCAAGCGATAGCCTGACTTCGTAAGTATGTTTTAAAGTCAAACATTTATTGCGCCTGACTTCGTAAGTATGTTTTAAAGTCAAACATTTATTGCGCCTGACTTCGTAAGTATGTTTTAAAGTCAAGCATTTATTCTTGCCTGACTTCGTATGTATGATTTAAAGTCAAGCATTTATTTTTGCCTGACTTCGTATGTATGATTTAAAGTCAAGCATTTATTCTTGCCTGACTTCGTATGTATGATTTAAGGTCAAGCTTTTATTATTGCTTGACTTTAAATCATACTTACAAAGTCAAGCAAGAATAAATGCTTGACTTTAAATCATACTTACGAAGTCAAGCATTAATTCTTGCCTGACTTCGTAAGTATGATTTAAAGTCAAGCTTAAACTTGCTTGACTTCGTATGTTTGATTTAAGGTCAAGCTTTTATTATTGCTTGACTTCGTATGTATGATTTAAGGTCAAGCATTATTGCGCCTGACCTTAAAAGTTTTTTTTTTTAAAATTTTTGTTACACCCTGGTTATACTAAATTCATCACTCTAATCAAACATTTACATGCAGCCACTTACATTCATCAGTTTAAATGGATTGGGTCTGAACTGGTATGAACATTTCAACTATAATTCATCACCCTGGTTATACTAAATTCATCACTCTAATCAAACATTCATCATCTCCAACTTGGAATATGGCCAACAAAACAAACATTTCAACTATAATTGGTCAGTTTCTACATTCATCAGTCAAGATTCATCAGTTTAAGTACAAAATACATTTACAACCAGTCACTTACATTCATCAGTTTAAGTACAAAAAAAAAACATTCTAGTCTCACAGTCACTTACATTCTACATAAAATCACTTAAGTTGTTTTCTTCGTTCTTCCTTTGAAGTGGGTTTACGCTCTGCATACAGCTTTATAAAAAACTCTGCCCAAACTTCTCTGACGTGTGTCAAGTCGTCATGCGTGAACGGAGAACTCGAATTAAACATCTACAAAAACAATTTAAATTAGATAATAAAGCAGATTGGATAATAAATGCAGGATAACTGATCTAACATACAGCTATTAAAATGCAGGATAACTGATCAAACAGCTTCTAACATAACCACCCTATACAGCTTCTAACATAATCAAATAGCTTCTAACACAACCAAACAGCTTCTAATATAACCAAACAGCTTCTAACATAATCACCCTATACAGCTTCTAACATAATCAAACAGCTTCTAACACAACCAAATAGCTTCTAATATATCCAAACAGCTTCTAACATAATCACCCTATACAGCTTCTAAAATACTGATTACGTTTACTTAACAGCTTCTAACATAATCACCCTATAAAAGTTGAAAATTTATATTACCTTCTTCCAATTATTAGTGATAGTTGCGGAGACAATGGTCATCATATTTATCATCACATAGTGGCCACAAGAATAAGTATCAATTTGTTTCGGTCCCTATAAATGAATATCAAATATCAAAATTGAATATAATTTACGGTAACTAGTATAAAATGAAAATAAAAATTAATGTATTAAATACTTACTTTAAGTGTCACCCTGTGAGGTTTTGTTTTTCTTAAACCCTTCATCCTATTATATCCATCCAGAGCTCTGTAGGGTAACATCAAATAGTACGTTACAAGTCTAAAGCATGTTAAATCATAAAGTTGTGAGAACAAATTATTAAAGAAAACCTACTTGTCAACTATTTCAACCAGGGTTTCGTTTGGAGGGCGGTGAAGCGAACACATCCAAACAATTGTATTAACAGAAGGACAGACGACAAACAATTGCCAATGGTTACTGCAGAATTGAACAACAATATGGTCAAGGTCAGCTAGCTCATCTTCAAATAAGATATGTCGGTTACATGATATGCTAAAATCAAATAAGATATGTCATCAGTTACATGATATGCTAAAATCACATTTATGCTATAAATTGCAGAAACTGTTGGTTATCTATATAGTAATCACAGTGTTGAATAACTCTTAACAAGAAAGCATGCTTTAATAACTCTGACATATCAATATGGACAAATTATACTTTACCGTACCTGAACAAATATGGCGCTAGAAAGCATGTTTTGTTCTGCTCAAATAGCTTATTCTGGATATATGATTGGACGGCCTCTTGTTTGTAGCCATAAGTACCACAAATTTTGTATGGATCTAAAAATCCATACATATCACTAATTTCCCTTGCTATACATTCGCGATGCAAATACCTAAGATATTGAAAACAAATTGTTCAGTATTTATAACTATTTATAATTGAAGTATTTGGAATAAGTTTTACAAATAACTAATATATACTTACGTGCACCATATTGCCAAATGGCTCATCTCAAGTTCCTCATTACCTTGAACCATTTCTATAATATCTTTATATCCATTGTAGAAGTGTTCCTGGTGCTCATGGTCCAAGTCCAACTTGACACTTGTTGAAATCTCATAATCTAAAAAATGCAACTCTTTCAACCAGTCATTCTTGGGCGGTTCCTCTACATGAGATGGTGAACAGCTAGCTTTAGATCCGATTGTATTTTTTTGAGATGGTGAACAGCTACGCAACGATCCCCACTTCTGCAAATCAAATATATTTATTAAATGTTATTCACAAATGGAGAATTCCTGCAGACAGTTCTATTTACATTGCTAACAAATCAGAATGATATCACTAGCCTTAACCCCCCTGTTTATTTATCTAACTAATCCTCTCAATATTATTAGCCAACAGCACTAACCATCCCTATCTTATTATTCCTTCCTTTCTAAAAATAACAATCAGAAATTTCAGATAGAATTAAATAACAATCAGAAATTTCAGATATCACTAGCCTTAACCCCCCTGTACACAATCAGAAATTCCAGATAGAATTAAATAACAATCTTTGAGAGATTCAAAGGTCATAGTTTGATAAATTACACTGGTTGAGAATTGAGATCATTCTTACAACTAAATCTAAAAAATCCAGGCAAAGGAATCAAACCTTGTGAATTAATGTGCAAAAGGCTGACTGTCCAAGATAAGGCTGAAATGTTATAAGCATTTTCAGGATTGACACAAAATAAGAGTTTGGCCATCTTAATTACCTAACTGTCCAGGATTCAAAGGTCATATTTTAAAGCAACTATAACTATAACTTCATATCCATAACTATAACTATAGCTTCATATTCACAGAGTTACTAAAATCAATTCATAAACTATGTTAATGTTCATATATATACCTCTGTCAATGCTTCGACTATTTCTTTCTGTTTCTTTTCAAACTCCTGTGTTAACTCATCCTGTTTCTTTGCAAACTTCTCTGTTAACTCCTCCTGTTTCTTTTCAAACTCCTTTGTTAACTCCTCCTTCAACTCTTGCTTAATGGCAGCTAGTTTCCCACTATCTGAGGTGACGCTGGTACGTGAAGTAGGTCCAAAGTATTTTGATAGACCCACCCCTCTACCAACTGCTCGTACACGACCACGAGGATCAGGTTTTCCAATGGCTATAGTCAAGATATCTTGACGTCCATGTGGAACAAGTGTTCCCTGTTTGGCCTGATCAACTAACTCATCCTATAACAAAAACCATGTGCACTTTAGGCAACATTGTAAAATGTATTTCTTAAGGCGTTGGTGTTTGAATAAAAATTTTAACTTACAATTTTCGAAGCAACAGAAGCTGACTCATCCGTTGTAAAAGATCCTGTTTTCCTCTGATGGGCCAACTTAAATAACTCATGACGTGGAGGAGATGGAGGTTCTACTACTGATTGTGGATCACCGGACTCCTCACGCTTTGCTTCCACGTAGCTCTCTTTCCACTTGCCCTTAATCCTCTTATAGCCACCACGAGCGGATGTGTGGTAGAAGTTATTGTGGGCTTGAATTTTTTTGGCTCTTTCTCTTTTAGTCTGTCATAAATACCAAACCAAATGTTATTAGTCATGACATATTAAAATAAGACAAAAATAAAAACTAAAAGAGACCAAGCATATTACCTGAAACTGTTCTTCCATGCGACTCTTTACGAACAACTCCCATGTTTCAGTTGATATGAAACTGTATATCTCACATGGAGTTCTGTCATCCTGATCCTCTTTGGGGCTAAAGATAAATTTTCTAGTGAGTGATGACTTAAATTGCGTCCAACGCTCACCGGCATAAGCAATCCATTTGTTCTTCAACCTCTCATCATTGGGAATGTCAAATGTTTCCTAAAGTATATATACAAAAAGGCAGTGTTAATATCACTCCGATATATCATTTGGGTGTATAGCACTCAATATGCAATGAAAAGTTAATACCAAGATATCCAGCCAAATCAAGTCCTTGACCGCGCCATCCACTTTTTCCCAAGTTTCTGATAATATGCTTGCCTTGTGTCGTCCTAGCATAGACACATAACTCTTAAATCTGGCAGCCAATTTACCTAGAGACTCTAGGTGTTCATCAAATTCAATCGGGTACCTATAACCTGGCGAGCGTCTAGACGTCAAATCCGGTAACGTCGTGGCACGTCTAGTCTTCTTCTTTGTTGGGGGGTTGATAGATAATTCAGCCATGATACCTATTTAAGAAAAACAAATGCGAGCAATCATCAGTATAACAAATCATCAGTATAGCAAAACATCAGTATAACAAACATCATCAATATTGCAAATTTATTCAACATATTATTCAACTTCTGCAATTTAAAACAAGTGTTAATTTGCTATAACACAACCAACTTAAAACAGTAGTACTAATGGCAAATTATTATTCAATCACGTGCTGTCAAAATAATGGCAAATTCTTAGTCAATCACCTGCAACTTATTCAATCACGTGCTTGCCTTGATAATGGCAAATTCTTTTTAGGGGTCAAATTAAAATATCTTCCCATATCCCTTCATTATGATCATCACGAGTCGCACGTACACCGTCCACACCTATGTCCTCAATGAATATAGGCATTTCTCTAGTAAAAGAAGGAGTCTCGGAAATTTCAAGGGATGAATCTCCGTCTTCACCATTACCATTCATGATTCTTCCTTGTAGGACTACTGACCATTTTTTGTTAGAAGGATCATCGACAAAAAAAATTTGTTTTGCTTGGTCAGCCATGATGAAAGGCTCATCCCCATAACTTACCTTGTCTAGGTCCACCAATGTAAATCCTAAGTCATCAGTTTGTACACCATTGTTACTGTTAACCCACTTACATTTAAAAACAGGAACTTTAAATTTAGAGTAATTGAGCTCCCAAATCTCTTCAATAACCCCAAAGTAAGCAATTGACGCAAGAACAGGGTTTTTATCATTTGCACTAGAGAAGTGCATTGCAGAAGCCATGACCATAACCCCACTATTTTGCACAGTGCTCTTATCATCTTGTGCCTTTGTAGAAAATGAGAAATTATTTATATCGTACCCAGACCAACACATGACACTAAACATTGGTTCATTTGCTAGCCACTTTAGTGTATCAGAAGCACTATTATCCTTCATAATATTCTCTTTAAACCAGATTAAGAATGTCTTGTTGTGCTCTTTCAATAGCGCTTTTTCATTCATTTGAGGGTTTTTACTCTTGACAATCTTTTTATGAGTAGATAAATAAGGTAATACCTCGTCGGTGTTATTCAATATGTACAAATGTGCTTGCAACACTTCTGCTCTACCCATACTCTTGACCCTTGGACATCGTGTACTCTTACCTTGACACCTCCCTGTATGACGTGACTTGGGAAGCCCTATAGGTTTTGCTTCTGCCAAATAGTCTGAACAAAACTCAATAGCTTCTTCCGTGACATACCTTTCAACAATAGATGCTTCAGGACGATATTGATTCTTCACATAACCTTTCAAAATCTTCATGTATCGTTCAACCGGATACATCCACCTTAAATAAATAGGGCCACAGAGTCTAATCTCTCGTACTAGGTGAACAATTAAATGAACCATGATGTCAAAAAATGAGGGAGGAAAATACATCTCCAATTGACACAAGATAATAGCAGCCTCGTTTTCCAACTCATCCAATTTCTGAGGGTCGATGACTTTGACACATATAGCATTAAAGAATAAGCACAACCTAGTTATGGCATGTCGAACACATTTTGGCAAGATGCCACGAATAGCCACCGGTAGTAGTTGTTGCATCAACACGTGACAGTCATGAGACTTTAAGCCAACTAATTTGAGATCTTTTATTGACACAAGCCTCTTAAAATTTGAAGAGTAACCTTGTGGAACTTTGATTCCTTGTAGACACTCGCACAAACTTATTTTCTCTTTTTTTGACAATGTATAGCATGCTGGGGGCAAATATGTACGTTCACCTTTTGGCTTTGGATGTAATTGTTCTCTTATGCCCATTTCGAGCAAATCTAAACGAGAATTTATACCATCCTTTGTCTGGCCTTTAATGTTGAGAAGCGTCCCGATAACACTATCACAAACGTTTTTCTCGACATGCATGACATCAAGACAGTGCCTTACATCAAGACTAGACCAATACGGAAGATCAAAGAACACTGACCTCTTCTTCCACTTGCTTTTCACATTGAGCTGCTTTTGATTTTTGCCAAATACAACTTTGATGTCCTTAACCACTTGGTAGACTTCTTCTCCAGTCAAGACATTCGGGAGAGTTTCATTCTCTTGGCACCCATTAAAAGCTTTTTTCATCCTACGGTATGGGTGATTACGTTTGAGATATCTCCGATGCCCAAGGTATACAGTCTTCTTACCATGTTTTAGTTGATGGTAGCACGTGTTTTCTGTACAAATAGGACAACCTTTATGTCCCTTAACACTATACCCAGACAAGTTCCCGTATGCTGGGAAGTCATTGGTTGTGCAAAATAACATCGCACGCAGCTTGAAAGTTTCATTGGAATACCCGTCAAACACATTCACGCCTTCATCCCACATTTTTCTCTAGTCTTCAACCAACGGACTAAGGTAAACATCTATGTCATTTCCTGGCTGTCGTGGGCCAGAAATCATCATGGATAACATAACATACTTACGCTTCATGCACAACCAAGGAGATAAGTTGTAAATTATAAGGAGAACAGGCCAGGAGCTATGATTTGTACTTAAGTTACCGTATGGGTTCATCCCATCCGAAGCAAGCGCAAGCCTAAGATTTCTTGACTCGGCGCCAAAATCTGAAAACAAACTATCAACCTTCTTCCATTGTAGAGAGTCAGCCGGATGGCGAAGCTGTCCGTCACATTTCCTCTCATCTGCATGCCATCTAATGTTCTTTGCGTCCTTTGCATTAGCAAACAAGCGTGTGAACCTAGGAATTATTGGAAGGTACCATAAAACCTTTGCTGGAGAAATCTTTGAGTTATCATCATCGCAACTAGATTCACCAGTCTTTACTTTGTAACGTGACCTATTACACGTAGGACACTTATGCAGCTCCTCAAACTCATTCCGATACAATATGCAATCATTGGGGCAAGCATGTATTTTTTTATACTCCACACCCATCGGACACAAAATCTTCTTCGCTTCATACGTACGACATGGCAATGTGTTACCTTTTGGAAGCATGTCTTTCAACAACTCAAGCAACTCAGTGAAACTCTTATCAGTCCACCCATTCGTCGCCTTCAGATTGAACAATTTTATCACCGCAGCCAACCGTGTGAATGTTGTACATCCCAAATACAAAGGCTCTTCTTTATCTTTGCACAAAGTATCAAAGGCATGTGCTTGCTTAAACGACTCCGGCCCAATATCACGTATCATGTCTTCCATTCGATCATCCATATTTGAATCTGGGAAATTATCTCTTCCGGACACACTTGGGATATCTAACTTTTCACCGTGCCATATCCAAGTTGTATAACTACGAAAAATCCCATCAACTAGAAGATGATCTCTTATTGTGGCAACTAGTTGTGGTATCCGGTTCACACAATTAACACAAGGACAGTCAAAAATTCCACCACAACCTTCAAGCTTTGTTTGAGCAAACTCTAGAAATTCTTCCACCCCTTTCGCATACTCGTCACTCAACTTGCTAGTTTGCATCCAACTACGATCCATGTAGCTACGCTCGAAAAATAAAAAATAACAGTTAGGGTAAACTGTACAATAGTTTCCTATACATTAGCTGTACAACTGGTGTAGTTCCATTCATTAAAAGTGGTAAATACTGATTAACAGTTAGGGTAAACTGTTAGGGAAAACTGACTTTAAGTCAGTTAGTGTAAACTGTGTTAGGGTAAACTGTGTTAGGGAAAACTGACTTCAAGTCAGATAGGGTAAACTGTGTTAAATACTGATTAACAGTTAGGGTAAACTGTGTTAGGGAAAACTGACTTTAAGTCAGTTAGTGTAAACTGTGTTAGGCTGCATGTGTATGTCACTTCACTTCACTTCACATTTTGAACTATCTAAATTACAAGACACTATCAAGTATGAACACATTTTCCAACTACTTTCCAATTTTTTGGGTAGAAATCAGATGGTAGGTTACGATTTAAGTAAAAGTTTCATCCCTCTTTCTCTAAATTGTTTGTTGAACAAAATTTCCCTTGTCTTTATGCCTATGCTTTTGATTGTTTCAGATTTATACTTCTATTTGCGTGAAATTTAATTCTGGTTTCTTCTATTCATTTTGCAATGTGTTCATTTTGGCTTCTTGTGCTAATGAAACTTCTATTTTATCTTATTAAATATAGAAACTGCATATAAGACAGAATGACGATTATCAATGCCAAAAAAACACTATATAACAGAAGAAATGTGTAATATATAGTTTCAGATCAATTGAAGGTATCAAATTTTCAAATGAATCTGACAGACATGCTTCCTAGGTCCATGTAATTATCGAAAAAAACAGATGGAAAGAGTGTTAAAAAAGGAATAGGATTAGAAAAGAACAAAAACTGTGGCATCCCTATAATAAGGATCAAAGTTCTATATGACTGAGATTCCCCTATAAAAACCATTTATGAACACAATACTAAGAACTGATAAAAGAAGACAAATTAGAAGTTATTTCATAGGCAGGTAATCCAAAGAAGCTTATAGGGCATCCAAACAAGTTAGGAGTAAGAAGGGTACTTGCAATTTGTGGTCTTTTGTCTTTGTTTGCCACATCCCAGATATATATTATAATAGCTAGTATCTGTTTGTTTTTATGTGTGAACCAAAGTAAATTTGCAGGGGTATCGTTAAATGTTATGGGAATGAAAATGACTTGTGTAAGAGCACGGGTGAAGTGGCAAAATCATGAGGTGTTGTTTCCAAAATGTGGATCATAGTTTGGTTTGGCTGTTGCAGCATCGATTATGCATGCATCTGGCGGGTAATCAGATAGGGGTGTCACATATATTTGGTGTTGGGTTTGGGAAGTCTAATAGTAAAATCCCAATTGTGTTATGGGACAGAAAAGGTAAAGTTTCCAAAGAGGTATAGACAAACTAGTCAATGCCAATCATATATATTATATAGCCATCAAAGAGCATCTCTCTCTTTCTCTCTCTAGTTGTCTGTCCCCATTACTATATGAATTTTCTTTTCATCAAATTACTGTTTCATTGGTTTTCCTTCTTCATTTGTTCACTATGCGATTGATGAAAAATTAAGAACTACTATTAATTAATCCTTCACCTAATGTCCTAATCATGCTACATATAGTACAATTTTATTGTTCATCGGGAAATATTCAACAAACCAATGGCATCAATTTACGAGTATCATAATATATAGGCTAATTCTAGCCATGAAGTAACTTAAAATGTACCTCAGATATTGGACTTTGGGTTGACTTGCTTTCAGTAACCTTTGGACTCCTATCTTTTGGAGTTTTACTTGCTGGGTTTGGAGATGATGGGTTCAATTTACGAGCAGTCCAAGGAGTTGAAGGAGATTTCCTTCACGGAACTTCAGACGTACCAGCTCTGCTAACAGCAAACCATATGCCAATCAGCATGCATTAAAAAGTTAAATTCAGATTTAAAAGAATCTATGACTCCTCTAAAAGACAGAACCACTTGGATAATGTTAGATGAAACATAGGAATGCACTCTGTATATAGTTCTGTTTCTGTTCTGATTTAAAAGAATCTATGACTCCTCTAAAAGACAGTCTATACACATATTTAAAAGACAGTCTATACACATATTTAATACAGATACTGCAGTTGTGTATAGTCAATCAACCTATTTTTTAGACAGTCTATACACATATTTAAAAGACAGTCTATACACATATTTAAACAGAAACAGAAACAGAAACACATATTTAAACAGAAACAGAACAGACTGTCTTTTAAACTGTCTTTGTATATCTGTATTGTTGTCTTTTAAATGTGTATATCTGTATGCACTCTGTAATGTTAGATGAAACATAGGAATGCACACATATTTAAACAGAAACAGAAACACATATTTAAACAGAAACAGAACAGACTGTCTTTTAGACTGGCATACACATATTTAATACAAATACATATTTAATACAGATAATACAGATACTGCAGTAACTGTGTAACGGAAACAAAAACAGAACAGAAACAGGAACTATGCCATACAAATAGACAGCTGCAGTATCTGTATTAAATATGGCATAAACTGTGTATAGTCAGTTAATCAGTTAGTTCAGTTTCTGTATTAAATATGTATGGCATTTTAATACATTTCAATAATTCTTCTACACATACCATCTAATTCATTGATGCCTGAATGATAAAAAGGTTTAATTGCTACGTAAATAAGTAGTTACATATTGAAACAAGCAGATATAATCAAGCTAAGACTCACCCACAACATCTTCTCCAGGGACCTTAGCTTCATTCAAAGTACCAACAATCTTCTTCACCTCTTCACTGGTTCCATTCTGCAACAGAGTAAATTTAAAGCACCAGTTAACAATATGAATCACTTGAAGAAATATTCAGAACACAGTTGACCTAATTCCTTCTATAACATGATCAACAACAAAAATATCCGAGGAAAAGTAGGAAAACAAAAAAATTAAAACAAATAATTTTGTTAATAGCCAAATCAAATACCAAAATCGTAGTAATTAGCAAAAACCAGAATAGCAAAAGGCAATTAGCAAACAACTATATACAGATTTGTCCCAAAACAAAAACCCTAATACAGAGAAATAGTCATAAAGAGCGTATCACATATGGAGCCCTTTTACTCCCTCAAATGGAACATGGTTAGGGTAAGAAATAACTGTATAAAGAGCGTATCTCAGAAATAATCATAAAACTTTTGGCTTTAGTATTTACAATAATGATCCGATCGTATGGTTTTAATACTCTTGCCTGTATGGTTCACCACGTCGTTATTGAACTCATTGAACACTTCAAGGGTTCCTGATTTATGTTCCATAAGATACACTAATCACAGTTTATTGTAGTTAACAATAACCCAAAGAAGTTTAGAAATCTATCTTTTGCACTTTTGTTTAGTGGCCTAGATACATCTCATGTATCACTCCAAAAGATGACTAACTCTATCACCATGACTTGTGATTGGAGCTTAGTCATCTTTTCTAATAAGTAAGATTCATAGATCCCAAATGATTCACAATAAAATGAGTCCTAGAGTCCATTTCAATGGAACTTAAAACTCGCTTCTTACTTATTTGCCCTAAACGATACTGCACACGTACATAAGAGTCAAATTTATTGATTTGACCTTATCACATTTATGTCATAGATAAGAAAGTTTAGATCAACGACACATAGTTTATTTCTTTCAAGATCTTCAACATGGAAAATGCCAATTCAATAAATGAAACAACATTTGTCCTTTTATTACAACAGAAAATCATTTCTTGTACAGTCAAGAAATAAATGTCATGTTTCCATCAATTGCTTGAACTTTATAACACTTATTTAGTTCCAAGACAAGCCATCATGGGCTACGTCAACACTCCCTTTTAAATCCTCCACATTTATGTAAATATGAAATCTACATCTGGTATCAAATAGCTATGATGTAGATGTGGGAAGTTTGTTTCTATGACAAAATATTTGAAGAAGAAGTCCAACTTCCTTTCTTCAACTTATACTCTTTCTGGTACAAAATCAATTCTTCATCCAATATTCGGTCCAACCATATTGGAAAAAGTTCATTCCATAGCAACCCTTCATATGTCAGTTTCAAGGTTGAAGTACTGGGCTTGAACTTGTTCTTACCCATGTACTACTTCTTGATACTAAACATCGGGCCTTTCCCTTCCATGTCCATCAAGATGGCCTAAACTTTTCGACCCTATCCATTTAAAAACTCTTGTTGGATTAAGTCAGACGCCAACTCTTGGCCCTAGGGATATCCCAGCTTTTCCAATTCTCAATGTACCCAATCGTATGAAGCACATGAGGACCTACTGGATTTCCCATACAAATTGCAACTAAAGAAGGGACGAGAAGCCTCAAACCTTTCATGTCTTGCTCACTCTTGGTAGAGTATCATGAGATGTATGATCAGATCATATGCCATTTATGACTGCAAGAATGAAATATCCTAGATCGAAGGCATCGACTTGATGTGTCCCAGAAGCATCGTTTCAATCCTAGTAGGAGTAGGTTACTCAGAAATGTTTTGCTCGAGAATATACTGTTTCTCTCATGCTTGGGGACAATCCTCAAATTTATATAGCAATTCACAAAATTACTTCTAAACGACTTGTCCTTCTCAAGGACGAATAACAGTTAATATTGTGTTGAATGCTATAGTAATTTCAATTACAGAAATATGCAGAAAATAAATATCATGAATAAAACATATTTAGTAGGAGTTTACTAAATATGCTCCCACTATTTTATTCAAATCAATGACCCTCACCATTGACTCGGAAAATTCCATTGGGAAATTTTCTAGTGAGACCAAGATCCATATTTCACCATGTTCTGAGACAGCTGAGCTGATTCACCCAAATCATGGTTATTTAGGTAAGAAAATCCTTTCCAATTACATCACATGTAACTCTTGGATCAGTTGGGTGAGCAACACTTGCTCAAACCATCTTATGAATTTAGGCCCAACTCCTTTGCCTCTGGGCCCATTTCAATCCTATTGAATTCGACCAAGTTAAGTTAGACCCAATGGTTGACAGTCGGATCTTATCCTATCGCGCCTCACCAATATAGAATAGTGTACTCAGCTTTGGCATGACCCACACTAGACGATACTGGCCGTGACGAGTGCCACACATTGGAAGACATTAAACTTAATATTTAATTTTGAGGGATTTTTAATTTGGCGATCTCATCGTCCTTTGTATCTCATACAAACGTCTCTCAAACATGTATACACCTTATATAAAACATGCATCTCATACATCCAATCATATAAAGCATACAAACATATATCTCATATATTAAAAAAAAACATCCAAGTTAGACCCAATGGTTGACAGTCGGATCTTATCCTATCGCGCCTCACCGATATAGAATAGTGTACTCAGCTTTGGCATGACCCATGTAACGCCCCAAAATAATTGATTAATTTATTTAATTAATTATTTTAGTTATTAAGTGATAGTAATATAATAGTACATTTTTGTTGTGTGTTATAATATAATTTATGTCATATTATATGTGTTATATGATTATGTGTTGTTAATTGTGTGTGGGGATTGGTGTTAGTAAAATATTAGCATAATTATATATATATATATATATATATATATATATATATATATTATTTTATGTTATATTATGTGTATTTTATGAGGGGGTTAGTATTAGTGAGAAGGGAGGTGTGAGGAGAAAAGGGGCTTGGGTAGTTGCATTAGACCAAGTCCATGATGAGTAAGTGAGTATATAAGGAGGGATTAGGTCTAGGGTTGTGCATACCTTAGAGATTAGCGAAATTTGGAGAACTAGGAGAGGAGAGGAGTGCGACGGCTAGGGAGGAAAAAGAAGAGAGAAGGCGTGACTTCCAAGCAAGAGAAAGAGAGAGAAGGAAGGCACACAAGGAGAGAGAGATCTAGGGCAAGGATTTTCGTGATCATCTAAGGCCAAGGTAAGGGTGGGGTTCTATCTATCTAATGGGTTATATGAATGTCTCTATGTGGGGTGGTTAATGGAACCCTAGGTGATTAAGATTAGAGAACCTTAGTTTTAAGGATTGATTATGTTTGATGATGAATATATGTGCTTAAAAGTGTTTAAACATGAATTGACGATGTCCAAGCATGATTGATGATGATTGTATGTGATTGGTGATGATTAAATGTGTTTTGACGGTGATTAAATGTGATTAGTGGTGTTTAGACATGATTGGTGATGATTAACATGTTTGATGATGATTTGGATGTGATTGTTTGTGTTTGGTGTTGTGTGTTGTTGATTTTAAACAAAATTTCTGGTTGTAGGGCGCATAGGGCGCATTCTGCGTGTATTCTGGAAACAATCTAGCAGTCCGAAAATTATGTGGTTTACTTTTTTAGAAACTAGACTTAATGCTTGTTAATTTGGCGCTAGTTTGGTTGCATTTGGAGTTGTATAGCTCGAGTTAAAGGTGTTGCAAGTTAGGTTAAAATTCTGGAAACGATCTGAGTATAGGTTCGGTTATACGGTAACTGGGAACAATCTAGTGGTCCTAAAACTAAGTGGTTTACCTTTTTAGAAACTAGACTTAATGCTTGTTAATTTGGCACTAGTTTGGTTGCATTTGGAGTTGTATAGCTCGAGTTATAGGTGTCACAATTTATGTTAAAATTCTGGAAACAATCTGAATATAGGTTCGGTATTTCGTGTATAACGTTTTCGTTTGAACTCCGTTTTGAATGATTCTTGATTCATTGAAAACTACACTCAATTTGTTTTGGGTTAGGCTCAAGTCTCATGTCATTTGACTGAGTTTTGATAATTCTAGAGGTGACACAAGCTAGGTCATGTTTGCTGTCACTGTTTTTGCTGTCACTGTAAACAATTTTGTTTTCGCAATATCTTTTGATCCGGGAATCCGATTTGGATATTCTAAAATGTTTTGGAAAGCTTATTCAGAGGCCTAACTGAATATTCTAATTTTAAGGCAAAAAGTGACTGTTTCTGTTGTCGTTAATTTTTAAGCGTGTCTGTTGATTTAATGGTTAAGTGTCGGCTGCTTGTCTGTGGTTGTTGATAGCTGGGCGCCCGTGTGGCTGCCCGGTAGGTGCTATCCTAGGTGTTGTCAATTAAAATGATGTTGAGTATGTGATTAAGCCAAATTGTTGTGATGTTGCAAATTGTGGTGATGTGGCCAAAGCGCTATAAATTTTTAAGTTGTAATTATTGAACTGGAGTTATGGTTGTTCGATTATTCCGCTGTGAACCATTTTTGAAGTTACTGTTGTCGAAGTTGAAAACCCCTTTATTTTCCGCTGCTTATTGAATGAAAGATAATTATTTTTGCAGTATGTTTTCGTGGTGATTTTCAAGATGTAAATGTGGCGCTCGTTTAATTGTTTAAAAACTCTGATATTTTTACCAATAATATGATGGGTAGTGATCGTACCTGATCAATACGATGGGTTGTTGCTGTTTGATGATGTTGCTCGGTCGTTGGGATGAAGGACCGAGTTGTAGGCCGCACGCGGGTGGTACCTGCAAAGGCACTCCAACGCTCAAGTCAGAGGTGCTTCAATGGGTAGGGTCACAAGGTGAGTAAAAAGTACCTGATTATGGAGCTCTGCCATGTATTTATAGTGATAGGGGCGCCCTGGCCGTTGGCGCGTCTTGCGGAGCACGCCTTGCGTGGGCCGAATTGGGCCGGCCTTGGTCGAATGGGCCGCTGGCCCATGTTGCACCTGGTTGCTGCGCGCAGCACCCCCCCTTGCTGCAGGTTGCGCTGGACTGTCTCGTTGGGCCTATTGGGCCACTCCAGAACAGTTGCCCCCCAAGCCTAGGTCGCTTAAGAGCGGGCTGAGGCTTGAATCGTTGCCCCCCTGCATTCGAGTTGTGGAAGGGGACTGACGGTCGTTGCCGCCTATTGATCGTTGAGTTTGGCGTCGGTCGCTGCCGACCTCCGTTGTTTGAGAAGATGTGACGTTTGGCCGATGGGAAGGTGGTCGCTGCCACCCGTGTGGTCGCACGGGACCGGCCGGTGTTCTGGGGTCGATGCCCCTCGTTAGGTCGCGCGGGACCAGTGTGGCAGAGGTCGCTCTGGATTCTGCTTTAGCGGGTATGAAATCGGTCAGGCAAGAGAAGGATAGGCTCGCTGGCAGGAAAAGCTTCTTTTCCAGGTCGGCTCGCTTAAGACCGACCTGGGGCTTGAATCGTTTTAACCGGTCGGGTCTCGGCCCTGTCCCTTGGGCAGTTTACCAAGTATCGACTCAGATCGAACTCGCCCTTGGGGGTGCGACTATTCTTAGGTCGCTTCGATTGTGCTTAAGTTCGCTTAAGCGTTTTGACTGGTCGCCTGGGGCTCTCGACCTGCAGGGAGCAGCCTAGCACGACCTATTTGAGGAATGTGGTCGCTGCCCCTCATGTTGGAATGTGGTCGTTGCCACTCATGTTCTTTGTGGGCCACTCGGTGGTTCTTCGTTGGGGCCGTTTAGCTCCTCGCATTATTGATCACACTCGGGCCATTCGATGGCTCTCGATTGGGCCATTCGATGGCACTCGATAAGGCCGTTCGACGGCACTCTTTTGGGCCGCTCGGCGGCTCTCGTTTGGGCCATTCGATGGCACTCGATTAGGCCGTTCGACGGCACTCTTTTGGGCCGCTCGGCGGCTCTCGTTTGGGCCATTCGATTGCACTCGATTAGGCCGTTCGACGGCACTCTTTTGGGCCAGTCGGCGACTCTCGTTTGGGCCATTCGATGGCACTCTTTGTTGACTCTTAACCTGGTCGCCGGAGAGCCTCGCGGGATCGACCTGTAGGAAGCGACCAATTGCAGCCTATTCGAGGCTTGGTTCGTTGCTCCCTTTGTAGCCCCGCGCGGCCGACCTACAGGGGTGAAGTAGCGTAGCCTATTCGAGGCTTGATGCATCTTGCCGGCCTGCGAAAGGTCGGTGGATTGGGCGCCCGGTTTCGACCGTGGTGAACCCGTTGTGTACTTTTGATTCGAAATTTTAATTTTAGTTCCTGTTCGATCGCTCGCTACTTTACTGAGTGTTCGGGCATGCACTCGTACATGTTAACTAAAACACACTTTCAAAAGGTCGAGCCTCAGTAAAAAGAGTGCTCGCCTGTCCTTTATTGATCGATCGAGTATCAGTACCAGTTTGTAGGGTCGTTTGAATTCATTCTTCAGCTCGCGGGCTGAACTCATCATCTTCCTCTAGAACATACTCCCTCAGCTCTCCCCTTTGAATTAGGTCTTCGATATCATCTTTGAGGGCCATACAATCGTTCGTATCGTGCTCCTTACTACAATGGTATTGGCAGTACTTCTTGGTCGGTCGATGCCTTTCTTTGAGGACGAGGGGGTCGGGTAGCTTCATGTTCAGGAATTCTCTGTTCTGTCGCTCAGAATAGATTTGCGCAACGGGAGTATTCAACGTCGTGCGCTGTTCATATTTCTTAGGTCGGTATTCACGGTGGCTTTCTTGCTCGCTACCTGGCCTGTTGTGCTCCTTTATGGGTCGCGCTCGGGCTCCCTTCCTAGAGGCCAATTTTTCTTCGTAAGCCATATGATCGTTGGCCCTTCGAAGAAACATGCCGAGGTCGCTATAGTGGTTCAACGTGAACTCTACTGCAAACCTGTGGTCCTCTTTTATACCACGTTTTAGATATTTCAACTTGTCTCTATCTGACAGGTCGCGGACCGCGTCGGCTTCAGTGTTGAATCGGTCGTTGTACTCCCTCAGGGATTCATTCTCTCCTTGGACGATCGTGTCCAAGTGCTATTCATATCTGTACTGGCAGCGGTTGTAACACCCGTTTCTACCCTTTTCATTTATATCAATTATCAGAGTGCACAAATTATTTTTCTTGAAACGGAATGCTACAATTACTTCAAAAACACGTCATTTGTTTAACTTAAATTAAAAACATTACGTGGCATCATGGGCGGCCATTACTCAAAAATACAGTTACAACGTTAAAACAAAATCCAACAAGTCGTACAAGACAAAGTCACTATCTAATAAGATGCCCCCAGGTGCTACGTATCAGAGCGACTCGAACTCAAGGGAATGAAGGTCAAAGCCTTCAAGTACGGTTACCTGTAAGGTAAAATCAACAAAGGGGTGAGTCTCAAACCCCATAATAAAGTACATAAGGAGTAGTATATACAGATACAGGACTACATCAAAACACAACAATAATCACTTCAATCACCAGTTCAGCACCAACTTAATATTCACCAAACAATCACCAAATAATCACCAAGTAATCACCAAATAAATATTCACCAAGTATCACCAAATAAATAATCACCAAGTAATCAGCAAATAAATATTCACTAAAACATTCACCAACTGTATGTTTATTGTATGAGATGCAACCCAAAACTCCACTGGGCATATGCATGTGAATCCATTCACCAAAATGAGCCTTGAGGGCATTCACCAAAATTTATAATAAGGCCGAAGCCCGAGGCCGAAGCCTATTCACCAAAATCATGCATATGATTATGCGACACCATGACTATGCATCACACACCAGAATCACCAAATAAATAATGCCATAGCATAATTCACCAACATATCAAAGAGGATTACAGACCCCATTCACCAATAATAATATACACCATATATATATATATATTTGCATACCACACTATTACACAGCACATTATTTTCACCGTGACAACACCATTTAAAATTACAAGGAACAGCACCTTAGTCTCATGAAGAACACCAACATTTTATTAAAGAGGAACAGTGGCGATTTCCAAACCAAACAACAACTAGGACACAGTCTCTTGGGACTTTCGGAACGACCGGGGAAAAATATTAAATTTCGGTTTTGGCCTGGACAAACAGATAGACAATTAAATAAGCGTCGTAACGCACTTTGAAACACCTAAAACGGACACCCGAGTCAAAAGTTACGTTAAAAACAAATTTGGAAGAAATTAGGCAACACTGCTGGGAACTGGGGCCTTAGGCGCCCAGCGCCCAGGCAACACACGCACTGGCGCCCAGCGCGCAACACACGCACGCCCCGCGCGCACAACAGGCGCCCAGCGCCCAGGCGCGCGCCACACACACCCACGCACGCAAGCAGGCGCCCAGCGCCCAGCGCGCAACACAGCGCACGCACAACAGGCGCCCAGCGCCCAGGCGCGCGCCACACTTGCCCAGCACACACACACAGCGCCTTGGCGCCCAGCACAGGCACCTGGCGCCCAGCACACTGTCAAAACCAGATTTTTATATAAATTCAGCCCAAACATCATTTCTTCTCAATTTTAAAACATCAAAATTATATTTCTTTTCCACCATCTAAAATCCTCACTCACCCCAAAAAATCAATTTTATTTGAAAACACCAAGACCATATTGACAACCATCATCACCATCACCATTGCGCCTATACACACACCCACACCAAGCATCACCAACACACACACTAACTTGGCACTTGGCACACAAACATATCATAAGATGCACTTAGCATATGGCACACCAACACAACACAAAATACACTTAGCCAATACACAATAATGTGGCACGGGGCGCCTAGCACAAGGGCGCCTACTTCCATGACCAAAAGTCCGACAACGTCAATACTTGGCGCGGGGCACCCCACTCAAGAGCGCCTAATTCCGCACCTAGACAACAATTTCCAGCAACACTAAAAATACTACAATGGTGCCTTATGCGCCTATAACACAACAATTGAATTTTTGAGCAACATAGTCCAATCAACTCGCACACCAATCACACCAAAAACGTCAATTTACATATTATGCACAAGAACAACATCAATTATACATTCATTCGAGCACTTGGCACGCAATTCTAAATTCATCACTTATATGAACAATTCGCAAAACATCAACAAGCCATATAGTGATCAATACATACATACAACACATCAATATCAAAATCAATACAAAAACGACATAGATCCTAACCCCTACATACATCCCATTATGATCCCTATTATAAGGCAAGACCCACCCTTACCTTAGTTTCACCGAAGATAGAGATCCCTCCACGAGCACACCGAGTAACCACAGCAACCGAGCTCCTCTCCTCTCCTATGGAAATCGCGCCCCTCTCTTCTTCTTTCTTCTCCCTTAGAGCCGTCCCTCTCTTTTCTTTTTCTCTTCTCACGCTCTCTCCTTTCTCTTCTCTCAACTCACGCTTTCTTTTTTTTTTTTCACAAATGAGGCACCACTTCACTAACCTAGCGCCTAGCAGCTCAAGTCTACGGGCTTGGGCTTGGCGCACTGGGCCAATCATAACACCTCCGAAGTACCAACGCCACCCCCTTCAGATAAATAAAATAATATAATAATAACTAAAACCACCCAATATTATTATTATTATTATTATTATTATCATCATTATTATTATTATTATTTCTATCACCAACTCCTATTTAATTTAATAAACTAAATACTAAATAACTATTTAATTAATTTCGGGGTGTTACAACTCTCCCCCACTTAGATTATTTTCGTCCTCGAAAATTCGCATCAACATCTCCTTAACTCACCGGCTGGCTACGACAATTGACATCCTCACGGTTATGCTCTAACTAGTCCGTACCCACGATTACAATTAATTCACCCAACAACAAACGACAAAACTCGCAACAAGGTCTCTGTCGAAGATCGACAAGGGACACAAAGAACACACCAGGCAACATAAGACCAATCAGAGAAAACAACACAAGACTTAAGCATTCACAACATTCAGCAGTATTAAAACAGTGAGCGGCATCGGTATCGACAATAGGTTTAACGGAAAACTTTAACGAAACACATACCTCCGAAATGATCATCATTCTTCAGAAGACTCAGTGCCCACCAAGGCAAACACCCTCCCACTAGACTTCTCTTTCTTCGGCTTGGAACACTTAGTACTAATATGTCCCATCTCCCCACAGTTGTAGCAAACAACGTCTCTCTTCTCGCACTTAGCAGCTACGTGGCCTTCCTTGCCACACTTGAAACATTTGAAGGTCATGCAATCGGGACTCTTATGTCCCGGCTTTCCACACTTGTGACACACAATGTCCGCAGTAGCGTCTCCCCCACTTGGCTTCCTGCCCGAACTCTCCTCTCCCTTGCCCTTCCCACCTGAAACATCATAGGGCTTTCCCCTAAACTGAGAATTTCTCTTCTCCTTCACAGCCTTGTAAGCAGCAGAACTGTCTTCCTCATAGATCCTACACTTATCAACCAATCTAGCGAAAACCCGAACCTCTTGATATCCAATTGCTTTCTTTATATCCGGTCGTAGACCACTCTCGAACTTGACACATTTTGAAAATTCAGAATTGGCATCGTTAGCACAATAAGGACAAAATTGAGCCAGCTCCTCAAACTTGGTGGCATAATCAGCCACAGTCTTGTCTCCCTGCTTCAGCTCTAAAAACTCCACTTCTTTCTTGGCTCGCACATCCTCAGGGTAATACTTCCTCTTGAACTCTCTTGTGAAAACCTCCCAAGTCACTTCCTCACCAGCATTTTCCAATCTTCGCAGCATTCCCAACCACCAGTCGTCAGCTTCCTCTGCTAGCATAAGAGTCCCAAACTTCACTTTCTGAGCCGGAGTACACTCCATGACACGAAAGACCCGCTCTATCTCCTTCAGCCATGACAACGCTCCATCCGGGTTGTACCGACCCTTAAAGGTGGGTGGGTTCTCTCTCTGGAATGTAGCCAAATTGCGCGTCCCGTCATTAACAACACCGGGTATAATACCCATTGCCCCGGCTATAGCCTGCAAGGCAGCAGCAAGTGCAGCATCGTCCCGTCTGGCCATTCTAGCACTGCAACAGAAAACAGAATTCAGAAACGAGTAACAAACTCAATGTTACTCAACACGACGACTCGACTACCGGCCGGACAGACCGAACTGCTCTGATACCAACTTGTAACACCCGTTTCTACCCTTTTCATTTATATCAATTATCAGAGTGCACAAATTATTTTTCTTGAAACGGAATGCTACAATTACTTCAAAAACACGTCATTTGTTTAACTTAAATTAAAAACATTACGTGGCATCATGGGCGGCCATTACTCAAAAATACAGTTACAACGTTAAAACAAAATCCAACAAGTCGTACAAGACAAAGTCACTATCTAATAAGATGCCCCCAGGTGCTACGTATCCGAGCGACTCGAACTCAAGGGAATGAAGGTCAAAGCCTTCAAGTACGGTTACCTGTAAGGTAAAATCAACAAAGGGGTGAGTCTCAAACCCCATAATAAAGTACATAAGGAGTAGTATATACAGATACAGGACTACATCAAAACACAACAATAATCACTTCAATCACCAGTTCAGCACCAACTTAATATTCACCAAACAATCACCAAATAATCACCAAGTAATCACCAAATAAATATTCACCAAGTATCACCAAATAAATAATCACCAAGTAATCACCAAATAAATATTCACTAAAACATTCACCAACTGTATGTTTATTGTATGAGATGCAACCCAAAACTCCACTGGGCATATGCATGTGGATCCATTCACCAAAATGAGCCTTGAGGGCATTCACCAAAATTTATAATAAGGCCGAAGCCCGAGGCCGAAGCCTATTCACCAAAATCATGCATATGATTATGCGACACCATGACTATGCATCACACACCAGAATCACCAAATAAATAATGCCATAGCATAATTCACCAACATATCAAAGAGGATTACAGACCCCATTCACCAATAATAATATACACCATATATATATATATATATATATATTTGCATACCACACTATTACACAGCACATTATTTTCACCGTGACAACTCCATTTAAAATTACAAGGAACAGCACCTTAGTCTCATGAAGAACACCAACATTTTATTAAAGAGGAACAGTAGCGATTTCCAAACCAAACAACAACTAGGACACAGTCTCTTGGGACTTTCGGAACGACCGGGGAAAAATATTAAATTTCGGTTTTGGCCTGGACAAACAGATAGACAATTAAATAAGCGTCGTAACGCACTTTGAAACACCTAAAACGGACACCCGAGTCAAAAGTTACGTTAAAAACAAATTTGGAAGAAATTAGGCAACACTGCTGGGAACTGGCGCCTTAGGCGCCCAGCGCCCAGGCAACACACGCACTGGCGCCCAGCGCGCAACACACGCACGCCCCGCGCGCACAACAGGCGCCCAGCGCCCAGGCGCGCGCCACACACACCCACGCACGCAAGCAGGCGCCCAGCGCCCAGCGCGCAACACAGCGCACGCACAACAGGCGCCCAGCGCCAGGCGCGCGCCACACTTGCCCAGCACACACACACAGCGCCTTGGCGCCCAGCACAGGCACCTGGCGCCCAGCACAGGCACCTGGCGCCCAGCACACTGTCAAAACCAGATTTTTATATAAATTCAGCCCAAACATCATTTCTTCTCAATTTTAAAACATCAAAATTATATTTCTTTTCCACCATCTAAAATCCTCACTCACCCCAAAAAATCAATTTTATTTGAAAACACCAAAACCATATTGACAACCATCATCACCATCACCATTGCGCCTATACACACACCCACACCAAGCATCACCAACACACACACTAACTTGGCACTTGGCACACAAACATATCATAAGATGCACTTAGCATATGGCACACCAACACAACACAAAATACACTTAGCCAATACACAATAATGTGGCACGGGGCGCCTAGCACAAGGGCGCCTACTTCCATGACCAAAAGTCCGACAACGTCAATACTTGGCGCGGGGCACCCCACTCAAGAGCGCCTAATTCCGCACCTAGACAACAATTTCCAGCAACACTAAAAATACTACAATGGTGCCTTATGCGCCTATAACACAACAATTGAATTTTTGAGCAACATAGTCCAATCAACTCGCACACCAATCACACCAAAAACGTCAATTTACATATTATGCACAAGAACAACATCAATTATACATTCATTCGAGCACTTGGCACGCAATTCTAAATTCATCACTTATATGAACAATTCGCAAAACATCAACAAGCCATATAGTGATCAATACATACATACAACACATCAATATCAAAATCAATACAAAAACGACATAGATCCTAACCCCTACATACATCCCATTATGATCCCTATTATAAGGCAAGACCCACCCTTACCTTAGTTTCACCGAAGATAGAGATCCCTCCACGAGCACACCGAGTAACCACAGCAACCGAGCTCCTCTCCTCTCCTATGGAAATCGCGCCCCTCTCTTCTTCTTTCTTCTCCCTTAGAGCCGTCCCTCTCTTTTCTTTTTCTCTTCTCACGCTCTCTCCTTTCTCTTCTCTCAACTCACGCTTTCTTTTTTTTTTTTCACAAATGAGGCACCACTTCACTAACCTAGCGCCTAGCAGCTCAAGTCTACGGGCTTGGGCTTGGCGCACTGGGCCAATCATAACACCTCCGAAGTACCAACGCCACCCCCTTCAGATAAATAAAATAATATAATAATAACTAAAACCACCCAATATTATTATTATTATTATTATTATTATTATCATCATTATTATTATTATTATTTCTATCACCAACTCCTATTTAATTTAATAAACTAAATACTAAATAACTATTTAATTAATTTCGGGGTGTTACAGCGGTTGGCTGTATAATTGGCTAGGAACATTGCCACAAGACCTTCCCAATAAGAGACAGAGTTGGGACGCAGGGATTCCCACCATTCTAACGCCCGGCCTTCGAGCGACTGAGGAAAAAGTCTGCACTTCATCGTCCGTCCTAGCTCCCTATAGCTACAGTAGTTGTTGAAGTACATGAGGTGTTTATCTGGATCCCCACGGCCGTTAAACTTGTTCAGGTTCGGGGGCTTCCTCAGGTCCCTTGGGATGCGATAACGTCTGATTTCGCTGGTGAAGGGCCCTTGCCCGGTCGCGATAAGATTCTGCCCGTAAGGCTGCATGGCCGCGTAGGTTTGGTCGACGGGCAAACCGTACAGACCGACCGGCTGACCAAGGAGTCTGTCAGCAATTGGAGGGGGTCCATGGTATTGCGGAGCATGTGGCGACGACCGTCTTCTAGGCCGCTCTGAATAGTTTCTTCTTGATTGGTTGATGGCACGGGAGACATCTCTTATCTCCCCGTTGCGGTAGTCATTAAACTCCTCATACGAGTCCCACGACCTGCTTCTTGATCGGCGGGATCCTGAGGACTCGTCAGACAAGTATCTTGTTGGCGACCTGCTCGACTCTAGTTGGTAGCTTGAGTCAGCATAGTCGTAATCATAATCATAGTCGTTGGAAAGGGACCGACGACGTCATCCGCCCCTATCTGGGGGCGACAAGAAGGCTATGATTATGGCCTCCTAAGGTCTAAGAATTAAATAAACTAATACTTTATTACAACTCTTTGACCCACGTGCTAGCTTCTCCCTCTGGCGTCCACAAATAATGTTGCATTCTCCTCAACTCTTGAGCAATTGCATTACTTAAGTAAATAAATAAAATAATTAAAAAGGCACAACACGCAGGTCGTATTTAAAATAAAATAAATCACGACACGTAGGCCGTATTTAAACTAAAATAAATAAATGCCAAAATTCTAAGGCCATAACCATATTCCACTCACAAAATATTTAACAACAATTGGTAACAATAACTCTTTATTACCAAAAGCGTGATTTCACATGTTATTTCGGTACTCCTATTAAAATGCTTTGACCCATTGGTAATAATAACTCTTTATTATGAATTTCATTAAATATTAAATAATAGCCTTATATGAATTAACAGTTAATTCACTAATCAAACCGGTCACTATTACCATAATAGTCAAATATAAGGAAACAAAATATCCTAAATTCAAAAGCAATTGAATTCAAAAGGAAACAATAATATCACAGCCATTTAAGGCAATTGAATTCAAATAAGGCTTTTACCAAAATAATATCACAGCCAATTAAATAAGGCTATTACCATAATAAGGCTATTACCATAATAGTTCAATAGCCATTTAAAGCGTGAAGTCATAACAAATAAGGCTAAGCATTCCAATAGCCAATAACAATTTATCTTGGAATCGATTCCTCATTCTAAAAATCACGTACGTATATATAGCATATATACAAATAAAATAAGAACACAAGTCCTTTCATGAAGAACAGTCAAATATTCACCAAGAAGATAACACACTAACATTTTGAATCATATTCAAAATGACTAAATCATGCTATCATAACCAAATTTTATTTTAGGATTAATGGCATTATCGACCTAAAGCTCTGATACCACTGTTAGGGATTCTAGATCATTTTTCAAAATATTTTGATTTCTAGAGTGGAATATCCCTTTTGCCAATGATCCGATTAGCCATTAATCACCAACAAACGGAGCACATAGGTAACAATAGAGATCTTTTGTGTTTACCTCTTGTAGCGACCAATCAGAAAAATATCTGATCTCTACGAAGTCTACACGAGCAACCGGAACGGAGGTGCTTGCCATCCTTGGGAGAGGGCGCGGCCGCTGCACATATTTTCATGCCTAGGGATGAGTGTCACTTTTCTATTTATAGTGAGTGACATCTCCAAAC
Organism: Astragalus membranaceus; assembly: GCA_039519185.1. Lineage (NCBI taxonomy): Eukaryota > Viridiplantae > Streptophyta > Magnoliopsida > Fabales > Fabaceae > Astragalus > Astragalus membranaceus. The sequence goes on from CM076850.1 coordinate 54,677,552, forward strand.
CTATTTGCCTAATGGGTCGTACCCAGAAAGTGCTAGCCCTGCCCAAAATTAGTTAAACAATTTAATTAATTCTTGACTATTAATTATATTTAATAATATTTAATCTAATCAATTAATTTTACTTATTTAATTAATTAAATCAAATTCAATTAAATAAATATAACTGTTAATTTATTTAAATCATATTTAACTATAAATCAACATCCGATTAAATTAAATCATATTTAACTTAATCATACGTCCCGACATACTTTGCTCTATGTGTCGTACTTGCAAAGTCCAATTCTTTATTTATGGATCCCCGAGTAGACATGTAAATAACGATGAACACAATATTACATATTGGTCCATTCTAGCATGGCCATGCATTTCCACGGTCTCACTCTATCGATAGGCCCAAGACATAACTCCTGTTATGTAGGAGGGACGAATCCTATCTACATCACTCACACCCCTCCACATGGTTCGTTGCAGACCCAATAACCACCTTTATACCCAATAACCACCTTTATGATTGTCCTGTTACAGACAGCGTTTGATGGCTTTAAAGTCTACAACTTCACATGTAGGGATCGTAGTGACTTCAAGTCGAAGGACTACTCACAATGGTTGCATGAGAATCGCTAATGACACTTACATAACAATTATGTAGCATTCTCATGGTGGGTCAATCCAGTATTAATATTACTCCTAATATTTATACTTGTGTTATGATTCAATATCTCCATATCCATGACCCGTGAAATGTGGTCATCAATCATCAACACAATAGCCTCTATTCATTATTGTTGTCCTTGTTAACAATAATACTTCGACTACAGATACTTCAAGAATAGCGTTCTATAGTTCAATGGGGTCTCACGATCAAATCACATTTGACGTTCCATTGAACAAACTATCTATTCTAAGGACTTTATTATGATATACTCTTATAACATAATAAATAACGCCTTACACATATATCAAATATATGACATAAAATCATGATACAAATAATAATCTATACAAAATAGATTGGCCACTAGGGCTTATACCAACAAAAATAAGTTTTGAAAGCACAAAATCGATTTTGCACCTGATACACCAAGCACAAAATCGATTTTGCACTTGTTTTCCTAAGATAGAAATCGATTCATAGCCTTCTTCTTTAAAGCCCAAAATCGATTTCCAAACATCTTTCTAAAGGCAACAAATCGATTTTTCTCTTAAATACATACAGCGACAAATCGATTTCCTTCCTTCTTAGTCATGAACTTGATTTTTTGCAAAGCTAAAAATCGATTCATGGCTTTCCTTTTAAAGAGAAGAATCGATTTATGGCTTGCTTGCTTTGAAGCAAATAATCGATTCATAGCCTGTAACATCCTCAAAATAATTAACAGAATTATTTGGATGTTAACCTAATCGAATTGATTTAGTACTTAATTAGTAAAATTATTGAGTGATAAAGTTAATTGTTAGGTTGTCATAGGATCGTTAACCGGATAATATGGACTAAGGACAATTCGGAACGAAATAAGAGATTAAGGACAATATGGTAATTGGACCACGTTACCACTTATATATTAAATAAATATATATATATATATATATATATATATATATATATATGTGTGTGTGTGTGTGTGTGAGTTAAAGAAAGAAAAGAATTAAAAGAATAGAAAGAAAAGAGAAGGAAGCGTCCGCGAGAGAGAAGAGAAACAAAGAGAAAAGAGAGAAAAGGAAAAAGAAGAGAAAAGAATGGGTGAAGGAGAAGAAGAGGAAAAAGGAAGTTCAAAGGCTCATCAAAACGACTTCCTTCCAACACAAAAAATGTTCAGCGTTACTTCCTCTTCAATTTGGTACAAATTTCATGGCGATCAACTCACTCTCTCTCACTTAGCCATTTTCGAGTTTGAAGAAAATGGAGGTTTTTGTGGTTCAACCTTAAAGGAAGGCTAAGGAAGGTGTTTAGGAGCGGACCCAAGGATGATTGATCGATTATTGAAGTTCGATTGGAAGATTGGAAGCTAGTTAGGTGAGTTTGGGTTGAAAAATCAGGATTTGGGGTTATGTGTGAATAGTGATCTGAAGGTTGAAGATGATGAATAGTGTTTGATGATTCAAGGATGATTAGGAGCGAACCCGAAGCGTATTGAGTGTCGAACGAAGTTCAATTTCGCGAATTGAAAGTTGGTTGGTGATTAGGGTTCGAATGGGGGATTTCGAGGAATTTGGTATTTCGGTCAAAGAGATGTCTCGGGATCGAGCGGAAAGATTGGAAGCGGATTTGGGCGTTGTCGGAGCGTGGAAGTTTATGCGGGGATTGTTCGTGTGGTTATGTGGAGATTTTGAAGCCTCGGTGATTTCGGCTCTGTGTTGGCTCTCACTTTAAGGGTGAGTTTTACTCACATTTAGGATTGTTCCGTTTTGAAATGATTTTTTCGTGATTTGGTTTCGAAAGATTTTGACTTAAAAACTGTTATTTGGAAATATGTCGTATTTTGGTAAAATTCGTTTAGATTGAGTTTTTGATTGGTTTGACTGATTGTGTGATATTGATTGAATCTGTTTTTCTGGTTGTTTGGACTGTTTTCAATTGGAACAAGAATCAAAATTGAGCGGAATAGCAGATTTCGCAAGAAACCGCAAAAATCTGCCTTTTCTAGCACCCATCGCGTCGCGAAGCGAGCCCATCGTGTCGTGACCAGGCATTTTTTTGCAACGAAAATGAATCTGTTTGTTTTTGCGTCGCGACGGTGACAGTTCGCGTCGCGACGGTTTGCAGATTTTCAGCAATTGTACACTGAATTTGTTTTCGCGATAACTTTTGATTCGGGAACCTGATTGAGGTGTTCTAAGATGCGTTTGAAAGCTTATTCAGAGGCCTAACTGAATATTCTATTTTTAAGGCAAAATGAACTGTTTTTGGAGACGTAAAATGTGTTGAAAAGTGTCGAATGAGTGTACGAGAGCGAACTTCAACTTTTGTTATTTGAAACTAAATGTTCAACTTTGGGTGTGATGTGAATGAACTATGAGTTCATGTGAGTGTAGATATATTTATATATATATATATATATATCGAGTTGGGTGACGACCCATGTTGACATACTAGGCGGGGTAGTCATGCACCCTTACCCTAGGCCTCTTGCAATAGGGAAAGTACTATTGGTAAGGTGGTTCACCGGGTATGTAGCGTTCGCGCAGTCGGTGGTGTGTTGAATTGTTTGTTGTGCGAATACCGGGTATGTAGCGTTCGCGCAGTCGGTGTCGTACTTGGTTGTAACAGGTTCATCAGGTATGTAGCGTTCGCACAGTCGATGATCTGTCAATGGTTAAATAATGCGGTTCACCGGGTATGTAGCGTTCGAGTAATCGGTGCCGTGTAAAGTTGAAACGATTTCATAATTGGACCGAGAGTGTTAGTAGGGGTCTCGGTAGAACTCACTGAGATTGTATCTCACTGTTTATATGTTGTTGATTTACAGAGAAACAGGGACAGCGGAAATCCTAGAGGCACGAGTAGGTTGAGCTCGGGCGACTGCTGATGACTTAGCTTTTATGCTTAAGTTTACATTTCCTTTTGTTGTCTATGTACTACAACTCTATGTCTTAGTGTTCTTACCTTATTCCGCTTTCTTGTATGATATTGGGCACTATAGTTTGTTGAAGGTTATGGTCAGGGAACCTTTTTGGTCTTATTTGTATTTAAGACTGTTTTGTAGTTATTCAGCGAGAACTATATGGCAGTGTTCAGTATCTATGCAGGAATTTTATATCTCTGATGTTTTTTGGGATGGTGCACTTGGGTATTTTTACTCGATAAAAATACCGGGGTGTTACATAGCCTATCTCTTTCAAGCTAAAAATCGATTTTCTACTCATACACTTAAACACATAATCGATTTTTCATTTAGTGTTAGAATCCATCAACGGTCATATTTCTAAGCAAAGAATCGATTCACACACTAAACTATTTCAAGCAATTAACCCATTCCTAAAATCATTCAACAGTCATACTTCTCCTAAGTTTATAAATAGGGACTTAGTGTTTCTCAGAAAAATACAACCCATTCTTACGCTTACGCTGAAACGAAAAAACTCAAAAACCCTAGCACACACACTTTGGTTCTTCACATACTTTTCATCTGTCAGAGCTGATTTCTCTCAAGGGTTAGAGTTGGGGTTGGTGATCTCCAAGTTGTGTAATCTGCCTTCATAAGATGTATTTTGGTTTTTCAATTTGTAATTTGTTTTACGTTATTCACAGTACTAGGGAGTGGGGTATCTCTCTAGGGTTGTTGTTGGTACTAGGGAGTGGGTATCTCTCTAGGGTTATTGGTTGTAACAAGGGTGGGGTATCTCTTGTTGTGCTGTTGCTGTAGATTTGAGGGCTCTTCATAGGTGGGGTATCCTAGGAGAAGAGTGCCTGAGTCTGTAAAGGTTTCCAAGGCACCTGTAAGCTTTGTTGTGGTTAGTGGAAAATCTCACAAGGGTGTGAGGACTGGACGTAGGTTACTTGGAGGTGACCGAACCAGTATAAAAATCTCTGTGTTCTTTACTGCTTTATTCTTAGTTTTTGTTTCTCATTAATTCGTTTCATAAACCTGCGCGAAAAATCAATCAAGTCGTTAAAGGGGACTTATTTTTTAAAATCTCAATTCAACCCCCCTCTTGAGACTGAAGCCACTTGGTAACATTACTCCCCTTTGATGATAGAAGAACTGAGAATAGAAGACGAAGACCCTTTAGGTTTGAAGGTATATGGCTCACCCACTCTAGCTTCAACCAACTAATGGAGGAGAGTTGGAGGAGCAACTTGGACAAATTTCCTCAACAGCATACTGAACTCCAAGGTGTGCTCAAAGATTGGAATAAAAATGTGTTTGGCAATATCTTTACGTAAAAGAGGAACCTTTTCCAGACACTGAAAAAGATTGACAAACAGCTGACCAAGGAAGGGGTGGAGTAATCAACTCATTCAACTTCAAAAAAACTACTTGGATAGACTATGAGGAAATCCTTGCTAAAGAGGTGTTAAGTAAATCAAATTAGTAATTTTTGGTGATCAAGTAAGTCGCGGCTGGTAGGAACAGAACGTACTGAGAGCGAGGGTTTTAATTTTTAGAGAAAAGTTGAGTTTAAAAGGCCCAACTTCTTTCTAATTTGATTTTAAAGCCTCATACTATTGACCCAAAAAAAGCTTCGTACTCTTAAACATCTTTTTTGGTTATAGAAAATTTAGGGTGAGGGGATGGCGCCCCAGTCCAAGGCAGGAAAGACCTTCGGGCTCATTGAGCACTTACGAGGGTAATTACATTTACCTCTCCCCAAAGGGACTAGTGGGGAGTTGAACCCGGAACCTCTCGGATACAACTCTTGTCATGCTCCACTAGGCCAACCCCTTGGGGTTGTACTCTTAAACATCTACTTTGACACATTTCTTTAACTCAAAATATTTTCACTAAATAAATAAATAAATAATAATATTACTACTAATAATAATAATAACAACAATAACAATAACAATAACAATAACAACACCAACAACAAAGTATTTCACATTGCTGAAATACATCAAACAATAAGAACAATATATTATTAATATCATATAAAAATACAATTAAATGTCAATAAAATATATTTTAATACTTCAAAGATACATAATGCCTTAGAGTCATTAAAATTATAATTTAAAATAATAATATTAACTCATGACTAAAATAACACAATAATAACATACTATTAAAATAAGAACACACGTCTACTAATATATCCACAAAAATATGCACACATATTAATAATCAAATCAGGGTGTTATACTTAGCCTATAAATACCCTTGTAAAACTCCATTTTGAGAGCTTTGTGCCTCTTGTATCTTCTTGTGGAAGATCACTTTTTTGAACCTTATCAGAGGCATCCATTCCTTTGTGGCGATTCTTCACTTGCCTTATCATTTCTCCATTCTTCTTAGAATTGAGAGTGTAGCGCCTTTCTTTTTCCATCTTCTATCTTCTCCATTTTTTAATTTTTGTTACTTTGTATTGTCTTTTTTTTGTATCTTTTAATTTTATTATTCACTCAAGGATAGATCCTAATTTCTATATCTGTTCCTTATTCGGATCTTATCACTTGGCCACTCTACATTCATTTCATCTTGACGATTCAAAGCAATATCGTTGGCAGTGGAGGCTTGAAAACCTCCATTCTTTTTCTGTTAAATCCGGTTCTGTGCTTTTGTTATATTCAATCCAGCAAGATAGGTTGGATAGCGATATCCAGAGTGGTTTTGTTGATATGTTGCAGCTATCTATTTCCACTAAGGTGGGAGATTTTGGCTGGATATTGTTCTTGGGGAAAACCCGCGATACTCTTATTTCTAAGGGCATTATCAATGACCCCCATAGGGCGTGCTGCCTCGTTTGTTTTGAGCAGGATGAGTCGATTTCCCATCTATTTTTCCCGTGCACATGTTCCGGGTTAGTTTGGATTTCTACTCAGAATTGTTTTGGCTTGGCAATTTTAGATACTCTAGTAGGTGTCGAGCATTTCTGGGCTCATGGCTTACAATTGGAATCGAAGGTGTGTTGATTTAAGTATTTGATATGGTTGGTGTATATGGTTACATTACAACCATATTCTTTTGAGAGGTCAACTTTTTAACCCACATGTTGTTCTTAACAATGTTAAGTCTATAACATGGTCTTCGTTCACACTAGTGGAAAAAATGCATTTTATAACTGTCATTTATATCGGTTAAAAATGGCCTGATGTTAAAAGTGACGCGGTGGCAGTTTTGTAATTAAAATTACAATTTTTATATCGGCTGCAAAAGGAACCGATATAGAAAGTGCAGAAACCATCTTTCATATCGGTTCCATTGCATAACTGTTATAGAAAGTGCAAAAATTTAGGCTTCCATAACGGGTCACAAAACCACCCATTATAGAAACGAAAAAAATTAGGCTTAACATCTTCCACCATTCGCTCCCTCTCACTCTCATTCGCATAGTCTCCCTCATCTCTTCCACCGCCGTTCGCACCTCCCTCATCTCTTCCACCACCGTTCCACCCATGTCTAGCATCTCACCATTCGCATCTCTTCCACCATCTCTCCCTCTCACCATTCACATGCATACTCTGCCTCTTCCACCATTCGCTCCCTCTCACTCATCTTCGCATTCCCTCATTCCCATTGGCCACGGAAGATCACGACCAAAACCACTGAGCTGCTTCACCGGAGCGAGATAGTTTGGTAACCCTTGTAACACCCCGGTATTTCTTATACAAAGAAATGCCTAAATATACAATTTGGTATAAATCAGAGTATAAAAATTCCTGTTCAGATATACATCTTTACAAGAAACAGCGGAAACTAATAAATAAAATAATACAAGCTCGAGTCATACGACCGAATACAGATACAGCTACAGAAGAACAGGGACAACTATAAATGAATCAATCTTCAATCTTCTCCTCGAACCCGACATACCAACTGTGCCGCCTGCTGTCCTTATAACCTGTTCTCTGTAAAAACAACAAATATGGATTGGGTGAGACAACTTGTCTCAGTGAGTCCTACCGTGCCCCCTCTCTGACACTTGGTTCGATTTATTAAACCGCTATTAAAAGCTGACATAACAATGTCTTATTTATTAATCGAAATGTCAAGCAAATTGTGTTCTTATCTTAGCTTAACATGAAACGGCTGTACAACGACTACGAATCCCGTATCATAAGCTATAAATCGAAATGCCGACTGTACAACGACTACGAATCCCGGCAAATCGTGTTTTCATTTTAGTTTAGCATAAATCGGCTGTACAACGACTACGAATCCCGATAACCCACGAATTGACCACGCCAAAACGTATACAGGGCCTAGGTAAGGGGTCATGACTACCGTCCCTAGTATGCTACTTGTCGGGTCGTCACCCAACGCAATACATATGACAATATGCATCAAATTCTCGAGAGTTAGATAATTTATATCTTTTCGATCACCAAATGGATCAATTACATAGTAATCGGATAAACAATATCCATATCGATCTTTAACCCGTTTTGAGGAATTCATAAGTTAGACCTCCGGCATTATAATCATTTTCATTTGACATATATAAACATATATATTCAGTCAGTCCATCAGTCGGTGTACCCACACGTATACTAGGGTTTCGGTTTTTCAATCAATTATGCTTTCGAAGCCCTTTTCAAAAACATGAGTTGAACAAGTTCAAAATACGGTTGTCAGTAAGGCAATATCCTTAAAATGGGTTGGGAAGAAGATTAGAAGTGATTTAGGATCGAAAGGAGCGACGAAATGAGAAATCAGAGTCCGGTAACAGCAGCTCACGCACGGTCCGTGCCCAGGGGCGCACGACCCGTGCGTGATTTACCAGAACCACACAGCCAACCCGAAGAGGGCGCACGGTCCGTGCCCAGGGGAGCACGACCCGTGCGGCCTGTTCTGTTACCGAATTCTAGTTTCTCATTCCGCTTTCCATTTCTCGCCCAAATCGAATTCCGATCGTTCTCCAACCTGAAAACGGATTTAATAAACAACATTCCAGACCATATTCCAGTGAAAGCACTTAAAATCACAATTTCATAAATTGTTCAACAATTCAATAAAAACCGTAAAAACGCGATATTGTTCAAAAACAGTTTTCGGTTCCAAAATCTTTCGAAAATTGATAATTGCCTTATGACTCAACCCGATATAATTTCAAGACACGAAAAATATCCCTATCCGTGAGTAGAACTCACCCGGTTGACGATCCCCGAGAAGTCGCGTCCTCGCTCGAATTACCGAACCGATAGCCACTCGAACGGTTCCCGAATCTCGAACACGATCCGAAGGCTTCCGCATATGAATTCAGTAACCGACATCACTCTTGATACTGACTTCCTTCCGGTGACTGGAATTGGTGTTTCTCGACACTTTGACGACTCGACCCCGGATCCGTCAATTCAACATTCCCAGCTTTATTTCTGTTTTCCCCAGCATCTGGATTCCGTTTTGCAACAAGCATAACTTGGTCAATTCGTGACCAAAACTATCCAAACAAGTGCTCAATGTGAAGATAATTTCGTCTACTTTCTGATGGAAGAAGTTTCACGCGCATGCATCCAGTAGATTGAGAGATATCACCGAAACTATGTGACTGGTCCAGGACAATGTTTGAGTCTGAAACCGAAACTTGTGAACAGGATATCTCTCTCATTTCTCCATGAAATCATACGGTTCTTGTGCGCAAAATGCAGAGCTTTGTGTCTAGTTACCAGAGGGACAAGAATCACGATCATCTGAGTAGTGTACAGGGAGATACGATGAAAACAATGAAGGTATGCCATACGGGTTTCACCCAGAATTCTTGATTGAGTTGATCATCATCATCCTCAATCACTTGCTATCACGAATTTGAGCTCCAATAGCTAACCTAAACATTCCAATACAGAACCAAGCTACTGGAATTCACCCTAATGCATCAAAATCAGCCATGCATCTTCAGTTTTGACTCCCTCTAGCTTCGATTTAAACATGCAATGCTCCAAGTGAGGTCAAGACTCCATTGTTTCTCCTTGGAGCTCCAAATCCGAAAATGGGACCAAGAGATAGGGGAAGAATCAGGTTCTGAAATTTATTCCATTGGAAAGGAAATCGAAATCTGAGTAGAATGGGAGTGAGAGCACTTACATGCAAAACATTTTGGAGGATCCCCCTCCTCCTTCTTTCTCCTCCATCGCGCCCCTCTCCCTCTCCTCTCCTTTTCTGTTTTTGTTTTCTAAACTTCTGGAACTGATCAGCAAATGAAAGGAAACAGAAGTGGTGGAGGTTTTGACCAGCTAAGGGGAAAGTTTAATGAGGCCAAATTACCAAAATGCCCTTAATTCGAATGTTACTTAAACTTTCGATTCCAAATCAAACAACTAATCTCCAATGTCCATCCACCTATCATTAGACATTTAGATTAGCTAAATTACTCGGTCTAAATAACCATTTTTGTTATAGCCTTTTACTAACTTTGACAATTCGAAATCTATGGAAATGACCAAAATGCCCTTGGCCTATTAAGTCTTGGTTTTGAGGCTAAAACCCCAATAATCTTATGGCTTTCCGCTCGGCATAGGTTTCTCGACAAATCCTCATTCGAGTCGAGACTAACTGCTCACTCAATTGATACATCTTCGATGTGAGGTGAAATGACGATTTTACCCTTCAGCGGAATTGTTCATTTAAATTATGACTAAGCCACAATCAAATGTAGGGTAGGATTTCTTTGGACTTTTCCTCGACTATTAATCCCCGAGACACGACCAATTATTCCCACAAATAATTACTCGGTCTTAGGCATCATAGTACGAGTCTTTAAAAATTGGGGATGTTACAACCCTTTTCCTTTCATCACCCATCTTCTTGATTTCCTTTTTTAGGGTTTGTGTGATTTGGGAATTGGGAACCGAATTTGGGTTTTCGTTTTCGTTTTTTAGGGTTTGTGTGATTTCGGGCAAAGAGATACAGCGGGCAAAGAGAAGAAAGGGCGACGGGAAAGATCGAAGAAAGACATCCTCTCAACAGACCCATATTCCTTCTTTCTATTTCATTGCTGACTCAATCTTATTCACAACTGAGCTTTCCTTTTTCCCTTTTTCATCTCAGTGTTCCTCGATTTTTTTGAACCATTTCAAAATTTTAGGGGATTTTCGGTTTGTACTATTCAGTTTTTTTAGGGTTTACGGCTTGCATCTCACCTTAAACACGATGGAACTCGGTGACGAAGTCACTGCAACTCGCTGAATCTCTCTTCTTTGCTCTTCAACATTTCATTTTTGCTTTGATTGGTAGTGTTTCCTCTACTAAATTCTTCTCTTTCATTCTTTTCTTCCATTTTGCACATTCTTTAGGGTTTTCGTTTTGATGCTTCCTCTACACCCGTTTCATTTTGCTGTCTGAATTGGGGTTTTTGGTTCTCTGTTTCCCTAATCGCACATTTGTTAGGGTTTTGGGTTTTGATGCTTCCTAATTGCTGTCTGATTTGGGATTTGGGTTTCATACTATAGTTGAAATTAGGTTTTTGGGTTGTCTTTCAGTTATTCTAATCACCAGATGATTTTAAAATGCTATGCTAGTTTGAAATATTTTGATTTTGTTTGTTATTTAGGGATTTTATGCTTTCTAGCTTTTTTTTTTCATTTTTAGGGTTTTTTCTGATTATTGTAGATTATTTCGGATTTTAAGATTTTGGCTTTGTTTATTTTTAGGGATTTTATGCTTGTGTTGGCCACTGGTCTCCAAGTAGAAGTAGGAGTAGCTTCTCTGAGAAAGATCCAAGCATAATCAAAAAGAGCAAAACAGGTACACACTTCACTCATTCAAAATCATGCTGTTTTGTTGTTGTAAATGCTGAAATTAAGACAAAATCATGATAACCATCCTTGTAATTGTAATGTACAGAGAAATTTACCAGAAACTTTGAGCAGGTTAGACGATGAAGAATGAACCTTTACCATCCTCGAATCAAAGATGTCAACAACTATAGGTATCCTGCTTCTCTCCTCTTTAATTAATTTACTAAAATCTTGTTTTGCTGTGTTCAAATTCTCGCCAGTGCTTTATCTTATTCTGTGATCAGCATTTTTGTTGCTACTTGGAATGTGGCTGGAAGATCCCCACCAACTAATTTGAGCATAGATGATTGGCTACAAGCCTCGCGTTCTGCAGATATTTATGTTCTTGGGTAAGATTTTGGTACTTGTTCATATCTTTTCCAAGCAAACATATATATATGCTACTTGTTAGTTCTAATGACACAATTCTACCTTTGTATTGCAGATTTCAAGAGATAGTTCCCTTGAATGCTGGTAATATCTTAGGGGCAGAAGACATTGGCCCTGCTAAAAATGGCTTGCTCTCATAGGAAAGACTCTAAACAATCTCCCTGGTATCATGTGTTGGCAGAGGATTCATGGGTTATCTTGGAAATAAGGTAAATTACATATCAATCTTATGATTGTCCTTTTTTATATATCAATCTTATGAAAGTATCTTATGTATATTGACATTCCTAGCAGTTGAGAGGTATTGTTCTTTGTTTTGTTAATTTTTTATTTTTGGTATTCTTGCGTAAGTTTATAACATCCGTCAGTTCCAGGTCTTCTACTTATTCTTCCCGTCATTGAGGTATTGTTCACAACATTTGGCATTTTCTTATTTTATTTCTTTATTTTGATTCATTTTCCTATTTGTGGGTGACTGTTTATTTTTTTATTAGTTATAGTGTTTATTGTTTATTTTTCTGCTTATTGATTATTTCTACCGTAGCCTTTGACATTGACAAATCATTCCTTTTATAGTTAAAGCAGCAAAGTGCTTTGGCTCATTTTCAATTTGATTGTTTATTGTTTATTGCAGCAACCCCTCCTAGTATTATGCTACGAGTTTCCTTGAATTTTCCCTGTTATTGCATCTATAACATATATATTTCAATAATAAATTGACAAGCTCTCTGCACACATAGCCACATTGTTTACACCAATAGATTTATGGTTGCAATAGTTTTGGGATTTTCCACTTGAAACAGTTATACGTACCCTTGACATGCATATATGTAGTAGTTTGGAATCAATAATTTGATGTGCAGCAGACGAAATTGTTTTCTTGAAAGGTATCAATAATTTTTCTCATTGTTGATTGTTATAAATCATATCCTTAACCGTGTATCCTTGTTTCTATATAGATATTTTTTCTACTTAGTTTTCAACTATTGGTCTCAAGTCTATGGATACTTCTGAGAACTTTGCTTTGTATATGGTGAAAGGTAAATCTAAATAGTCTTTATGGGGTATAATTAAGAAGCCGGTGTTTTCTGTGAATTTAGCTAAGGCACTTCCCTTAAATGATGTTTATATGTGCCATGGTTCTATTTCTCTTTTGATATTCAAGAGTAGTAAGTCTTTTATGAATTTTCTCAAAGTTATTGATGGGAGTTTCTTACATGCCCTTTACACCCCAAATGCACATATCCAACCTACCTCGACACCTAATAATCAAAAGAACATGCGTTGACATCTAACGATCAAGGATAATCTGCCTAAAACCTGCAACAGTGGTACAAACTTATATATAGTTGTCCATATATGTCACATTTGCATACATATGCCTTTTGCCTACCACTGATTCTAAATGAATTCACTGTTTAATATTCTCTCTCTCTCTCTCCCCCTTGCAGTCTTGGAGTTCAATATTGCTGACAGCCTTCATATTTGGGGTACTCTTTTAATTGATCCAAAGGGTCCATTATTGAGTAATAATAGGCTAATAGGTAAATGTCTGCATTGAATTCAGATCCATTTAAAACCCCCTTTTTACTTATTGTGCCTGTGGTAGATCATGAAAGTTTGAATTTATTCAATTTATCAGCATATTCTAAAGAACAAATAAAATGACTTTCATATATATGATGATGCAGATTGTGTATGACAAGGACAAATTTAGCTTGGATGACAAAATGGGAGATGCTGAGTTTGTAATTAGTCCATTTCTTGAAATGTTGAATCTGGTGAAGTGGAGCTTCAGTTGCATTAGATTGACATTCCTTGTTCAAGGGGTCTGTAGGTTATAAAATGAATAGTCCTTCTGATAGGTCTGTTATATTAGTTGGTTCCTATCACCTTCTTGGAAAACATCGTTTGAAGGTAAAACAATTTTAATAATGCATTTGACTATTTTATTATGTTAGTAATTGCCTTTTTAATATTTGTTATTCATGATTCATGATTTTGAAGATTTTAAAAAGTGTACTGTAGCATTGCCATATATTTAATTGAACATTTGTTTTTTCAGATTGTAGAGTTTTTATCATTGTTATTAACTTTTGGTAGTGATTGTTGAATGTTGATTGCTAAAGCTGAACAAGGTTGTGCTGCAGGTTGTACTATGTTATAGTAGAGGAAATTGATGTAATTGTATCCCATAACTTGACAGGTATGTGGATTGAAATGGTCCTGTGATGACAGAGAACTTGGTTCTGGTGGTAATGATAATCAGGTGTGATGTGCCTCTCTTTCTGTCTTTATTTCTATACAACTTGCTTGTTTGGTTCTCTTATAGTACTAATTACGTCTTCTATGCGAGCAACTTTTAGTTCGGAATCAACACTCTCAGCAACCGGCTTTGAGACTTACAGAGCATAGAAGACCGCAGTTCCACTCTTAAGATCTCTCATTGGTGGGGTAATCATTTTGTTTGTATGGACTAGATGTAACTAACTTTTAGCTTCCTTCTTCTTGTGGTACTATTTCATCCTTGGGTCTTTTTTCCATGGGGTTTTGGCCCAGATAGGTTTTAATGAGGTCCCTTATACTTGTAACGGTTGGGTGCCCGCTTGCACCCCATTTATATAATTTTCGCTTATAAAAAAAATTGTGAATGCTCTACGAGCCCTAACGTCTTCTCTTCTTTGTTTTTTTTAGATAAACAAAAGATGTATTGATAGGGGCACTAGGGGTGCACCAACCCATACAAGACATACAAATGGGAAGGGGGAGGGCCTCATTAAAAACCTCCCTAAGCCAAAACCCATTGGGAAAAAGACTCAAGCAGGAAAAAAGAGTACCTCACCAAAGTGTGTAGGTGTTTGTGGATGTTTACAAAGTAGAAATACATCCTAGTGGGTTATTAAACCAATCCGAAAAAGTAAACCCACTATTTCTCCCCCTTCTAGATATAAACCAACCCCATGATACAAATTTAATAGATGTTACAATTGAATTAACATTAGCTACCACCCCTTGAAAGATGACCTTGTTCCGTGCAATCCATAACTGCCAAACCGTGGCTGCCCAGAAAACATGTTGCACCTTCGCTGTCTTCCTTCCTTTTATCTTTCCACCCATTTCTTTGAGCATCAGTAACCTCTTTGCATGGATAACTCCTTCCACATTTAACCACCTAAACACATCATGCCATACCTGCTTCACCAAAGGACAGGTGCATGCAAAATGGTCTACGGATTCAGCTACTTGAAAGCAAAACACGCATCCCACCTCATACGGAGACGTAATCACGCCACGTTTTTGCAGATTTTCACGAGTTGGTAATCTGTCCAGCAGTAACCTCCAGCAGAACACCAAGATTTTCGAAGGAATATCAGTCTGCCATAATGATTTACACGCCATTACCTTCGGTTCATCCATCAGCAGTAGCTCGTTACTCAGTTGGCTGCACATCCAGCCATAGCACGACTTCACGGAGAAACCACGGGCAATATCATGCGACCATACCCACCGATCTTCCACATCTCTGCATAGATTAATTCCCTGCAAGATATCAAACAGCATAGTAGTATTTTCAGCATCTGAGCCGTAGGCTGGCTCAAATAATCTCTGATCCCAGCTCCAACCCGAATCACCCCAGTGGCCCATTTCTCCTACTAGAGCATCCTCTCTCCCACAAGCTTCCAATACCGTAGGGAACAAAGCGGCAAGTGACTCCGGACCTGTCCAATTATCCTTCCAAAACTTGACAGTGTGTCCATTACCTACTCTTCTTTTCACTATATTCTTAAACCAGCCCACACCCATCGGTGTATCCTCCCCTAAGATTGCCAAGTCTCTCCACCATATTGATGATTTCCTTGCCACATTAGACGGCATTTGTTGTCCGAACCAAGGTCTCTCCGTACCATATCGTGCATCAATCACCCTTCTCCATAGTTGCATGCTATCACCATTTAATATCCTCCATCTCCACTTAGCCAATAAAGCCATATTAAACACATTAAGATCCTTGACCCCCAAACCCCCCAATTTCTTTGGTTTACATATTTGTTCCCATTTTACCCATGCCATATTTTGGGTATCACTATCACCACCCCATAAGAAGCGTCTTTGCATTTTTTGAATGTCACCAATAACCTTCTTGGGAGCCTTATACATAGAGAATAAATATAATGGAAGGGACGAAAAAACTGAATTAATTAGAGCTACCCTACCACCAATAGATAACTTCAAACTTCTCCATGATGACAACCGTGCTTTGAAAGAGTCAAAAACCGGCTTCCAAGTACTTGATCTTCTCGGATTTGCCCCGACCGGAACACCTAGAAACTTAAATGGCAATTCCCCGATGTTACACGCCAGAAAAGATGAGACTCCATTGATGACCCTATCCTCCATATTCATTCCAATTACGTTGCTTTTTGAGAAATTAACCTTAAGACCCGATACCAACTCAAAGCTTCTCAGGATGGCCTTGATACACCAAATACTACTATCCTTCCCATCACATAGAAAGATTGTGTCATCTGCAAATTGCAACATAGATAAAGAGACGTTCTCGGTCACTTTAAACCCCCTTAAACATTCAGCTTTTTCACCCTTTCTCACCAGCCCAGCTAGGCGTTCAGCAGCCATTAGAAAAAGAAAAGGGGCCAAAGGATCTCCTTGCTTAATCCCCTTTTGCGCAACAAACTCTTCCGTAGGGCTCCCGTTCACTAACACTGAAATAGAATTTGAAGAGAAACAAGCACGCATCCACCTCCTCCAAGTAGTACTGAATCCCATTCTCCTCATCATGTATTCAAGATAGTTCCAACTCACAGTGTCATATGCCTTTTGAAAGTCCACCTTCTTGCCAAGCCAAGTGCTTCATTTACCACCACCACACCATCAAGAATATTTCTTCCCGATATAAAAGCATTTTGTGTATCTGAGATCACTTTCTTTATTACTTTCTTTAGTCGTCCTTCTAACACTTTTGCCAACATCTTGTACATGCACCCTATAAGTGAGATGGGTCTGTACTCACCCAATTTCTGCGGATTCTTCACCTTTGGCACCAATGTCAAGAAAGAAGCACTCACTGCCTTTGGAAGCACAGCATTTGTGTGAAACTCATTAAAGAAATTGAGTATCTCTGTACTAATAATATCCCAGCAACTCTTTATGAAGTTGAAATTGAACCCATCAGGACCAGGACATTTGTTTCCATCACATTCCCATACCGTCTCTTTAATTTCTTCCATTGTGAAGGGGCGAGTCAACAGCTCATTATCCTCCCCATCAATTCTACTAAAGTTCACTTCATCAAGAGTGGGTCTAAGGTGCACATCCTCTCTAAAGCTTTCTTCGAAGTGATTCTTCACTGCTCCTTTGATCCCTCCCACATCCTCTATCCATTGATCCCCTACCCGTAGCTTCACAAGCTGTGTTCTCCTTTTTATTACTTCTAATACACGCATGGAAAAACCGACTATTTGCATCTCCTTCGGCCAGCCACTTTATTCTCGACTTTTGAGCTAGTAGGCTTTCTTTAATATGCAATTCTTTCCAAAACTCCTCTTCCAATAATCTTCTTTGAGTGACTCGAGGGGAACCACCTTCAGCCACCATCTCCTCAACCTCATTTATATCTCTTACAATATTTTCAATCCGAAGATCTCTAATTCCGAACACCTCCTTATTCCATTTTCTTAAAGTCTCTTTAACCTTCTTCAACTTCTCTTTCAACACGAAGGAGCTTCTTCCTTGAATCTGCGAAGAGGCCCAACTTTCACTTACTACCCTCATAAACTCTTTATGATCTAACCAGCAGTTATTGAATCTAAATGGTTTTGGTCCCCAGTTAACAACTGAGCTTACTAACCATATAGGGCAGTGATCTGAAACATCCCTATCACCTACCCTTTGTGCTGAGACACTCCATCGTTCTATAAATACCTCGGATACTAAGAACCTGTCGATTCTACTCATAGTCACCCCATCTGAGGAAAAGTAAGTGAACTTTTTACCCACAAGTTGTACATCAACAAGTTCCATGTCTTCTATGAACGTCGTAAACTCCCTTACTTCTGTATTATAGTTACTACTAGAGATACCTCTTCTTTCACAACTACTTGCCACAGCATTAAAATCCCCCCCTATACACCAGTTTTCACCCCTACCTCATCTTTCAACCTTCTTAAATCCTCCCATAGCCGTCTCTTTCCCGCCATACTACACGCCGAATAGACATTAACTAAATGGCACACTGTATCATGGAATTTGGCAGCCACATATATGTAGTGTTCTCCTACTACCGAATTCTGCACATCAAACAATCCTTTCACCCATACACATAGCATCCCACCTGATTGTCCCTCTGCATCCTTGCTCACAAACTCAAATTCTCCTCTTCCCCATATGGATGCCACCATCTTCCTTGTCACGCCAGATCGTTTGGTTTCCTGCAAGAAGCATAAATCAAAGTTACCTGAGGAGATCTTATTTTTAATTCTTCTTCTCTTTTCAGCTCCTCCCCACCCCCTCATATTCAAAGAAAGGATCATCATCATTTAGACACCGATTTTTTCCCCTTCTTCTTGCGTGCAGCCTTATCCCTTTCCTCATATTCCCTCAATCTCTCAATAAAGCATTCATCGTCTTCTTCACATGTAACCCCTAATTTTTCCTTTGCAAAACTCCACATCTTTTCAGCTACCCTTCTCTCATACATCTTCTCAAATCTGTTGTTACCCATCTCAATGCCAGAGTCCCCAACCGAGGCATCTTGAATTGGTATCTCCCCACCTGTACCTGAAATTGAAATTGTTGATTCATCTCCAATGGGCTTGCGTATCACTCCCCCAGCTTCGTTTTCCTGCATGTTGCACTGGACCTCAAGTGTCTCAATAACTCCTTCCTGCGTACTATTCTGATCCAACAAATATTGGGCCTCTCCTTTTTTTTTACTTTTTTTGAGCTGCTGGTTTCTTCTTTTTTTTATCTTTCTTTTCTTTGATTGGCTATGTTGCTTCCCACACCCCCCGAATTTACTAGTGCTCCCCACTTCCAATAAACCCCCAAACGGGCCCAGCTTTGTCTCATCATTATTATGTGGCCCACAAATATTTTCCTTATTCACTTCAGTTTCTCTTTCTTCTTCGTAAATTACTTTGCGGCTATTACTATTTCCAATATCCTCATGCATTGCGTTTCCTCCAACATCATCATTATTTTTTTTATCTATGTTTTCATGCTTTTTATCGAGACTATCAAGGGATTCTTGGACAAAGGAATCCTTCTCGGACACCACATCATCATCATTTCCTACCATCGACTCTTCCTCTCCCCCCTCCGGATCTGACTCGCTGCTGCTTCCTCCCTCCTCCGCCGTGAATAGCGGTGGTCCACCACCGAACTCCTCATTTGATTCTTCAGTACCCTCTGAATTAGCACTGTCATCCCCATCCTCTTCTTCTCCACTAGACAGGAAAATCCATTGAAGGGGGCCAACCCATTCTTCAACCATTTTAATATTGAACAGGGATCCGTTGATATTGGCAGTAACCACCATATTGACCAAATCATAACTTCTTGTTCTAATTCTAATTCTAGCTATGTCCATTGAGGTCTTCTTCCTCGTTGCCTCATCCACCCCCACGAAGTCACCAAACTTCCTCGCTAGAGAAGCACAAAACTGTTCGTTCCAAGCGTGAACCGGCACACCATGACATCTCACCCAAACCACCCTCTCATTATCTGTTTCTGCTGGACTCCATAGTCTAATATCATCGAACTTCTGATATATCCAATCCCTCGCATCAGACACAAGAGCTGGTACAGTCCCTTCTTCCATTTCTTCAAGAAGTACCTTGTTAGCACCTAGCGGGGTGGCCTTGATAGAGAATACTCCTTGCGTGTTGAACCATTCTTGAACTGAGTAGGTGCTTCCTGGCGTATTGACCACACCAACGTACATCTTCTTAAACTTCTGCATTTCCTCTTCAGCGACTCCATGGCACACTTCTGATATATCATTTCTCCTGTGATATACTATCCTTGGGATCAATGGATCACCAAAAGGTTGGTTCCCTCTCCCTGCAGTAGCCTGGTTATGAGTTGTTCTCGAGATTTCTTTTGGTCTCACCTCTTTCCTTCTCCATATCCATTTAGCATTTGGATACTTGCGGCCTTGTCCACGGTTGGAAATCTGCCTCACTCCTGAGTGTACTCGCCCTTCTGAAGCATGTTTCTCTTCAAGCCTTTCCCTTTGAAAACGAGGCAAGTTGACATGAATCTTCTCTGCACCAATAATGATGTTGTCAAGCTTAATAGCAAAGATCCTTGGATCCCTTACATTGCGAAATCGCACAAAACCGAATCTGCGACTCCTCTTATCTCTCTTTGGAGGGATCACTACTTCCATTGCATCTCCATAATGACCAAATGCTCTCAGCATCTCCTTGGCTCCATGTGAGTCTGGGAATTCAGAAAAGTAAAACAAGACTGTGTCTTTGGACTTGTTTTTCCATGCATTTGTAGCGACATCTGTAGAATTTTTTGCTCCACCGTGCGATCTCTTCTTCCTTGATGTTACCTGTTTCCACCCTCCGACTCCTTCTAACCCTAACCCTGCACTCTCCATTGCTAATGAGGTGACTTAGCACCTTATCCTTACAAATTTGTAGACTTTCTTTGGATCCATATCATGTCTTCTCTTCTTTGTAATGAGACATCATTCCCTCACCTAATTTATGAATAATCACTCACTACAAAAGAAATAAGATGAACCAAGATATAAATTTTTTAGAGCAAGATGATTGATAATAATCATCAGTATTGTAAAAAAAATCTTTATTATGCATCTTATCAAAATATGATGCGATCTTGAATGATAATATATCTATGTTTTTCATTCTCATTTCCCAAACTAGTCATGTAAGAATATATAATATTTTTTATCTATAAAATTGGTCTTCTCATTTCTCATAAGACCATAATTAATACTCTTTATACCTTGAAAAGAATAGATATGATCATTTTTAATTATAAGGAAAAACCAATATTAATTTTCATTTAATTTTAGTCAAATAATTATAGTTAGATATATTTTTATGTGAGAAATAAAAAAAGCTTTATCCAAGAAAAAATAAAATATTCAACATACGAGTTCGCCTTATATATAGTCATGTAAGAAGTTAAAAACTCAACAAAAATGTCAAACTCAGTTCATGTTTCGATAGTGGTACTTATTGTTGTGTGTTTGAATATTTCAACAAGTTCAGGTGATTCACTGAGTGGGTTGACAACAAATCGACCCATTTTTGAACCTCACCTAAACGACTCCAAAATCAACATACTCTTTCTTTCCATAGTCAATGACCTGCCCCCTGGCTCAGAAGATTTATATATGTCTTGCATCAATGAAGCAGGTTCTAACCACCTTTTGAAACCAAGAAGCCCATATACCTTTGTATCCAACTTTGACTTGAAAAGATGTACGTTGTGGTGGCGGCCACACGAACTATTATTTGATCTATATAATGGTGCCATAGAAGGAGGGTTAAAACATCAAAAGATCTTTTGGTCAGTAAGAAAAGATGGTCTATATCATAGTTGGGATAATGTCAACTGGGATAAAAGGGCAAATTGGGATAATAAATGAATTAGACTTTTTTTTGTTTTTCGAGTTTTATATCTTTTACAAAATAAATAAGATAAAAATTTCTCGTTGTTCTTGTTATCAAACATAGTTATATATGATGGAACATCAATACTTGTATGTGTTAATTTGATTGTCGTTTAGTCAATTGCTCAATTTTTAATGTCTAAATTTAGGGTGAGAAAATGCGGCCTCATCTAATGTATGGAAGACCTTATGACTCATATTGTTTTTTTACCACTAATTAAACTAATCAACCTCAATTGGTGATTTTTTTTTGGTTACAACATCTATTAGTGATGCTCTCTATGCATTGCGTGAGTATTTAATATGTATAATAATAGTATTATTATTTGATTATAACTATGCATAATGATTATTATTGTTAAAAGAAGAATTATTAATTAGTAATAGCATAAATATTAAAAAAATTAAATTTTTTCATTTAGTTTTTAATTCTGTTTTTTTCGGTTACATTGTCCAATTTAATTTTTCATTGTTTTCGAGTATCATTGCAGTTTGAAATATAAAATGTTTCTTGTATATTTTATAATCAACTTACAAATAAAATTAAATCAACAAATTATATAATATCTAAAAATATTAATGGTTTTGTCGCCAAAAACACAAGAAGGATAATTAAAAGTCGTTTAACTCAGATACTTCTGAGAATGAAGTTTAATTTATAGAGTTTATGAACCAGGTCCTGGGTTCGAATCCAGTCTTTTGGCATTCAGCAGGGTTAAATCTCTTGAGGGAGGGCTTTGCCGTCCATTGTGGTCCTACCCGGCTCGAGGAATTAGTCTCCTAATGATAAAACTCTAAACAATAGTTTCTTTAAATACTAAAAGACTAAACTAACATTATTTATCCCAAGTAGGTAGCCTAGTTGGCGAGCAAAGGGACTCCGAAGGTGTGCACCAAAGGAGTGTAAGAAGGAGGTCAGAGGTTCAAACCCCGAAAACTAACATTTCCTCCACCCAACTGACCTTGCTTATAAAAAAAAACTTGCATTATTTTATTTAATGATTCAATAATATATACCTATCAAAAACGCTAAAAACATGGATTATTTTATTTAATGACTCAATAATATATAATTATCAAAAATGCTAAAAACATGGATTAATAGTGGATACGCTAGAAACGTGGACTAGCTAGTGGAGAGTGATGGACGAGTAAATGAATCTAGACATTTTTAAGTAAATGAATGTAGATGTTTTCTTGCCAGTTTTAAGCCGAGAGAAAATAGTTGTTAAGTAAAGTATCTAACAGTAATATTCAGTAGATTGATTTGGTCAAAACTCCCACAACAATAAAATAAAATTGTTTTAAACAGAAATATTGTTTTACTAAATTCGCTGAAAAACTATTGAAATATCACAAAATTTACAACACTAAGGCGGAGGAGACATATTTGCGAGGAAGGGGGGCTTGTTCATCATTAATTTGACATGGGTTACACATCATGGGTATGCAAAGTTTTGGAGATGGTCTTGGCTTGAAGGTCGAGAACGAAATTGAGGAACAAAGCCATTAGGGTTTTGCTTCATCAATGCGTGTTTTGCTGAGGAAGAAGGAGAGGGAACACGAGTCGAGTCAGGTGTTGGGTCCACGGCAGGGAAATCCAGTGGGCTGAAGGATTAGAGGGTTGCGTGAACGAGAGTTGGATGCTACTGTGTAATCCCATGAGGGGCACAAGTAGTAAAACAAATATGGCTATAATAGTAAAAATAGGTTTAATTATAACTTTAATCCATTTTTTGTTGACAAAATCCATTTAATCCATTTTAAAAGCATGTTTTCATGAGAATACTCATCATAACATATCTTTAACTCAAAAAAATTTCATAGGTATAAAGAACATGTTTTAGAAGGATGATTTCCAAAGAGACCTGCATTGTGCAGAAAACAATGTTGATAAGGAAGAGGTTAAGAAGCATGACTAGCCAAGTCAACAAGAGTAGATTGAAAAGGAACAGATTTATTCTTCAGACAAATGCTGCAGTAAATGTATAAAAGAAAATGTATAAAAGAAAATGTGGGAGCAAGAATCAACACACTCAAAATCTTGGTGAGCTCGCACTTCACAGAGAATATCTTCTATAATGCTTGCCTATAGCCTTGGATTTGCAAAATGCGGTGAATTCAATGACAACATAGTAGTGAAATGAAGTAAATCTATGTCACAAGAAAGGGGTTTGAATTGTGACATGTTTTAAAAACAATTTGTGTATCCAAATTCCCTGAGAAGATATAAAATATTTTAGAAAACACTGTCTTTTGATATTTACTCAGAAGCTGGTTTTGAAAGATGACTCTTAATTTGTAATTAAGTGAGCTTTATTTCTTACTTCTTTCAAAGATAATGATGAATGTAAAACGGGCATTGTTTGTTGACAAGAGTTAGGTTGTAGTATAAATGTGTGCTTAAGTAGATAATCTAAGAATAAGTGTTAACAGAAGCCCAGAAGCATCTGAAGCAGTCTTCTCGCAGTGTGTTTGAAATAGTTTTGTTTAGGAACAAAGTGCAGTTTGAGTAAGCTATAGAAAAAACAATAAATGACATACAAGAAGTATATGGTTCATCCAAATCAACAAGGGCTACATCCACTCCTCACACCCAGTGAGTATTTCCACTATTTTCCAAATAGTTTACACTTACAAGCCAACCTAGGCCTAAGCACTTGATAGTTTTCTTAGCAATGCTATATCTACTATCACACTAGTTTTCTTACACAACTCTAGCAACTATACCATTAGTTTTCCTACACAGTTTTAACAACTGTAAACCCTAAGAGACCACTTAGGCATTTTTTCTAACAGTACAGCAACCAACACCTTGTTATGAAGGAAATTGTATACAAAATACGTTTATGTTTGGACTGGGAATCAAAATAGCTTTAATAAAATAAAGACATCAATTGACACAAAACTATGAACACACTCAGAAGGTGTTGAGGCAAAATCCCTTGGACAGATTTTGATGAAAACAAACCTTTTTAGTCAAGTGTTTAAGTTCTCTGATTCTTTAGTGATCTAATGGATCTTCTTGAGTGATATAATTGCAGGAACCATTCAGTCAAATCTCAAGAAGAAAGTGTTCTAAGAAAGCACCACATGAGAAGACATGATAAATGTCTTAGCAGAAAGTATGAAGGCATTGATGACATAAGAATATAGAAGAATGAAGACAACTATAATGGATTCGCTGATGTGAAGACAATCTTCAAAAAGCCTCTCAAGAAAATTAAGGTATAGTACGATTCTTCCAAGATGAAAAGACATAAGCTATAGTAACTTCACAAGTTAAGAAGACTATCCTCAAAGAAGCCTCACTACACAAGAAGGCTTAATGAAGACTTAGAAGATAAGAATGATGGTCAAAGAGGTCGTAAGAAGATGGATAAAAGAAGATAGCTATAGTGACTTCTTAAGATGAGAAGATGTTTCTTCAAGAAAGCTCCTCAAGAAGAGTTCGTAGTAGTAATTAGAAGCTTCTCAGATAAAGAAGTGTAGCAACAATGAGATGGGAAGAATAAGAAGTTTCTCAGAGATGAGAAGACCCAATCCTTATAACCTCTCATGATAAGAAAAGTTAAATCAAGATGTTTAGGCAACTTTAAGAAGACACATGCCATAATGTATCACAAGTAGAGAATACATCAGAAGACTGCTTCAGAAGGCTCAAGGATACATCAGAAGATTGTTTCAGAAGGTTCAGGGAGGCATCAGAAGATTGCCTCAGAAGCTTCAGAAGGCACAATATCAGAAACTTCTCAGAAGATACATCAGAAGCTTCTCAAGCATAAAAATCACATGTTTATATCTTCTTAACGTTTAGAATAAATTATGAAGGTTAATATTAGCTTAGGAAGATATGGGATCAGATTTAAGAAGACTTCAAGATGGTGAGAATCGAGTTCAGAAGGTCTAAAGGAGTTGCTGTCAAGTGCTGACAAAAGTAGTGCAGAAAGTACAAAAGTGCTGCAGAATTCTGCAGAAGTGCAGAAAAGTTCTGCAGAATTTCGGGAAAAGGCCCCAACAACTATAAACGGCCATATTGACTATTAAGGCCATTTCCAACGACTCTTTTGGGCTAGAAACACTATAAATACCTTATGGAAGACCTCATTCAAGGTGTGAGAGTTGGTGAGAAGCCTAGGTTATTATTTCCTACCCTATGGCTTCTAAACTAGCTTCTCAAGCTTCTAAAGAAGCTTATGAAGTACTTCTCTTCTCTCAACCATACTCAGTGCACTTCAAACTTTTTATGGGATCATTTCTGAGTATGTTCATAGCCTTGGAGATTATATTTTGTTAGAAACCATCTATCAACCCAAACTATTGTATTCCCAAACACAACCTAAACACTACCTTATCATTGTACCTTCTTAACATGGCATAGTTTTGCCTGAATGTTAATGAATCCTAAGTAGGTTCTTAGGGGATTGTAGTTCTAAACAATAAGCATTGGTTGTTGTATTGTTAGGGAAGAGGGCTAAGAAGTTGTTCTTAGAGGTTTAAGTTGCTAGATCTTGTTGAAAACTAGTGGGACAGTTGATAGAGCTGGGGTAAGAAAACTATCATGTGTTTTAGGCCTCGGTGGCTTGTAAAGTGTAAGCTATTTAGAAAAAGTGGAAATACTAACTTGGTGTGAGGAGTGGATGTAGCCCTTGGCGATTAGGGTGAACCACTATACTTTTCGTATGTCCTTTACTCTTTTTCTTATAGCTTATATATTATAGCTCTCTCCTCTCAGAAGAAAACTTCTTCTACACCATTGTAAGAAGACCACTTTGAAAGGCTTCTTACAATTCCAAGTTGAATATACTTGATCTATCTCTCATAAACACTCCAACACTTGTCATCTTCCTAAACAAGCATTACCATAACCCAACATCATCACTAGTGTGAGAAGCATGAAACACATTTACACACCTCTTATTAAAGATCCAAAGTCAAAAATAATAGTGCCAAACCTTTTAGATCATGTGAGAATTCTACACAAAATATGTGTTCGCAACTTTGTGTCACGAGCAGCTTTAATTGAGAAGACATGAAGGAATACTACTAGAGAACTACAACTATTTCTGACCAGAGAAAAGAGTTGTATTCAAAGAACTTGAAGTAGATGAAATTGGAAGTGAATCCCATTGAATAAAGAGAAACAAATAAGGAAGATAAGACGGTCAATAGAAGGAACTATTATTGATATCAGTGAAAAGGAAAAAGAAAAGGAAGCACTTAAGGGAAAAAGAACAAGGAAAACATGTTCCAAGATAATCACAGCAAAGGTCACTATTGGAGAAACTACTCTAGTGAAATTTGTGGAACTGGATATCACTCGAGAAGCTACTACTACAACAAATTCTGAAAATCTACAGTCCACTCAAGACATAGCCTCTACGGAAGCAGAAATAAGCTCCATGAAGGATAATATGTGAAAAAGAAAATGATCAAGGGGAGGAACAATAAAGAGAAAGAACGGGAGGATATAAGATATAAGAAAGACTATCTCAGTAGTTATGATGCATCTTAATATAGGGAATCTTCTCAGAAAACATAGGCTTCTAAGAATCATGAAAGTAAAGCATCTTCTCAGGGGGAGCACTTGCAAGTGAATATTTTTGACTTCTCTAATGATCAAATAGCTTCTATGGGGCAAATACATAAAGAAATGCAGTAAAGATAGAAAAACTAAAGACTTTGGGAAAATAGTAAATTGATTTGATTGATGTTCGTTTTTTTATGTATATATATATAGACACACACACACACACACACACACACACACACACACACACACACACACACACACACACACACACATAAGCTTCTGTTAGTCACTATCTGAGCCTACAGCTGCTCACCATTGGATCAATTATGGTCAACTCCTCTAATAGCACCTAAGCCCTAGAAATCCGGAGACAATCCTCCACGACCTCACTAGCACGGGTTAGTGGGGTAAAATGGCTTCTTTCCTATTTCTACGGCATTCTTTTGTTCACTGACCCTAACCGCTTCAACGCTCTGTCCACATGCATTGAATACTTACGGTCCAAGCAAGCTTTCTTCCCTCGGCGTATTTGTTAGACGAGTCGCCATGTAACTGAGGCACTCTCCAAATCAAGTTTCACATTTCTTCGGTGCACTTCATATAACACCCCAATTTCCTTATTAGTATTTGTGCTTATATTAATGATTTTCCTGTTTACTTATTGTTCTGGACTGGGTCGAGGGCCCAATCCACCTAGAGACAGACTGAGAATGGCCCAAAGCGCAAGACAGATGATCAATGGCCAAACTCGTATGATCAACGGTCGAGATCGACCCACACTGATCCAATGGCCAATGCTGGCCCTCTAACACTATATAAAGAGGTCCTTCTTCTGCTGACAGGTACATTCTTTGACCCATATGGTTACTCTGCTCAAACTCTTACTCTACTGACTTGGGCGTTAGAGTGTCGTTTCAGGCACAACCCGGGCTGAGCTCTGCGCACGGCCAACAAATCAGAAGAACAACCAGACACCTCAACCGTCTTATCTGCCTGATCTTGAGGTACAGTTTAGTGGCGACCACAGTGGGAGGCCAGGTGCTATCCGACATCATCTATTATGCCTCCATGGGGAAGACCGCCTGGTCGGGCAACCCCGCGCCTACGAAGTGAGGCTGCAATCCCTGACCAGCCACAACCAGTCCCACAAGGCGCTGCAGTTAATGCCAAAAACACTGCACCAAGCGCCCATGTCACCCTTCCAATGACCATTGTCCAAGAACTTAGAGAACTACTCAACGTGCGGAATCTCCACCTGACGCAGCAAGAGGAGCACATCATGCAAATCGAGAGAGAAATGGCCTCGGGACGGGCGAACACTGCACCCAAACCACAACGTCACGACGACGAGTCCACGTTCCGACGGGCAAATCCCTCCAGGGGTCATCGCTCACCTCCTAGAAGACATTTAGTTCACCGATCGCCACCTCGATGAAGGGGCCGAGGAGAGGCCCGTACACCTCCAAAGACGCCACCTTCAACAACCGATCCCACATATTGGCCGAACGAGCCCTCGTACCAAGGCTCTTCGTACGACTCGTCGGGATCGCCCACCCGGTCAAGAGGCAGGTTGTAACAGCCCAGGTCCACCGCAGCGGCCACCCCGGTCCCACTGTTACCTCACGGTCTTTTCTACCCCTCTTGTAGAATTTTTGCCTTCCGTGGGAATCGAACCTTGCACCTGAGGCATAAGTGCAAGTTAAACCCCCTTCCCACTACCAATTGAGCGCGCGCTCAATTGGTAGTGGGAAGGGGGTTTAACTTGCACTTATGCCTCAGGTGCAAGGTTCGATTCCCACGGAAGGCAAAAATTCTACAAGAGGGGTAGAAAAGACCGTGAGGTAACAGTGGGACCGGGGTGGCCGCTGCGGTGGCCCTGGGCTGTTACATTCAGGTGCAAGGTTCGATTCCCACGGAAGGCAAAAACTCTACAAGAGGGGTAGAGAAGACCGTGAGGTAACAGTGGGACCGGGGTGGCCGCTGCGGTGGACCTGGGCTGTTACAATAAAAAGGCGCCTTTTTATTGTAACAGCCCAGGTCCACCGCAGCGGCCACCCCGGTCCCACTGTTACCTCACGATCTTTTCTACCCCTCTTGTAGAATTTTTGCTTTCCGTGGGAATCGAACCTTGCACCTGAGGAATAAGTGCAAGTTAAACCCCCTTCCCACTACCAATTGAGCGCGCGCTCAATTGGTAGTGGGAAGGGGGTTTAACTTGCACTTATGCCTCAGGTGCAAGGTTCGATTCCCACGGAAGGCAAAAATTCTACAAGAGGGGTAGAAAAGATCGTGAGGTAACAGTGGGACCGGGGTGGCCGCTGCGGTGGACCTGGGCTGTTACACAGGTCGCACGACCTATGTTCTCATTATTATCAAAAGAGGCGATCCCCCAAACGACATCGTCACAGCGAGTACTCCCCTGAGCAACGTGGTCATCAAGGTCGACACTTCGAGGAACGACCATCTCGCAGGGGAAGGAACGACACCAAAAAGGGACCCTTCACCAAAGACATAGATGAATACCCAATTCCCTGTGCTCTTGAGAAACCCCCCTCTGATTTAAGGATGTACAATGGCGTCAAAGATCCCGATGCCCATTTGAATTATTTCGATCTAATGATGCTGTACAGAGGGGTGTGCGGGCCAGTGAAGTGCAGAATCTTCCCGTTAACGCTGGAAGGCCTAGCGTTGGAGTGGTTTACAGAACTAAGGCCGAACATTATCTCATCGTGGGATCAACAAGCCAGACGGGCTTAGGACCGGCAGCTTGTTCGAGATCGAAGTCGACGTGAACAAACCGCCCGACCTGGCTACCTTCCTCCGCAGATCGCAGAGGTTCATGAACTACGAAGAAAGGGCGATGGCCACACGAAGAAAGGGAGACCCAAGATCAAGGAGGGCCCAAAGAGGCTCGTCTCGAGAATTCAAGCCAAGAAAGTTTGCAGATCGTACCAAACTAAATACCTCATATACTCAGATTCTGTCCGAATGTGCAAACACAGAGTTCAGGGAGGTCAAGAGGCCTGAGCCGCTCGATCTCAATGGGCACGACAATGAAGGACGACAACAGCTGCATGGCCCTGAAGGACGACAATGAAGAGCCAATCAAGAAGGGCAAGCTGACCCAGTACGTTAAAAAAGGACAAACACTACTACAATTTAGGCTTTTCGCATCGGTTAAAAATGACTTTTCGCATCGGTTCCGCGTCCGTTACAGATTTAGGCGTTGTTAAAAGTAAGCACCTTTTACATCAGTTACAGACCTGATGCGAAAAATCTTTTTAACATCGGTCCGTACAAAAAACCGATGCCAAAAGTTTGTTTTGATTAGATTTTATCGTGTTTTTGGCATCGGCTCTGCCAAACAACTGATGTTAAATATACATTTCGCATCGGTTTTTTGTAAGGACCGATGTTAAACAATGCTTTATTAACATCAGGTTCTCTCTGGAACCGATGTAAAACTATTTTTTTTTTTGCTTATACAACACCACAGAATCTCATATCTAGTAACCTGGATAATAAGCCTCCTATACAACACAATCTCATATAATTAAAAGATGCAACCACAGAAAGGTACACATTATAATCCATTTTTGCTTGACCACTAAACAAAACATGCGACAAACTCAATTACGCCTTAAACTGCTATTCAAATCTAAGTATCCATTAGTCAGGTATGCAAGTGCAAAAAAATTTATAACAGAAATTCTGGAAGTAGGCTTACAACTAGTAAACTCTGGAATGTCACTTCTACAGAACAAGCTAAGTATCCATTATTTATCTTTCATTTCAGTTGACATTTACAACAAGTTTTGAACAGACCTAAATCTCAAGTCCTAAGAGAAACTGCAGATACCATGCATAATGCATTATGCTAAAGATACAGTCCAAAAAGGAGACCAAAGAAAACAGTCAATTTCACCTCCAATTAGAAGAGGTAACCAAAGCTCTCTTCATCCAACCAAGATAAAGAGCACCATCTCTCTGCTCAAGCCTATAATTTTGATCGAAGTCCTTCAAGAGTTCTTGGGCAGCAACCATCACTGAAGAACTCAATTGGCATTATTATCCAGGATGTTCTTGGGCAGCAGCCATAACATAATACCAACCATATTAGCCTATTATGACTCAATAATACGATTTGGATAAAGATCAAGAAATAGTGTTGCCCAACGATACCGGATGTCGTAAAGATCCTCTTCGGTGAATGGCTTTGTAGTGTTGAATCTCTACAATATGAAATAACATATATAAGACTAAATACAAAAAACAAATGTTAAATTTTTATAGGCAAAGAAGTTTGAGGTATCAAATAAGGCATAGGAACTGCCATATAGATACTGCTGTAACAACACTAAAAACCAAAGTCTATTATTTAAACTGAAAGTGAGTAAACGTCCATTATTTCGTGATGCTGCTGTGTATGTAAACGTCCATTATTTAAATCAGCCTGGTTTTAACGTGTTTAAACCAAAGTCTATTATTGAAACTGAAAGTGAGTAAAGGTTCATATCAGGGGAGGCTAAACATAAGATTACCTGTAACGAAAATTCATATTAGAACTTTTCAAAAAAAGAAGATAATTCACATTAGCTAATTTAACATCCCATTCTACCAGCAACATTGTTTAGTGAGGGAGCCTTGTTTAACTAATTCAGCAACTAAGTATATGACATCAACTAAATCAGCCTAGCAAGTGTGGGCACTATTACTAAAACATCCTTAGTTGATTGTATTGCACCAGATTATGACCATTTGATGTGAATCAAGAAGCATCATTGTTTCTATATAATACTAATTTGATGTCAAGTGTTCCATTATATAATCATTGTTTCTATATAACACTACTGGATGCATATTTATAACTTTGTTATTCTAAGACAGAGATATTTTTTTCTCCTTTTCTTTCGATAAGAATGTCTTTTAAGTCAATTGTACTTCAAATGGTGAGATGAAAAACGCTTCATCTCAGCATCACTTGTGAGGCTTCAACACAAGACTTGTTAAGAACAAGAGCACTTCCTTGTGTTCCTTAAATGGTGAGATGATAACAAATACAAAATTTCTTTCATCTGTATTATTTAAATTCAAATGGCCAAGCACGAATTACATAGGGCGAATCATCTGAAAACTTTCCCTAGTCTCGGCCTAAAAGAAGAGAAGAAATTGACCGAAATTTGATTTCGCTTTGAGACCAAAGCATTGTTAAATATTCACAATTCAGTATGAGAAGATAGAGTACAGAAAGAAACACATTTCTAGTTACATCTGTTTGTGAATACTGCCAAGGCCATTTCTCTAGTTTGGATTGGTTAAGATTTCACTATCCTTTACCTATTAACCACAACCAATCAAGTATTACCCCTGCAAAAATACCTCCAAGAAGACACAACAACAAGAGATGCTTCCAGCACTGATTTATACTCTATATATGCTTCTATATATGTATACACACATGCATACTACTAAAACAAGTTCTAATGTTAAAAAATTTATTACGTACCTCTTCCCATAAATCAACAATACTTGCATATTGAACATATGTTTCATAACATAAAATCCGCACTCAGTTCCCCCAGATTGCTTTCGCGACTACAAATGAATAATCTTAATTAGTAAATATTATATGTCATAATAAGTATTATATAGTAACAATACATTATAAGTTGAAATTAAAACTCAAGAGTTAAACTACTTTACATTGGGGAAAATCCATGTAGGTGTCTTCTTTCTAGAGCCCATCAACTTATTATATCCCTCCATAGCACTAATACAAAAAATGAAAGACATCATACAAGCTTACATAAAAAGGAACACAATCTCTAACTTGAAGCTTACATAAAAAGGAACACAATCTCTGACTTTTCTACAAATGATATATGATAAATGAGAGCTTACGTATTAACTTTAGGCTTGAGGGTTGCATTCAGTTTCGTTTCAAAAAGCGAACAAAGGAAGACAACTTCATTACTCCTACGACAAATGATCATCAGTTGCCAATGTTGTCTACACATGGAGAACAATTAGTTACAAGCCACATAGAATTTTAAAATAATTGAAAAAAATGCATGTACTTACGAATCCAAGTAAGGCGCTAGGTAAAACTCTTTGTTGCCTTTGTGTAGCCTTTCTTGAATGAAGGTATCAATACGTGTTGAGTAATTTGCTATAGTCAAAATATGTTGAGGGTCAATGAAACCATACAAATGACTATTGCCCTTCAAGGTACATTGGCGGTGCAAATACCTAAGATGAACCAGAAGTGTACAACACTTAAGGTAAGCATTCACTACAAAGATAAGGTAAGCAGAATTGTACAACACTTAAGGTAAGCATTCACTTAAGGCGTAGCCTTCACTTACATCAACCAGAATTGTACAACACTTAAGGAAAGCATTTGGTTACCACTACAAAGATCCATTACTTCACTCGGTGAGAGATAAAAAGCTTCAAGAGTAGGATCATGTTCCAATTTTAGTTGTATAGCATTTTTAATAGGCACCATCAATATCATCAACTCTTGAATTGGATTAAATTGAGGTCTTGAACTTTTGGCTGGAACATTCTTTCTAGATTCGACAAGATCCTAAGCAACAAAGATAATGCTTAGTAAGTCTTCTCAACCATTACCAAGTTAAGTTATTTCAAGAGTAAATATAGAAAGGACTAAGTACTGAGAACCTTATTTGAAAAAGGTTTAAGAAGTCTTCTCGGCCACTGAATAAAACTGTTGAGGGCTTGTCTCACTGTTTGAACCTCCTCAGTGGGCATAGGAACTTGAGCACCTCCATGTAGAACCTCTTCAACCACCACCCTCACCATATCATTCTCTAAACTCTTGTTATGAATGACTGGGCCCAAGTTGAATACACGACCAATTGCCACTAAATGATAAGGATTATCAACATACAAATCACACCGATTTTGGATATCATCAAATGGATTCGGGTTATCATCAATCTGATCCCGAAAATCATCAACCTTCTCCGGGATAACATCAAACTCATTCTCCTTAAAATTTTGTTCAGCAACAGAACAACTTCCCTTATTACTATTTGGGCTTTGTTGGGAGTAACCCATAGATGTCCACTCCTGCATCAAATTTCATAAAAATTAAATATAATCTTTTTACTCTTTACTAGCAGTGGTAATTTATATATCTACCTGCATCAGATCCTGTTTGATTTTCTTAGTAAGTTGCTCTGTGAGGTCTTGAGTAAGTTTCTCAGAGAAGATAGTTAAGTCTTCCTTGGTGACAACTTCTAAGGTGCGTCTATAATGGGAACGGGGTCCAAAGTAACTTCGAATACCCACACCTCGTCCAATACCACGGACACGGCCGGGGTGCTCGCGACACCCAATGGCAGTAGCTAGTATATCTTCACGTCCATGTGGAACAAAGGTTCCTTGCGAGGACTGCTCTTTAAGAGAATCCTACAACAGTTGCAAATGAACATAAAATATCTGTAACAGTTGCAGTATAACATAAGTTAATTTATGTTAATTAAGCAAGTCTCCTTGTATATGTGTGCATGTGGTAACTATTTAGTTGACAGTAAGTGTGAAAATATCAAAGCAAGGATCACAAAATATAGGAGTGTGAAAATATTTAGCATACACCACAATCACACATTCAAGAATCTAAATTTTGGCAGAGTTGCATTTCACCTTGATTCTTAATAATATCAAGAATCTCGACGCAACTGCAACTATAATAATAATGCCACCGTGATTTATATCCTTTGACCTACCATACAAATTATTACCATGGGAACTTGAAGAGTTTTTGTACTAATTCAATTCAGGAATAATATTAGACTTTAAATGAATGATCTATTATCTACTAAGTTCTAATTAGAGCCCACATCAGCTGCTGCGTAAACAAATAAAAAGGAATTAAAATTACAATTAATATTACTTACAATCTTCTCAGCAAAAACTTGTGCTCTTACAGATGTATAATTACCATTTCTCCTTTGTCTGGCTCTCTTCCACAGTTCATGGCGTTCGGGTGATGATGGGGGCTCGACAACTAGTGAAGAATCAGATTGAGATGCTTCTTGAATTTGTTTCTCCTTTTCTTCCAATATCTTTTCACGAAGAAGACCATAACCCCCACGAGACAATGTGTGCGGGTAGAGATTCTTTGACTGAACCTCTTGTGCTTGTTTTCTTTTCTCCTGGGAACAATAACATACCAATAAGAAAGGCAATAATGTTGGACACAATAATGAAATTAAACTAAGTTGTGTATCATTTCAATTCATTCAAGACAATATGCATCATTTCAATTCATTCAAGACACACATTTAGTTTAGAGAATATGTATCTTTTCAACTTACTTTAAAGTTGGTTGTCAGTCGAGACTGAACAAACTTATTCCACGTCTCATCATCAATGAATGCATACTTCTCACAAGGAGATTCGTCCTTTCGTTTTCCAAATACATATTCGCTTCCAATACTTTCTTCTTTATAAATTCAGTATTTTGAACGGCATCAAAGGTCTCCTACATGATAGTGTCCCATATTAATAATATGATTAAACACAATAGATAATATTATAGAGCGTAATAGTGAAATACCAAAATAGTTTCCCATATCTTATTCTTAACATCGCCATCAACATCGGCCCACTCCATATCCAATATACTAGCCTTTGCTTCGAGCTTGGAGGCCCAAGAAACTTATGAATCTCTTTGCATTTGGCCCTTTAGCATTGGCAGTCAATTCATCAAACTCAATCACGGGCTTTTGATCACCAACACGGTCACGAGTTAGATCCTTTAGCTTTGTGGCACGTCTACCCTTTCTTTTGGTTGGAAGGATGTTTGATGGATCATCCATGGGTCTGTTTAAACAAAAACAATAAAGTATGAATACTAAAGAAATAGCATCATACATACAAGAATGTTAACAAATAAATAAATAAATAAATAAATAAAATCCTGCTCATAGGTAGTATTGTAAGGTTTATTGGTTCATTGCCGAATCAACAATCAATCGTAAATAATTACTTTGTCTATTCCCATATTCCTTCATGATGATCATTACGAGTTGCATGAACGTCATCCACTTCACTTTCATCAATGAAAATAGGCAGACGTGATAAGAAACAAGGAGTTTCAGAAATATGAAGAGTTGAATCTTGGTTTTGATCACTACGATGGAGAACCACAGACCATCTTTGGCTAGAAGGATCATTAACATAAAATACTTGTTTTGCATGGGATGCCATGATAAAAGGCTCTTCCTTATTAGCTACCTTGTTGAGGTCCACCAATGTATATCCTAGTTCATCAATTTGTACACCACTATTACTATCAACCCACTTACATTTAAAA
Organism: Astragalus membranaceus; assembly: GCA_039519185.1. NCBI lineage: Eukaryota > Viridiplantae > Streptophyta > Magnoliopsida > Fabales > Fabaceae > Astragalus > Astragalus membranaceus. The sequence continues at coordinate 54,713,865 of CM076850.1, forward strand.
ATAGGCACAGTAAATTTAGTGTAGTCGACTTCCCAAATATCTTCAATGACTCCAAAATAAGATATGGATGCCATAATTGGGTTTTTATCCTTTGAACTAGAAAAGTGCATCGATTCAGCCACAACCACAACCCCACTGTTTTGCATGGTACTCTTATCATCTTGGGACTTTGTATAGAATGAAAACTTGTTGATATCATATCCACCCCAACATATGACATCAAAGCTAGGCCCAAGTGCTAGCCATTCTAATGTTTCAGAAACACTATCATCATTAACAATTTGTTGTTTAAACCAGTTTAGGAAAGTCTTGTTATGCTCAGTCAACAACCATTTTTCACTCATTCGAGGATACTTCTCCTTGACAATGCTTTTATGAGTAGATAAGTAAGGTTGAACCTCAGCAGTGTTATTCAATATATACATATGTGCTTGAAGAACTTCTGCCCGACTCATGCTCTTTATAGTCAAACCCCGTGTACCCTTTCCTGCACATCTTCCCTCATGACGAGACCTAGGAATCCCTATAGGTTCTGTAACGCCCCAAAATAATTTAATTAATTGTTTAATTAAGTTATTTAAGGCTTACAATATTTATTTAAGTAGATTAATTAATTTGGAGTTTTATGTTATTTGAGAGGTGTTTAAGTAATTAGGGAGTGGCGGAATTAATTAAATGGAGGAAGTGTTTAATTAATTGGGGGGGGGTGTAAGTAATAAAGCCCAAAGGTCATTTGGGCCTAGGGTTAAATTAAAAGGAAAGAAAGGAATTAAAAGGAGAAAGGGAGCGGCACTGTTTGTGAAACAGAAAGAAGGAACGAAGGAAACAAGAAAAAGAAAGAAAGGAAAGGAGAGAAGAAAAGGAAGAAAGGGAAAAGAAGAAAGAAAGAAAAGTGAGGGTGAGGGGAGAAGAGGTGGAGGCGTGAGGAGAGAGTGAGTGAAAAGAAGAAGGTCAACAAGAGTAGGTAAGAAAGTCAAGAAAAAATAAATTAAAGAAAGAAGAAAAGGGAGGAGATGGCGTGGAACTCATGGGAGAAAGAAGGGAAGCTTGCTTGCTTGCTTGATGGTTTTTGGTGGTTGCTTAGAGTTCCTCCTAGTTCTTCATTTTTTCCAAGGTTAGGGGGCTCTCCTTTACACCCATAATAGTTTGTATGATATGTATTATGTGTGGGTTAGGTTCTAGGGTGGTTTAATTTGTTGATTGTTGTGTTATTTTTTTTATGGTTGTTGTTATGGTTGAGTCTAATTTGGTGAATTTATGTGGATTGATGTGAAATGAACATGATATGAACTATGCATGCAAGGTGTTTGATAAATTGTTTCAATGAAATTGAATATGAAAATATGTTGGTTGCAAGATGTTTGATAAATTGCCTAAATGAATTGGTGTTGAAATTGGTGTTTGAGGTGTTATGTCACTATGTTGTCATTTGGGATGTTTTGATGAGTTTTACTTATTTACGGTTTTGTGAATTCTGACACTGTTTCGGTTTTCTGAAAACTGGTACTGTTTAGTGGGTCCAAAAATTATGTGGTTTATTCTTTTAGAAAATAGACTTAACTCCGGTCGTTTTGCCACTGGTTTCGTTCAATTTGGAGTTGTGTAGCTCAAGTTATGAGTCTCCCAAATTAGGTCAAATTTCTGGATTCAAACTGTGAGTAGGTTCGGTTTTTGAAGGTTTTGTGTCCTCAATTGAACTCCGTTTTGAATGATTCTTGTTTCATTGGAAAATAGACTTAATTCTCTACAAAGTAGGCACTGGTTTCATCAAATTTCATTAAGAAACGAGAAAGAGAATTTGGTTGCAAGTTGAGCAAGAAATTCTGTCCAAGTTTGGTACCCTGTGTAGTGTTTTGAAAAACTGTACTAACTGGGTACTTATTTTGAAAAATGAAATAGATAGGAAGAAACTACACTTAAAGGGCTTTCCAATTAGTGGTCTTTTGTTAAAATCCGATGTCGTTTGCTATTTTAATTAATTCGCCGAAGTAGGTGCACTGCTGTAGGAAATTCTGCACTAGTGCTGCCCGATGTTGCCCGAAGTGCCTAAGTTCAGTTTCGTTCATTTTTGCCTGTCCGTGTCTCGTGTGTGGGTGCTTGGTTGTGGGGCGCTAAAGTGTGGCATGCCCTTGTGTATTGTCCCGGTGTGACTGTTTGGTCCTTGGAGTGTCAATTTGGTCCTTGTGTGACAGTCTGGTCCAATAACTGTGAGGTGATGTATTTGTTGAGTTAAATGCTAGCCTTAGAGCTATAAGTTGAGGTGTATCTATTGTTGAGGTAATTAAAGTGGTGAGTTAGGCTTCGGCCAGTGGTGATGTAGGCTTCGGCCAGTGGTGAGTGCCCTCAAGGCTTATGTTGTTGATGATGTTGAGTTGAGTAATAATAATGGTGAATCTAATGATTGTTGGTGAGTTTGCTTATTACTCATTGTTGTGTATGTGTTGTGTTGTGGTGCATTGTCATGGCGTCTCATAAACCATGTGCATAAAGTGTTGTGGGGGCTTCGGCCCAAAGTGGTGGGGGCTTCGGCCCAAAGTGGTGGGGCTTCGGCCCAAAGTGTTGTGATGCCCTCTAGGCTTAAAGTGGTGAGAATGGATCCACATGCATATTGCATTCATGCATATACTCATGCATTTGATGATGACTGTTGATGATTATGAGTTGATGTGTTGGTGATGACCCTTAATGATTTATGAGTTGATGTGTTGGTGATGACCCTTGATGACCCTCTTGTGAATTAGTGTTTCTAGCTGCCTTCCCTAATATAATGCTTATCCTATATGCTATTATTTATGTAAAGAGACTCACCCTACTGCCTTTATGTTGCTTCTCATGTCGGCAACGTGCAGGTGATAGCGAGTGAAGGTATTCACATGCTTTCTTCTAGTCGGTTGTGTCTGCTCTGATACGTAGCACCGGGGGGCGATTAGTCTAGTGACTGTTTAATGAAAGTTGTTCAAACTAGTATTTGATGATGTATTTAAATATGTTTATGAAACATGCTATTTTCCGCTGCGTGGTGATTATGTAAACTGTGGTGTAACTAAACAAGTGTTTTAGGGTTCGTCCCGATCAATGTGCTATGTATCACATATTTTATTGTATTATGAGTTTCAGATGTTCTTATATGTTTTATATGTTTTATTTGGTGAAAATGTAGCACCCTCTTGGGTTGCGCTGAAAGGTTTTTCCGAAAACTCTGATTTTATAAATTAAATATTAGCTTATTAGAAGGGGGTGTTACATTAGTGGTATCAGAGCAGTTCGGTCTGTCCGGCCAAGTCGTCTAGGCGTAGTGTCTTTTGATGATTGGGTAGTGCTATATTAGTTCTAACCATGGTCTGTGTAGTAAGTGATGTTCCTGCAGGTAAAAGGGCAAACCGAGTACTGCTGATGGTAAGCGAATAAGTGGGGGAGATACCCCTGCTGATGATGTGTGTTGAATTGTGTTTCCAATGTGTGAACTCTGTGTCTTTTGTTTTTGATTTCTCTGCTGGTTTGGGAAATGTTAGGTTTTCGAAAGATGCATTAGTTACTTATTGGGAAACCGAAGGAAAATATTATCGGGGTTAGGATGAATTTTCAATATGGTATTTCAAGTCATTCTAGTTGTCGTATCAAAAAGAATGTGTTATCGCCCTAGACTTTAATGTTCTTATAAATAATTATTACATGATTTGAGGAACTGATGACACCTTTCACTTGCGAAAATCATTTCCAAAAATGAATTGTTGATTGTGTTGAAAAACAATTTTTACTCATTTTTTGCACTTCCACTTATAAATATTTTGAAGTAGAGATGTCATATTTATTGATATGTCGATTGTGTGATTGTTATTTGACTTAAATCTGGTCCATGATTTTTGTTGTTGTTGGGTCAATGTGACCAAAGCGTTGTTGTTGTTGTTGTTGTTGGGTCAATGTGACCAAAGCGTTGTTGTTGTTGATTGTTGGGTCAATGTGACCAAAGCGATGTTGTTGTTGTCGGGTTGAGAAATGATGTGTTTGCGAGTTAAATGACTGTGTATCTAATGATGGTGTAGTAAATGGTGAAATTGTGTTGTTTGGTGTTGATGTGAACTATGAACATATGTTGCCTACAAGTTGTTTTGATGATATTACCCTAAGAGCTTTGAAGGTGAAATTACTATGCTTAAGTAGTATGTGATGTTGAAATGGGTATTTTGGTGGTTGGGTGAATTTGGGGGTCTTGATGGTTTAATTGGGTTGTAGCCAAAGTAGGCGCATAGTTACAGAATTTTCTGCACTCGAGTTTATGAAGATTAGCAAAAACGTTTTGAACCTTGACATTGGTACGTTGCGGATTAGTAATTTAAAAACGAAGTGATTTTTGAGGTTGCTTGCGAACCGTTAGCAAACAATTTTTATGATTGGGTATTAATGTGAGTATTAAATTCATTTTTAATAAATGAATACTAACCTTGTTGTCATATGTTCTCATACGTGTTTACTTAGGTGGCAAAATTAAAATTTAGTCTTGCATGAACTTGTTATGTGGTTATACATGATTAGTTGAACTTGTGGAGTTTGATGTGTTTGCTTGTTCCTTTTTTAACTGACTAGTTGATGTGATACAGAGTTGTGTTGTTGATTGTTTAGATATGTGTGACTAAAAGAGTTTTAACGATGTCAAAAGAGTGGGAGTCGTGACGACGCCTTCGCACTCTAGACCGCGTTGAAAGCCTTTTAGTGTGGTATGTGTAAATGTGAAAGATTGTAGTTGTTGTGACCTTAATTAATTGGTTGTATGAGTAGGAGGGATTGATCACCCCAATAACTCATCTCCAATGAAAGAGGTGACAATAACTCATGGTATTATTAAGTTTGGATATATGTGCTAATTTTGATTTGATTAATTAAGTGGTGTGCTCATACTTGACTTCATGTTACTTAGTACATATATATAAGTGTTCTCAATATGTGACGTTGTGAAGAATGCTTGATTTTGAAGTCACGTATAGTACTACAAGTTTGTTATTCATTTTAGAACTTGTGGGTCGTATAAATGATTATGTATTTTTTTTGCGTATGGTCCTTGAGGATAGAAGGTTAATTAAATCTTGTTTAAAATTTCGTGCCTGTATTGAGTTTTGGGTATCAGTTTGTTCTTGGATTGAAAGTAGATAGTTATGTGGTATGAGAGGTTGGATTAATACCTTAAGTTGAGACTCATGAGGAATAGTAAGACCATACATTATAAGAACTTTTGGGAATGTGTCCTTATGGAATTCGATATGAGTTTGATGGTGTTTGAGTAGTTGAGTAGGACTTTGATAACCTACAGATTAGAACATCTAAATGGAAGTAAGGGTGTAGAGAAGAGTGTTTAATATGCTGCTAAGTAGATGATGGATTATGGGCAAGGATGGTTAGGGGTGACAGGGAGATTTAGTATTGTTTTCGTGGTTTGGTGTAGATTTTCGAGGACGAAAATATTCTAAGTGGGGGAGAGTTGTAACGCCCCAAAATAATTTAATTAATTGTTTAATTAAGTTATAAAGGCTTACAATATTTATTTAAGTAGATTAATTAAATTGGAGTTTTATGTTATTTGAGAGGTGTTTAAGTAATTAGGGAGTGGCGGAATTAATTTAGGAAGTGTTTAATTAATTGGGGGGTGTAAGTAATAAAGCCCAAAGGTCATTTGGGCCTAGGGTTAAATTAAAAGGAAAGAAAGGAATTAAAAGGAGAAAGGGAGCGGCACTGTTTGTGAAACAGAAAGAAGGAACGAAGGAAACAAGAAAAAGAAAGAAAGGAAAGGAGAGAAGAAAAGGAAGAAAGGGAAAAGAAGAAAGAAAGAAAAGTGAGGGTGAGGGGAGAAGAGGTGGAGGCGTGAGGAGAGAGTGAGTGAAAAGAAGAAGGTCAACAAGAGTAGGTAAGAAAGTCAAGAAAGAATAAATTAAAGAAAGAAGAAAAGGGAGGAGATGGCGTGGAACTCATGGGAGAAAGAAGGGAAGCTTGCTTGCTTGCTTGATGGTTTTTGGTGGTTGCTTAGAGTTCCTCCTAGTTCTTCATTTTTTCCAAGGTTAGGGGGCTCTCCTTTACACCCATAATAGTTTGTATGATATGTATTATGTGTGGGTTAGGTTCTAGGGTGGTTTAATTTGTTGATTGTTGTGTTATTTTTTTTATGGTTGTTGTTATGGTTGAGTCTAATTTGGTGAATTTATGTTGATTGATGTGAAATGAACATGATATGAACTATGCATGCAAGGTGTTTGATAAATTGTTTCAATGAAATTGAATATGAAAATATGTTGGTTGCAAGATGTTTGATAAATTGCCTAAATGAATTGGTGTTGAAATTGGTGTTTGAGGTGTTATGTCACTATGTTGTCATTTGGGATGTTTTGATGAGTTTTACTTATTTACGGTTTTGTGAATTCTGACACTGTTTCGGTTTTCTGAAAACTGGTACTGTTTAGTGGGTCCAAAAATTATGTGGTTTATTCTTTTTGAAAATAGACTTAACGCCGGTCGTTTTGCCACTGGTTTCGTTCAATTTGGAGTTGTGTAGCTCAAGTTATGAGTCTCCCAAATTAGGTCAAATTTCTGGATTCAAACTGTGAGTAGGTTCGGTTTTTGAATGTTTTGTGTCCTCAATTGAACTCCGTTTTGAATGATTCTTGTTTCATTGGAAAATAGACTTAATTCTCTACAAAGTAGGCACTGGTTTCATCAAATTTCATTAAGAAACGAGAAAGAAAATTTGGTTGCAAGTTGAGCAAGAAATTCTGTCCAAGTTTGGTACCCCTGTGTAGTGTTTTGAAAAACTGTACTAACTGGGTACTTATTTTGAAAAATGAAATACATAGGCAGAAACTACACTTAAAGGGCTTTCCAATGAGTGATCTTTTGTTTAAATCCGATGTCGTTTGCTGTTTTAATTAATTCGCCGAAGTAGGTGCACTGCTGTAGGAAATTCTGCACTAGTGCTGCCCGATGTTGCCCGAAGTGCCTAAGTTCAGTTTCGCTCATTTTTGCCTGTCCGTGTCTCGTGTGTGGGTGCTTGGTTGTGGGGCGCTAAAGTGTGGCATGCCCTTGTGTATTGTCCCGGTGTGACTGTTTGGTCCTTGGAGTGTCAATTTGGTCCTTGTGTGACAGTCTGGTCCAATAACTGTGAGGTGATGTATTTGTTGAGTTAAATGCTAGCCTTAGAGCTATAAGTTGAGGTGTATCTATTGTTGAGGTAATTAAAGTGGTGAGTTAGGCTTCGGCCAGTGGTGATGTAGGCTTCGGCCAGTGGTGAGTGCCCTCAAGGCTTATGTTGTTGATGATGTTGAGTTGAGTAATAATAATGGTGAATCTAATGATTGTTGGTGAGTTTGCTTATTACTCATTGTTGTGTATGTGTTGTGTTGTGGTGCATTGTCATGGCGTCTCATAAACCATGTGCATAAAGTGTTGTGGGGGCTTCGGCCCAAAGTGGTGGGGGCTTCGGCCCAAAGTGGTGGGGCTTCGGCCCAAAGTGTTGTGATGCCCTCTAGGCTTAAAGTGGTGAGAATGGATCCACATGCATATTGCATTCATGCATATACTCATGCATTTGATGATGACTCTTGATGATTATGAGTTGATGTGTTGGTGATGACCCTTGATGATTTATGAGTTGATGTGTTGGTGATGACCCTTGATGACCCTCTTGTGAATTAGTGTTTCTAGCTGCCTTCCCTAATATAATGCTTATCCTATATGCTATTATTTATGTAAAGAGACTCACTCTACTGCCTTTATGTTGCTTCTCATGTCGGCAACGTGCAGGTGATAGCGAGTGAAGGTATTCACATGCTTTCTTCTAGTCGGTTGTGTCTGCTCTGATACGTAGCACCGGGGGGCGATTAGTCTAGTGACTGTTTAATGAAAGTTGTTCAAACTAGTATTTGATGATGTATTTAAATATGTTTATGAAACATGCTATTTTCCGCAGCGTGGTGATTATGTAAACTGTGGTGTAACTAAACAAGTGTTTTAGGGTTCGTCCCGATCAATGTGCTATGTATCACATATTTTATTGTATTATGAGTTTCAGATGTTGTTATATGTTTTATATGTTTTATTTGGTGAAAATGTAGCACCCTCTTGGGTTGCGCTGAAAGGTTTTTCCGAAAACTCTGATTTTATAAATTAAATATTAGCTTATTAGAAGGGGGTGTTACAGGTTCCGTCTTTGACAAGTAATCTGAACAAAACACGATAGCTTCTTCTGCAACATACCTCTGAACAATAGATAACTCAGGACGATATTGGTTCTTCACATACCCTTTCAATACTTTCATGCAACGCTCAACCAGGTACATCCACCTTAAATAAACGGTCCCACACAATCTAATCTCCCTCACTAGATGAACAATTAGGTGGACCATGATGTCAAAAAATGAAGGAGGAAAATACATCTCCAATTGGCACAAAATAATGGAAGCCTCATTCTCCAAGCCATCCAACTTTTGGTGGTCAATGGTTTTGCTACAGATAGTATTGAAGAATATGCACAACCTAGTTATGGCATGTCGAACCTTTTTAGGCAAAATGTCACGAATAGCCACTGGTAGTAGTTGTTGCATCAAGACATGACAATCATGAGACTTTAGGCCAACTAATTTGAGATCTTTCATCGAGACAAGTCTCTTGATATTTGAGGAGTAACCTTGTGGTACTTTGACACCCCGTAAACACTCACAAAAACTTCTTTTCTCTTTTTTGGACAATGTATAACATGCTGGGGGGAGATATGTGCCTTTACCTTTTTGCTGCGGAGCTAGCTGCTCTCTTATACCCATCACAACCAAATCTAATCGAGCATTCACACCATCCTTTGTCTTTCCCTGAATATTGAGAAGCGTTCCAATAATACTATCACATACATTTTTCTCCACGTGCATGACGTCAATACAATGTCTAACATCAAGTTTGGACCAGTATGGAAGATCAAAGAACACTTACCTCTTCTTCCATTTATTTTTCTCATTAGATTGTTTTTGCTTTTTTCCAAATATAACCTTGATGTCCTTAATTCGTTGATAAACTTCTTCTCCAGTTAAGGCTTTCGGAGCAATTTCATTCTCTTGACATCCATTAAAAGCTTTTTTCAACCTACGATACGGATGATTACGTCTGAGAAATCTACGATGTCCAAGGTAAACAGTTTTCCTTCCATGTTGCAGTTGATCATAGCGTGTGTTTTCTTCACAGATAGGGCATGGTGTATGCCCCTTAACACTATACCCAGACAAGTTCCCGTATGCGGGAAAGTCATTGATTGTACAAAATAACATGGCACGCATCTTGAAATGTTCATTTCTATATCCGTCAAAAACATCAACGCCTTCCTCCCATAGCATTCTCAAATCTTCAATCAAGGGACTTAGGTAAACATCTATGTCATTCCCAGGCTGTTTTGGGCCCGAAATCATAATAGATAACATCATGTATTTGCGCTTCATGCACAACCAAGGGGATAGATTGTAAATTATCAAGAGAACTGGCCATTAACTATGGTTACCACTTAAGTTACCATACGGATTCATTCCATCCGTAGCAAGTCCAAGTATAAGGTTTCTTGGTTCATTGCCGAATTCTGGAAACAAACGATTAATTTTCTTCCATTGCAAAGAGTCAGCTGGATGGCGAAGCTGTCCATCACTAATGCGTTCATCTGAATGCCACGTAATATTCTTTGAGTCATTAGCATTAGCAAACAATTGCTTGAATCTTGGAATTACTGGAAGATACCATAACACTTTTGCTGGAGAACCCTTCGTGCTCACATCACAACTAGAATCATCACCTTGCACTTTGTAGCGTCATGCCCCACAAGTAGGACACGCATGTTTATCTTTAAACTCTTTCCTATACAATATGCAATCTTTAGGACATGCGTGTATTTTTTCATACTCCATACCCATAGGACATAATATCTTCTTTGCCTCATAGTTACGGTCTGGCAATGTGTTACCTTCTGGAAGCATGCCTTTCAGCAACTCAAGCAATTCTGTGAAACTTTTATCAGTCCACCCGTTTCTGGCCTTTAGGTTGACCAATTTTAACACAGCTGACAATCGTGTGAACTTGGTGCACCCCGGATACAACGACTCTACATTGTCGTTGCACAAAGTATCATACATACATGTTTTCTTAAAAGACTCTGATCCAAGATCTCGAATCATATCTTCATTTCTGTCGTTCATATCTACATTAACCTCCTCTCTTTGGGAAGTGCTTGGTATTCCTGAGGATTCACCATGCCATATCCACCTTGTATAACTCTTTCTAAAGCCATCACAACGAAGATGATTACGTATGTCCTTAACAACTAGTTTGTCATTATTCAAACAATTAACACAAGGACAATAAAACTTACAATTAAGACAACGACAAATAAACTTTCCATTACTTTTTGGACATGTTTTTTTAGCAAATTCTAGAAACTCTTCCATGCCCTTCTCATACTCATCACTTAGGCGGCTAGTATTGATCCAACTACGATCCATAATTACTTGCGCGGCTAGTATTGATCCAACAATTAAACTCTACAACCGTATTGCACCTCCACCTCCCACTACCAATATCCTTTGTCGGTTTGAGATAAGCTAAAAGATATACGTGAGTGAAACTTTTAGTGAGTTATAAAAGTACTAAAATGACAACTCTAAAATGCACAGCGAATTATATAAGAGCAAAAAACTAATTTGCTAATGGAAATCATAATCTGGGCAACAAAAGACTTCAAAAATTAGGGTAAGTCAAAGGCATAGTCCACAATTAGGGTACGAATGGAGAACGATACATACATCAGCGTCTAGAGGGTTTCAACTATTTCAATCTTTCACATTCAATTTCACTCAAAGAATGAAGAAAAATAGCATACGTATGAGTAAAGTAATTCAAAGAATGAAGAATGATATACATTGATTCAATTATTTCAATCTTTCACATTCAATTTCACAACACAGACGTCATAATAATGAAAAAGAAGTTAAATACCTCACTCAAATGAAATGCTAGCAGCTCACAGCAAGAAGACGCAGCAACGGCGCAGCAGCATCGTAATACACATTAAGGGACCTTAGATGCAACTTCCACCATTCAGGGACACTATAATTTTTACAAAGAAAATGGCATCAAGTTACTTCATCTTTCAGTGAAGGAGGAAAAAGAAAAAGCAAAAAAGATTAAGGCTTCATGAGGTTGCAGTGGATTCTGATTGAATAAATCGTGATTCAATACAATCTAGTCATCATCATTAATACTTTCTGCAATTAGTTTGGACAAAATTGAAGCTTACTTTCACAAACAAGCTGATTCCAATTGAAACCTTTTAATAACAATTCAAAAATGTTTCTTTCTCTCCATTCTCTAAATATCAACTTAAAAGGCACTGAGTAAAGATTGTTTGGCTGCTTCAAGGTTTACATAGATAGAATGCAATATCAAGAAAGAAATGCAGAACACTAAGCAAAAATGTACTTGTAAAAAATAAAGGAAGTTGTATAAATATAAATAAATAATAATAAATACAAAAATAAATCAGTGATAAACAAAGCAAACTTCATGTGCAAACATCATGTTTAGCAACTAATAGTAGCAGCCGACATTTTATCATACACCTAAAGTGCAATAAACAAAAGAAATCCTGATATGATAAATAAATCTCCTTAACATCTGCATTCTGCCAAACTAATCACTTTGTGAGTTCCATTGAGCAATAATCTCAAAACCAGTGATAAAATAACAAACTAAAAAGAAAATAGAAACAATATAAACCAGTTTATTTTAAAAGTTCAAGAAATCACCACCGAACAGAATCATATAGAATGAAACCCATACACAGAATCATGCATTTCTAAGAAAAAATGGAAGCAACATAACAATATATACATGGCATAAGCAAAACAACAGATTACACCCAAAAATTTAAAGAACAAATCAAAGAAAAAGAGATTGAAATAGTGTGACTTACAACTATAACGGCGAATGAATGAGAAGTGTATGAACGAGAAGTGTGGAGCGTAGAACCGGTTCGGACCTAAAGAAAAATCAAAGAAAAAGAGATTGAAATAGTGTGACTTACAACTATAACGGCGAATGAACGAGAAGTGTGGAGCGAGAAGTGTGACTTACAACTATAGTGAGAATGAGTGTGTTTCGCGAGAGTGGTTTTTGGTTTCAGAGTGAGAGTGCTTCACGAAGAGAGAAGGACGGTGTGAACGGCGGACGGCATGAATGGGAACGATGGAATCTTGTGCGTGAACGGCGTGAACGGCGGACGACGTGAATGGGAGCGATGGAATCTTGTGCGTGAACGGCGTGAAGGCGTGAACCTTGTGCGTGAAAGGCGTGAATGCGTGAACAGCGGACGGCGGACGGTTTGGTTGCAGAGTGAGTGTGTTTCGCGAAGAGGGTTTTTGTTGCAGAGTGAGTGTGTAACGAAGAGGTTTTTGGTTGAAGAGGGTGAGTGTGCTTCGCGAAAGAGGGTTTTAGGAAATTGTAAATTGGGGATTTTTCACATCGGGTGCAACGATAGAACTGATATTAAAAGTGTAATCATGAATTTCTACATCGGTTCCTATATCAACCGATGCGAATAATGTTCAAAAAATTTCTAAATTGCCAGCGCCTTTTTATCCACATCGGTTAGTTAGTGAACCGATGCCAAAAATGTTTAAATAATTTCAAAAATGCCACCGCCTTGGTATCCACATCAGTTAGTATTTGAACCGATGCGAATTCATGATGTAAAATCCATTTTTTCTACTAGTGGGATGAACGGGAAGAGAAGAACGGAGCCCGCTCCCCTCGAAAAGGGAAAGCAGTAGTCAACGAAGTGGCCAGAGGCAGCAAAGAGGATGACGACGATGAAGAAGACGAAGTAGATAACAGAATGTCCAAAAGACGACCAGTGGCCATGGTAATTACCAGAGGCTGCCAGATCGAAGGGAGGGAGACTAAAAAGTCCATCAAACGAAGGTGGAAAGAGATCATGAGTGTCGCGTCAACGTCCACCCCAGAGCTCTCTCAAAGAGGTCGTCCTTGGCATTTGGGGATAATGACCTACTCGACGGCAAGCCGAACAAATATGTCCCGCTTTTGATCACTCCTGTGATGGCCAATGTGGAGGTAAGAAGAATCCTGGTCGACTAGGGAAGTTCAGCGGATATTATCTTTGAAGACCTCCTTGAAGTACTGATAATATCCAGGGACGACCTTAGACCTTACCGGGGAACGGATCTAACCGGTTTCAACAGCTCGTCCACAACGCCCCTCGGCCATATAGAACTAATGGTCACATTCGGAGACGACAACTGTAACACCCCGGTATAATTAACTTGTAAAAATACCAAAGCGTTCCAAAATATAAACATCAGAGATAAAAATTTCCTGTTTAGACATTGAATACCAACATAAAATTTTGCTGAAATACGACATAACCATCTTATACACAAATAAGATCATACGGTTCTCAGACCATAACTGTCAGCAACTGCGGTAATCAGAGTCATACAAGAAAGCGGAAAAGGATAAACAAAACACTAATGCCATAGTGTTGTAATACCTAGGCAACAGAAGGAAATTAAACTTAAACATAAACTAAGTCATCCTCCATCACCTGGAGCCACCTACTCGTGCCTCAGAGGTTTCTTCTGTCCCTGTTTATCTGTAAAACAACAACATTTAAACAGTGAGATACAATCTCAGTGAGTTCTACCGGAACCCCTACTAACACTCTCGGTTCGTTTAAAACATTTTTTAAGGTTTGACACGACACCGACCGCAATCCACTTGCTAATCCCGGTGTACCATACAATAAGGCTTTGATCTAATAGGACACCGACTGCAATCCACTTGCTAATCCCGATGAACTAACATCCTAGGCCTTTCTACGTACCACCGACTGCAATCCACTTGCTAATCCCGGTGAACGCAGCACAACTTTTGACACAACACCGACTGCAATCCACTTGCTAATCCCGGCGAACCCCATAACCAATAGTGTTTCCTAATGGCCCAGAGCCTAGGGTAAGGGTTCATGACTTCCCCGCCTAGTATGTCAACATGGGTCGTCACCCAAACTCGATATAATATATATATCTACAGCACTATGAACCCACGGTCCATCAAATCAGACAATCAATGAAACACTTTAATTCCAAGTTTTATAAAAATCCAAGTTCACACTCGCACTCTATTTGACCATTTTTCGACACCATTTTTAATATCAAAAACAGATAATTTTGCCTTAAAAATAGAATATTCAGTTAGGCCTCTGAATAAGCTTTTCAACGCATCTTAGAACACCTCAATCGGGTTCCTGGATCAAAAGATATCGCGAAAACAAAAATCAGTGAAAAACTGTTGAAAATCTGCAAAACGTCGCGACGCGAACTGCTACCGTCGCGACGCGAAAAACGACAGAAACATTTTGCGTGACAAAACTGTGTTTGGTCGCGACGCGATGCCCTGCGGGTCGCGACGCGATGGAGGTCTGTCTGGTGCAGATTTTGCGATTTTCGCAAAATCCGCTATTCCGCTCAATTCCGATTTCAGTCCCGATCAAAAACAGATTTGACAACCAGCAAAACCAGTCCAACTAATACCATATGATCAATCAATCAAATCAAAAACTCAATTAAAACGAATTTTTGTTCAAAGCGCTATTTTTCGAATAACGGTTTTGTCTCAGAATTTCTCGAAACGATCAACACACAAATTATACCAAAACAGAATAAACCTAAGCGTGAGTAAAACTCACCCTTGAAGCGAGAGCCGATATCGAACCGAATTTGCCGAGACGTCGAAATCACCGAATCGAACCCAAACAACACCGAACCGATCCTAACTTCGTTCCGAGCTTCCAATCGCGTTCAATCCGCTCCTAGCTTCGATCCTAAGCATAACCTAATCACCAACACAACCTATTAACCCTTGATTTCAACAAATTCTCCCCACAAACCCTCAATTTTCGAAGTCAAATAGAAGGGGGAAAAATGGAGGAGAGGCTTACCTAAGATATGGGTTTTGATGAGAAGGATGAGATGAAGATGGTGATGGAATTTGGGACCTTGGGGATGAGTGATGCTCCCACAATCTCTTCTTCTTTCTTCTCTTCTTTCTCTTCTCTCCTTTCTCTTCTTTCTCTTCTTTCCCTTCTCTTCTCTGTTTTCCAGCGCTTCCTCTCTTTTCTTTTTCCTTTCTTTCTTTTATTCTTTCATTTAACACACACACACATACTTATTTAATTAATAAATAAGTGGTAGCGTGGTCCTATTACCGTATTGGTCTGATTCCCTTATTTCGATTTCGAAACTTCCTTGGTCTGTATTATTCGGTCAACGATCCTGAGACAGCCAATAATTAATTTTAGCACTCGATAATTTTACCAATTAAGCATCAAATTAATTCAATTGGGTTAACATCCAAATAATTCGATTAATAATTTTGAGGATGTTACATTCTCCCCAACTTGAAAGAATTTTGTCCTCAAAATTAATCACAACATACCTCAAGAGAACAAGTACGGATACCGAGTCCGCATGTCGTCCTCCAACTCCCAAGTAGCTTCCTCGGCGGAGAAACCATCCCAAACCACTTTGACAATGGGAATTGACTTTGCCCGTAGCGTCCTCTCGCCACGTTCCATGATGTAATTCGGACTAGGTTGGAAAGACAAATCCGGTCGGAGGTCAATCGTTTCAAAATCTAACGGTTGACTTGGATCGGGAATGTACTTCCGCAACTGAGACACATGAAATACATCATGCAAACTTGACAATGGAGGAGGCAAGGCGATGCGGTATGCAAGAGGCCCAACTCGCTCGATAATTTGGAAGGGTCCAATATACCGAGGACTGAGCTTCTTCACCCGTAATGCTCTACCTGTTCCAATTGTTGGTGATAATCTCAAAAACACATGATCACCTGACTCAAACTCTAACGGCCTTCTCCTTTTGTCGGCATAACTCTTTTGCCTACTTTGAGCAGCTTTCATTCTTTCCCTGATCTGGCAGATCTTTTCAGTAGTGTCTTGAATCACCTCAGGTCCTAACAATCGGTTCTCACCGACTTCCCACCAACACAATGGAGTTCTACATTTCCTTCCATACAAGGCCTCAAAAGGCGCCATTCCGATACTGGAATTATAACTGTTGTTATATGAGAATTCAACCAGTGGAAGATGATCCTCCCATTTCTTCCCGTTATCAAGTACCGAAGCCCTAAGCATATCCTCTAATGTCTGGATAGTTCTCTCGGTCTGACCATCGGTCTGCGGGTGATAAGCCGTACTAAGAAGTACTTTGGTCCCCAATGCTTCATTCAGAGCTTTCCAAAATCGAGAAGTGAACTTCGGATCTCGATCCGACACTATACTAGTAGGAACCCCATGTAACCTTACTATGTTCTTCAAGTACACCTCAGCTAACTTGGATACTTTACTGTTAGAACGAACTGGAATAAAATGAGCTGATTTGGTTAACCGATCTACAACTACCCAAATGGAGTCGTTACCGGCCTGAGACTTTGGCAACGCCATTACAAAATCCATGGAAATGTCTTCCCATTTCCACACTGGCACATCTAATGGTCGTAACAGACCACCAGGCTTCTGATGTTCTATCTTAACTCTTTGGCAAGTTAAGCATTTTGATACTAACTCAGCAATCTCTAACTTCATTCCTTGCCACCAATACATCTGCTTTAAATCTCTATACATCTTGGTGGATCCAGGGTGTACAGAAAATAGACTTCGGTGTGCTTCCTCTAGCACTTGCTTTTTAATATCTTCATTATCGGGCACACAGATCCTACCGTTGAAACAAATCACT
Source organism: Astragalus membranaceus (assembly GCA_039519185.1). Classification (NCBI taxonomy): domain Eukaryota; kingdom Viridiplantae; phylum Streptophyta; class Magnoliopsida; order Fabales; family Fabaceae; genus Astragalus; species Astragalus membranaceus. Next base: position 54,730,703 of record CM076850.1, read on the forward strand.
CCATCACTATCTTCAGTGAAATCTGGCAGCAATTTCTGTGATTGTAGCTTCACATCAATTTCCTGTGCTAAGCGAATAGAATCCCTTAATGAACTGGAGATCCTCATATGGCTCAACACTAACCGGCTTTTCCTTGATCTTGCATTCACATTTAAGTCCCTAAAGGACTCCAACAATTTCATCTCATGCATCATAAACTCTGCTATGTGGATGGATTTCCTACTTAGTGCATCAGCTACAACATTAGCTTTTCCCGGATGATACTTCAACTCGAAGTCATAATCCTTCAGAAATTCCACCCACCTTCTCTGCCTGTTATTCAACTCCTTCTGGTCAAATAAATATTTCAAACTTTTATGATCACTAAAGACTTCGAAACGAGACCCATACAGGTAATGTCTCCAAATCTTCAGTGCGTACACAATGGCTGCCAACTCTAGATCATGAGTCGGATAATTCTCTTCATGAGTCTTCAACTGTCTGGAGGCATAAGCTACAACTTGTTGGTTCTGCATGAGGACACATCCCAAACCCTTACCAGAAGCATCGCTGAAAATTTGAAATTCCAAAGACGGATCTGGAAGAATTAGGATTGGAGCAGAAGTCAACCTAACCTTTAATTCTTGAAAACATTCCTCACAATCGGCATCCCATGTAAACGGTTGGGCCTTACGAGTCAACCGAGTAAGTGGAAGGACCAATTGTGAAAAACCTTGAATAAACCTCCTATAGTAACCAGCTAGACCCAAGAAACTTCTAATTTCGGTAACAGATGTTGGTCTTTCCCAGTTCAACACAGCTTCCACCTTACTGGGATCCACCGCAACTCCCGACTGGGAAATCACGTGTCCCAAAAACTTTACTTCCGGCATCCAGAAGTCACATTTCGACGGCTTCGCATACAATTTCTTTTCACGGAGTACGTTCAGAACAATGCGGAGATGTTGAACATGGTCCTCAATGGTCTTAGAGTACACCAAGATATCATCAATAAATACTACCACAAACCGATCGAGATAAGGGTGGAATATCCGGTTCATGTAATCCATGAATACTGCTGGAGCATTAGTCAAACCGAAGGGCATTACTACGAACTCGTAATGTCCATACCTCGTACGGAAAGCTGTCTTCGGAATATCTAAGGCTCGTACCTTTATTTGATGATAGCCCGATCTAAGATCAATTTTTGAAAATACCACTGCACCTCGAAGTTGGTCAAGCAAATCGTCTATCCTTGGCAATGGATATTTGTTTTTAATAGTCACCTTGTTGAGTTGACGGTAGTCAATACACAACCTCATGCTTCCGTCCTTCTTCTTAACTAGCAATACCGGAGCACCCCATGGAGAAGCACTCGGTCGGATAAATCTCTTCGATATTAACTCTTCAAGTTGAGACTTCAATTCCTTCAATTCTAAAGGAGACATCCTATAAGGGGCAATAGATATCGATCCTGTACCAGGAATCAATTCTATTGAGAATTCTACCTCTCTGTCAGGAGGTAAGGATGAAACTTCCTCTGGAAAGACATCTAGAAATTCATTTACCACTTGCACAGATGACAAGTCTAAACCCGTTTCAGTAGATGCAGACAACATAATAAGAATAGCTTCCGCACCTTGGAATAATGACTGGCTTGCTTCGGTGTAAGAGATCGTTGCTTCACAATCTGCCTGTGTCAACCCTACGGATTCGGAGGCGAAGCTAATGGTTCGATCAGCACAGTTGATAATCACATGATTTTCAGCCCTCCAATTCATACCCAGAACAATGTCCATACTTCTCATAGGCAAGCAAATAAATTTCACAACAAATTGTCTGTCCCCTATGACAAGTAGGCAATTTTCACACAACGATTGGGTCTGGACACGACCCTTGGCAGCAGTTAAAATAGTTATCGGTTCGGATAGCTCAGACAATGCTAAACCCAACCGATCGACACATGCTTGTGATATAAAACAATGAGTTGCACCGGAATCATATAAAATATTGACTGAGTTATTAAAAAGAGATCCCGTACCCCTCAGAAGATTATCAGTAGGCGTGATGGTTCGAGCATCCAATGTATTGATTCGCCCCTGCTTAGGAGCATTTGGTGCTCCTTGAAAGCTCCTCTTTGATGGGCACTTATCTGCATAGTGGCCCTCTTCATTACAATGATAGCACCGATTGGATCTTTGCCAACAATCACCTGAATGAAATTTTCCACAAGTGCCACATCTGTGGAATTTTGATGGTTCATGGGATTGCACCTGCTTCCCTTTGTAATTGTTTCCCTTGAATTGTCTGCTTGGAGTAGAAGATTCAGCAACCTTTTTCTTGCCCTTCCAATAGTCTTTCCTTTCAGCATACATTTTCCTCAGATCCTCCTCAGCAACATATGCTTGTTGCACTAAGGCAGGATAATTAACCAAGGTGTAAGAACTAAGTCCTTGGCTCACATCAGCTCGGAGACCTTCTTTGAACATTTGCATCTTCCACATATCATTTGGGGCATACCTCCCCAACTCATAGAACTGAGACAGTCTTTCAAATTTAGCAGCATACTCCCCAACCGACATATCACCTTGCTTAAGATTAACAAACTCTGCTTGCTTGCTCAGCTTCTTTACCGAAGGGAAATATTGCTTCAGAAACAATTCCTTGAAGTTGTCCCAAATTAGGGGAGTTTCTTGGAGTTCCATCATATGCCTTGCATTACACCACCAGGTGTGGGCATCTTCATCGAGCACATTTGCCGCAAATATTACCTTCTCTTCTTCCCCGCATTGCAAGGTTTGAAAAATTTTCTCCATTGAATCAATCCAATAGTAGGCGGTCATTGGATCTGATCCTCCCTTGAAAGTCGGGGGCTTCATCTTTTGAAATTGAAAATATGCCTGGTTAGGATCTTCCTGATGGGGTTGAACATTGGGCTGCTGCAGAGCCATTTGGTCATGCTGCATTTGCAACATATCCTGCATCATCTTTTGCTGATTCTCAATGATATTCTGCATCCATTCAAAGTTTGGATCAACAGGAGGAGGAACGCCTCTACCTCTTCTGGCCATGATTCTGCGAAATATGCACAAAGTATTAAGTTGATCAAGCTCAATGTCTAATAGCATACTAAGAAAATCACGACTGGAGAAAGTAAAGACCCTAACAGCTAAGTCCGACTAGGTCGAACCGCTCTGATACCAACTGTAACACCCCGGTATAATTAACTTGTAAAAATACCAAAGCGTTCCAAAATATAAACATCAGAGATAAAAATTTCCTGTTTAGACATTGAATACCAACATAAAATTTTGCTGAAATACGACATAACCATCTTATACACAAATAAGATCATACGGTTCTCAGACCATAACTGTCAGCAACTGCGGTAATCAGAGTCATACAAGAAAGCGGAAAAGGATAAACAAAACACTAATGCCATAGTGTTGTAATACCTAGGCAATAGAAGCAAATTAAACTTAAACATAAACTAAGTCATCCTCCATCACCTGGAGCCACCTACTCGTGCCTCAGAGGTTTCTTCTGTCCCTGTTTATCTGTAAAACAACAACATTTAAACAGTGAGATACAATCTCAGTGAGTTCTACCGGAACCCCTACTAACACTCTCGGTTCGTTTAAAACATTTTTTAAGGTTTGACACGACACCGACCGCAATCCACTTGCTAATCCCGGTGTACCATACAATAAGGCTTTGATCTAATAGGACACCGACTGCAATCCACTTGCTAATCCCGATGAACTAACATCCTAGGCCTTTCTACGTACCACCGACTGCAATCCACTTGCTAATCCCGGCGAACCCCATAACCAATAGTGTTTCCTAATGGCTCAGAGCCTAGGGTAAGGGTTCATGACTTCCCCGCCTAGTATGTCAACATGGGTCGTCACCCAAACTCGATATAATATATATATCTACAGCACTATGAACCCACGGTCCATCAAATCAGACAATCAATGAAACACTTTAATTCCAAGTTTTATAAAAATCCAAGTTCACACTCGCACTCTATTTGACCATTTCTCGACACCATTTTTAATATCAAAAACAGATCATTTTGCCTTAAAAATAGAATATTCAGTTAGGCCTCTGAATAAGCTTTTCAACGTGTAACACCCCTTTTCTACGCGGTAATTTGTTTAACAAAAATATCCGAGTTTTCAAAATTTATTTACACCACAAGGGATGTCACACTTACTTCGCTAAACGTCACTCTTCAAATAACTCGCTTTTCGAAAACAGTCTTATAATAACTTCAAAACGTCATTATCAATTAAAATACAACTTCACATCGAAAATTCAATAGTTTAGTCATAAAACACATTACACTATGCCAGGCTTGCAATACTAAAATCCGATAACCACAACAGTCATAAATGACTTAAACAACATTCATCCCCCTCCCTAGTGTTACATATCAGAGCATGACGACTCGACTCAAGAAGTGAAGCTAAAGGCCTTCACTAAGAATCACCTGCACGTTACCAACATGGGGGCAACATTCAAACAGGAAAGGGTGAGCATCATTTCAGTCTATATAATAGAAAAATATGATAAGGACTAATCATAGGCTACGCACTAGAACAACCAGCATCCAATACACTAAAACATTCACATCACAGTCATCATTCACATCATTTACAGTCACTCGTCTCATGTCATGTAGACTTATGAAAATGCAACCCACTCGCGGGCATATGCATGAGGTACCTTTTTACAAAACGTCGCTTAGCCACTCAGGCCTCATCATCACTTAGCCACTCAGGCCTCAAACGTCACTGGTTTTATGCATATGGGCATGAGACACTATAACATGCACCACTCACATCACACAATCACACAATTACTCAGATCATAGTCAACAATGTGACCCGTCACTTACCGGTTTGCTCGCACGGAGCACAGCACCTGTCAAAATCATAATCATCACACAACGTCACTAGGCCATTTAGACCTTAACATCACTTAGCCCTTCGGGCCCCAAACGTCACTGGTTTTTCATCGACACTCACACATAAACATCAATCAACTCAAACCATAACCACTGAGGGCCAAAACGTCATTTGACTAACCACTAAGGGCATCCTCGTCATTTACACATCATTATCTACAACTTTGGCCACTAGGGGCAAAACAGTCTTTTACACGTCATAACTAATAATAATTAGCCACTAAGGGCAAAACAGTCATTTAACTAGCCCCGAGAGCATCATCGTCAAAATCATCATTTTTGACATTACTTCGCTAAAACTGTCGTTTATACACCAAAAGGGATTTTTAAAGAGCTTCATATCATTTTTCAATGTCACTGGGACGATCACCAGGGACGGCCACTTGGGCGCCCACAAACAATCAGAAAATAACAACTTCTCATTTTAAAAAATTAGACCCATAGATGGACAACGTAAAGAGCTTCACGACACTTTTTGAATCGTTCAAAACGGACGTCCGAGTCAAAAGTTATGATAAAAATAATTTTGGGAAAAATCAGGCAACATCCTGGGAACAGGCGCCCTAGGCGCCCAGGCAACCAGGCAACACGCGCACTGGCGCCCAGCGCCCAGGCGCGCAACACAACGCACGCACGCAACACGCACGGGCGCACAGCGCCCAGCGCTGGCACCCAGCGCCTCAGCGCAACACGCACGCCACAGGCGCCCAGCGCCCAGGCGCGCACACACGCACAGCACAACACAACACGGGCGCCTAGCGCCCAGGCGCGCACACACGCGCAGCACAACACAACATCAGGCGCCCAGCGCCCAGCACAGGCGCTTAGCGCCCAGAACACAGCAGCAACGTCCAGAATTTTTGTTCAACACTTTTTAACACTGAAAATTGGTTTTCTTAACAATTTTAAAGCGTAAAAACTCCATTTTTCCAGCAACTAAAAAAAAACACTTTTCTCATTCAAAATCACCAAGACTCAATTTATCGAAACTCAATAAAACAAAACAACATCACTAACACCCTCATGGCGCCCTAGGCGCCCAAAACCTCTACAACCCTCATGCGACTTCACTTCCAACAAATCAACGCATAGATCAACACCATATTTCTCATTACATACGCATAACACCATCAATAATGCAAATTCATAGATCAAAACCAAGCAATAAATCAATTCGCATGAACTCATGATTGATATATATACGAAAATTTACATCAAGAACATCAAGAACGCAAAAGAACATCAAGAACGCAAAGAACATCAAAACGCAAAGAACATCAAGAGCGTCATGGATCTAGTAGGAACCTTAGAGCTAGGACCCATCACATAATTTATTAAATAGAATGATAGAGCTCCCCTAACCTTTTCAAGAAGAAGAATTTGATGCCCTAGGAGAAGTCACCTACAGAGCCACAGCAACAACGGAGATCCCTTCCTCTTGATCTTCGAATCCTCTCCTCCTTCTCCTCTTGGCCGCCCCCCCCCTTGTTCTCTCTCTCTTTCTCACACTCCTCTCTTCCTTTCTCTCTTTCTCCACTTTCGCAAATGATCACCAAAGAACCCTAACCCCTAGGCACCACTTCGCATATGATTGATTCATGGGCTTGGGCTTCTCACTTAAGCCCAAGTCCATCTAATTTGGCACCTCCATCTTCTAATACCCCTTACACATTTTAATATAATTTCTAATAATTAAATTATATCCACTTAATTAATTTAAATTCCTAAATACTTAATTAAATAATTTAATTAAATATTTAGGGTGTTACAACTCTCCCCCACTTAGAATATTTTCGTCCTCGAAAATTTACTCCAACTCACGAAACGAAACCCAATCTTCTTGTCACTTCCAACCATCCCCGTCCATCACCCTTCTCCACATTGTTACTCTTAATTAGATGTTCTAATCTGAAGGTCATCAAAGTCATACTCAACTACTCAAACACCGCGACACTTCACTTAGGCAACCACACCTCATCATCACTCACCTCTACAACTACCTCGGGTACATCTACTTCGGTTCTCCATCATTCTCCTTGCCACCCATACGCTGCACTTAGGCACTTTATGCTTCAACCACACTAGCTTCTACATACATTGATAACGCTGCAACACTGCACTTCGTCCCACTTATACTTCGATTTCCATATACTTCGACAACACCACACGTCGACTCTCATTCATTTCGACCCACTTATAGTCAGGTAACCACATCTCGGCTCTTATGTCACCCTACACACCTAACCTTCATCTCTTCTTGTTTCTTTGGTCCTCTCACACCATGATCGAACTTAGCTACGACTACAACACCCATTCACTTGAAATTGGCGCGACACCCATTAAAGTACTTCAACGAAAGTGACAACACCAACCACGACATCTTTTCGCTGAGAGTTCCTCAACTCCCATTTCCCCCCCTAGGTCCTTCATAGAACCGACGCATCAACAACACATCATAACTTCACCAAAGTGAAGCACACACCACATCAATCACATCAATCACAATTAATTACGCGACTCCCTTGTCAATAAAGGACTAAGTCAACGTACATAGGGACCAAACAGCACATAAAATAAAATAACACATAATAATAAAAAATCGAGACAGCAACCTCTCACAATACAGTAACAGTACTAAAGAAAATAGGAAGACAGCCCTTTTCAAAATTTACGAAACGGCCCACTTGATTCAAGAAAACATCATTTTAATTTTAAGAACTCGGCACTTTAAATTATTAAGAGAACAACACGTTATATTTGAGTGAACATCACATTTAAGTCGAAGAAAACAACACTCTAGATTGTAGAGAACAGTACACTTTAATGTGCGAAAACAGCAGCAAATACGGCAACATTAACGACATAAAAAAAATGGCACACTATTAATCTCAAAATAAAACAGCATCTTTAAACAATATAAAAACAGCGCACTATTATTTTCAAAACGAAACAGCAACTGTAAACAATATAACCAACTCTTTAACTTTGGGAAAAGCACGTCAATTTTTTTTTTTTTGTAAACATCCTCGTAAAATTTTGGGTAAACAGTGTGCTTGAAAATGAGTACACAGTACATTAAATTTATAAGAGCAGTGGCAAAGTGCCCTTTAGCGCAAAACATCATCAAAAGCAACAACAAAACAGTGTGAAAACAACCACATTATTTGAGTAAAACGGCAACAGCAAGACCAAGAAGAACAACAACAACAATAAGGTGTAAACAGTGGTCTTTTAGCGCACAACAACAGCAAAACACGGAGTGAAAATAATACTTCTTTTCAGCGCGCAACGGCAGTGGAAACAGCACGTTTACAACATAAAAATAGCGCTTCATTTTCGTAAAACAGCAATACGATTATTCCATAAAAACAGCAACTCATTTCACAGAAATAAACCGCAACACAGCAACTCATTTTTTAAGCAACCGCAGCATTTTATTTTGAAAAACAGCAAGACAGCAACTCTTCACAGCATAAAAACAGCCCCCTCTTATTTTCAAAAGCAAGATAACAACTTTGAACCATATAAGACAGCACACTATTCATTTAAAAAAAAATAGAACAGCGACCTGAAACACTGTCAAACAGCACACCATTTATTTTAAATACAATCGTAACTTTGATTTCTTTGAAAACATCATATCCAATTATCAACTCTACGAACCAGTATCAATTCAATTCAATTCGATTCAATTTAATCATCACTTTATAGTTTAGAAAAAAATACACTCTTTTCTTTTAGAAAATACCACATTTCAAATGGAGAAAACATCACATTTTAAGCTGAGGAAAAACAGCACCTACAAAAACAGCGCTTAAAACAAGACTGCGCATAGAAACAGCATGCAAAACCGAGCGAATAACAGCAACCCCTTTACTTGTAAATACAGTAGCTCATATATCAAATTTAAACAATGAAGCGGCAACACCTTTTCAACATAAAAACAGCTTACTATTATTTTCAAAAACAAACAGCACTTTAAATAATGTAAAAACAACACACCGTCGTTTCCAAACAAAACGGCAACTCGAAACAGTGTAAAAATAGTACACTATTTATTTTTAAAACAAACCAGCAACACATACACACAATTAGAATTTGGCGCCTATACACCCGTGGGGATGTATAGAATACATACTTTCAAAACATTTAATTTTCTTTTTAAAACGTCTCAACTCATTGTATTCACACGTCAAAACATACAAATTAATTATTAAAAAAAAATTATAACACGTCATACTCCTCATCTTAGTTCAACCTCAATCATCATCAAACATCAAGGCACAAATTACACGTGACAACATCAACATCACAATGTACTCAATTCCTCATCGATTTTACACCTACTTGTCAAATCACAACGATACTAAAAACACCCAACGGCAAACAAACAAAATTCACCACAAAGTCTTCGTCGAAAATCGACGAGAGACACAGAAAACACACCCAGCAACACATTACAGTCATACACAAAGTACTCAGAGTAAACACACACATAGCAGCAATAAGACACTAAGCAGCGCCAGTATCAACAATAGCAGTCATACCGTCTGACCAATTTAGCTAATCACTGAGTACCAAGACTCGAGAGGTAGCTAGACTCCACACTGGACAACTTGGCCGGACAGACCGAACTGCTCTGATACCACTAATGTAACACCCCTTTTCTACGCGGTAATTTGTTTAACAAAAATATCCGAGTTTTCAAAATTTATTTACACCACAAGGGATGTCACACTTACTTCGCTAAACGTCACTCTTCAAAAAACTCGCTTTTCGAAAACAGTCTTATAATAACTTCAAAACGTCATTATCAATTAAAATACAACTTCACATCGAAAATTCAATAGTTTAGTCATAAAACACATTACACTATGCCAGGCTTGCAATACTAAAATCCGATAACCACAACAGTCATAAATGACTTAAACAACATTCATCCCCCTCCCTAGTGTTACATATCAGAGCATGACGACTCGACTCAAGAAGTGAAGCTAAAGGCCTTCACTAAGAATCACCTGCACGTCACCAACATGGGGGCAACATTCAAACAGGAAAGGGTGAGCATCATTTCAGTCTATATAATAGAAAAATATGATAAGGACTAATCATAGGCTACGCACTAGAACAACCAGCATCCAATACACTAAAACATTCACATCACAGTCATCATTCACATCATTTACAGTCACTCGTCTCATGTCATGTAGACTTATGAAAATGCAACCCACTCGCGGGCATATGCATGAGGTACCTTTTTACAAAACGTCGCTTAGCCACTCAGGCCTCATCATCACTTAGCCACTCAGGCCTCAAACGTCACTGGTTTTATGCATATGGGCATGAGACACTATGACAAGCACCACTCACATCACACAATCACACAATTACTCAGATCATAGTCAACAATGTGACCCGTCACTTACCGGTTTGCTCGCACGGAGCACAGCACCTGTCAAAATCATAATCATCACACAACGTCACTAGGCCATTTAGACCTTAACATCACTTAGCCCTTCGGGCCCCAAACGTCACTGGTTTTTCATCGACACTCACACATAAACATCAATCAACTCAAACCATAACCACTGAGGGCAAAAACGTCATTTGACTAACCACTAAGGGCATCCTCGTCATTTACACATCATTATCTACAACTTTGGCCACTAGGGGCAAAACAGTCTTTTACACGTCATAACTAATAATAATTAGCCACTAAGGGCAAAACAGTCATTTAACTAGCCCCGAGAGCATCATCGTCAAAATCATCATTTTTGACATTACTTCGCTAAAACTGTCGTTTATACACCAAAAGGGATTTTTAAAGAGCTTCATATCATTTTTCAATGTCACTGGGACGATCACCAGGGACGGCCACATGGGCGCCCACAAACAATCAGAAAATAACAATTTTTCATTTTAAAAAATTAGACCCATAGATGGACAACGTAAAGAGCTTCACGACACTTTTTGAATCGTTTAAAACGGACGTCCGAGTCAAAAGTTATGATAAAAATAATTTTGGGAAAAATCAGGCAACATCCTGGGAACAGGCGCCCTAGGCGCCCAGGCAACCAGGCAACACGCGCACTGGCGCCCAGCGCCCAGGCGCGCAACACAACGCACGCACGCAACACGCACGGGCGCACAGCGCCCAGCGCTGGCACCCAGCGCCTCAGCGCAACACGCACGCCACAGGCGCCCAGCGCCCAGGCGCGCACACACGCACAGCACAACACAACACGGGCGCCTAGCGCCCAGGCGCGCACACACGCGCAGCACAACACAACATCAGGCGCCCAGCGCCCAGCACAGGCGCTTAGCGCCCAGAACACAGCAGCAACGTCCAGAATTTTTGTTCAACACTTTTTAACACTGAAAATTGGTTTTCTTAACAATTTTAAAGCGTAAAAACTCCATTTTTCCAGCAACTAAAAAAAAACACTTTTCTCATTCAAAATCACCAAGACTCAATTTATCGAAACTCAATAAAACAAAACAACATCACTAACACCCTCATGGCGCCCTAGGCGCCCAAAACCTCTACAACCCTCATGCGACTTCACTTCCAACAAATCAACGCATAGATCAACACCATATTTCTCATTACATACGCATAACACCATCAATAATGCAAATTCATAGATCAAAACCAAGCAATAAATCAATTCGCATGAACTCATGATTGATATATATACGAAAATTTACATCAAGAACATCAAGAACGCAAAAGAACATCAAGAACGCAAAGAACATCAAAACGCAAAGAACATCAAGAGCGTCATGGATCTAGTAGGAACCTTAGAGCTAGGACCCATCACATAATTTATTAAATAGAATGATAGAGCTCCCCTAACCTTTTCAAGAAGAAGAATTTGATGCCCTAGGAGAAGTCACCTACAGAGCCACGGCAACAACGGAGATCCCTTCCTCTTGATCTTCGAATCCTCTCCTCCTTCTCCTCTTGGCCGCCCCCCCTTGTTCTCTCTCTCTTTCTCACGCTCCTCTCTTCCTTTCTCTCTTTCTCCACTTTCGCAAATGATCACCAAAGAACCCTAACCCCTAGGCACCACTTCGCATATGATTGATTCATGGGCTTGGGCTTCTCACTTAAGCCCAAGTCCATCTAATTTGTCACCTCCATCTTCTAATACCCCTTACACATTTTAATATAATTTCTAATAATTAAATTATATCCGCTTAATTAATTTAAATTCCTAAATACTTAATTAAATAATTTAATTAAATATTTAGGGTGTTACACAACGCATCTTAGAACACCTCAATCGGGTTCCCGGATCAAAAGATATCGCGAAAACAAAATCAGTGAAAAACTGTTGAAAATCTGCAAAACGTCGCGACGCGAACTGCTACCGTCGCGACGCGAAAAACGACAGAAACATTTTGCGCGACAAAACTGTGTTTGGTCGCGACGCGATGCCCTGCGGGTCGCGACGCGATGGAGGTCTGTCTGGTGCAGATTTTGCGATTTTCGCAAAATCCGCTATTCCGCTCAATTCCGATTTCAGTCCCGATCAAAAACAGATTTGACAACCAGCAAAACCAATCCAACTAATACCATATGATCAATCAATCAAATCAAAAACTCAATTAAAACGAATTTTTGTTCAAAGCGCTATTTTTCGAATAACGGTTTTGTCTCAGAATTTCTCGAAACGATCAACACACAAATTATACCAAAACAGAATAAACCTAAGCGTGAGTAAAACTCACCCTTGAAGCGAGAGCCGATATCGAACCGAATTTGCCGAGACGTCGAAATCACCGAATCGAACCCAAACAACACCGAACCGATCCTAACTTCGTTCCGAGCTTCCAATCGCGTTCAATCCGCTCCTAGCTTCGATCCTAAGCATAACCTAATCACCAACACAACCTATTAACCCTTGATTTCAACAAATTCTCCCCACAAACCCTCAGTTTTCGAAGTCAAATAGAAGGGGGAAAAATGGAGGAGAGGCTTACCTAAGATATGGGTTTTGATGAGAAGGATGAGATGAAGATGGTGATGGAATTTGGGACCTTGGGGATGAGTGATGCTCCCACAATCTCTTCTTCTTTCTTCTCTTCTTTCTCTTCTCTCCTTTCTCTTCTTTCTCTTCTTTCCCTTCTCTTCTCTGTTTTCCAGCGCTTCCTCTCTTTTCTTTTTCCTTTCTTTCTTTTATTCTTTCATTTAACACACACACACATACTTATTTAATTAATAAATAAGTGGTAGCGTGGTCCTATTACCGTATTGGTCTGATTCCCTTATTTCGATTTCGAAACTTCCTTGGTCCGTATTATTCGGTCAACGATCCTGAGACAGCCAATAATTAATTTTAGCACTCGATAATTTTACCAATTAAGCATCAAATTAATTCAATTGGGTTAACATCCAAATAATTCGATTAATAATTTTGAGGATGTTACAACAACACAGAAAAACCCATGTGCAAGACTGTGAAGACAGATTGCCTAGTGCTACCATGCAAATCAGTGTATAAATGTATCATAGGTCGACCTACGCTAGGAAGACTTGGGGCGGTCGCTTCGACCGTCCACTTAAAAATGAAGTTTTATTTGGACACGAATGAAGATGCCACTTCATGAGCCTCAAAGAACAGGGAGAATTTGAAACGAAAAAAGCAGAGACGTTGAACAAAGGTGGAAACCAAGTCAACGTGGCCGACTTAGATGCCCGTTATGACCCTGATAACGAGGAGGAGGAAGGGAACGATCTCCTTACTCGAGAACTCAAGAAAAGAATCAAAAGGCCAGAAACCGGTGGGGAGTTCACTCAAATCCAACTGGGAGACAATCCTGAAAGGACGGTCAAAATTCGGAACGATCTCCTGGGCGAGGTACGAGAGCAACTCATTTAATGCCTAAAAGAACATGTCGACCTATTTGCTTGGAGTGCAGCCGATATGCCGGGGATTCCACTAGAAGTGGCATGTCACCATTTTGGCTGTTGACCCATCAACCAAGTGGGTCGCTCAAAGAAAGCGGGTTCAGAAAGAGGAAAAGGCGCTTGCAGCCGTGAAAGCGGTCAAAGATCTGACCGAGGCCGGTTTTGTCAAAGAAATCAAGCACACAACATGACTATCCAATGTGGTTTTAGTAACGAAGGAGAACGAGAAGTGGCGCATGTGTGTCGACTACACTAACCTCAATCAAGCTTGCCCTAAAAAAGCCTTCCCACTACCAAGTGTAGACCGACTAGTTGATAGCGCTAGTGAATTTCGCTTATTGTCGTTCCTGGATGCACACTCAGGGTATAATCAGATTGATATGTACCCACTTGACCAAGAGAAGACAGGCTTCATGACTGAGAAGGGAAACTATTGCTACCGAGTAATGCCATTCGGGTTAAAAAATGCGGGGGCGACTTACCAAAGGATGATGAACAAAGTCTTCCAGGCCCAGATAGGACGGGTAGTTGAAGTCTATCTGGACGACATGATTGTGAAAAGAAAGACAGATACCGACCTACGAGTAGTATTTGCAGAATCTCGTAAAAACTCACTCAGGTTAAACCCTGAAAAATGCACATTTGGGGTGAGGGCGGGCAAGTTTCTTGGTTTATATTTAACAGAGAGAGGAATTGAAGCCAACCCAGACAAATGCAGGGCGGTCACTGAGATGAGGCCGCCCACCACCAAGAAAGAAATTCAGAAATTAAATGGTATGGCGGCCGCACTGTCCCGATTCATTGCAAAGGCGACAAATAAATCACTTCCGCTTTTCAATGGTAGGGCGCACGGTTCGTGCTAAGGAGGCGCACGGATCGTGCGCTGTGAAACTTTTGGCCTTCTGATTTACGAACGGTCCGCACGGTTCGTGCTCACTGGGCGCACGGATCGTGCGCTTCCTTTCTTTCTTCTTTTGCGAACAGGGTGCACGGATCATGCTGGATCACGCACGGACCATGAGTCTAAACTTGATTTTTCACTTTATATTGCTTGATTCTTCTCCTCATCCTATTGTCTCTTGATCCTTGCTCTTTAAACATCAAATTTGCTCATTTTCTCCATAATTAACCCTGAGAATCAAAACTAACAATAGGTAGTAAAATGGCTCTATAATAGAATTAAAACAACAAATAAATTACTTAAAATAAATACTAAAAACACACTAAATTAGGACTTATCAAACTCCCCCATACTTGAACCTTTTCTTGTCCTCAAGAAAAACCATGAAACTCCTTGGTCCAATTTTTGGAAAAAATTCTAAATTTATACAAAACCTTAAGTGGACTGGAGGTAAATTTCAGTACTTCTTCTTTGGTTTGAGACTTACCACTTGGGCTTTTGTGATTTAGGAGACAAGTTTTTAGGTATCCGTACATTAGGAAGGATATCAATGTCAGCATAGAACTAGTTCCCTAGCATTCTTAAGCTTGGGTCTTCTATTCACTTGACCGGGTCTCAAAGGAGGGTCTTTATACACTGGCCATTCAAGCATTTTTTCTTTTTCTTTGATTTCACATGTTGGCCAACCACTTTAAATTTTTAATTTTTTCAATCTGAGCTAAAGTGGCCGCCCCTTTTTGCTTGATGTACTCATTTGCTTTTCTTTTCTTTTTCTCTTTTTGTTCTTGATACCCCAACTTAGACATTTTAACTCTAGTAACCTCGCATCCGGTGAATGTCACCAGAGGACTAGATTACTAGTTTCTTTTCAATCCTGCTAATAGCACTAATAACCTAAAAACAAATCTGAAGAGTGTGTGTGTGAAAACTTCAAAAAGTAGTAACAAACAAAAATTTATTTTTACCAGTCAGTCCACCTAGATGAATACTATGAATTTCCAAAAGTTTAATCCAAAAGAGGCCTTAACCAAACAAAACATGTTTTCGAAACTTACAATGACTTGAAACAACGGGAGATGGTATTTATTCAAAATAAACTAGATTTAATAAAAACGAGAAAACAGTAAAAAGGGCAAGATACCCCCCATGCTTGGATTAAACAATAACCTCAATGATTTTGCAATAAAAACAACATGAAGGGGTAAGAGAAAGCTCACATGATTTACTGTTGACCAGGCGGAGGAGCCTGATGAATGTTGAAGTGCTGCATCATAGAGCGAAGCATATCTGACATGTTTTCCATTTGTTGACTATGATTCAGTTGGTCCTCCCTTATTACTTGCAGCTCTGCTCCCTGCCTCTGCTGCTCACTTTCGATTCTACCACACCGTGCTTCCAGATTAAAGTTTTGGGCATTTTGATCATCTTGCCCAGCCATCTCTTCCTCTACCTCTTGGACTGGCACCTCTTGGGGTTTATCCCCTGCAGCATTAAGATACAACCAGTTCTCTGGGTTTCTAGTGTCTGTCCTTACCGGGTTTGGTAGTAGGATGGACTTTTGCTTGTCAACCAGGAAGTGAAACCTTGTTCTTGCTTTATTTGTAGCCCTGACTAGGAACATGCTCTCGCATATATCCATGTCAATGCTCATATTGCCGTCTAGGACATGGTGATAATTTAACCTGTCAGCCAGCCCCAATTTTTGAATAATATAGGTTACCATCCCTCCTATCACAATATCACCTTTGGGAAGTTCAGCAATATGAATCAAATTTCTGGTGATATAGTGAAGGGTGTTAACCTGCACCTGATGGATCATTGCCCATAACAGAAAAAGTTCTCCAGTCCTAATTCCACCCATCTCACCCCGACCAAAAACAGTGCAAGCCATTATCCTACAAATGTACCGGAAGACCGGGTTATGAACTGAGCTTGCTTTGGCGGTCCTTGCCTCAGATTGCCCCTTTCCAGTAATCTGGGTCCAAAAGGTAGGCGGGTGATACCATTCTGGCCTGACAGCGGGGTCTCTTGAATCATGAATCAACCCCACATTAGGAAATCCCAATTTTTCACCAAATGCATCCAATGACATTCCAAAATCTTCATTAAACAGTCTAAACGACATCCTATTATCAGTTTCGCATAGTGAACTTAAATATTCGCGAGTGAGCCCTTCATAAGTGGCCCTTTGTGGCCTCAAAATCCATCCAACCCAGATTATTCAATAACATTATAACATTGTCTACTATCCCTAGGGTGTTAAGAGTAAGAATAAAATGGGGATACCTCGTGGGGACCAATTTCCTATTGTCAAGCAATTCATACCTCTCCCGTTGAGTTCTATCCTTGAAAATGATTCCGTACGGGTTGCTTGAACTGGTGCCACTCCTCTTTCGCCCTTTCCCAGTAGATGTACCAGCAACATCACTGACTTTTGCCTTTTTAGAGGCCATTTTCGAATTCCTCAAATTTGGGGTTTTTGATTTTGGAAAAAATTGGGGTTTTTGAGAAATGTTGGGTGAATGTAGTGTTTTTGGTGTTGGGTTTTGTGTATGGAGTGGTATTTTGATGATTGGGTGGTGTTTTGAGGGTATTTATGAAGGTTTTGGGTTATGGGTATGGTGGTGTGCGAATTTTGGAATTTTTGTGGAGAGTGGTTGTATGGTGATTTTGATTGTTGGGATTTGTAGAGGGGGTTGTGGGTACTTGATTTGGGTAGTTTTTATGGAGGTTTGGGTGTTGTTTGGTTGTATTTGAAGGTTGGGAAGGTATGGGTATGGAGGGTTTTGAGTAGGAGAAGGGATGAGGAAGAAGAAGAGGGTTTGGAATGAGAAAAAAATCGTGCTTGACTTGCGCACGGGTCGTGCGTGACTTTCGCAATGGCAATGCGTTCTTTTTAATTCACGCACGGATCGTGCTTGCTTGGCGCGCAGATCGTGCGTGACTTTCGCAATGCAGCCACTGCCAATTCTTCTTCAGTGCACACGGATTGTGCCTTGTGGCGCACAGGTCGTGCGTGACCTTCGCAAAAGCTGCCCCCCCCCCCCTTTTTTTTTAAGAGGAACACTTTTGACCCTTGCAAAACAAACATGGTTACCTCATGGGTTGCCTCCCACACAGCGCTCTTTTAACGTCACTAGCTTGACCCGGACCTTCTTCTTAATTGGGATTTTGTAGAACCAAAGTGGTTCCCTTTTCAATCTCATCACCAATCAAATAAGTTTTCAACCTTTGTCCGTTCACTTTGAATGAACCGGTCTTTTCACTCCATATATCAACAACTCCGAAAGGTTCATCCTTAATTTTAAGAGCAATACAAGATCGCCTTCTTTGAATTCTCTTCGGGCAATACGCTTATCATGCCATTTCTTTGTTCTTTATTTGTAAATTCGGGCATTTTCATAAGCGTCCTCAGTTCTTCCAACTGATTTAACTGTTGTTTTCTTTTATCACCAACTAACTTTGTATCCAAGTTTAGAGTTTTTATTGCCCAATCACTAGTGGAAAAATGCATTTTATAACAGTCATTTATATCGGTTAAAAACGGCCTGATGTTAAAACTGACGCGGTGGGAGTTTTGTAATTAAAATTACAATTTTTATATCGGTTGCCATAGGAACCGATATAGAAAGTGCAAAAATTTAGACTTCCATAACGGGTCACAAAACCACCCGTTATAGAAACGAAAAAAATTAGGCTTTTGCAATTCGTTCGCATCTCTTCCACCATTCGCTGCCTCTCACTCTCATTCGCAGCACCACTCCCTAATCTATCATTCGCTCCCTCTCACTCTCATTCGCAGTACCTCTCCCTAATCTCTTCCACCACCGTTCGCACCTCCCTCATCTCTTCCACCACCATCTTTTCAGTTCCTTCACGCTCACCCCTCTCAGTTTGCAGTCGCCTCATCAAATCTTCAATCGTCTCTTCTCGCCCCAGCTCTGTCGCCCTCACCAGCTCATCGCGGTCTCCCTCCGTTTTCGCCGTTGTGCCGTTGTCTCACTCCGTCTTACCGGTGCGCCGTCGTCTCACTCCGTCTCACTGGTGCACCGTCGTCTCACTCCGTCTCACCTGTGCGCCGTCGTTGTCTCTGCGTCATTAGCTCGGTCTGGCCCTCACTCCCTCGCCCTCACCCCGTCTTCGTCGCCCTAAAATCAGCACCATTTCTTTCTCTGTATTTTCTATGGTTTTCTTCAAAGGGTGAGTTATTGGTAATTGATAGTGTGATCTCAAACATTTCTTTCTCACGCCTCTCTGTACTTTCTAGTTTCTTCAATTGAAAGTGGCTGTTGGCGATTAGTACTAGTGTGATCTCAAACATTTGTGTTCTCATGGATGCAGGAACTACTTGAACTAGGTGAGGATGTTGAAGCTGAAAGTTGTTGCCTCACCGAAGAATAGATCTCCTCGAGGAAAAAGTCACGAGATAAGAGGTAAATTAATTGGATGTAATTATTTGTATGGTTTTAGAGTCTGCATCACTGTCTTTTCCAGTTGAGTTTTTACACTTGTGAAAATTCGTTGGCTGGTAAAATTGTGAAATGAGGAAATTAGTTGTGTATAGGAAGAGAATGAATGTTGAATACAATGTCCTCTCTTTGCTGCCCATTTTGCTCCAACAAAGCCAAATACCTTGCTCATACCAATGATATTGTTGAAAATTTTCTACGCTTCCTCTTGCTTTTGGCATTATAGTATTGAAGAATTTCACTGCTTCTTACTTTTGGGATTGCTATGTTGGCAGGTTTTGCCAAGATCAATGGAAATCCTACTGCTTTTGTTTGTAAAACTACACTCTCTCCTCTTCTTTTGTGTTTGTGTTGTGGTGTCTAGTTAATTATTTTTACATACATGGTTGTTTTGCAGTACTGGATTCCTAGGTGAAGAAGAGAGACTTGGTTTCTCAAAGTGGAAATTTGTATGGCCATGAATTTCAGACTTCTGGACCAGTTGCTGGCTCATCTTGGTCACATTGGTGCCAGTTTCTTCTCCTAGGCCAAATTTTTTATTTATGTAATAACTAAACCTTTTTATTTATTGTTTATTTATTTTATTTGAAACTTATGATTTGAGAGTATCCAAATTTTATTTATATTTATTTTTCTAAATAAAAGGAGAGTATCCAAATTTTAATCATACAAAAAACTATATATCTTCTATTTCTTTGCTTACATTTTTTAAGATTTTTTCCCTTTTCAATCATCCGAGTGGTGCAAACTAAGGATGGATTTGTTGCAGTAGCTTCTGCATTTGCTGGCCATAAGGAAGGTAATGCTATTGGAATCTGAACAATTAATTAGCTTTATTGTTACCCTTGCACTCTTTTCTTTGATTATGCAACAACAATTTATTCTAGACTCTTTACTAATTTATTTTTGGTTTTGCATTGGCCATTAGCTATACAAGAGAGAGACCACAAGTTTTTAAGAAAAGCAGTTGAAGAGGCATATAAAGGGGTAGATTGTGAAGATGGAGGTCCTTTTGGTGCTGTTATAGTTTGTAATGATGAAGTAGTTGCCACTTCTCACAACATGGTTCTCAGAAACACTGACCCAACTGCTCATGCTGAAGTCACATCAATAAGAGAGGTTAGATTACAAATACCTAAATTAAATTATTTCCTGAATTGAAATAAAAAAGCATAATTTCTTGTAGTAAATTAATCACTCCATAACAGAGATATCCCCTGCCCCCTTTAGCAATTGATTATTTATATGCATTTTTTTTTGAAATGATGTGCAATTATTTAATCTTGTAATGAAAACTTAATTTTTGCAATTAAATTGAATTTTTATTATTAACAGAATGATTTCATTTTCTTGCAGGCTTGTAAGAAGCTAAAACAAATAGAACTTGCAGATTGTGAAATATGTACTTCTTGCGAGCCATGCCCAATGTGCTTTGGTGCAATCCACCTTTCACGAGTTAAGGTTGGAACTTCCTATGCTTTTTTGTAGTTATCCGAATTCAAATTCGAGATATCTACAATTTTTGCGCGTGTGTAACTACACGAGTGATACCACTGTATCTACAGTCCAAAACCTACTTTGTTGCTTCCTCATTTAATGATCATTTTGATCCCAAAAAAAAGAAACTAGTTAAAAAAAAATCCTGTAATGAAAAAATATTTCTTGGTAAAACAAGATTCTATCTGTTAATCAAATACAAACAGGTGTGGGAGGTTAAAATCTGGAAGATTTATTCCACTTTGTTGCAGGCACTCAGCTCTCCTTACTTGGACACTGCATCCTGTGGTCGATCCTGGTGAGTGCCAAAACCAACTCATAATAATTATTTCTCTGGAAGTGAAATTTCTTTTTGCTTTGATATAAATGATACAAATATATCCATTTAAATGCGTATGTTACTGCTCTGATTATTGAATTGATCATTTTTTTCTCATGTGATATAAAAGTTTTTCTTGAGTTTCCAATGGATTGGCACACCCAAAGTCTTTGTAACTGTACAATGAAATTATGTAATCTGTATAATGCTCTAAGTTTTGTGATATAATGTAAATGCAGTTTTAAATTGTGAGTCTGAGTAAAGGGAAAACAATGATGAGGCTTCTTTGTTCAGTTTTTTATTTATCATTTGGACATTCAAAATCTTAAACTTGCTAACAATGATATTGATTATGTGCTTATTAAGGTAATCATTCTTGGGCGGCTCCTCCAGTACATTCAAGGTAATTCTTGCTGCTGGTTATGTGCTTCTTAAGGTAATTCTTGCCTACAGATGAATCGTAAATATTGATATGGCTTGGTTTTGAAAATGAAATGTGATATGATTTGTTAAAATTTTAACAATATGTTGCAGGGGTTAGAAGATCCCACAAGGAGCAAGTATACCAGTAGGAGTTAATTCGAATTTTGTGGTAACTCAATTTTATAGATGGCAGTTGTCAATTTTCCATGGAGTGAAAATTTATTTTAATTTTCTTTCCATTACTCTGTCACTCCAAGTTCTACTTTTTCCTAGGTTATAAATATTTTTCATGCTTTGTACTTGATGAGCAATGTGTCTTTATGATTTTGGCTTGAGAGCTAGAAAGACGGAGTTTTTGCTCCTTTTATCTTTGTTATTGTTCGTTGGTACTATATTTTTAGTTTTTTATTAATATTCTCCAGGTTGGTGATCCTCTGGAGAAGGCTGCACTTAAGGGAATTGACTGGAGTTATAAATCTGATGAGAAAACTGTTCCAAAAAAGTAAGCGATTCGATTTCTTTTTATTTGAGTATCTTAAATCTGCAAGATTGTTGCCTGTCACCACTTTATTTGATTTGGAAATTTCTAGTATTTGCGCTCACTTAATTTGACTGTTGCCTGTCATGGTCAATAAAACAAATTGGTTTAAATTCCAGTCTTCCTGTAAGTGTTGAAATATTAGGGAAGCTAGCTTTTCTTCTAAGCAAGCATCTGAATTCAATACTGAAATATTATAACTTTATTCAATACTGAAATATCATAATGTAAGTGCTGTATATGTAGAACTACAATGACTCTCAATTGTGTGAGAATTTTGTTAGATTTGTGAGAAGTGTTAATGATTTTAAATGAATTGTGCATAGTTGCTGCAGGTTTATAATATCATGAAAGAGTTGTGCATTCAAGTCTTCAACTTTCTCTTGCACTTCAATCAACTTGGCATTCAACTCCATATTCATGTTCTCATAGTTTAGTGATACATGATAATACCCATGTCATGTTCTCACAGTTATTAAACTCTTTCTAGCAACGCTAACTTTTTTCTAATCAGGATTAGCTAATAATACCAGACTCACTTTGGCACTCTTTGCTGTGGTCTATATAGTACAGCAATGAAAGGTCAAGAAACAAGTCTGATTACAGATTATTTGCTTAAGGTGTGATGCCTCAATTTTTATTTGATTACTGTCATTTTAATTGATTACAGCATACCAGTTTAATTGATTTCTTGCTTTCTGACATATCAAAGAAAATGGTCTTAGATTCTTGGGTTGGAAATGTGTGCTGATACTTTGGTGGGAGATGAGATGAGAAGGGGAATATCTGGTGGAGAAAATAATTACAGTACAAGACAATTTTAACTTACTAAAGAGAAAAATAAGTCTGCTTCAAATACATTTCTTGTTTAGTCCAATTTTGAAGTAGAAACTTTATATCATGAATGCAGGTGAGATGCTTGGTAGGACCTGCAAAAGTTTTCTTAATAGATGAGATTTCTAATGGTCTAGATAGTTTGTCAACCTTCCAAATTGTCAAGTTCTTGAAGCAGCTAGTTCATGTCATGGATATTACAATGATTATATCTCTTTTACAACCTGCACCAAAAACATTTGACCTTTTTGATGACATAATCTTACTTTCAGAAGGTCAGATTGTCTATCAAGGTCCGCGTGAGAATGTTCTTGAGTTTTTTAAGAGTGTGGGATTCAAATGCCCAGAAAGGAAAGGAGTTGCAGCAGAGAGAAGCCACAAGGGTTGATTTCCAATAAGCATATGAGAAGGTCAGATTGTCTACTAAGATGATATTTTTGTATAACTTTAGAATTTGAAATTAAGATGACATTTTTGTTTCCAATAAGCATATGAATATGGCTGCTAGTGGAGGAATTATTAGAGACCCAAATGACTGACTGTTTTGTTACAGGCCATTTTTCATGGAGTTGGCCTTAGTTGCTTATGTTTTTGCTTCTTATCAACTCTTTACTGGATATATATTGCAAGTTGCTAGGACCCTAAATTCTCTCTTATTTTGTAATTTGCAGGTTGCTAATCCAAGAGAAATAGTTACTACCAAAAAATCAAGAAAAAAAGGTGGATATTCCAAGCTCCTCTACTCTACCCTTCACATACTCTACCCTTCACTTCAACTACTGTAGTCTTTTTCCCAAGATGTATGGAATGATTATTTGTTGGTGTTAGTAAAATATAGTGTGTTTATTAGATTCATTTTTTGTATTTGGATATGGATATTGAGTATAATTTGAGATCTTTGTTGGTGTTTTTTTGCCACAGTTCTTGCCTGTATAATACAATGTATCAATTTTTTGATTTGTAACTTGCATATCTCCTTGTCATGTTGATTTTGGATGTTTTTATTTAATATTGGTGTTTATATTTTCAAACAATATACGTGGTCCGTAAAAGAATTATTACAGAAGGATCTAGAGTTGATGGAAGACAACCTCACTTTTTTTTTTAAAAAAAAATGACTTTTCATATCGGTTCCCAGAGAAAACCGATGTTAAAAATCATTTTTTTTTAAAAAAGAGACTTTTCATATCGGTTCCCATTTAAAACCGATGTTAAAAATCATTTTTTTTAAAAAAGAGACTTTTCATATCGGTTGTAGGGGCAACCGATATAAAAACAACATTTCATAACGGTTCAGGAACCGATATGAAATGTCTCTATTTTTTATATCTGCTTTTTCGGCATCGGTTAGGGAACCGATATGAAATGTCAATTTTAACCGTTATGAAAAGCCTTTTTTCCATTAGTGAATAAGCCTTGTGCTCTAGCTCAACCGGAAGATGACAAGACTTCCCATAAATCAATTTAAAAGGAGTCATCCCAATAGGAGTCTTGTATGCTGTCCGATAAGCGCAGAGAGCATCATCAAGCTTAATTGACCAATCTTTTCTACAAGGAGAGACCATTTTTTCTAAAATACTTTTTATCTCTCTATTGGAGACTTCAACTTGGCCACTTGTTTGGGGGTGGTAAGGTGTTGGAATTTTGTGCCTCACCCCAAACTTTTGTAAGAGCTTTTCAAAATGTTTGGAGATAAAATGAGATCCTCCATCACTAATTACTACTCTTGGTACTCCAAATCTTGGAAAAATGATTTTCTTGAAAATCTTGATTATGACTTGTGCATCATTTGTTGGAGAAGCAATGGCTTCAATCCACTTTGAAACATAATCAACTGCGACTAGAATGTATTGATTTCCAAAAGAAGACGGAAATGGCCCCATGAAGTCAATTCCCCAGACGTCGAAAATTTCAACTTCTAGAATACTGTTTAGAGGCATTAAGTTTCTTCTGGAAATACTCCCAGTGCGTTGACATTGATCACATTTAGAAACAAAATGATGCACATCTTTAAAGAGTGATGGCCAGAAGAAACCAGATTGAAGAATTTTGAAAGTAGTCTTTTTAGAACTGGCATGGCCACCATAAGAAGAAGAATGACAGTGAATAAGAATGTTACCTCTTCTTCTGGGATGCATCTTCTGAAAACACCATCTACTCCCCTCTTGAAAAGGAGAGGTTCATTCCAATAGTACTATTTTACATCAGAGAGGAATTTCTTCCTCTGTTGGTAGCTCTGGTCCGGAGACAGCACTCTAGCTGCAAGATAGTTCACATAGTCTGCATACCATGGTGCTTCAGTTTGCACCAAAGAGAATAGCTAATCATCCGGAAAGGAATCATCAAGCGGCAGCTCATTCTCATTGTTCTCTTGCAACCTTGACAAGTGATCAGCCACAACATTTTCTGTACCTTTTTTATCTCTTATCTCCAAGTCAAATTCATGGAGGAGCAAAATCCATCGGATCAACCTCGGCTTAGCATCTTTTTTGTTCAACAAATATTTTCTTGCCGAGTGATCCGTGTAGATGATGATTTTGGACCCCACCAAGTATGACCTGAATTTATCGATCGCAAAGACCACCGCCAATAGCTCTTTTTCTGTTGTGGCATAATTCACTTGGGCATCATCCAAGGTTCTACTAGCATAGTAGATAGCATGCATCTGCTTATCCTTCTTTTGACCCAGGACTGCCCCAACCGCATAGTCACTTGCATCACACATTATCTCGAATGGAAGATTCAAATCCGGTGGTTGCATGATTGGGGCAGTGGTTAAAGCTTCTTTTAACCTGCAAAATGCTTCATGACAAAGATCATCAAAAACAAAAGCTGCATCCTTAAGGAGCAAGCTTGTCAGTGGCTTAGTAATCTTGGAAAAATCTTTTATAAACTGACGGTAAAAACCTGCATGACCCAAGAAACTTCTTACCTCTTTGACCGAGGTAGGAGGTGACATTTTTTCAATGATTTCAATTTTAGCCTTGTCAACCTCAATACTTCGTTCAGAAACCAAATGCCCAAGTACAATACCTTCCCTTACCATAAAGTGGCATTTTTCCCAGTTCAAAACAAGATTTACCTTTTCACACATTTCAAGAACTTTTTCAAGGTTAGCCAAACAGTTATCAAAACTTGATCCATGTACCGAGAAATCGTCCATAAAAACTTCCATTATACTTTCAACAAAATCCGAAAAGATGGACATCATACAGCGTTGAAAAGTAGCAGGAGCATTACACAGACCAAAAGGCATCCTTCTATAAGCATAAGTGCCATAAGGACAAGTAAAAGTTGTTTTTTCTTGGTCGCTAGGATGAATGGGTATTTGAAAAAATCCGGAATACCCATCCAAATAGCAGAAGTGTGAATGCTTTGCTAACCTTTCTAGCATTTGATCAATAAAAAGGAGGGGAAAGTGATCTTTACGGGTTGCTTTATTAAGCTTCCTTTAACCGATACACATTCTCCATCCCGTGACAGTCCTAGTAGCAATGGATTTAAGTTTCTCATTTTTTATAACTGTAAGGCCTCCCTTTTTAGGTACTACTTGAACAGGACTAACCCATTTACTGTCTGAACTTGGATATATAACCCAGCACCAAGAAGTTTAAGTACTTCTTTTTTCACCACTTCCTTCATGTTAGGATTCAATCTCCTTTGATGCTCAATGGAGGGTTTATAATCCTCTTCAAGTAGTATCCTATGCATACAAAATGAGGGATTTATTCCCTTAATATCCTCAATAGTATATCCTATAGCTTTCGGGTATTTCTTGAGAATATTAAGTAATTTCTTTGTTTCCACCTCATTTAAGTTTGCATTGACAATAACAGGAAAAGTAGAGTTTAGGCCCAGAAATTCATACCTTAGAGATGTAGTGAGAGGCTTTAGTTCCACCTTTGGAGCTCCTTTTGGAAGATGATCAGATTTCTCCTCAACCAAGTCTCCAATGCCCAAGCCTTTTATAGGAGGATTTTCATCCAGGAATTTGGCATAGGCTTGGGCTTCTTCAGCCATTTCTTTATTTGTGCTGCCTGTTAGGCATGTTTCTAAACCATCGTGTCAAGATGAAGCTAAACAGCAGTCTTCCACGCAATGGTCAACATTATCAACTCTACAACAAGAGTCCTTAATGGAAGGTGTAACATCCCCAATTTTGCTAATTTAAATTAGTTAAATTAGCAAGAGGTCAAGATGATTAATTAGCATTATTGATTAATTATGATATGGTGAGTTAATTGGGATTTTAAGCAAATAGGAGCACAGGGGTATTTTCGTCTTTTCCGCACATTAATGAGTTTCGGCTAAACCATCCTCCACAGAACATTACTATATGCAATATGTGATTATTGTATAAGTATTATTTGATTAAAATTGACTTAAGAAGAAATTAAGGAAGTTTAAGTCAAAACTAGACCTAAGGGCAATAGAGTAATTGCACACTCATTAAGAACTCAATTCAGCTGAACCATTGACCCACCACCCATCAACAAAACACATGCACAGTTTCAGACTTGTAGAAATCATAAAAAAAGAGAGGCCTTGAGAGGGAGAGGAGCCGTGGGAGGGAGGAGAGAAAGGAGAGGAAGGATCTCTATCATCCCTTCATGCATGCCCAATATTTTTATACCATTCTTTCCCATTTATTCTCCTCTACATTCTGACATAAACATCATTCTCAACACCCTTCTCCAGCTAATTTCGCCATTGTTGAACATTCAAGCTCCACTTGACCAAATATGGAGTTTTGAGAACTAAGGGTGTTGCATGTTCAAGAGGAGGGTTGATTGGGGTAGAGTTGAACCTATTTGGTGAATAGAAGCTCATTTGAAGAAGGTTCAGTAGCTGGAAGTGTTAAAATTCGAATTAGAGTGTTTTGGTTAGCTATGGAACTCTAATCCATGGAGGCATGAAGGATTGAGAAAAAGGGTATGCTGCTGGAAAAGTTTCTCAACAAACCCGTATGACCTACCCTCATTGT
This sequence comes from Astragalus membranaceus, assembly GCA_039519185.1. Lineage (NCBI taxonomy): Eukaryota > Viridiplantae > Streptophyta > Magnoliopsida > Fabales > Fabaceae > Astragalus > Astragalus membranaceus. Next base: position 54,758,533 of record CM076850.1, read on the forward strand.
TTTCGTCGTATCTCCGTGTATTCAACTCCGATCTTCACGATTTTTATTTCTATGGAAACTAGACACAAAATGCATCAAAATGAGCACAAGAACCACCGGATTCCAATTCGAAATGAAGAAGATATTGTATCCACAAGTTCCAGTTGTGAATTAGCAACTGTCTTGGACCAGTCATCTTGTTTCGGGTATACCTCCCAATCTACTGGATGCATGTGTATGAACCTTTGACCATCAGAAATTAGACAAGATTATCTACACAATGGTCACTGGTTTGAGGGGTTTTGGCCACGATTTGACCAAGATACACGTGTTACGAAACTGCTCACTGATCCTGGAAAACGGATGTGGAATTGGAAATGTTGGTTCCTCAAACTTCGGATCGAAGCGCCAAAGTTTGAGAGACGCCAATTCCGTAGTCAAGGAGGAAGTTCAGTGGCTGGGATTTGTGTTTGGTTGCTGTTCCGAAGTTCAGTTTCGAGTATTGGACGAGTTCGGTGCGAGTACGTGATTACGGGGATTGTTCGAGAGGTTACGGTTCGATCGTTTCGTGTGAGTACGTGATTTCTCGCGAGGTCGCCAAATCGGTGAGTTCTATACTCGCTTAGGGATGTTTTGATATTGAGTGGTTAAATTTTTGAAACGAAATTTTAAAAATCCGCTTTGTGAAAATTAGCGACGAAACCATTTTTATCGAAAAACCGTAAATTGTGAAATGTTCGAATGGATTGAATTGTTGATTGATGATATGATAATATGTATTGTTTTGATTGTTTAATCGCTTTCGCTGGACTGGATTAACATTCGCTATGTTAGGATATCGACCGTAACGAAATTGGAATCGAAACGGACTTCGAAAAATGTCACAAAACCGGAAAATTGGCTACTGGCAAGGACGCACGGATCGTGCGGATCCTTCTGTTACCCCGCATTTTCAAAACTTAAGACACGCACGGGTCGTGCGCTCTTGTGGTACGGACCGTGTGTTCAGTAAGTTTTTCAAAACTGAAATTTAAGTGATACGCACGGATCGTGCGCCTCTAGGGCACGGATCGTGCGGATCCTTCTGTCACCCTAACTAAAAATCCTTTTAAATTCGTTTCGAACGATTTCGATTCCTTTCCGATTGATTCCCCAATGTTTCCCAAGGATGGAAACCTACTTATGTCATGAAACGAATGAAGTTTGAGGTAAATCTCACAAGCATAAATGTTAAAGAAAACCGTACATTAGTGAGACGCGAGTGTACACACTCAATTCATAACGGTCAAGCTAAGAAATGTTAATTCACGGCAAAATACATTCCCTCGTGGAAGGATAGACGGTACATGACTGAAATAACAGACGGCCCATTGCGGGTACATGTATATAATGTATAATAAATACAAGAGGATAAAGGTGACGACCCTTAGAGGCTTAGCATACTAGGGGAGGGGAAGTCATGAGCCCCAAAACCTAGACTCAAGAGGTTTTGCCCACTAGAATTAGCGGGATGGGTTCACCAAAGCCAAAGAAGTGCCTATAAAATAGGTAGGCTGAGGTGTTATGCTAAAATCATGGAACAAAATATTGTATGCTTCATGTGTCGCTTAGGAGGGCCATGAGCATAGAGGTTACAGGAACTTAATATATTTCCAAGTGGTTGCTTATAGGGCCACGAGTTCAAAGTAAAGCATAATGAACCGCTAGAGTTAGTAAGGGGTCTCGATAGGACTTACTGAGATAATGTTTATCTCACCCTTTATATTTGTGGTTTTTACAGAGAAACTTGGGAAAGCAAAGGAGACAAAGCACGGTTAGCCGGTGCGACTCATGGAACTATTGGAAATTGGATTTCCTGTTTATCCCTTTGTATTTTATTTAGTTATGTCACCGATTGTATGACTTTCATTGCTTAAGTTGTAAAATCGTTTCCGCTACTTTATGTTTTGAGTATTGAACACCAGGATTATGTACGAGTCTTAAGTTTTGAAACTTAAGCAATTTCAGGAAGTTTATGAGGTTCAGAGAACCATATGATATGTATTATCGAAAGTTTTAGTTGTGTTCAATATTTCAATAACAGGAAGATACTCTGATGTATTCCATTTAGTGCATCTCGGTGATTCTACATGTTAGAATTTATCGGGGTGTTACATTATGGTATCAGAGCAGTTCGGCCTATTCGGGCTTAGTTTAGTTTAGGGTTGAGTTGATTCCTTGTTCGTCCTTGTTGTGATTACACTTGTGATGCTAAGAGACATTGAGCCCGATCAACTCAATACTTGGTGTATCATAAGCGGAATTATGGAAGGATGACCAAGACGTAGTCCTCGACCAAGACCGAAGTTCCTTAAAACCCATTTCATCTTAGGGAATGTTGGAAAGAAGGAGGTAGTTAAGCCACCAACTCCGAATGCAAAGTTAAAAGGTAACCTATCAAGGGAAAGAAAGTGCAGTTGTATGATTCCTCAAGATTCCCCAAGTGTTTTGCTGGTAGGAGGCCCAAGAGGTGAATGTCGTCCTAGTGCGACTCAGTGGTAATATCTTAAGAATAGGGGTCACTCAATCCAGAGTGCCCAAAAAGAGGAAAAGAAAGGGTCAGATAAGCCTACTTCAGCTCGAGAGAGGGTCTACACTGCAGATGCTCAGAAAGTCAAGGCTACGGACACTCCACAGAGTATGTGGATATTGTCCTAGGTATGAGATGGATGACTGCAAACCATGTGAATATTGATTGTTTTCATCGGACTAATTAGTTTCGCCTCCGAATCAGTGGAGCTACAACCGACCAATTCTAAAGCTGTTATCTCATTCACTTCAGCCAGTAACTGTTTGTTTCAAGGCGCAGGAGCTTATGTCATGATGTTGTCTGCATCCACTGAGACAGGTCTAGATTTATCTTCTGTGCAAGTTGCTAATGAATTTCTTGATGTGTTTCCTGATGAAGTTTCTTCGTTACATCCGGATCGTGAGGTGGAGTTCTCTATAGAGTTGGTTCCGGGCACTAGGCCAATTTCTATAGCTCCGTATAGAATGTCGCCATTAGAGTTGAAGGAATTGAAAGTCCAATTGGAAGAGCTAATTTCCAAACAGTTTATCCGGCCGAGTGCCTCACCATGGGGTGCTCCAGTGTTGCTTGTCAAGAAGAAGGACGGAAGTATGAGATTGTGTATTGATTATCGTCAGTTGAATAAGGTGACTATCAAGAACAAGTACCCTCTACCGAGAATTGATGATTTGTTAGACCAATTGAGAGGAGCTTCGGTATTTTCAAAGATTGATTTGAGGTCTGGCTATCACCAAATCAGGGTTCGAGCTTTGGACGTCCCGAAGACCGCTTTCCGTACGAGGTATGGACACTATGAATTTGTAGTGATGCCCTTCGGTTTGACCAATGCTCCAGCCGTATTCATGGATTATATGAATCAAATTTTTAATCCCTATCTGGATCAGTTTGTTGTGGTGTTCATTGATGATATCTTGGTGTTCTCTAAGACGATTGAGGAGCATGTGCAACATCTCCGAATTGTTCTGAACGTACTCCGAGAAAAGAAGTTGTACGCTAAGCCGTCTAAATATGATTTTTGGATGCCCGAAGTTAAATTTCGGGGTCATGTGATATCTCAGGCAGGGTTGCAGTGGATCCCAGTAAGATTGAAGCTGTGGTAGAGTGGGAACAAACATCTACAGTTACTGAGGTAAGAAGTTTCTTGGGATTATCTGGGTATTATCGAAGGTTCATCCAAGGATTTTCCGAGCTGGTTCTTCCACTCACTCGGTTAACTCGCAAGGGTCAGCCGTTTGTTTGGGACTCAGACTGTGATAATTGTTTTGCGGAATTGAAGAATCGTTTGACTTCTGCACCTGTCCTAATTCTTGCAGATCCGTCCGTAGGATTCCAAATCTATTGCGATGCCTCTGGTAAGGGTTTGGGATGTGTCTTAATGCAGAATCAACAAGTAGTTGCTTATGCCTCCAGACAGTTGAAACCGCATGAAGAGAATTACCCGACTCATGATCTAGAGTTGGCAGCGATTGTGTTTGCCCTAAAGATTTGGAGACATTACCTGTATGGGTCTCGTTTCGAAGTCTTTAGTGACCACAAGAGCCTTAAGTATTTGTTTGACCAAAAGGAGCTGAACAACAGACAGAGGAGATGGGTAGAGTTCCTGAAAGATTATGATTTTGAATTGAAGTACCATCCTGGTAAGGCTAATGTAGTGGTCGATGCTTTGAGCAGAAAGTCAATCCATACTGCAGAGTTGATGATGCACGAGATGTCTTTGTTGGAATCGTTTAGAGACCTTAATTTGAGAATGAAGGCAAGAAGGAACAGGCTAATGTTGAGCCATATTCAAATTTCAAGTTCCTTGAGAAATCTGATTCGCTCAGCCCAAGAGGGTGATGTAGAGCTGCAAGCGCAGAAGAGGTTGCCGAGTTACACCGAAGGCAGTGATGGCGTAATTTGTTTTGATGGTAGAATCTGTGTGCCGAATGATGATAATGTGAAGAGGCAAGTTTTAGAAGAGGCTCATAAGAGTCAGTTCTCAATACATCCTGGGTCTGCCAAGATGTATCGAGATTTGAGGAAATTGTACTGGTGACCGGGTATGAAAGTGGATATTGCAGAATTTGTGTCTCGATGCTTGACTTGTCAAAGGGTTAAGATAGAGCACCAGAAGCCAGGTGGCCAGTTACAGCCGCTAAATATACCTGAGTGGAAATGGGAAAGCATTTCTATGGATTTTGTCATGGGATTGCCACGGTCCCAAGCCGGAAATGATTCTATTTGGGTAGTGGTGGATCGCCTGACCAAGTCCGCCCATTTTATTCCGGTGCGTTCGAATCACAAGGTTGCTAGGTTAGCAGATGAGTATCTCAAGAATATTGTGAAGTTGCATGGAATCCCTACAAGTATCATCTGTGATCGAGACCCAAGTTCACATCTCGATTTTGGAGAGCATTGAATATGGCGTTGGGAACAACGATGTGTGTTAGCACCGCTTACCATCCACAGACAGACGGGCAGACGGAGAGAACAATTCAGACATTGGAGGATATGTTGAGGGCTTGTGTACTCGACAGTGGAGGCAGATGGGAGGACCATCTTCGATTGGTGGAATTTTCATACAACAACAGTTACCATTCTAGTATCGGAATGGCTCCTTATGAAGCATTGTATGGAAGCAAGTGTAGAACACCATTGTATTGGTGGGATATAGGTGAGCAGAGATTGTTGGGACCGGATTTAGTCCGTGAGACTACGGAGAAGATCCGTCAGATAAGAGAAAGGATGAAGGCCACGCAGAGTCGACAAAAGAGTTAGGCCGATAAGAGAAGAAGGCCGTTAGAATTTGAAGAAGGAGACGATGTCTTTTTGAGACTTTCTCCAACCATCGGGACCGGTATCGCATTGCGAGCGAAGAAGCTCAGTCCTCGGTATGTCGGACCCTTCCAGATTATCGAGCGGGTTGGGCCAGTAACATATCGCATTGCATTACCTCCAGAATTGTCCAGATTACATGATGTGTTTCATGTATCCCAGTTAAGGAAGTATATTCATAACCGAATCAACCATTAAGTTACGAAGCGATCGACATCAGACCAGATTTATCTTATTAGCCTACTCCAGTCAGGATCATCGAACGTGACGAGAAAACGCTCCGGACGAGATCAATTCCTATTGTCAAGGTGCTTTGGGACGGTGCATCACCCGACGAAGCGACATGGGAAGTAAAGGAGAACATGCAGGTGAAATATCCCTATCTTTTCTGTTGAGGTACGTTTTGTCAATTTTGAGGACAAATTTTTTAAAAGTTGGGGTGATTGTAACATCCCCAATTTCGCTAATTTAAATTAGTTAAATTAGCAAGAGGTCAAGATGATTAATTAGCATTATTGATTAATTTTGATATGGTGAGTTAATTGGGATTTTACGCAAATAGGAGCACAGGGGTATTTTCGTCTTTTCCGCACATTAATGAGTTTCGGCTAAACCATCCTCCATAGAACATCACTATATGCAATATGTGATTATTGTATAAGTATTATTTGATAAAAATTGACTTAAGAAGAAATTAAGGAAGTTTAAGTCACTACTAGACCTAAGGGCAATGGAGTAATTGCACACTCATTAAGAACTCAATTCAGCTCAACCATTGACCCACCCATCAACAAAACACATGCACAGTTTCAGACTTGTAGAAATCATAAAAAGAGAGGCCTTGGGAGGGAGAGGAGTCGTGGGAGGGAGGAGAGAAAGGAGAGGAAGGATCTCTATCATCCCTTCATGCATGCCCAATCTTTTTATACCATTCTTTCCCATTTCTTCTCCTCTACATTCTGACATAAACATCATTCTCAACACCCTTCTCCAGCTAATTTCGCCATTGTTGAACATTCAAGCTCCACTTGACCAAATATGGAGTTTTGAGAACTAAGGGTGTTGCATGTTCAAGAGGAGGGTTGATTGGGGTAGAGTTGAACCTATTTGGTGATTAGAAGCTCATTTGAAGAAGGTTCAGTAGCTGGAAGTGTTAGAATTCGAATTAGAGTGTTTTGGTTAGCTATGGAACTCTAATCCATGGAGGCATGAAGGATTGAGAAAAAGGGTATGCTGCTGGAAAAGTTTTTCAACAAACCCGTATGACCTACCCTCATTGTTTTCGGCCTTTCTCCGTGTATTCAACTCCGATTGTAACATCCCCTAATTGGCTAATTTCAATTATTAAAAATTAGCGAGAGGTTATATATATTTATTATAATATTCGGATAATTATGCTTGTTAAGTGAATAATTGTTTGAGTAAGTGTTAGGAGTAATGAGTTAAGTTAAGCTTCATAGGTAATAAAATGTCCCAAGTAATAGAATTAGTAGCTAAGGGGTATTTGGGTAAATTCCCTAGTTTAAGTGACCAGCTGACCCTAAGTCCTCCTTACCCACTTTAATTTGTGGAAGTTCAGAAATAAGAAAGAAAAACTGAAGTGAGGAGTAGAGAGAAAGAGGAGAGCTCGCGAGAGAGAGAGGGCTTGGAAGAGAGAAGAGTTCCATGGAAACTTGATGCATGTAAGATCTGAACCCACCATTGTTCACCATTCTTCTCCCTCTATACATTGATGCCCAGAAATCTTCCATCAACCCACTCTATCGCAAATCACCATTTGTGCACCTTTGAAGCTCCAAGCTCAAAAATGGAGTGTTGATGCTCCAAATAGTTGCATGTCTTTGTTATAGTCCTATATTCAGTACCACAGCTCACATCAAAGCAACAAACCTGTTTGAAGCTCATTCGAGTTGCTGAGTTCGAGTCTTAGTTCCTTGGGAAGTTCGGTTCAGTTTTGGAGCGAGTCGGAGGCGGTTCGTGAGGCTATTCGAACGAGTCGACTGCTAGATTCGTCGTTTTAGTGATTTTCATCACTTCGGGTGAGTTCTATAACTCGCTTAGGGAACGTGTTCGTTTTTCGAGTCTTCACTTTTGAAAATTATTGTCACACGTTTCTGGTATCGAAAGAATTATATTGAAAACCGTTTTCCCAAAGCTCATGATTGAACTATGAATTTCTTGATTGATTGTTGGGTGTGCTGGATTGGATTGCTATAATATTGTGTTTTAATGCGTGTTTGAGTTTGGGCCTCGATCGGAAGGGAAGTGGGAATCGGAATGGAATGGAATAACCCCTTGAAAAATCTGTTTTCTGGAAACTGATGGAGCCACACGGATCGTGTGCCTCTGGGCACGGGTCGTGCGCCTCCATCTGATACGACATGAACTGTATTTTTAAAATGCGCACGGATCGTGTGCCCAGTAGCACGGGTCGTGCGTAAGTCTCTGAAACTTTCTGTAAATCTGGTAGCTAACGCACGGATCGTGCGCTTAGTCGCACGGGTCGTGCGTATCTTCCTGGAAAAATTTCTACAAACTGTTCAACCACGCACGGGCCGTGCGCCTACACGCACGGGTCGTGTGAAATTTTCTGACCTTCAATTTCAAAGTGCATTTTATCCATTCCAAATGATCCCAATCCTCTTCTAATCCATTCCCCAAGGTCCCACAATAATGAAAAGGTAACAATAATATGAGATTGAGCATGTTCGATAGAAAGATTGTGTGTTATGAATAAAAATGGAAAACCGCTCTTAGAGAACGCGAGAGTGCAAATGTCAAAGAGTGATAATAACACACGGTACTTGACTGATATTATACACTGTAATTGACTGATATGGTACACGGTACTTGACTGATATTATACACTGAAATTGACTGATATGGTACACGGTACTTGACTGATATTATACACTGAAATTGACTGATATGGTACATGGTACTTGACTGGAATGACTAACAGCCCATTGCGGGTACACAGACTGAAAATGTATAATAAATACAAGAGGAAAAAGGGTGACGACCCTAAGAGGTTAGCATACTAGGGGAGGGGAAGTCATGAGCCCCAAAACCTAGACTCAAGATTGTTTCACCCACTAGAAATAGCGGGATGGGTTCACCAAAAGGTCAAGAGAATGCCTATAAAATAGGTAGACTGAGGTGTTATGCTAAAAACATGGAACAAAGATTGCATGCTTCATGTGTCGCTTAGGAGGGCCATGAGCATGAAGGTTACAGGAACTGAATGTATTTCCACGTGGTTGCTTTTTAGGACCACGAGTTCAAAACAAGGCATAATGAACCGCTAGAGTAGTAAGGGGTCTCGATAGGACTCACTGAGATAATGTTTATCTCACCCTTCATATTTGTGGTTTTTACAGAGAAACAGGGGAAAGCAAAGGCGGTAAAGCATGGTTAGCTGGTGTGACTCTTGGAGTCATTGAAGACCTAGTTTAATGTTTTAGACCTTGTTTCCGTTTATGGTTTCTATGTTCTGATTGTATAACTTCCATTGTCAAGTTGTAAAATCGTTTCCGCTACTTTATGTTTTTGGATTATTGAACACCAGGATTATGTATGAGTCTTAAGTTTGAACTTAAGCATTTTCAAGGAAGTTTATGAGGTCCAGAGAACCCGATGTTATGTATTGCCAAAAGTTTTAGATGTGTTCAATATTTCAATAACAGGAAGTTACTCTGATGTATGCCATTTAGTGCATTTCGGTAGTTCTATATATTAGAATTTATCGGGGTGTTACATTATGGTATCAGAGCAGTTCGACCTAGTCGGGCTTAGACAGTTAGGGTGGTTTTGTCCCTCGAGTAACTCTGCTATCTTGCTTCTTGTGATACTAAGAGACATTGAGACTGATCAACTTAATACTTGGTGTATCATTTGCAGAATTATGGCAGGAGGATCGAGGAATAACCCACCAGTTGATCCGCATTCTGCATGGATGCAGAACGTGATCGAGAGGCAACAGAAGATGATGGAAGATATGCTGCAGATGCAACAGAATGCTCAAGCTCAGCCCCAGCAAGTCCCTGAGCCTCAAGCTGACCCAAGGAGGGTTTTCTCTGAATTCCTGAAAATGAAGCCGTCTGAGTTCCGAGGAGGACCGGATGTTATGGAAGCTCAGCATTGGCTAGATGATATAGAGAAGATCTTCGTAGCTATGCAAGTAACTGATGATGACAAGTTGAGATTGGCAACTCATATGCTGAAAGGAGAAGCTAACAACTGGTGGACTAATGCCAAAGCCATGATGGTAACTCTGGGTACTCCCCAGACTTGGGAACATTTCAAGCAGGTATTTTTGGAGCAGTTCTTCCCGACAGCCATGAGGTTCGACAAGGAGAACGAGTTTCTGACTCTCACTCAAGGAAGTTCAACTGTGGGTCAGTACGCGGCTAAGTTTGAAGAGTTATATCAATTCTTCGGTTTGGCCGGGTATGCTCCCAATGACAAGTGGAAAACCGAAAGGTTCAAGTATGGGCTAAGGGAAGACATTGCTCAGAGTTTGAGTTCTTTTGCCTATACTAACTATGCTGCCATGGTTCAACAAGCACACATAGCTGAGAGTGACTTGAAGAGGTTATATGCAAGCAGAAAAGTATTCCATCAGAATAAGAAGAATGTTGGATCATCTAACCATCAGACGGGTCCCAGACACAACTACAACAAAGGGAAACAGGTTCAGTCATCGAACTCCTCAAAATTCAGTACGTGTTCCAACTGTGGAAAGTACCATCAGGGTAAGTGCCAGATGGGATCCAACCAGTGTTATTTCTGCAAGAAAGACGGCCATTTTGCACGGGACTGCCCAGAGAAAGAGAAGAGTCAAGGAAGTAACCCTGCTGCTACTACAACTCATGGGAGAGTTTACACCTTAGACGCCCAGAAGGTCACACCGTCAGATAATCTACTAAGGGGTATGGGATCTCTTTTTAATAACTCCGTTAGTATTTTATATGATTCAGGTGCGACTCATTGTTTTATATCAAAAGTTTGTGCCGAACGGTTGGGATTGGCTTTAACTCCCTTGCCTCAACCAATCTCCATTAAGACTGCTGCTGAGGGTAGTGTTCAGACTCAAGCGATATGTGAAAATTGTCTTCTATCCATAGGAGACAGGAATTTTGTAGTAGACTTCATTTGTTTACCAATGAAGGGCATGGATGTCGTCCTAGGAATGAGTTGGATGACGGCCAACCATGTGACTATAGATTGCTTCCATCGAACTATCGGTTTTGCCTCCGAATCAGTGGAGCTACAACCGCCAAATTCTGAAGCTGTTATTTCTTTCACATCGGCCAGTAACTATCTATTCCAAGGCGCGGAAGCTTACGTCATGATGCTGTCTGCATCCACTGAGACAGGTCAGGATTTATCTTCTGTGCAAGTTGTTAATGAATTTCTTGATGTGTTTCCCGATGAAGTTCCTTCATTTCCTCCGGATCGTGAGGTGGAATTTTCTATAGAATTGGTTCCAGGCACTGGACCTATTTCTATAGCCCCATATCGAATGTCGCCATTAGAGTTGAGGGAATTGAAAGTTCAACTGGAAGAACTAATTTCCAAGCGGTTCATCCGGCCGAGTGCCTCACCATGGGGTGCTCCAGTGTTGCTTGTCAAGAAGAAGGACGGAAGTATGAGATTGTGTATCGATTATCGTCAGTTGAATAAAGTGACTGTCAAGAACAAGTACCCTCTACCGAGAATTGATGATTTGCTAGATCAGTTGAGGGGAGCTTCTGTATTTTCAAAGATTGATTTAAGGTCCGGTTATCACCAAATCAGGGTTCGAGCTTTGGACGTCCCGAAGACCGCTTTCCGTACGAGATATGGACACTATGAATTCGTAGTGATGCCCTTCGGTTTGACCAATGCTCCAGCTGTATTTATGGATTATATGAATCGAATTTTTAATCCTTATCTGGATCAGTTTGTGGTAGTGTTCATCGATGATATCTTGGTGTTCTCTAAGACGATTGAGGAGCATGTGCAACATCTCCGAATTGTTCTGAACGTACTCCGAGAGAAGAAGTTGTATGCTAAGCCGTCCAAATGTGATTTCTGGATGCCCGAAGTTAAGTTTCTGGGCCATGTAATATCTAGGACGGGTGTTGCAGTGGATCCCAGTAAGATCGAAGCTGTGGTAGACTGGGAACAGCCGTCTACGGTTACTGAGGTAAGAAGTTTCTTGGGATTAGCGGGGTATTATCGAAGATTCATTCAAGGATTTTCCCAGCTGGTTCTTCCACTCACTCGGTTAACTCGCAAGGGTCATCCGTTTGTTTGGGACTCAGACTGTGAAAATTGTTTCACGGAATTGAAGGGTCGTTTGACTTCTGCACCTATCCTGATTCTTCCTGATCCGTCAGTAGGATTCCAAATATATTGCGACGCTTCTGGTAAGGGTTTAGGATGTGTCCTAATGCAAAATCGACAAGTAGTTGCTTATGCCTCCAGGCAGTTGAAGCCCCATGAAGAGAATTACCCAACTCATGATTTGGAGTTGGCGGCGATTGTGTTTGCCCTAAAGATTTGGAGACATTACCTGTATGGGTCTCGTTTCGAAGTCTTTAGTGACCACAAAAGTCTGAAGTATTTGTTTGACCAAAAGGAGCTGAACAACAGACAGAGGAGATGGGTAGAATTCCTGAAAGATTATGATTTTGAATTGAAGTACCATCCTGGTAAGGCTAATGTTGTTGCCGATGCTTTAAGCAGAAAGTCTATCCATACTGCAAAGCTGATGATGCACGAGATGTCATTGTTGGAATTATTCAGAGACCTCAATTTGAGAGTTAAGTCGAGAAGGAACAGGTTGGTGTTGAGTCACATTCAGATTTCAAGTTCATTGAGGAATCTAATTCGCTCAGCCCAAGAAGGTGATGTAGAACTGCAAGCGCAGAAGAGATTGCCGAACTACACCGAAGACGGTGATGGTGTAATTTGTTTTGATGGCAGAATCTGTGTGCCAAATGATGAGGATGTGAAGAGGCAAGTTTTAGAGGAGGCTCATAAGAGTCAGTTCTCAATACATCCTGGGTCTACCAAGATGTATCGAGATTTGAAGCAATTATACTGGTGGCCGGGCATGAAAGTGGATATAGCAGAGTTTGTGTCTCGATGCTTGACTTGTCAAAAGGTTAAGATAGAGCACCGGAAGCCAGGCGGCCAGTTACAACCGTTGAATGTACCTGAATGGAAATGGGAAAGCATATCTATGGATTTTGTCATGGGATTGCCGCGGTCCCAAACCGGAAATGATTCTATTTGGGTAGTGGTGGATCGCCTGACCAAGTCCGCTCATTTTATTCCAGTGCGTTCGACTCACAAGGTTGCTAGGTTAGCAGATGAATATCTCAAGAATATTGTTAAGTTGCATGGAATCCCTACAAGTATCATCTGTGATCGAGATCCCAAGTTTACATCTCGATTTTGGAGAGCATTGAACATGGCGTTGGGAACAAAAGTGTGTGTTAGCACTGCTTACCATCCTCAGACAGACGGGCAGACTGAGAGGACAATCCAGACATTGGAGGATATGTTGAGAGCTTGTGTACTCGATAGTGGAGGCAGATGGGAGGATCACCTTCCATTGGTGGAATTCTCATACAACAACAGTTATCATTCTAGTATCGGAATGGCTCCATATGAAGCATTGTACGGAAGGAAGTGCAGAACACCATTGTGTTGGTGGGATGTAGGTGAGCAGAGATTGTTGGGACCAGATTTAGTCCGAGAGACTACGGAGAAGATCCGTCAAATCAGAGAAAGGATGAAAGCCGCGCAGAGTCGGCAAAAGAGTTATGCGGATAAGAGGAGAAGGCCGCTAGAATTCGAAGAAGGAGATCATGTCTTTTTGAAACTTTCTCCAACCATTGGGACCGGTATTGCTTTGCGAGCAAAGAAGCTCAGTCCTCGGTATGTCGGACCCTTCCAGATTATCGAGCGAGTTGGGCCGGTAGCGTATCGCATTGCCTTACCTCCAGAATTGTCCAGATTACATGATGTGTTTCATGTATCGCAGCTAAGGAAATATATTCATGATCCGAATCAACCATTAAGCCATGAAGCGATTGACATCAGAACGGATCTATCTTATCATCCTACCCCAATCAGGATCATCGAACGTGGCGAGAAAACGCTCCGGACGAGGTCAATTCCTATTGTCAAGGTGCTTTGGGACGGTGTGTCACCTGACGAAGCGACATGGGAAGTAGAGGAGAGCATGCGGGAGAAATATCCGTATTTGTTCGAGTAAGGTATGTTTTGTCAATTTTGAGGACAAAATTTTAGAAGTTGGGGTGATTGTAACATCCCCTAATTGGCTAATTTCAATTATTAAAAATTAGCGAGAGGTTATATATATTTATTATAATATTCGGATAATTATGCTTGTTAAGTGAATAATTGTTTGAGTAAGTGTTAGGAGTAATGAGTTAAGTTAAGCTTCATAGGTAATAAAATGTCCCAAGTAATAGAATTAGTAGCTAAGGGGTATTTGGGTAAATTCCCTAGTTTAAGTGACCAGCTGACCCTAAGTCCTCCTTACCCACTTTAATTTGTGGAAGTTCAGAAATAAGAAAGAAAAACTGAAGTGAGGAGTAGAGAGAAAGAGGAGAGCTCGCGAGAGAGAGAGGGCTTGGAAGAGAGAAGAGTTCCATGGAAACTTGATGCATGTAAGATCTGAACCCACCATTGTTCACCATTCTTCTCCCTCTATACATTGATGCCCAGAAATCTTCCATCAACCCACTCTATCGCAAATCACCATTTGTGCACCTTTGAAGCTCCAAGCTCAAAAATGGAGTGTTGATGCTCCAAATAGTTGCATGTCTTTGTTATAGTCCTATATTCAGTACCACAGCTCACATCAAAGCAACAAACCTGTTTGAAGCTCATTCGAGTTGCTGAGTTCGAGTCTTAGTTCCTTGGGAAGTTCGGTTCAGTTTTGGAGCGAGTCGGAGGCGGTTCGTGAGGCTATTCGAACGAGTCGACTGCTAGATTCGTCGTTTTAGTGATTTTCATCACTTCGGGTGAGTTCTATAACTCGCTTAGGGAACGTGTTCGTTTTTCGAGTCTTCACTTTTGAAAATTATTGTCACACGTTTCTGGTATCGAAAGAATTATATTGAAAACCGTTTTCCCAAAGCTCATGATTGAACTATGAATTTCTTGATTGATTGTTGGGTGTGCTGGATTGGATTGCTATAATATTGTGTTTTAATGCGTGTTTGAGTTTGGGCCTCGATCGGAAGGGAAGTGGGAATCGGAATGGAATGGAATAACCCCTTGAAAAATCTGTTTTCTGGAAACTGATGGAGCCACACGGATCGTGTGCCTCTGGGCACGGGTCGTGCGCCTCCATCTGATACGACATGAACTGTATTTTTAAAATGCGCACGGATCGTGTGCCCAGTAGCACGGGTCGTGCGTAAGTCTCTGAAACTTTCTGTAAATCTGGTAGCTAACGCACGGATCGTGCGCTTAGTCGCACGGGTCGTGCGTATCTTCCTGGAAAAATTTCTACAAACTGTTCAACCACGCACGGGCCGTGCGCCTACACGCACGGGTCGTGTGAAATTTTCTGACCTTCAATTTCAAAGTGCATTTTATCCATTCCAAATGATCCCAATCCTCTTCTAATCCATTCCCCAAGGTCCCACAATAATGAAAAGGTAACAATAATATGAGATTGAGCATGTTCGATAGAAAGATTGTGTGTTATGAATAAAAATGGAAAACCGCTCTTAGAGAACGCGAGAGTGCAAATGTCAAAGAGTGATAATAACACACGGTACTTGACTGATATTATACACTGTAATTGACTGATATGGTACACGGTACTTGACTGATATTATACACTGAAATTGACTGATATGGTACACGGTACTTGACTGATATTATACACTGAAATTGACTGATATGGTACATGGTACTTGACTGGAATGACTAACAGCCCATTGCGGGTACACAGACTGAAAATGTATAATAAATACAAGAGGAAAAAGGGTGACGACCCTAAGAGGTTAGCATACTAGGGGAGGGGAAGTCATGAGCCCCAAAACCTAGACTCAAGATTGTTTCACCCACTAGAAATAGCGGGATGGGTTCACCAAAAGGTCAAGAGAATGCCTATAAAATAGGTAGACTGAGGTGTTATGCTAAAAACATGGAACAAAGATTGCATGCTTCATGTGTCGCTTAGGAGGGCCATGAGCATGAAGGTTACAGGAACTGAATGTATTTCCACGTGGTTGCTTTTTAGGACCACGAGTTCAAAACAAGGCATAATGAACCGCTAGAGTAGTAAGGGGTCTCGATAGGACTCACTGAGATAATGTTTATCTCACCCTTCATATTTGTGGTTTTTACAGAGAAACAGGGGAAAGCAAAGGCGGTAAAGCATGGTTAGCTGGTGTGACTCTTGGAGTCATTGAAGACCTAGTTTAATGTTTTAGACCTTGTTTCCGTTTATGGTTTCTATGTTCTGATTGTATAACTTCCATTGTCAAGTTGTAAAATCGTTTCCGCTACTTTATGTTTTTGGATTATTGAACACCAGGATTATGTATGAGTCTTAAGTTTGAACTTAAGCATTTTCAAGGAAGTTTATGAGGTCCAGAGAACCCGATGTTATGTATTGCCAAAAGTTTTAGATGTGTTCAATATTTCAATAACAGGAAGTTACTCTGATGTATGCCATTTAGTGCATTTCGGTAGTTCTATATATTAGAATTTATCGGGGTGTTACACCGATGTTCACGATTTTTGTTTCTATGGAAACTAGACACAAAATGCATCAAAATGAGCACAAGAACCACCGGATTCCAATTAGAAATGAAGAAGATATTGTGTCCACAAGTTCCAGTTGTGAATCAGCAACTGTCCTGGACCAGTCATCTTGTTTCGGGTATACCTCCCAATCTACTGGATGCATGCGTATGTACCTTTGACCATCAGAAAGTAGACAAGATTATCTACACAATGGGCACTGGTTTGAGGGGTTTTGGCCACGATTTGACCAAGATACACGTGTTACGAAACTGCTCACTGATGCTGGAAAACGGATGAGGAATTGGAAATGTTGGTTCCTCAAATTTCTGATCGAAGCGACAAAGTTCGAGAGACGCCAATTCCGTAGTCAAGGAGGAAGTTCAGTGGCTGGGATTTGTGTTTGGTTGCTGTTCCGAAGTTCAGTTTCGAGTATTGGACGAGTTCGGTGCGAGTACGTGATTACGGGGATTGTTCAAGAGGTTACGGTTCGATCGTTTCGTGTGAGTACGTGATTTCTCGCGAGGTCGTGAAATCGGTGAGTTCTATACTCGCTTAGGGATGTTTTGATATTGAGTCGTTAAATTTTTGAAACGAAATCTTAAAAATCCGCTTTGTGAAAATTAGCGACGAAACCATTTTTATCGAAAAACCATAAATTGTGAAATGTTCGAATGAATTGAATTGTTGATTGATGATATGATAATATGTATTGTTTTGATTGTTTAATCGCTTTCGCTGGACTGGAATAATATTAGTTATGTTAGGATATCAACCGGAACTAAATTGGAATCGAAACGGACTTGGAAAAATGTCACGAAACCGGAAAATTGGCTACTGGCAAGGACGCACGGATCGTGCCTCACAAGGGCACAGATCGTGCGCCCCTGTGGCACGGACCGTGCGTCCTGTAAGTTTTTCAAAACTGAAATTTAAGTGATACGCACGGATCGTGCGCCTCTGGGGCACGTACCGTGCGGATCCTTCTGTCACCCTAACTCAAAATCCTTTTAAATCCGTTCCGAACGATTCCGATTCCTTTCCGATTGATTCCCCAATGTTTCCCAAGGATGGAAACCTACTTATGTCATGAAACGAATGAAGTTTGAGGTAAATCTCACAAGCATAAATGTTAGAGAAAACCGTACATTAGTGAGACACGAGTGTACACACTTAATTCATAACGGTCAAGCTAGGAAATGTTAATTCACGGCAAAATACATTCCCTCGTGGAAGGATAGACGGTACATGACTGAAATCACAGACGGCCCATTGCGGGTACATGTATATAATGTATAATAAATAAAAGAGGATAAAGGTGACGACCCTTAGAGGATTAGCATACTAGGGGAGGGGAAGTCATGAGCCCCAAAACCTAGACTCAAGAAGTTTCGCCCACTAGAAATAGCGGGATGGGTTCACCAAAGCCAAAGAAGTGCCTATAAAATAGGTAGGCTGAGGTGTTATGCTAAAATCATGGAACAAAATATTGTATGCTTCATGTGTCGCTTAGGAGGGCCATGAGCATAGAGGTTACAGGAACTTAATATATTTCCACGTGGTTGTTTATAGGGCCACGAGTTCAAAGTAAAGCATAATGAACCGCTAGAGTTAGTAAGGGGTCTCGATAGGACTCACTGAGATAATGTTTATCTCACCCTTTATATTTGTGGTTTTACAGAGAAACTGGGGAAAGCAAAGGCGACAAAGCACGGTTAGCCGGTGCGTCTCATGGAACTATTGGAAATTGGATTTCCTGTTTAGCCCTTTGTATTTTATTTAGTTATGTCACCGATTGTATGACTTTCATTGTTTAAGTTGTAAAATCGTTTCCGCTACTTTATGTTTTGAGTATTGAACACCAGGATTATGTACGAGTCTTAAGTTTTGAAACTTAAGCTATTTCAGGAAGTTTATGAGGTTCAGAGAACCATATGATATGTATTATCGAAAGTTTTAGTTGTGTTCAATATTTCAATAACAGGAAGTTACTCTGATGTATGCCATTTAGTGCATTTCGGTGATTCTACATGTTAGAATTTATCGGGGTGTTACAGAAGGACTTTTCATAAGATTAGCAAACTCAAACTCTATCTTTTCTTCACCCACATTGAATGCCAACTTACCATTTTTGACATCTATTATAGCCCCTGCAGTGGCAAGAAAAGGTCTTCCCAACAAAATTGGAACTTGGGAATCCTCCTCTATCTCCATCACAACAAAATCAGCCGGTATAAAAATTTGTCCTACCTTAATAGGAACATCCTCTAAAATTCTGGTTGGATATTTAATGGAGCGGTCAGCCAACTGTATAGTCATTTTGGTGGGTTTTAAGTCTCCTAGGCCTAGCCTCTTGAAAAGGGATAATGGCATTAAACTCACAGTGGCTCCTAAATCACACATGGCTTTGTTTATGGTTTCACTTCCGATCACACATGGTATAGAAAAACTTCCAGGGTCTTTTAGATTTGGTGGCAATTTATTTTGAATTATAGCACTACATTCTTCAGTTAGAGCCACTGTCTCATTGCCATCTATTTTTCTTTTCTTAGACAGAATTTCTTTCAAATTTTTTGCATAAGATGGCATTTGAGATGGTGCATCTGTGAAAGGAATGTTTATGTAGAGCTTATTCAAAAGATCAACAAATTTCTTAAACAGCTCATCAAGTTTTGTTTTTGCAAACCTTTGTGGGAAGGGTATGGTGGGCTTGTATGGTGGAGGTGACACATATGGTGTTTCTTTTTCCTTCTTTTCCTCTACCTCCTCACTTTGTGGATTCTCTTTTTCACTCTCATTATTAGTACCCTTTGGTTCCTCTAAACGTTTCCCACTCCTTAAGGTGACAGTATTAATTTGGGCTTTGGGATTTGGCTCTGGTTGTCCAGGAAATATTCCGGATGATTTAGAGGATGAAGCGACTTGTTGAGCCACTTAAGAAATTTGGGTTTCCAGAATTTTGTTGTGAGTAGTGATAAAGTCTACTTTTGATGTTAACTTTATAAGAGTATCATTCAAAAATGAGTTTTGGTTTTTGAACTCTTCATTTTGTTTGGTTTGGGTTAACACAAAAGTTTCCAACAAAGTTTCCAAATTGGATTTTTGAGGGCTCCTTTGATTTTAAAAACCGAGGGGGGCGGTGTTCTAGCTACTGGTTGGTTTGATGGAGGATTTTTATATGAAAAATTTGGATGATTCCTCCATCCGGGATTATATGTGTTTTAAAAAGGGTCTCCCTTTTGAGCGAAATTATCTTGCTCAGAACCAGCAGAAGATGCCCCTAGTTGGAATTCTGTACCAATGTGGCCAACTACGCCACAAATTTCACAAGATGAAGAAGAAGAAGTAGTAGGAGAAGGTGAAACAGCGTTTACACTCAGCTTATCAAATTTGGCAAATAATGCATCTACTTTAGAAGCTATATGATAAAGGGCAGAGACTTCGTACTTACCTGGCTCTTTCTTTTGTGGAGATGGAGCAGTGATAGTTCTCTCGCTTTTCCATTGGTAGTTGATCGTACCTGATCAATACGATGGATTGCTGTTGTTTGATGATGTTGCTCGGTCGCTGGGATGAAGGACCGAGTGGCATGATCAATACGATGGATTGCTGTTGTTTGATGATGTTGCTCGGTCGCTGGGATGAAGGACCGAGTGGCAAGCCGCACGCGGGTGGTACCTGCAAAGGCACTCCAACGCTCAAGTCAGAGGTGCTTCAACGGGCAGGGTCACAAGGTGAGTAAAACATACCTGAAGCCACATGCTGGTGTGGTATATATAACGCTGGCGTGCTAGCCGTTGCGGATTTTACGGGACCGGCCGCATCTTGCGGAGCAAGGTAGATGATGGGCCGCGCTGGGCCTACTGATCAAAATTGGGCTTCGAGCCCACTCCAGAACAGTTGCCCCCCAAGCCTGGGTCGCCTGGGGGCGGGCTAAGGCTTGATTCCTTGCCCCCCAGCGTGGTCGAACGTAACCTAGTCGATCGCTAATTATTTGATTGCGTGGTCGCTGTCACGCGGCCTGGTCACACGGGGCCAGGTGCCGTCTCGGGGGTGACGCCTGACAATCAATCGTCACGAATGCTGAGGCGACAGTTACTTTAATGAGGTGACGTTTAGAGGCTCGAGGAGTTTAAGTAATGATGGCACGTGAAGAGTGGCGCCTCTTCGCCTCCGGCCCATGGTGATGGTTGGCCCATCATATATAGGGTTCGAGGGGATTTCCATTTACACGTTTCTTCGATCTCCTTTACTCTCGCTGATCGCTCGCTTCTGCCCAAGCTCGCTCGCTTCTGCCAAAGCTCGCTCGCTCCTACGAAAGCTCGCTCGCTACCGTCGAAGCTCGCTCGTAATCATCTTGCTCTAATTCCAGGTAACTGCGACCGTTCTTACTTTATTTGAGTTTTTATGTTCCACCTGATGGAGGGGGTGTCAGGTCTGGGGACGACCACGTCGCCCCTTCCCACGCGCGAGCAAGACCCTGACTTTTATTCCCCTCCACAGGTTCATTCTGCCGCGGACTAAACAAACCCGTCGTATATTTGGAATCTCGGCCATTTCTCTTGCGCACAACATGACCAGACCAGTGGAGGAGACTCCTGCGCAAGCCCGGTCGTCTTCTTCTAGTGACGAATCTTCTTCCTCTGGGTTTTCGACCCATAATTCGACTTCATCTAGCAAATCTGGGACTCGGCCGGACAGAAGAAGGTTGCCGTACACCGAGGTTGTGGTTGCTGACACTGCAGAGAGCAACGCACGGGTTGCCTGTGAGGAAGGTGTTGACCATGCTGCGACCGACGTAACCGAGACGGTCGAAAGAGATCAACGGGGCGACCATGGAGAAGATCCTGAGGTATCTGCTGCAAAGGATATGTCTTGGGTTTCTCTCAACCTGAGAGGTCAGCGCAGCAAGATTCAACGGGGGAGGCAAGACCTGGAATTTCTTGCGACCGAGCTAAATGAAGGTTGGAGGGTAGAAGGTATGGCCAAGGGGGAAGATATTGTGGCCTGGACTGATGTGTTAAAATTCACAATGTACCGCATCGTTTTCGAACGCATGGGTATAACTCCACCATTCACCAGGTTCCAACGCCAGGTTCTACGGTATCTTCAGGTCGCCCCTTCTCAGCTGAACCCGAACGCTTGGGCGTTCCTGCAGGCATATGAAGATGTCCTTGTGGTTCTGAGACGACCGGTCTCCATACGACTGTTCTTCACTTTGTTTGAGATGAGCTATATTTATGAAAAAGGCTCCAAGGGCGCCCGCAAGGAAGCGGTCTCATTTAAAAACCGGTCAACATACAACTTCTTCAAGCCATATATGGAATCGTTGACGACCGGGTGGAAAAGGGAATTCTTTTGGGTTGTTCTTGAGTCGGCTGAGGCCCATAGAGGGATCGCCCAAATGTCCAATGATCAAGAAGGAACCCCCCTGTTTCCTACGGTATGGAGTTTTAACCACTTCTCCAAAAAGCCGGGCCAGTACGCTTTCAAGGACGCTGATCTTGACGACCTGGACAGGGGGACGATCCATAGATTGAGAAGGGTTGCGTCCCTAGTCCCTAAGGGTCGCATAAAGGTTAAAAACAATGTGGATGCTCGTTCCAAGAAAAATGTCAAGGCCGCTCTTGGTCGGTGGTCGCTCACGCATTTTATTTTCTGTCACTTTGTTTTGTTAACTGTTTCTAACCATCTGCTTTTGCCTTTGCAGTTAAGATGGCCAACATGAATGACTTTGACCTGTTGGAGCAATGGGCGGCCGAGGACGGTGATGCTTCGCCCGCCCGCGTCATACCTGCGGCTCAATCTGGGGGTACGCCTCAAACTGCTGTGACCGGATCTCAACCTGATCGTCAGGCTCCTCGGGCGGGCACACCAGCACAAGCCATTGATCTGAGCAGCCCACCCAAAAATCAAGGAAAATCCAAGAGGAACAGGTCGGTCGATGATGGGGGCGAGAAAAAGAAGCATAAGAGTGGAAAAAGCCACGGGCACATCCGGTCGCCCAACATTGACCTGCTTGGGTTGGGTGATGAAGACTGCGCTCGTTTCAAGGAGGAACCTTTCGAGGTGATGGCCGAGGCAATGAAGGCCGCTGGTATTCTGTTCAAGAAATACCAAGATGAAGAATCAGATCGCCTGGAAGGTAGGCGCCTTGCCCATAGATATTCATTGCTTGAAGACGACCTAGTCGATAAAAACTTTAAATTGAATTCTGCCTTGTCATTGCTCGCAGAAATGAGGGGCGAGCGAGACGACCTGCTCAAGAAAATGAAGGAGCTCGAACCGAGAATCGAAGCGGCCGCTGACAATGAGAGGAAGCTTGTCGAAGCAGAACGCCAGCTTGTGGCTGCTGTTTCTGCTCAAACACTGGCCGAGTCTTCTCTGGACAAGGCGGCCGCTGACAAGGAGACAGCTGAGAAAGAGGTCGAACGCCTCTCTTCTAAGAATAAGGAGCTGTCGAACCAGGTCGTTGGGCTGAAAACCGAGCTAGAGGCAGTGGAGGTGGAAAAGAACGAGTTTAGAGGTCGCTACAAGGACGTTCTTGACAAGGCGAAGGGAGCTGCGGAGGGTCAGTTCGAAAATGCGGTCGGCCAGATCAAGATCCTCTACCCTGATCTGTATGTCGATCGTGAGATTGTGCAAAGCAGCCATCGCGCGATCGATCAGCAGATCGTCCGCCCCAAGAAGATGTCGAAAGGGAAGGTCCTTCAAGAAGGGGCAGTTATCTACCAGGCCCCCGGCGACTCTTAACTTGTAATTTCTTTTTTGAATTGTAATCTTGGTCCGCCTGCGAGCGGTGTTTGAATGGGGCGCCCTGGTTTCGACCATGGTGTCTTTATTTGTAATCAATGACAATTTCTCTATGAATTCCAGCCCGTTTAATTGCTCTGTTATTGGTTTTCGTTTCCAGTTTGCTCTTGATTTATTTTTGCTATTCTTTAAGACCGCTCGACCAATCGATGGTCTGAGCAGGTCGCTCGTGTGGTCCGTTCGAGGGCTCTCTTTTAGGCCGCTCGGCGTCCCTCGCTTGGGCCATTCGATGGCACTCTTTTAGGCCGCTCGGCGGCTCTCGCTTGGGCCATTCGATGGCACTCTTTTAGGCCGCTCGGCGGCTCTGGATTGGGCCATTCGATGGCACTCTTTTAGGCCGCTCGGCGGCTCTTGCTTGGGCCATTCGATGGCACTCTTTTAGGCCGCTCGGCGGCTCTCGCTTGGGCCATTCGATGGCACTCTTTTAGGCCGCTCGGCGGCTCTGGATTGGGCCATTCGATGGCACTCTTTTAGGCCGCTCGGCGGCTCTCGCTTGGGCCATTCGATGGCACTCTTTTAGGTCGCTCGGCGGCTCTGGATTGGGCCATTCGATGGCACTCTTCTGGTCGCTCGACTGCTACTCGCATGGTGAGCGACCGTGCATTCAATTTGCATGAATAAATTACACAAGTCAAATTTTAAGGTAGGTCCTCGGTAAAAAACCCCTTTGGGGAAAAAGAGGGACCGCCTATTCTTTATTGATCAATAATTGTTTACAACTCAGACATAATTTCTTCTCAATTTGTCAGCGTTCCATGTTTTGGGGATGGTCGCCCCTTCCATGGTTTCCAGCTCGTACGCTCCCTTTCCAGTCTTGCTGATGACACAGTATGGTCCTTCCCAATTGGGGGCGAGCTTTCCCTGGCGAGCGTTCTTATTCCCTACGTCGGCCCTCTTGAGGACTAGCTGCCCAATGGAGAATTCCCTCTTCTGGACGCGGGCGTTGTACCTGGCAGCGACCTTCTGCTTAATGAGCTGCTCTCTAAGTGACGCCTTGTTTCGTAGCTCTTCAATCAGGTCGAGCTCTTCTCTTGTTGCTTGCTCATTTGCGGCCGGGGTTGGTGGGTTGGTCGTCCTCCAACTTAGCTCTCCCATCTCAATCGGGATGACAGCGTCAGTACCATAGACCAGTCTAAATGGTGACTCCCCGGTCGATGAGTGGGGGGTCGTTCTATAGGCCCAAAGGACCGACTGTAGTTCTTCTGCCCAATTGCCCTTGGCTTCATCCAACATTCTTTTCAGTCCGCGTAGCACTACCCTGTTGGCCGCTTCTGCCTGGCCGTTGGTTTGTGGGTGCTCGACTGAGGTGAAACGCTGTTTCACACCTAGGTCGGCCAACATTTCTCTGAACTTCCTGTCTGCGAACTGAGTTCCATTGTCCATCACCAATTGCTGGGGCACTCCAAAGCGGGCGAGCACGTTTCTCCCAAAAAACTTAGATACCTTCGCTGAGGTAATGGTGGCACGTGGCTCTGCTTCTATCCACTTGGTGAAGTAGTCGATCGCGAAGCTGACCTGGTGCAGGTGGAAAAGGACCGAGCAGGTCCATGCCCCACCAAGCGAACAGCCATGGTGGGGTTAAGCTGTGTAGTTCTGATGAGGGCGCTATATGTACATCGGCATGGATCTGGCATTTCTTGCACTTCTGAACAAGTAACTTAGCGTCCTCATCCATGGTCGGCCAATAGTATCCGGCCCAGAGCACCTTCTTAGCAATTGACCGACCACCTTGGTGGCTACCACAGTCTCCTTCATGTATGTCTCTAAGTACATGGTCGGCCTCGACCGACGTAAGGCATCTCAGCAATGGGGATGAAAAGCCCATTCTATACAGTCTTCCTTCAATCACTGAGTACTTGGTCGCTCGTAACCTCAGGAGTTTTGCTGCCTTCTGGTCGCAAGGTTCTACCCCCTTAAGAATATATTGTAGGATCGGAGTGATCCAGTCTTTATCCAAGTCGACCGTTAGAATGGCTAATGGTTGGGCGGGCTTAGTAGACACGCTCGGCCGCGTTAATGTTTCCTGAATTAGACTTCTGTGATTCCCAGGAGCCTTTGTACTAGCTAGCTTTGATAGGATATCAGCCCGAACGTTCTCGGTACTGGGGACGTGCTTAACTTCTGCTCGGTCGAATTGCTTGAGCAGATCCCTTACCTTAGCCAAATAATTCTTCAGGATATCATCCTTTGCGTCGTATAGGTCCTGAATTTGGGATACTACCAGTAGAGAGTCAGAGTGAAGTTCGACACGGTCGACATTGAACTCTCTGGCTAGCTGCAGCCCGGCAATGCACGCTTCATACTCGGCCTGGTTGTTTGAAGTGTGAAACGCAAAAGTCAATGAGAGTTCAACAGTAAGTCCATCTGTGTTTTCGAGTGTCAAGCCGGCCCCACTTCCTTTGCTGTTGGAGGACCCGTCCACGTGTAATGTCCAGGTCGTGATGGCCTGATCGTCTGGTATTGGGGTCATTTCAGCGATGAAATCGACCAACACTTGTGCCTTAGCGGCCGATCTAGCCTCGAACTTGATCCCAAACTCACTGAGTTCCACAGCCCACTTGATCATACGCCCTGCAAGGTCAGGTCGGTGAAGGATTTGCCTGATAGGCTGGTCGGTCCTTACCACGACCTGATGGGCCACGAAATAAGGGCGCAATCTACGGGTGGCCACAAGTAACGCTAAGGCTAGCTTCTCGATCTTCTGATATCTGATCTCCGGGCCTTGAAATACCTTGCTTATGAAGTAGACCGAATTCTGCTTCAGGTCGCTTTCTCTGACTAGAACGGCGCTCAGGGCTTCGTCTGTTATGGCCAAGTATAAGTAAAGTGTCTCACCCGGTTGTGGCTTGGTCATGATGGGCGGGTTGGTCAGTGTCGCCTTCAGCTCGTCCAATGCTTGCTGGCATTGGTCAGTCCATTCAAACTCGACCTCCTTCTTCAAGAGCTTGAACAGTGGAAGTGATTTGCATGCTGATTTAGGTATAAATCGTGACAGGGGAGCGACCATGCCATTCAATTGCTGGATCTCTTTTTTCGTAGTGGGCGGCCTCATGTCGGCGACCGCCCTACACTTCTCAGGGTTCGCTTCAATCCCTCTCTCTATTAAGTGGAAACCTAGGAACTTGCCCGCCCTTACTCCGAAGGTGCACTTCTTTGGATTCAACCTCAAAGAATTCTTCCTTGCTTCCTCAAAGATTTCCCTTAGGTCGTTACTGTTGTCTTGATCGGTTTTGCTTTTGATGATCATATCATCCAAGTAGACCTCTGATATTCGACCGATCTGCCGCCTGAAGACTTTGTTCATCATCCTCTTGTAGGTCGCTCCGGCGTTCTTCAGACCAAAGGGCATTACCTTGTATTGGAAATTTCCACGATCGGTCATGAACGCGGTCTTATGCCGATCGGGTGGGTACATGGTGATTTGATTGTATCCTGAATAGGCGTCTAGAAAAGACAGAAGTTTATAGCCCGCAGCCCCGTCGACCAATTTGTCAATGTTTGGCAGGGGAAAGGCGTCCTTCGGGCATGCCTTATTCAGGTCGGTATAGTCGACGCACATGCGCCACTTACCATTTTTCTTCTATACCAACACGACGTTGGAAAGCCATGTTGTATACTTAATTTCCTCAATGAAAATGGCCTTGATGAGGTCGTCAACTGCCTGGGCGGCCGCCAATGCTTTCTCTTCGCTCTGAGTTCGCCTCTTTTGTGCGACCGGCCTTGCTGTCTCATCAACGGACAGTTGGTGGCAGGCAATTTCAATTGGGATCCCGGGCATGTCTGATGCCTGCCATGCAAAAAGGTCTGCGTACTCCCTGAGGCAGAGGCAGGTGATGAGCTCTTGCTTGTCTTCTTCAGGTAGGTCGCTCCCCAACTTAACTGTCTTAGTTGGGTCGTCCATTAACTGAACATCGATCAATTCCCCGTGGGGCTCAGGCCTCTTGAGTTTATTCTTTAGCTCGCGGGCTAAATCGTCGTCGTCTTCCTCAGGGTCACTATCTGGGTCGTATCGGGCATCCAGGTCGGCCACATTAACCTGATGCCCCTCGCCGAGATTCTGCGGTTTAGCACTCACCGCCTCCATATCACAAATCTCTTGATAGAGGAAATGGCTCCTCATGGCCGCTTCCATGTCGGCCATCACTGTCACGACTTGGTCGTTTTTACTGTAAAACTTCATCTTCAGATGTACAGTTGAGGCTACGGCCTCCAATTTTCCCAGTGTTGGGCGGCCAATGATGCAGTGGTAACACGATTTGATTGGCAGAACTAAGAACGTCGTTCTGACCGTCCTGTACGACGTGCTGCCGCTCGTATCATCTCCAAAGGTAACAAGTAGTTCTATCGTCCCCAGTGGGTAGGTGGTCGCCCCATTGAACCCGGTCAATGGGGTTGGTACTGCTTGGGGAATAATCTCGCTCCTATCCACATTTAACTTATCAATCAATTCTTCGAACATGATGTCGGCCGAGCTTCCTTGGTCGACCAGTATTCTTCTGACCTCAGTGTTGGCCATTAGGGCCGATACTACCAAAGGGACATAATTATTAACTTTACCATCAAGCAAGTCTTCGTCCCCAAAGGAAATGGGCGGCCTATTCGAGGCCGGCCGTGGGGTTGAAGTTGAACCGACCATCATGAGTTCGTTCCACTTCCTCTTCATCGCCTTGTTGGATTCTCTGATGTCCAACGGATTACCTCCATGGATGACCATGGGTACATTGCGGCCCTTCGACTGTCTGGGGTCGCGTTCTTCCTCTGAACTGTTACGCGCTTGCTCGATCGTTGAGTTAACGATCGCTTTACCCTTGTCATTGGCGGGTTGGCCAACAACTCTTTGTTCAGGGCGATCGTTACCTTCACCTTTGACATATTGCCTCAACTTTCCCTTCTGTATGAGATCTTCTATGTCATCTTTTAGGGCCATGCAGTCATTGGTATCATGCCCCTTGCTCTTGTGGTATCTGCAGTATTTCTTGGTGGGCCGACCTCCTTTCTTTAGCACTAGGGGATCAGGTCGCCTCACACCAGTGAATTCGTTGTTCTGGCACTCCGTGAAGATCTGGGCGATCGGAGTGTTCAACTTTGTACGATGCTCGTACTTCTTAGGCCGGTACTCGGGCCTACTGTCTTGCCCCTTGGCCGGCCTGCCGTTCTCTTCCTTTGGACGCGCGCAGGCGCCCTTATCAGCGGCCAATTGCTCTTCATAGCCCATATGGTCGTTGGCCCTTCTAAGGAACAGGCCGAGGTCGTAATAGCGGCTCAAAGAGAACTCTTCAGCAAATCTGTGGTTCTTTCTTATACCACGCTTGAGATACTTCAGCTTGTCCGTGTCTGATAGGTTGCGGATTGTGTCAGCCTCTGTCATGAACCGGTCGATAAACTCCCTCAACGATTCATTCTCTCCTTGAACGACCGAGTCCAAATACTCTTCATAGCGATACTGACAACGGTTGGCTGTATAATTGGCCAAGAACATTGCCACAAGACCTTCCCAAGAAGAGACGGAGTTAGGACGCAGGGATTCCCACCATTCTAACGCCCGGCCTTCGAGTGACTGAGGGAATAGTCTGCACTTCATCGTCCGGCCTAGCTCTCTGTAGCTACAGTAGTTGTTGAAGTACATGAGGTGCTTATCTGGATCCCCACGGCCGTTAAACTTATTCAGGTTTGGGGGCTTCCTCAGGTCCCTTGGGATGCGATATCGCCTAATTTCGCTGATGAAAGGCCCTTGTCCGGTCGGGATGGGATTCTGCCCGTATGGCTGCATGGTGGCATAAGCTTGGTCGACGGGCAAACCGTAAAGGCCGACCGGCTGACCAAGGAGTCTGTCAGCAATTGGAGGGGGTCCATGGTATTGTGGAGCATGTGGCGATGACCGTCTTCTAGGCCGCTCTGAATGGTTCCTTCTCGGTCGGCTGATGGCACGGGAGACATCTCTAATCTCCCTGTTACGGTAGTCGTCAAACTCCTCATACGAGTCCCACGACCTGCTTCTTGATCGGCGGGATCCTGAGGACTCGTTGGACGAGTATCTTGTTGGCGACCCTTCTGATTCTGGTCGGTAGCTTGAGTCAGCATAGTCGTAATCTTCCTCAGGGGAACGACGGTGGCGACTTCTTCGATGAGGGGGCGACCTGTGAACGATCGCCCTTCTTGAAGGATTGCGTCGGGATACGCCTCGACGAGGAGGAGCTTCTCTTCGTGGTGGTGAACGATGGGGCCGGGATGGTTGCCCTCGGTGACCGCTGTCCGCACGCGGGCGGATTGAGACCGAGCCTCTCTCATAGCGTTCGATCAGCTCGTCTCGATCAGCGATCACCTGATTCTTTTGTTCCAGAACTTGTATAAGTGCCTGGGTCACATGCTCTGGCAATGCTTCTGGGATTCCAGCTTCGGCCAGCTCGGCCGGTAGTTGCTGGACCGGTTGGATAACTGGCCCGCGGCCGCCCTGTACTGAGGGTTCTTGGCGAGGCCCATCTTGTGATTCATGAACGGTCACAGGCACGCCCTCTGGGGTCCGTTGAGGTCGGTTCTGCCCAGAGGTGTTGAGCCTGGAAGAAGTGTGTTTCTGGCGTGGCGGCATGATTTGATGTGGAATAGCGCTCGGGCCTCCCACTGTGGTCGCCAATTGATCGTACCTGATCAATACGATGGATTGCTGTTGTTTGATGATGTTGCTCGGTCGCTGGGATGAAGGACCGAGTGGCAAGCCGCACGCGGGTGGTACCTGCAAAGGCACTCCAACATACCTTTGGCAGGGTCACAAGGTGAGTAAAACATACCTGAAGCCACATGCTGGTGTGGTATATATAACGCTGGCGTGCTAGCCGTTGCGGATTTTACGGGACCGGCCGCATCTTGCGGAGCAAGGTAGATGATGGGCCGCGCTGGGCCTACTGATCAAAATTGGGCTTCGAGCCCACTCCAGAACAGTAGTGATTCTGCGCCATGTCCTCAATCAGCGCATAAGCTTCTTCAATATTCTTGTTCATTAGAGCACCACCTGCAGCTGCATCAACAGTCATTTTTGTGGTATACAGCAAACCATTATAAAAAGTGTGGATGATCAACCATTTTTTTAGTCCATGATGGGGGAAAAGCCTTAGCATTTCCTTGAAAGGCTCCCAAGCATCATAAAGAGACTCCCCATCATTCTGAGTGAATCTTGTAATTTGATTCCTTCGTTGAGCAGTTTTTCTTGGGGAAAGAATCTGGCAAGGAATGCTTGCCTTAGTTGATCCCAAGTTGTGACAGATTCATTAGGTAGTGAGTGAAACCAAGCCCTGGCTTTATCCCTTAATGAGAAAGGAAAAAGTTTCAGCCTTATGGCTTCAGGAGTCACTCCATTCAGTTTTAGAGTGCCACAGTACTCAAGGAAAATAGATAGATGGAGATTAGGATCTTCAGTGGCTGATCCAGAAAATTGATCCTGTTGGACCATAGAAAGTAAAGATGGCTTAAGTTCAAAATTATTAGCGTCAACATTAGGATGCACAATAACACCATGGGGTTCATCCGTAGAAGGCGTAGCATACTCTTTGAGAGTACGATTTTGATTTTCCGCCATTTCATGGTTATTGCGCAATTCTCTTCTTCTTCTATGTAGAAATCTTTCAATATAAGGAATTGGTTGAACAATTTCTCCGAGACTTCGGAATCTTCGCATTCAAAGAAGGAGAGAAAAAGAAAACAAAAGAAAGTAAAAGTTTCAGTCTAACCGGTACCAAAAAGTTGATTAATTTCACTAACTCCCCGGCAACGGCGCCAAAAACTTGATAGGCCGCAAGTATACGGTATATCGCGTAATAGAAAGTATCGATCCACAGGGAGTTAAATGTGATTACCAATCTAATTTTTAGTGGTGATTAGCTGAAATGGAATGATTTAGTAGAAAAGTATGTTTGGTTAAAATTCAAAAAAAGCGTCATGGGATTATGGTTAAATCCTAATGATGGAGCTAAAACAACCCCTTAACTATCCTCTATCTTATAATTAAATTTGTGTTTTAAGGACAATGTATTCTTTGGTGTAATTCAAGTTTCCTTTCGGAATACAGGAACGTGTCTCGAAACAACGATCAAGCCTATTCTCATGGTTGATCATTGCAGAGACCCATTGAGCACAACCTTATTGTCCCAAGGCTATCAAAGCTATTCTCATGCTTTGATTGACCTTGTCTAAATTCATTTGTTCCAATGTCAAGCTTCACCTCTCGGTACTTCACATGACATTTGTTTTATAAAGTTTGTACGATGAACTTAGATTAAAACAAAGCAAATTCTAATAAGTTAGTGTTTAGCCTTGGAATTGTTTTAGGGACCCATCATTGGATTGTTTCCCACAATCCCAAGACTAAAGAAGTCTACTCACACATGATCTTAGTAGACAAAGGAGTAGAAGAGAATGACATAATTTAAATAACAGAATATAAATAACAAGGAAATAAAAGTGCTAGGAAATAAAGACAGAAAGTAAAGTTGCAAGAATAGAAAGAACAAAATAACAATAGAACAAAACCTTTTGAGAAAATGCAAGAACTTTAGATTAAACTTTGGAATGAAACTACAATGGTAAGAGATCTTTAGCAAGCTGCATTGAGGTCCTTTTTATAGTCTAGGATCAGTAGACAAAGCACTAAGTACAAATTATAATCCATAAAGAAGAGAATGGGAAAAGTTTGTAACATCTTTGGAATTTAGAAAGGGCGCGCGGATCGTGCTATGCAGCGCATGGATCGTGCCTAGTGTAAACCTGTTCGAATTCGAAACAGCACAGGGCACACGGTTCGTGCTAAGGAGGCGCACGGATCGTGCGCTGTGAAAATTTTGGCCTCCTGATTTACGAACGGTCCGCACGGTTCTTGCTCAATGGGCGCACGGATCGTGCGCTTCCTTTTCTTCATTTCTTTCTTTTTTTGCGAACAGGGCGCACAGATCATGCTGGATCACGCACGGACCGTGCGTCTAAACTTGATTTTTCACTTTATATTGCTTGATTCTTCTCCTCATCCATATTGTCTCGGGATCCTTGCTCTTTAAACATCAAAATTCATCATTTGCCCCATAATTAACACTGAGAATCAAAACTAACAATAGGTAGTAAAATGGCTCTAGAATAGAATTAAAACAACAAATAAATTACTTAAAATAAATACTAAAAACACACTAAATTAGGACTTATCACCGCCCTACTGCATCCGCCCGTATTGACGAGACCCGAGCCTGGGGAAATCCTGTACCTCTACTTGTCAATCACTGATGAGTCGCTGCACGCAGTACTGGTACGAGAAGAGGACTCCAAGCAGAACCCCATCTACTTTGTTAGCAAGGCGCGCCAAGGGCCTGAGCTTAGATATCAGAAGATAGAGAAACTGGCTTTGGCACTAGTGGTGGCCGCCCGAAGACTAAGGTCGTACTTTGTGGCTCATCAGATTGTACTCAAGACCGATCAACCTATACGGCAGATTCTCCACAGACTGGACTTAGAAGGAAGGATGATCAAATGGGCGATCGAATTATCAAAGTTTGGTATCAAATACGAGGCCAGGTCGGCCACAAAAGCACAAATTTTGGCCGACTTTCTTGCTGAAATGACTCCAATTCTAGGAGAGAGAGTGGAACAGATCTAGGCATTGCATGTTGATGGGTCGTCTAATAGCAAAGGTAGTGGGGCGGGCTTAATCCTTGAGAACTCTGAAGGAACAACCATTGAAGTGTCACTTACCTTTTCCTTCTCCACTTCCAACAATCAGGCCGAGTATGAGGATGTTTGATGGAGCTTCACTCTGACTCCCTCCTAGCAGTTTCACAGATCAAAGAGCTGTTTGATGCAAAGGATGTGATCTTGGAGAGATACCTGGCCCGAGTTAGAGAGCTGGTCGGCCTCTTTGACCATGGAGAAGTGAAGCACGTCCCCAGAGTAGAAAATACCAAGGCCGACATCCTTTCAGAGCTCGCTAGCACAAAGAATCCAGGAAATCATAGAAGTGTAATCCAAAAAGTGTTACCTCAACCGAGCGTTCGACTTGAAGTTACTCCAGCCTCAGACGTTTGTGTGATCGACCCAAAAGAAAGCTGGATCGACCCAATCCTCAGGTATATTCGAGATGCCGAAGAGCCTAATGTTCCCAAGAAAGCAGTCCTTATAAGAAGACGAGCTTCATCCTATTCGATCATTGAAGGGAAACTATTTCGAAGAGGATTCTCGATGCCTCTCTTGAAGTGCCTCCCACCAGAAGAGGACGAGTATGTCTTACGAGAAATTCATGATGGAATATGTGGAAATCATCTAGGAGGGCGGGCACTAGCAAAGAAGACACTTAGGGCGGGGTATTTCTGGCCCACAATGAACGATGATGCAAAGAGTTTGGTGAAAAAGTGTGACAAATGCCAGCGGCATGCCGACGTCCACATCGCTCCTACGGCTGAATTAAATAGCATGACCGCACAATGGGCGTTCGCCTGGTGGGGGATCGATCTACTAGGACCATTCCCGGTCGCCCTTGGCCAGCTAAAATACCTGATTGTGGCAGTTGATTACTTCACCAAGTGGATCGAGGCCGAGCCTCTGGCTTCCATTAACTCTAGAAATTGCCTGAAGTTTTTCAAAAGAAAATTTTTGGTCCGGTTCGGGATCCCAGAGGTGGTAGTCTCAGACAATGGCACCCAGTTTACAGACAAGGGCTTCCAAGAGATCATGACGGAGCTTGGGGTGAAACAGCGCTTCACCTCAGTAGAGCACCCCCAAACCAACGGCCAAGCTCAGGCCACGAACAGGGTTATTCTGCGGGAGTTAAAGAGGCGACTTGATGAGGCCAAAGGGAAGTGGGCTGAAGAACTCCCCTACGTGCTATGGGCGTACAGAACAACTCCCCACTCGATCACTGGGGAAGCTCCCTTCCGATTGGTGTATGGCACACAAGCCCTGATCCCGTTTGAGATCGGAGAGCTAAGGGTTGTACGAAAAGTAGTTGTGCAAGTGACGACACCTTTATTAATTAATCTATTATGAAATGAAATTTAGCTTATGACTTTTGTTTTTAATGACATGAAATGACACTTATTTCTGTCAGGATAAGAAACATTTATTATTAATAGTAATATTATTATAGCTGTAGGTGTGTTGCTGCTGCTGTTCTCCTTGCCCTCTCCTTACCCTCTCATTTTGATTTAGAGGCAAATTTGCTAGCTTCTTCAAGGTCGTTATTCGTGAACGGTAACGTCTCATTCTTTTCTTTGTTTTGTTTTGTTTTTTTTCCTTTTCTTTCTTCTTATTAGATATGTGATTCAACCATTGATGCATTCCTTTGATTTGTTTTTTGATTTTCTTTCTTCTTATTTATTGTTTGTTTGTCTTTTAGTGACAAATTAAGTGTTTGCCTCAGACAATGGATCGTACTTGGATGTACAATAGGGCATATGCTAATAGGCACGGATTGAAAAAAGAGTTTGTTCGTGGTGTTAAAAACTTTGTGAAGAGGGCCTTGCAGCTACCCATTTGAATGTCTGAGGGAGGGATAAGGTGTCCGTGTACAAAATGCAAGTGTATCAAGATATCTACGGCAACTAATGTTAGGCTTCACTTGTATCAGTATGGATTTCAACCAGATTATTGGATTTGGACTGAACACGGAGAAGTGATGTCACCTGTAGATGTCATTGAAGACTCACAAGTAGATGTCTTTGAAGAGATTTTTGATCATTCTCCTCACAATGATTGAGCGTGTAGTTTATTATAGTACTTTGTATTGCACATTATTAGAGCTTATTATATGTATTTTGTGTTGCACTATCATGATTTAGACTAGTTGGTGTACTTTGTAATTAATAATACTTTGCAAGATATATCTTTTATCCTTTTGTTTATTTTCATTGCCCATTTTCTGTTTCACATGTTCTGTCACTTGTTTGAAAGATATACCTTATTTCTATTTTTGTATTCTATAACGGTAGCATGGATTTTGTATTTTATGTCAACAGATGAATAACAAAGGTGGCCGTGGCAAAGGACAAAAGGTCCATCCTACCAGGGGTAGACCAAAGATGTTACCACCGTGCAAACTTGAGCAGCAGAATCTCTTGCGTCGCAATTTGATTAACACTAAGTCACTTGATCGATCATCTTCACCTCTATCATAGCCTCCTGTGCCGACCCAGACTACGACACCTGCTGAGAATGTAGCACCTGCTCAGACACCATCACCCATTCATGCATCTACCCCCGATGTATTTGTGTTTATGCCAACTCCAGGTATAAACCTTCAAACCATGGGTGCCTCTTCACAACATTCCCCACATGAGGCTTTAGTAGCGGATGATGATGTGCCTGACCAAGAGGATGAAGTTGAAGACCATGACGAAGAGGAAATTGAGGACGAGGACGAGGACGAGGACGGAGAGGATGAAGCTCAGGTGGGCGAAGGGTCATTTCCTGCTCACTTTCCAGAGAGAGACGGTGATGGGAAGGTCAAGATACAACCTCACGGTAATGGGTAAGTTACGACATTCTACAACTTGTTTTAAAATATTCCTTTCAACAACTTTTTATTACTCTGCGGATGTGTTGATTTTGATGCTTCATACATCTTGCTTTTTATTACTTTGCAGGCTCATTCCTAGCAACGAAGTTGCAGATGCCATTAGGGTTGCCATTCAAACACAATTTCGAAAGCCTGTCTATGGTTGGAGTGCAGCAACCAAAAATATTCGAGATGGTTGGTTTTCCAGAATTGGGGTAAGTATGTATTTCTATAAAATAGTTCAATTCGAAAGCCTATCTATGATTTAGTGTTTCCTTGAGTTAGTGCAGAAAAAGGTGTCATAGGATCAATTATACTATATGACATCAATTAGAATAATGAAGCACCGTCTTAAATATCAAATTGTGAGTTTTAAATTGTATTGTAATTTGCAGAAAAAGGTGTCATGGGATCCTAGTCTTACAGGTATTGTCCGACACTTGTTTGAACAAAAAGCCAAGAAAAGACTCAGTGACATGCTTACTAAGGAAAGAAAGAAAGATGTTCAGCCTAAATGGATGGGGGATAAAGCTTGGATTGGTCTTAAAGCTTACTAGGCTAACCAAAAATTCAAGGACATCTCCAATCAAAATAAGATTAATAGAGCATCAACAAGAGGTGGAGCGGTCCACACTTCAGGCTGCAAGGCTCACATTGATTTAGCACTTGAGCTAGTAAGTATTAAACTCAACAATTCTTAACAAAAGGAAGATATCCAACATTTCTCACTGTTTTGATTAAAAAATACTTGTTAGAATGTGAAAACTTGTTTGAATTGGTATTGAGTATGTTTGAATCGGAATTGGTATTGAATGTACAGAATTAATGTTTGAATAGTGTAACCAAGATAGTGTTTGAATGTACAGAATTTATGTTAGAATAGTGTAACTGTTTTGGAACTGTTCTGGAACTGTCCTTTAATAGTAGAATGTTAGGAATGAAACAGTAATTAAGTGGATAGAAAATATGTCAGATATAAACAATTGAAAGAACGTTACAAAAATACTCCTATAAAATTACAAATCTAATAATGAGGGTGCTTATTTTTCTGCAATCTGTTTACAGACCTACACACATTGGGGTTCACAAAAGGGGGTGATACTTTAGGATGCCTTAGTTTAGCAAACTGTGAATGAAAAAGATAGAATGGTTAATTACGAACAAAATTGGATTATGATAGGAATGAAACAGTAATTAAGTGGAAATGAGTTTTGCTAAAGTAGCAGAACTGAAGTATTGATTAATTGGAGTGAAGTATTAATTAATTGTGATTACAGTAATTGGAATGAAGTATTGATTAATTGAACTGAAGTATTAATTAAGTGGAAATGAGTTCTGATTAAGTGAAACAGTAGATATTGAAGTATTGTTTAATTAATTGTGATTACATCTTGATTTTATTTGTAGTGCAATGAGATGTGCGACCGGATGAGTTATTTTTAAAAACCCACAAGAGAAAATCTGGTGTTTGGGTTGAACATCGAGCTGAAACTACCTATGTAAGTTATTGTCATTGTTTCTTGAATTTTTGGTTAATTCCTTATACGTTGTTTTGGTTTAGTTTGGTCCTTTTGCTAGTAGCTTATCATTATTTTCTTATTGATCAGAATGCATACAAACAAAACGTGGCTGAAGTACTAGCACAAAATGGTGAATTAGGTGGTGATGATGATCAACTGGTAGATGGAGCAGTGGCACTTGATTGTTGGAAGGTGGCTGCGGGGGGTGCTACCCGTGGTCGGCTTTATGGCACAGGAGGCTTATCTGTGAATGCCCGACCTGGGTCCAAGTCACTTACCCAACCGTCCCAGAATCCTTCTGGTTTCTTGATTGGGATAGCTTTGGAAGAAGAGAAGGAAGCTAGACTTAAACCTATGAAGACGACTCAAGATGCAATAGCCCGAGCTGAAGTGGCTGCCCAAGACGTTGGAGAGTCAAATGAGCGTTTGCAGAAGTTAGAAAATGATTTTAATGCGCTGAAAAAATTATGTGTAGATCGCATGGATGCTTTTGAGCGTCGATCTGGTGGTGGATCTTGTAGTGCTAGCGATCCTGATTATGATGATGATTTGGATGAAGAGTCACAAGATAGCGATTGATCTTGTTATCGTTACTTTTCCCTAGATGTTGGATGCCAAACACTTTGATATTATGGTATTTTGTTGTTTCGGGATTAAGCATTTTTATTGGTAATAGGTGAAAGCTAAATATTAGCAGGTGTGGAGAGCAAAGTAGGCTGTCACTGTTCTTTTAAAAAAAAACCCAATTATTAGCGTCGGCTGCACGGACGCTAGAGTGTTGTTGACTTTTTCTTTGGTTGACTTTAGCGTCGTCTAAACGGACGCTATATCATTTTGTATACTTTTCTTTAGTTGACCTTAGCATCGGCTAAACCGACGCTAATATTAAATAGTTGGCTTCCCAAGCGTTGACTGTAGCGTCGGCCTTGTCATTAGTGTTGGCTTTAGCGTGGGCTTAGCCGACGCTAATTAGCGTCGGTCTAAATATATGGGACGCTACGTGTAACATCCCCTAATTAGCTAAGTAGATTAATTAAATTAGCAAGAGGATTATCATGAATTGATTAATTAACATAAATTATAATTGTGCATAATTGCAATATTATGTTAAGTTAGTGATTAATGGGAGGTTAGCAGGATGCTTAAGGATGATAGGAGTCATAGGGGATAAAAATGTTAAGTGAGGGGCAAACCTGTCTTTTAACCATACTATATATATATATACTTGTTTCAGCTGAAACACCAAAAAAACACCACATCCTTTATTCAGTTCCAGCAAAAGAAAGAAAAGTAGAGAGGGAGCTTGAGAGGAGGGAGAGAACTCGAGTGAAGGGGGAGGAAGGAGGGAGGAACCAAAAGTTGGTGCATGTTATAATTTCTTCCACCATCAACCTCAGTTTTTCATTCTCCATCTATTGGTACTACTATTGCAACCTATCTCCTTCTCCTTCTCAATCCACCATTTTTGACCCTCAAAGCTTCATAGAGCCAAAAATGGAGTGTTGATGCTCCAAATAGTTTGCATGTCCTTGCTAGAGCCCATTATTCAGTACCAAGGCTCATTCTCTTGCCACAATTGCTGTTGAAGTTGTTTGGGTAGCTAGGATTCGAAATCAACTGCTGTCCAAGCGATTTGGAGTAGTTGAATTCGTTGTTGGAGCGTATTCGAAGAGAGTTCGTGGTTGTCGGATCGGTTGAGCCCTCGGAGTCTCGGTGTTTGCGTGATTTTCATCACGATAGGTGAGTTCTATAACTCGCTTAGGGAATATGTTGTGTTTTCTGAGTCGCAACCCTTTTCGAAAACCGTTTTCTAAAAACAGTGATTTCAAACAATACGTAATGTGTCTAATTGTTGAAATGTGCTGGATTGATTCAACTATGCTTGCTATAATATATTGTTCTAATGCGCGTTTAAGTTTGGGTCTCGATCGGAAGGGAAGCGGGAATCGGAATGGAATGGAATAACACATGAAAAACCTGTTTTCTGGAAACTGATGAAGACACACGGACCGTGTGTCTCTGGGCACGGGTCGTGCGCCTCCATCTGATACCACATGAACTGTATTTTTAAAATACGCACGGATCGTGCGCTTAGTAGCACGGGTCGTGCGTAAGTCCCTGAAACTTTCTGTAAATCTGGTAGATAACGCACGGATCGTGCGCTTAGCCGCACGGGTCGTGCGTAGCTTCCTGGAAATTTTCTGCAAATTGTTCAACTAAGCACGGGTCGTGCGCATGTACGCACGGGTCGTGTGAGAACTTCTGACCCTCAATTTCAAAATACCTTTGTATCCATTCCAAATGATTCCAATCCTCCTCCAATCCATTCCCAAAGGGGCCACAACAAGGTAAAGGTAACAATAGTATGAGATTCAACATGTTCGATAGAAAAATAGTGTGTTATGAATAAAATGGAAAATCGCTCTTAGAGAATGCGAGAGTGCAAATGTTAAAGAATGATAACAACACACGATACTTGATTGATATTGTACACTGAAATTGACTGATATGGTACATGGTACTTGACTGGAATGACTAACAGCCCATTGCGGGTACACAGACTGAAAATGTATAATAAATACAAGAGGAAAAAGGGTGACGACCCTAAGAGGTTAGCATACTAGGGGAGGGGAAGTCATGAGCCCCAAAACCTAGACTCAAGAATGTTTCCCCTGCTAGAAATAGCGGGATGGGTTCACCAAAAGGTCAAGAGATGCCTATAAAATAGGTAGACTGAGGTGTTATGCTAAAAACATGGAACAAAGATTGCATGCTTCATATGTCGCTTAGGAGGGCCATGAGCATGAAGGTTACAGGAACTAAATGTATTTCCACGTGGTTGCTTTTTAGGACCACGAGTTCAAAACAAGGCATAATGAACCGCTAGAGTAGTAAGGGATCTCGATAGGACTCACTGAGATAATGTTTATCTCACCCTTCATATTTGTGGTTTTTACAGAGAAACAGGGGAAAGCAAAGGCGGTAAAGCATGGTTAGCTGGTGTGACTCTTGGAGTCATTGAAGACCTAGTTTAATGTTTTAGACCTTTGTTCCGTTTATTGTTTCTATGTTCCGATTGTATAACTTTCATTGTCAAGTTGTAAAATCGTTTCCGCTACTTTATGTTTTGAGTATTGAACACCAGGATATGTACAAGTCTTAAGTTTTGGAACTTAAGCATTTTCAGAAAGTTTATGAGGTTCAGAGAACCAGTTATTATGTACTATCAGAAGTTTTTAGATGTGTTCAATATTTCAATAACAGGAAGTTACTCTGATGTATGCCATTTAGTGCATTTCGGTGATTCTATATTTTAGAATTTATCGGGGTGTTACATTATGGTATCAGAGCAGTTCGACCTAGTCGGGCTTAGACAGTTAGGGTGGTTTTATCCCTCGAGTAACTCTGCTATCTTGCTTCTTGTGATACTAAGAGACATTGAGACTGATCAACTTAATACTTGGTGTATCATTTGCAGAATTATGGCAGGAGGATCGAGGAATACCCCACCAGTTGATCCGCATTCTGCATGGATGCAGAACGTGATCGAGAGACAGCAGAAGATGATGGAAGATATGTTGCAATTGCAGCAGAATGCCCAAGCTCAGCCTCAGCAAGTCCCTGAGCCTCAAGTTGACCCAAGGAGAGTTTTCTCAGAATTTCTGAAAATGAAGCCGTCCGAGTTCAGAGGAGGACCGGATGTCATGGAAGCTCAGCATTGGCTAGATGATATAGAGAAGATTTTCGTAGCTATGCAAGTCACTGATGATGACAAGTTGAGATTGGCAACTCATATGCTGAAAGGAGAAGCTAACAACTGGTGGACTAATGCCAAAGCCATGATGGTAACTATGGATACTCCCCAGACTTGGGAACATTTCAGGCAGGTATTTTTGGAACAGTTCTTTCCGACAGCCATGAGGTTCGACAAGGAGAACGAGTTTCTGACTCTCACTCAAGGAAGTTCAACTGTGGGTCAGTACGCGGCTAAGTTTGAAGAGTTATATCAATTCTTCGGTTTGGCCGGGTATGCTCCCAATGACAAGTGGAAAACCGAAAGGTTCAAGTATGGGCTAAGGGAAGACATTGCTCAGAGTTTGAGTTCTTTTGCCTATACTAACTATGCTGCCATGGTTCAACAAGCACACATAGCTGAGAGTGACTTGAAAAGGTTATATGCAAGCAGGAAAGTGTTCCATCAGAATAAGAAGAATGTTGGATCATCCAACCATCAGACGGGTCCCAGGCACAACTCCAATAAAGGGAAGCAGGTTCAGTCATCGAACTCCTCAAGGTTTAGTACATGTTCCAACTGTGGAAAGTACCATCAGGGTAAATGCCAGATGGGATCCAACCAGTGTTATTTCTGCAAGAAAGACGGTCATTTTGCACGGGACTGCCCAGAGAAAGAGAAGAGTCAAGGAAGTAACCCTACTGCTACCACAACTCATGGGAGAGTTTACACCTTGGACGCACAGAAGGTCACACCGTCAGATAATCTACTAAGGGGTATGGGATCTCTTTTTAATAACTCCGTTAGTATTTTATATGATTCAGGTGCGACTCATTGTTTTATATCTAAAGTTTGTGCCGAACGGTTGGGATTGGCTTTAACTCCCTTGCCTCAACCAATCTCCATTAAGACTGCTGCTGAGGGTAGTGTTCAGACCCAAGCGATATGTGAAAATTGTCTTCTATCCATTGGAGACAGGAATTTTGTAGTAGACTTCATTTGTTTACCAATGAAGGGCATGGATGTCGTCCTAGGAATGAGTTGGATGACGGCCAACCATGTGACTATAGATTGCTTCCATCGAACTATCGGTTTTGCCTCCGAACCAGTGGAGCTACAACCGCCAAATTCTGAAGCTGTTATTTCTTTCACATCGGCCAGTAACTATCTGTTCCAAGGCGCGGAAGCTTACGTCATGATGCTGTCTACATCTACTGAGACAGGTCAGGATTTATCTTCTGTGCAAGTTGTTAATGAATTTCTTGATGTGTTTCCCGATGAAGTTCCTTCGTTTCCTCCGAACCGTGAGGTGGAATTTTCTATAGAATTGGTTCCAGGCACTGGACCTATTTCTATAGCCCCGTATCGAATGTCGCCATTAGAGTTGAGGGAATTGAAAGTTCAACTAGAAGAGCTAATTTCCAAGCGGTTTATCCGGCCGAGTGCCTCACCGTGGGGTGCTCCAGTGTTGCTTGTTAAGAAGAAGGACGGAAGTATGAGATTGTGTATTGATTATCGCCAGTTGAATAAAGTGACTGTCAAGAACAAGTACCCTCTACCAAGGATTGATGATTTGCTAGATCAGTTGAGGGGAGCTTCTGTGTTTTCAAAGATTGATCTAAGGTCCGGTTATCACCAAATCAGGGTTCGAGCTTTGGACGTCCCGAAGACCGCTTTCCGTACGAGGTATGGACACTATGAATTTGTAGTGATGCCCTTCGGTTTGACCAATGCTCCAGCTGTATTTATGGATTATATGAATCGGATTTTTAATCCTTATCTGGATCAGTTTGTGGTAGTGTTCATTGACGATATCTTGGTGTTCTCTAAGACGATCGAGGAGCATGTGCAACATCTCCGAATTGTTCTGAACGTACTCCGAGAGAAGAAGTTGTATGCTAAGCCGTCCAAATGTGATTTCTGGATGCCCGAAGTTAAGTTTCTGGGCCATGTAATATCTAGGACAGGTGTTGCAGTGGATCCCAGTAAGATCGGAGCTGTGGTAGACTGGGAACAGCCGTCTACGGTTACTGAAGTAAGAAGTTTCTTGGGATTAGCTGGGTATTATCGGAGATTCATTCAAGGATTTTCCCAGCTGGTTCTTCCACTCACTCGGTTAACTCGCAAGGATCATCCGTTTGTTTGGGACTCAGGCTGTGAAAATTGTTTCACGGAATTGAAGGGTCGTTTGACTTCTGCACCTATCCTGATTCTTCCTGATCCGTCAGTAGGATTCCAAATCTATTGCGACGCTTCTGGTAAGGGTTTAGGATGTGTCCTAATGCAGAATCAACAAGTAGTTGCTTATGCCTCCAGGCAGTTGAAGCCGCATGAAGAGAATTACCCAACTCATGATTTAGAGTTGGCGGCGATTGTGTTTGCCCTAAAGATTTGGAGACATTACCTGTATGGGTCTCGTTTCGAAGTCTTTAGTGACCACAAGAGCCTTAAGTATTTGTTTGACCAAAAGGAGTTGAACAACAGGCAGAGGAGATGGGTAGAATTCCTGAAGGATTATGATTTCGAATTGAAGTATCATCCTGGTAAGGCAAATGTTGTTGCCGATGCTTTAAGCAGAAAGTCTATCCATACTGCAGAGTTGATGATGCACGAGATGTCTTTGTTGGAATCATTCAGAGACCTCAATTTGAGAGTTAAGTCGAGGAGGAACAGGTTAGTGTTGAGTCACATTCGGATTTCAAGTCCCTTGAGAGATCTAATTCGCTCAGCCCAAGAAGATGATGTGGAACTGCAAACGCAGAAGAGATTGCCGAACTACACCGAAGACGGTGATGGTGTGATTTGTTATGATGGTAGAATCTGTGTGCCGAATGATGAGGATGTGAAGAGGCAAGTTTTAGAAGAAGCTCATAAGAGTCAGTTCTCAATACATCCTGGGTCTACCAAGATGTATCGAGATCTGAAGCAATTGTACTGGTGGCCAGGTATGAAAGTGGATATAGCAGAGTTTGTGTCTCGATGCTTGACTTGTCAAAAGGTTAAGATAGAGCACCGGAAGCCAGGCGGCCAGTTACAACCGTTGAATGTACCTGAATGGAAATGGGAAAGCATATCTATGGATTTTGTCATGGGATTGCCGCGGTCCCAAACCGGAAATGATTCTATTTGGGTAGTGGTGGATCGCCTGACCAAGTCCGCTCATTTTATTCCAGTGCGTTCGACTCACAAGGTTGCTAGGTTAGCAGATGAGTATCTTAAGAATATTGTTAAGTTACATGGAATCCCTACAAGTATCATCTGTGATCGAGATCCCAAGTTTACATCTCGATTTTGGAGAGCATTGAACATGGCGTTGGGAACAAAAGTGTGTGTTAGCACTGCTTACCATCCTCAGACAGACGGGCAGACTGAGAGGACAATCCAGACATTGGAGGATATGTTGAGAGCTTGTGTACTCGATAGTGGAGGCAAATGGGAGGATCACCTTCCATTGGTGGAATTCTCATACAACAACAGTTATCATTCTAGTATCGGAATGGCTCCGTACGAAGCATTGTATGGAAGGAAGTGTAGAACACCATTGTGTTGGTGGGATGTAGGTGAACAGAGATTGTTGGGACCGGACTTAGTCCGTGAGACTACGGAGAAGATCTGTCAGATAAGAGACAGGATGAAGGCCGCGCAGAGTCGGCAGAAGAGTTACGCAGATAAGAGAAGAAGGCCGTTAGAATTCGAGGAAGGAGACCATGTCTTTCTGAGACTTTCTCCAACCATCGGAACCGGTATTACTTTGCGAGCGAAGAAGCTCAGTCCTCGGTATGTCGGACCCTTCCAGATTATCGAGCGAGTTGGGCCGGTA
The DNA here is from genome assembly GCA_039519185.1 of Astragalus membranaceus. Taxonomy (NCBI): domain Eukaryota; kingdom Viridiplantae; phylum Streptophyta; class Magnoliopsida; order Fabales; family Fabaceae; genus Astragalus; species Astragalus membranaceus. The sequence continues at coordinate 54,803,086 of CM076850.1, forward strand.
GCGTATCGCATTGCATTACCTCCAGAATTATCCAGGTTACATGATGTGTTTCATGTATCCCAGCTAAGGAAATATATTCCTGATCCAAATCAACCATTAAGTTATGAAGCGATTGACATCAGACCGGATTTATCTTATCAGCCTACTCCAATCAGGATCATCGAACGTGGCGAGAAAGCGCTCCGGACGAGGTCAATTCCTATTGTCAAGGTGCTTTGGGACGGTGCGTCACCTGACGAAGCGACATGGGAAGTAGAGGAGAGCATGCGGGAGAAATATCCGTGTTTGTTCGAGTAAGGTATGTTTTGTCAATTTTGAGGACAAAATTTTAGAAGTTGGGGTGATTGTAACATCCCCTAATTAGCTAAGTAGATTAATTAAATTAGCAAGAGGATTATCATGAATTGATTAATTAACATAAATTATAATTGTGCATAATTGCAATATTATGTTAAGTTAGTGATTAATGGGAGGTTAGCAGGATGCTTAAGGATGATAGGAGTCATAGGGGATAAAAATGTTAAGTGAGGGGCAAACCTGTCTTTTAACCATACTATATATATATATACTTGTTTCAGCTGAAACACCAAAAAAACACCACATCCTTTATTCAGTTCCAGCAAAAGAAAGAAAAGTAGAGAGGGAGCTTGAGAGGAGGGAGAGAACTCGAGTGAAGGGGGAGGAAGGAGGGAGGAACCAAAAGTTGGTGCATGTTATAATTTCTTCCACCATCAACCTCAGTTTTTCATTCTCCATCTATTGGTACTACTATTGCAACCTATCTCCTTCTCCTTCTCAATCCACCATTTTTGACCCTCAAAGCTTCATAGAGCCAAAAATGGAGTGTTGATGCTCCAAATAGTTTGCATGTCCTTGCTAGAGCCCATTATTCAGTACCAAGGCTCATTCTCTTGCCACAATTGCTGTTGAAGTTGTTTGGGTAGCTAGGATTCGAAATCAACTGCTGTCCAAGCGATTTGGAGTAGTTGAATTCGTTGTTGGAGCGTATTCGAAGAGAGTTCGTGGTTGTCGGATCGGTTGAGCCCTCGGAGTCTCGGTGTTTGCGTGATTTTCATCACGATAGGTGAGTTCTATAACTCGCTTAGGGAATATGTTGTGTTTTCTGAGTCGCAACCCTTTTCGAAAACCGTTTTCTAAAAACAGTGATTTCAAACAATACGTAATGTGTCTAATTGTTGAAATGTGCTGGATTGATTCAACTATGCTTGCTATAATATATTGTTCTAATGCGCGTTTAAGTTTGGGTCTCGATCGGAAGGGAAGCGGGAATCGGAATGGAATGGAATAACACATGAAAAACCTGTTTTCTGGAAACTGATGAAGACACACGGACCGTGTGTCTCTGGGCACGGGTCGTGCGCCTCCATCTGATACCACATGAACTGTATTTTTAAAATACGCACGGATCGTGCGCTTAGTAGCACGGGTCGTGCGTAAGTCCCTGAAACTTTCTGTAAATCTGGTAGATAACGCACGGATCGTGCGCTTAGCCGCACGGGTCGTGCGTAGCTTCCTGGAAATTTTCTGCAAATTGTTCAACTAAGCACGGGTCGTGCGCATGTACGCACGGGTCGTGTGAGAACTTCTGACCCTCAATTTCAAAATACCTTTGTATCCATTCCAAATGATTCCAATCCTCCTCCAATCCATTCCCAAAGGGGCCACAACAAGGTAAAGGTAACAATAGTATGAGATTCAACATGTTCGATAGAAAAATAGTGTGTTATGAATAAAATGGAAAATCGCTCTTAGAGAATGCGAGAGTGCAAATGTTAAAGAATGATAACAACACACGATACTTGATTGATATTGTACACTGAAATTGACTGATATGGTACATGGTACTTGACTGGAATGACTAACAGCCCATTGCGGGTACACAGACTGAAAATGTATAATAAATACAAGAGGAAAAAGGGTGACGACCCTAAGAGGTTAGCATACTAGGGGAGGGGAAGTCATGAGCCCCAAAACCTAGACTCAAGAATGTTTCCCCTGCTAGAAATAGCGGGATGGGTTCACCAAAAGGTCAAGAGATGCCTATAAAATAGGTAGACTGAGGTGTTATGCTAAAAACATGGAACAAAGATTGCATGCTTCATATGTCGCTTAGGAGGGCCATGAGCATGAAGGTTACAGGAACTAAATGTATTTCCACGTGGTTGCTTTTTAGGACCACGAGTTCAAAACAAGGCATAATGAACCGCTAGAGTAGTAAGGGATCTCGATAGGACTCACTGAGATAATGTTTATCTCACCCTTCATATTTGTGGTTTTTACAGAGAAACAGGGGAAAGCAAAGGCGGTAAAGCATGGTTAGCTGGTGTGACTCTTGGAGTCATTGAAGACCTAGTTTAATGTTTTAGACCTTTGTTCCGTTTATTGTTTCTATGTTCCGATTGTATAACTTTCATTGTCAAGTTGTAAAATCGTTTCCGCTACTTTATGTTTTGAGTATTGAACACCAGGATATGTACAAGTCTTAAGTTTTGGAACTTAAGCATTTTCAGAAAGTTTATGAGGTTCAGAGAACCAGTTATTATGTACTATCAGAAGTTTTTAGATGTGTTCAATATTTCAATAACAGGAAGTTACTCTGATGTATGCCATTTAGTGCATTTCGGTGATTCTATATTTTAGAATTTATCGGGGTGTTACACTACGGATTAGCTTCGACCGTTTTAGCGTCCACATGAGGCCGACGCTAATCCGACTCTAACTCACTGTTAGCGTCCGTTTCTAGTCTTTTAGCGTGGGCTTCTGGCCTACACTAAAAGCCGTTTTTCTTCTAGTGACACTATCAGATGATTCCAAAAAAAACTAGTGGCTATATATTTAGTATAGATGGTGGTGGTGTCTCCTGGAAATCAAAGAAACACACCATATTGGCTCAATCCACTATGGTGTCTGAAATGATAGCATTGGCAACCGCTAGCGAATAAGCTAGCTGGTTGAGATGCTTACTAGCAGAGAATCCTTTGTGGAAAAAACCGATGCCAGCTTTGTTGATCCACTGCTATAGTACCGCGGCTATTGCAAAAGTAGAGAATCGTTATTTCAACGGTAAAAGACATCAAATACGTCGTAAGCACATCCCTGTTTGAGAATGTCTCTAAAAATGAGCCGTGAGAGTTGATCAGGTTCGCACTGATTAGAACTTAGCTGATCCTTTGACGAAAGGGTTAGCTAGGGAGAAAGTCCAAAATACATCTCAAAGGATGAGACTACTGCCATTAGAATCATGAGTCACTCACGATGGTAACCCGACCTAAAAGACTATAGTTCCCAAGAATTAGGTTCAATGGGTAATAGAAGTAAGGTTGAGGTAATAGAAACTATTAATGAGATCTATACTCAATGTGGAGTGGAGTACCTAGCTACAGGAGTACGCTTGATAGACTCACCTATGTGAAAGTGGAAATGGGGCCGCTTCCTATGGAATCGTTGGCAGAATTCCTAGAGGGTTCACTAAACTGGGATAGACGTGCAGGGCCATAAAAGCATAGACATAAAAGAATACACCCATGCAAAAGGTTTTGTGTGGTTTTGATGTTAGAGATAGAGTTCAAGACTACGAGTCACTCTTGTTGAATTTCAAGTCGTAAGACAGCTTTGTTTATGTAGAATCTTACGGAAGCATTTGACGCTATTTCTAAAACTCCTTTTTAATTCAAGTGGGGATTGTTGGAACTTTGATGGTTGTGTGAATTGAAAAAGTCGCACATTGGAAATAATAGACACTTTGAGAGTGTTTATAAGTGGGAAACTCACAATATGGGTTGGGCCCCAAGGGGTACCCAATTTTGTGAATAGGAGAGGACGCACACAAAAATGACCATGACACGTGCGCGCACTGTCATCTGTCTGCACGGTCGGCTCGGTTCGGCCGAGTCGGACATGGTCTTAGTGGTGTATATTTATTTTTTCAAAAATAATTTTTATTTATTTTTTGCGTCCGTTGACTCTTCCAACAGTCATGTTGACCGAGTCAAAGGTCCAACGGTCATATTGACCAAGTCAAACTGTAACGTTTTTTTCCAAACGGTCATATTGACCAAAAGAGCTGTTGGCTCTTCAATGCTTCCCAATGGCAATTTCCCTCTCCAAGCCTATAAAAGGAGTCCTCACCTCACTTCTTACTCACACCAAAAGTTGAAGCATTTCCAACTTTTTCTCTCTTCTTTCTAAAACTTATTTTCTTCTTCTCTAGAAAACTTGAAGCATTTCCAAGTTTATTTTCTTAAGAGTGGTTTTCATAACCATATTGAGGGTGTATCTCTAAGACCGAATTTCCACAGTGTAGTGAACTTTCGTCTCAGTTTCGACTGGACTGTTTTATTCTGGGGACGTCGTGGTTGATAGCCTGCTTGCACAATTTTTAGCAGTGCCACGAAAGGTCTTAAAGAGAGCGACCTAGTTCGCGACTCATCCAAGTAATCTCTTTGGTCTGATTTTTGAAAAATACAATTTCGAAATAACACTAGCTGGCAGATTCGATTTCAGATTTTTCCTAGTTTTCTTTCCTTCTTTACTTTGTACTATGGTGTACCATGCACCCTTTAATTCATTTATATAGTTTACTACTGTACTGAATCAAATCATCAATGAAAGTAGCCATTGCTCATTGATCTACATTTCTATTTTATGAGTTTTATCCTTTTCCTCATTCCTTCTATGAATGCTGAGAAATTTAGCTCTGCATACCTTGCTTTTCTTCATGTTTCATTTATTCCCTTACTAAAACACAAAATGCCACCAAAGAACGCTGGAGGGCCATCCATACCTCAGGACCGATCCACAGATCAAACAAGCTGCTATTTCGTGCATCCAAGTGATGGACCAGATTCACTAACTGTGTCACCAACACTAAGCGCCAATGGATCTTACTACCACGGTTTGGCTCGTTCAATGAGGAGAGCTCTTGGAGGTAAGAACAAGTTCGATTTCGTTGATGGAACTATAGAGGTACCCAATTCTTTTTGTCCTAACTTTAAAGCGTGGAGTAGATGTAACATGCTTGCTCATTCTTGGATAATGAACTCTGTTGCTCAGCCAATAGGGCAAAGTATTTTGTTTCTCGAAAATGCCATTGATGTTTGGAAGGAACTATTTTCACAAGGTGATTTAATTAGAATTTCTGAATTGCAATGTGAGATATATGCCCTAAAACAAGAATTACTCACTCTCAGTGAGTTCATTTTTGAGCTAAACGTTATGTGGGAAGAACTTGAGGCATATATGCCTGAACCCGCTTGTGGTGTCCTAGAAAATATGTTTGCACAACTGGAATGGAATTGGCACACAAACACCACAATCTAATTAAAACTACTATATTTTTGACTGGTTTAAATGAGAATTTTGCCATCGTTAGATCACAGCTTATATTCGCTTCGCTGTTGCAGCATAAGGTAGTTCACACAAGGGTCACTATTGCAGCTTACCGTATTTAAATAGCCACGCTCATTTCATCTCTCTTTTAGTGTACGATGTGGGACTAGACTCACTAGTTCCACTCTGTTCTTAACTGGGCCAAGAGACCCATCCCATCAATTGGAAATGGATAAGCCCAATAATTTGGATCCATATCCACAATAAATCAGCCCCTTTATGACTATCAAGTCTAGACGGCTCAGATTCACCCGATCGATCCAACGACTCGGAGCTGGCACGGATCCCTATAAATACTCACCTACATTGCCAAAAAAGGTACATTCTCATTCCTTGCTATACTACTCTACAATTCTCAATACTGACTTGATGTCGGAGTGGAATCGCAGGTACCCCACCCGGGATCACTTTGGCATACGCCTGGACGACAGGAGACCTACCAATAGCATCCAGCGAATCCGGCCCAGACGACTGCTAGGTACAGGACATTGGCAAACACAGTGGGAGCTGTCTAGCTTTCACCTCTCCTCTACCTTTTAAGAATTCTCTCCTACACCCCGATGGCACTCCGAGGCAGACCCCGGGTTCGAAGCATTGCAGTGACTCAAGCTCAGCCTGAGGACACCCCTGAAGGCGTCACAGTGACCCTACAAGCCGACACTGCCCAAGTCTCAACTTCCCAGACGACTCCAGTCATGCAGTCGGGGCAGGCTCAAGACTCTGTCTAACAAGAGGACCTTCCAACCTTTTCGCCAACTCTTGGACCTTTTCAGCAACCGCACTTAAGTCGTGGCTCAGCAAGAAGAGCGCCTCTGGCAGATTGAAAGGTGTGTGGCTTCGATGCCTGAGCAGCCACGTCGTCGCTGGAGCACTCCTCCCCCAGGGACTGTGAACTCAAGGTCGTCAGGTCCCCACCAAGGCGACGTCTCAACCATCGCTCTCCACCTAGACAGAGGCGAGCTCGCCACCTCCCTCCCTCCCCGATGATGTAGGAATAGGGTATTAGGTTCCCCTCCAAGCACTCCTCTAACGTCACCTGACAGCACCTACTGGCCGGACAACTCCCCATCCAAGAGCTCATCGTTCGCGTCCTCTAACTCTCGAGAGAGGTCCTGAAGCCGAGCCAAGCCCCATAAGAGACATCGCCACTGATCATGGTCAAGGAGGTCCCCACAAGTCCTTACCCCTATTCAAGCTACTCAAGAAAGATGCAAAATTCAACTGGACTGCCGAGCAGGAGCAGGCATTGACTCAGCTAAAAGTAGCTCCTTTCAAGCCACTCATATTAACTCGTCCTGTGGAAGGGGAGACCCTATACCTGTATCTTGCAGTCGCCGATGAAGCATTGAGCGCGGTACTGGTCCGGGAAACCAAAGCCAGCTAGAAGCCAGTCTATTTCGTAAGCAAAGCACTACAGGGACCAGAGCTAAGATACCAAAAAGTGCAAAAGGTCGCCCTGGCACTAGTAATAGCGGGCGGGCACCTGAGGCATTACTTCGTTGCTCATCAAGTGGTAGTCCGCACCAATCAGTCAATCCGACAGGTACTCCACCGACCAGACCTGGCAGGAATAATGATCAAATGGGCAGTGGAGCTCTCAGATTTTGGGATCAAGTACGAAGGAAGATCGGCCATGAAGGATCAAGGCCTGGCCGACTTCGTCGCAGAAATGACCTCGCCCCAACAAGAAAGCAACACTGAGGCAACATGGACCCTTCATGTAGATGGTTCATCAAATAGTAAAGGGAGTAGGCGTCGGTCTAATTCTAGAGAAGTCAGGAGGTTTGATGGTTGAAGTGTCTCTGGCTTTCTCATTTTCTGCACCAAACATGAAGCCTGCAAAGCCAGCCTGCAGCTAGCCCGAGACTTTGAAGCAACACGAGTTGAACTCCCCCCGGATTCGCTTTTATGGATCGAGGGAAGACTCTTTCGTAGAGGATTTTCAATGAGGAGAGACTGAAGGGTCTCGAACAGCAGGCACACGAGCAGAGCTATGAGGCCGCGTGTAACAACCCCTATTTTTACTGTTTTAATTATATTGGCATGGAATTATTTTTGGTAATTTATTAGCTTGTTAAAAATAAAATGAAATAAATTGAAAGTGATTTAAATAATTGACTTTTCATTGTTTGTGATTAATTGATATATTGTGTTAAGAAATGAAATATGTGATTGAATGATTTGTTATGCTTGTATGTTAAATTGTTAAGTTAGATTAGTTACATGGTCATATGTTAGCTAGAATTAAGAGATAAGTGGCTGAAGGGTAAAATAGTAAATTTCCTACCTTTTTAGTATGCCCAGCTGAGCCAAACACCCAGCACCCTCCCTTCACCCCATTCTTTTTCAGAAACTGAAGTCAAAGGAGATTGAGAGAGAAGGGAGGGGGTGAGTGGCGAGAAGAGAGAGAGAGGGAGGGGAGGAGAGTGATCCTCCATGCATGTTAGAAATCTCACCACCATCATTTCACATTTTCTCTCCTCTTTCCACTGATGCCTCTTTCACACACAGGCTCAGCCCTGATCATCTCACTTCACAGCCATGCAATTTCGAGTTTGAGGGAGAAGAAGGGTTCAACAGAAAATTCTGGGTAAAACCCGTTTTACCTACCTTCGGTGTTTCGTTCGTATCTCCCTGTACTGACCTCTGATTCAGTTAATTTTTATTTATTTGGAAACTAGACAGAAAATGCTCCAGTTTAGACCCAAGAACCATCTGGTTTCACTGAGAATGTAGGGAGATATCACCTTCCTAAATTTCGTTTCAGAATCAGCTTCAGTCTTGACCCAGCTTCATTGTTTCAGTCTTGACCCAGCTTCATTGCTTCAGTCTTGACCCAGCATGTGTCTGAAACCTCCACCTTCAGAAACTAGAGAAAAATCTCTTCACCATAGGCTCTCGTTTTGCTAAGATTGGTGAAGATTAGAGTGAGTTATACTCTTTGCAAATTGGCGTTTAGTTGATGGAAGTAGCTGAAGCAGATTCGTGATTCTCCGTTCGTCCGTATTCGCGAGGTTTCGGTGTCGGGTGTATCGTCGTCACGAAAAGGTGAGTTCTATACTCACTAGGATTAAAATTGTGTGTGTTTTGAATTCTGGATCGAGTCTCGCGTTTATAAAAATCCGGTGCGAAACCGTTTTGCGAAAATATCGTTTGAATCATGAGATTGATGAATTGTTGGACTGAAACTTATGAATTGGCATATCATGATTATTGATTGATGTGTGTTGATTGTTGACTTGTTTGACTGTGTTTTATGGGCTGGTAAAGTGGAAGTATCGACCAGAAAATGTATCGGAATCGGTTTGGGATGATATCGTTAAGAAAATGCAAGCATCCGAGTTACTGAGGCACACGCCCGGATCGTGCATTATGGGAGCACGGATTGTGCTGTGTGTTCGCAGGTAGCCTGGAAATGGTTTTGGACATCGCACGGATCGTGCGTATGGGAGCACGGGTCGTGCGCTCTGTTCGGTGTGAAATGAATTCAATTTTTCAGTCACGCACGGATCGTGCGCTTCTGGAGCACGGACCGTGCGTGGTCTTCGGGTTGCCTATTTTGAAAAGTGTTATAAATCATCCCGAACGGTTCCAATTGCATTCCAACCCTTTCTTCCACCTTCCCCAATGATATTATAAATGAATTGCCCTGAATTGACTGCTAATTAACTGTGATGGGATCCAAGATATATTAGTGTCATGTGATTGGTTATGTTTGGATTATGTTCAGGTGCAGTGAATGCTCATGTGATGGACCATTGGTTTCATGTTATGACTTTGTGATTGATACATGTGCTAGACTGACTCGTTTAGTAAGGTTATTAAGTTAAGTTAGCGAATCATTAGTAATCCATGTGAGATCACTAAATTATAAGGTTAAGTTAATAACTAGATCACCTAATGTTCCGAATAAGGTTAGGTCATGTTAAGGCTCAGTGAATGAGTATGCTTTCAGGTTAGGCTCAGTGATTGAGCAGTTTTCATTGTTCATTGTTATTGTATAGTGTATATGCATCATTGTTTAGGCTCAGTGATTGAGCATAGTTCATTGTTAGGGTGACGACCCTATTTCGGATTAGTGTGCTGGGGGAGAGGAAGTCATGATCCTTATGAACCTAGGCCCCGTTAGGGACCCACTAGTGATTAGTGGGGACAGGTTCACCGGAAGCTTATTATGCCAAGTGACCGGTGACACGCTAAGAATCATCGTTAGGCTCAGTGATTGAGCATAGTTCATTGTTAGGCTCAGTGATTGAGATTAGTTCAGCCACATAGTCAACTTTGAGGACTATGAGTTTTAGATAATGAATCAAGCATAATTGAACCGAGAGGATTAGTAAGGGGTCGCGATAGAACTCACTGAGACAAGTTGTCTCACCCAATCCATTGTTGTTGTTTTTCAGTTAAGCAGGGAAAGTTGAAGACCGTGAGGCACGGCTATGAAGATGCTTGAGGAGCAGCCGCTACCTTTATTTCATTATGTCTTGTATTTCAGTTTCTTTTGTATTTCTGTATTTCTATTCAGTATCTTAAGACTACTCGATTGTACGACTTATGTATTTCAAGTTGTGAATCGCTTCCGCAGACTTTCGGTTTTGAGTATTGAACACTAGTTGAGGGTGTAAGGACCGACTTTATTTATAGGCAGTTCAGTTATTTTAAGCACGTTTGATGAGTGATTCATCGAAGTTTAGTATGTGTTCAATATGTTAAAAGGAAAGTCACTCTGATGTATGCCAGTAGTGCGCTTCGGTAATTTCTACAAGATAGAAATTAACGGGGTGTTACACCGCGGGTCACACCCCTGATGCAATGAAGAGCTGGGGTGGAGCTATGACCCTCCGGGTCACGCCCTTGGACGCGACGAAAAGCTTGGGCGGAGCTATGGGGCTCCGGGTCAAACCCTTGAACATGGAGGAGAGCTTGGGTGGAGCTTGAGGCTCCGGGTTAATGGCTCTATTAAAATGTGTAGGAGCTAAAGCTCAATATGTCCTCATAGAGATCCATGAGAGGATCTGCGGACAACACCTGGGATGCCGGGATCCCACAATGAAGGCATTACAAGCTTAAATCATTGAACAAGGAACCAATATCCAGGACTTGGATCGCTGACAAGCGAAGAAAGTTTTTTGACGTTTAAGAACTTCACCTAAGAAAATGCACTTGTATTAAATGCAAAAACAAGTATAATCCTATGAATGAAATGGTAACTGCTGACGAATGAAATGGTTTTCACCACATGTTATTAGATATTGTTTTGAAAATTCTCATTGTTATATGTAGGATAGCAAAACCGGCCCCAATGCAACAGCAAGGGACCAGACGACTAAGCCCGGTGGTAGAAAGGGGCAGCATGAGATCGATGCTACGATCGATTGCACCTTCCTACGATCGAAGCGACTTTAAACGTGTCGCAACCCCTGAAGGATGAGTCATAATTAGGCTGGGCCCTGGTAAACTATCCCCAGGGTATACTTGACCACAAGATGACGATGGTGTTACACTCTTAAAGATACATGCGGCATACCTCTAGCCTGGTGCCATTCAAAGTCACACCAATCAAACCCCAATGTTCGCTATAAGTGAACAAGTTAGGTGAGCAAATTGGACAGCAAATTAACTTGCACGTAAGAAAGCAACAGCCTATGATAGGCGAAACATCAACGCGACAAACGCACAAAAGAGATAGTTATCCCGGAGATGGTCGGGCCCTCAGTGCATACAAATGACAAAAGGGCGACCCCGAGTCGATGCTGAGGCCCTCATCATAATACAAAAGTGCGAAAACCAAAGCATAAGACTAAAAGAAATGCAACACAGACAAACAATCAAGGAGAAGCTGGGGCTATGACATCGAAGTCAGACTGGTACTTGACGATCCTCCCATCGCGAACCTCGTGCTCATACTGAAAAACATCAGGCTCTAACACTGCCTCCGGATACAAGCAGTGGACATGATCCAAGGCCTTCTGATAAGTGCCATAGGTAAAATCCCATTTCTGGGAAGCCAATGCCACAACTTTCTCCTCCGCATCATCCCTTGGGTTCTTCACATCGACCAGCTCTGTCTGCACACCCTCCAGCTGACTATGAAGTCCCTGGATCCTCTTTGCATACTCCTCCTTCCCAGCAATGGCTTTGCCCTGGCCCTCCACAAGGCGCTTTATCTTCTCCTCTGCTTCACTCAGATTTTTGACATGTTTCTTTTTCTCTTCACGAAGGCGGCCGTTTTCCTCCTTTAAACCTGTGAGAGAGGGAAGTAAAAATAAGGAATCAAACATAGGAGGATACCTCAAACAATTTCAAATACAAAGTGACAGGTCAAAGAGGATTACCTGACCCACAACCTCCAGCGTCAGCCTCCCATTTCCTATACAAATCTGACCCGAGCTTGGCCACTTGCATAGCAAACGAGAAATGATCCTTCAAGTACTTTTCATACCCAGCCTTAGGGAAGCCCCTCATCCCAACCTTGGGAGGAGAGCAATGACTTTTTTCTTTCTGACACTTGAGATTGGACGGTGGCACTGGGGGTGTGTCAGGTGGATCACGAGATCCCTTACCTCGTCGGTTAGTCGAAGCCAACGTAGGACAAGGAGGATCCTGACAACCTCGTGGGGGAGCCCCCAAGCTAAGTCTGGATTCTGACGATGGACGAGTAGATGGGGAAGCAACAGCAGGAGTAGGGCTGGCACGCCAGGACACCTCTACTGCAAGATCACCCTTACCAGACATTTTATCAACAAAAGGAAAAGAAATATCTCAGTATGATAGAGAAAAGTAAACAAGTATGCAGCTATAAATAAGCAAAATACCTAAGAGGATAGTAACGGCATTATCAGATGTGGCCCTAACCAAAGACTGAGTAGGAAATAAAGGAGGAACAACAATAAACCGATCAACAATGGCCCGGAGCATATCCAAAGTCCTCTGCTCCGATGGGTTCAATGAGTCAGGATCAACAGCATAGTCAGGACCAACACATGCAGCCTCCGCGTCCGACCAACCAAGAAGGAAGTTATCCTTAACGAGATTTCCCTCATCGTTAAAAATCCTCATACCATTCACAGCAGCCTGACTCGCTGGGGCAAGATAAAAATACTTCTCCCTCCACGACTTCTGAGAGTCGCTATCCAACTTGAAATAAAAATATTTCGCATAAGATCGAATGGACACAAGCTCAGAGCGGTAACGGTCGCGCGAACGCTATCGCCGTCACCACACGTCAAAGATAGTGAAGAAGATTTTGAGTCTACTCCTCCTCCCCATGGCCTCCCTCACAATATCAAAAGCCCTTATGTATGCCCAAGCATTGAGATGCAACTGAGATTGAGCTACAGAAAGATACTCGAGTACGTCCCTTTGAAATGGAGCGAAAAGGGGGCGAACCCCCTTCTTTGTGAAAACACAATGAAACATCAGGAACATTCGACCATCCGGTGCCCGACAAACCCAGTCGTCCGGATCAACCCCGGTCACCCTCCAACCATCTCCAACCAAAATTTCAATATCACCAATCTTTCATCCGGGCGTGTAAACACTCAGAGTGGACCGAATAGCCCGAGAAACCCAATCATAGTTGATTCCACCTATCACTTCGATCGCTAACTCAGACTCAAAATCAGATCCACTATCCTCAGAATATGAAGAGGCCACAAAACGAGGTGCCCCAGATGCCACTGATACAGATACCAATGACTCCCTACGTCCATCCGTCAGTCCACCTATTGGAAATCCAGCCTCCCTCAGAACATGAATTGGCCTTTGGTACGAACCATGAACCAGAGCTGTCTTCTTAGTCCTCGACATTGATCAAGACCTGTAGGATAGAGGGCATGCAGTCAGGACAAGTGTTACAAAGGCAAGAGATAGTTTGTTGACAACCCCCTTCCTGAGGTCATCCAGCGAGAATTAAAAACCTAAGACATATACGGTGATATAATTTATCTACCTACTACTTGAAGATACCCGCTCTACGAAATCAAAGAAATAATTAATCCCTACTTCGATTCGATCCGCCTAAATTTCTAAACTCACATTCCAAACACGAAGCAATATACTAGTATTGTAAAAGTGGAAGTTAGAAATTTTACCTTGACAAACAAACAATGGGGCGAAATTAAGAGTCTTGGACAACAAGCAAACAGGCAAGGCTTCTACACGAACACGAACTAAGGCACACGGGGGGAGCTATGGGGGCACGCCCTTGGACGCTTTGGAGCGCCCGGGCAGAGCTTTGAGGCCGGGGGTCACACCCTTGGTTGCTTTGGAGTGCACAGGCAGAACTATGAGGCTCCAGGTCACGCCCTTGAGTGCGATGGAGAGCACGGGCAGAACCCCTATGCTTCGCCGTCTCTCACTCTCTCTCTTTCTCTCTTTGGATCTCTCCTTCAAACTTTTGTTAAGATGGCTAGGTGTACAAAAGGAGAAAATTATAATGGCTCTCATACTTACAGTGGGTGAATAAAAATTAAAAAATTCACCTCTCAAAGTCAAAGTCAAAAACACAATTCACTAGGCAGTGAGGAAAAGCTCAATATAGCGTGTCAAGGCCAACAGGCCAGCAGGGGCAGTGGTGTCAACAAAGACTTTAGGACAAGACCATTCTCCAGAATGATCTCGGCTTGGGGGGGAACTGTTTTAGACTAGGCCAGGGGCCCCATATCCCATCAATTGGAAATGGATAAGCCCAATAACTTTGATCCATATCCACAATAAATCATTAATGACTTGAGATTTTCCAAAATAGGTACATTCTCATTCCTTGCTATACTACTACTCTACAGTTCTCATTAATGACTTGAGCGGCGGAGTCACATTGCAGGTACCCTTATTATACTACTACTCTATATAACCAAAAATATTTCTTAATCGCTCTTGATGATTTTAGTAGATATACATGGGTGATTTTGTTGAAAACTAAGGCAGAAGTCAGTGGTCATGTCAAAAGTTTTGTTAACATGGTTGAAATGCAACACAACACCAAAATAAAAGTCTTTAGGAGTGGCAATGGCCAGAATTTTTGACACCAGATTTTTATGCTTTGAAGGGTATTATTCACCAAACAAGTTGTGTTGAAACACCTAAGCAAAATGGGAGAGTTGAGAGAAAACACCAACATATACTGAGTGTTGGGAGAGCACTTCTATGTCGATCAAAATTTCCAAAACAATACTGGTCCTATGCTACTCTCCATGCTATTATAAATCGAGTTCCTAGTCCCATTTTGCAAAACAAATCACCTTACATGCTGCTTAGGGGTACTGTTCTATACCTTATCTTAAGATCGGAATCTGATCGAACATAGTTGGTAGATTGTTCTTGACCAACTCGGACCTCGGAGGGGGGGAGGGGTACCTGCAAAGATACTCCAATTGTAAGTAAAAGTATGGAAATGTGTGTACCTAGTAAACAGTGTTAGACACCAATTTATAGATGACTGAGTTATCTTAAATCACCAAATCGGAACCCTGTGATTCGTAACTGACAAATCATGGTCGTTGAATGTATAATGGTACATTAATGATAATGGGCCTCAATACCGCGTCCCATGACAATTCCGAGAATTCTAGCCCAATCTGTAACAGTTTCCCCCCAAGTCGGGTCGTTAAGGAGGACAATCCTGACTTGAATGAAAACATGATCGGAGGTTCGCACAGTTTGAACCGTTAGCAATATTGGGAATATACCTCAGAAGGTTTTGCCTCCAATATCGGAATATCGAACAGATGCTGAACAGTCAAATCATCCAATCATTTACTGTTCGAAATGATTGATGTGACTATTGAGTAGCTCGAGGTGTCAAGTAATAATGACGCCTCGTTAGTAGCCCAAGGCATAGAGCGATGATGACGCCTCGTTGTCAGTGCCTGCAATAAATGCCATTGATTAGACGCATCGTTTCGACTTTGGCCCAATCCCTTGCTTTTTGCCCACTATATATAGTGGTGGATCCTTCACTCATTTGTTTCGAAATTTTGATACTTTGCTCTAACTACTGAGATTAAAACTCCGGCGAATCGACGTTAGAGCTCCGGTGACGATCTTGAAATTTGGGTTTTCTTAACCATGGCGAGGACTTCCCCATTTCAGTGGAGTGATCTTGATAAATCTCGGAAACGCGGTCATTGAGTGCACCTCCTACAACCCCAGGTATGTTTATAGAACTTCATCTCTTTTTATTTTCTTGTACAGCTGGGACTTCCCCCAGCCTGACCAAATTCATCTAGGAAGGGGGTGGTCAGGCCGAGATCCGTCCTAGTTGAGATCTCTATTAAAATACTGATGTTGATCGCTTTCCCCCTATCCTGCAGGAGAGAACTGGCGAGGACGAAGCAAAAACTTAGAGTTATTGTTGTAGATCGTCCACCATTGGCTCAAATGGAAGCTTTCGGGCCTAGTACCTCAATCAATCTATAATCAATTAGATGAGGTGGCATCGTCTCCAGGCAGAGTTCAAACTCATGAGCAACTTCGAGAAAAATTGGATAAAATGGTTGGACCCGAAACTGATTCCTCAGAAGCTATAAAGTCGGATAACTCATTAGAAAGGACCGTCAATGTGTTACCATGTGGCTTCAGTCTCAAGAGGGGGGGTGAAATGAGAATTAAAAACTTTTCAGATCTTTCGAAAACGTTTTTCCCCTTTTCAATGACTTAGATCAATTTTCGCGCAGGTTAAGTGGAAGCAAAGGAATTAGAAGATAAAGCAATAAAGCAGTAAGACAGTAAAGCAGGAAAGCAGTAAGGCACGCAGAGATTTATCCAGGTTCGGTCACCTCCTAGTGACCTACGTCCAGTCCTCACACCCTTGTGAGATTTTCCACTAACCAAAACAACAAGGCTTACAGGTGCCTTGGAAAACCTGTACAGACTCAGGCACTCTCCTCCTAGGATACCCCACCTATGGAGAGCCCTCAAATCTATTACAACAATAGCAAGAGATACCCCACCCCTGATACAACCAGCTGCCCCAGAAAGATACTCCACTTCCTAGTACAAACAGCTACCCTAGAGAGATACCCTACTCCCTAGTACAAATCACAACAATTAAACAATAACAAACGTAAAGACAGAAATACCTCTAACGAAGGCAGATATTACAACTTGAAGAATGCAACCCCAACTAACTCTTAGCGAAAGATCAGCTCAGACGAACCAACGGTGCGTGACGAGCAGAAGTAAAAGCGTGAAGAGTTTTTCTCAAAATGTGCTCTGATTCGTGAAATGGATTGTGTAAGAAATGACCACAATGAGGTGCCTATTTATAGGCTATGAGAAATTCAAGTTTACGTTGAAAATAATGTAGGAATCGATTCTTTGTTGAAAACATTTGATTTAGGAATCGATTCATTTAAGTGAGGAATCGATTTTGACTTTGTTTGGAAGATAGGGACAATCGATTCTTGAGATCCACGGAGGGCTAGGAATCGATTCTTTACTAAGTTAAAACTTCTATGAATCGATTCTCAGCTTGTCTGAGACATGTAGGAATCAATTCTCAGCTTAGTTTAAAAGGATGTGAATCGATTCTTCCTTTAAAAATGTTTTGCTTAGGAATCGATTATGTAGTTTAAAGGAAAAGGATTGAAATCGATTTTCATTTAAATAAGGAAGCAAGGAATCGATTATGTGCTTTAGAGAAATACTAGGAATCGATTCTTTACTTTTGAAAACAATTGTGAATCGATTTTATGCTTAGCAAAATCGATTATGCACTTTCTCATTTAGTTTAGAAATCGATTGTGGACGTTCACAATTAGTTAGAAATCGATTTTAGGGTTTTTCAAAAATGCTTTTTGTGTTTACGCGTGCATGCATGCATTTTTAAAAACGTGGGACTTTGAGTGATGAGCTGACCTTCGGAAGAGCTTACACTTTTTCCTAAGACACACCCAAACCCTAAGGACTACCCTTATTTCTAAGGACTACCCTTACATCTTGAATCTTTCAATCCTTGAGCTTGATGGTCTTGGATTGTGACTTTGATGTTTTGTCACTTTCATTAACTTTGCCATCAACTTTGGCTTTTGTCTTTTTATTATTATCAACTCTAGCTTTTGTCTTTTTCATCATCAAAACCTCTTAACCACTTCATCATCAAAACTTAGCCTGCAACACAAGATATCTACATTCTCCCCCTTTTTGATGATGACAAAACATTTACTCATCTCAAGGTGGGAGGTTAGTTCAAACAGATAATGCATATGTTTGATACTCCCCCTATCATGATGCTCCCCCTGTTTTATTGACTATATGCATAGTGACAATGCTATGACAGATCTATATGCTCATTCTATATGCTTTATGCAACCCTATATTTCTCACCCCCTTTTTTTCATGATCAAAAGGGTCAACGTAAGATAGAGTTTGCGAATCGAATGACACAGCTATTTGAAGAACCATTGCAGATTTATAAGTGATCATCAAAACCAAAAGAAAAAACATATTTTGAAACCATGAAGAGAGTATTTCATCAAAACAGGTAAAATCATGAGTCTCAAACACTGTGAAGTAATTGTTTTAAGCTTTATACATTTCATGCTGCTTAGTTTGAAAGTTGGTGATGGCAGCCAGAATATGGGAGAAAATTTATTTTAGGTAAACAACGATTGTGAGCATGCATTCTGAAAATTACTAGCAATTGATTGTGACAGGAGAAAATAGATTTCAAAAAAAATAGCGCTTCAACTGCTTTTAAAAAATGCTTTTTGAGCACGCAGAAATTCATAAGTCACAATTTCTCTTGAATCCACGTTTCTTTACAAGATCACTTGAGAAACAAAAACTTGTTTGAAGAACCAAATTTTCTTTTGCAATGGATCGTGAAAATATCAACTAGCTGTTTATGACGACTCAACTAGCTCAATAACACTATCGCCTTTCTAACCATAACCTCTAAGAAGGTGATGTATAATTTCTATATGATCAGTCCTAGAGGGGTGACCAGAATACTTTGTTGATTCCTGTTATTCTAATCATGCCTTATAAATATTTTTCTTAATGATGCATGAAATTAGTCTCTGTTTCACTAGTCACATATTTGACTTAATAAACTATTCTTAAGAACATTTTCAAAATAGAGGTGAATAAAAATTTAACCAATCTGACCTTTACCGGTGATTCTTCTTCTATTTATCACAAGTCACATGACAGCTTTTTCCGGGGGTGAGTGTTAAGACCTTTATTGCGTCTCCGGTCATGC
The DNA here is from genome assembly GCA_039519185.1 of Astragalus membranaceus. Classification (NCBI taxonomy): domain Eukaryota; kingdom Viridiplantae; phylum Streptophyta; class Magnoliopsida; order Fabales; family Fabaceae; genus Astragalus; species Astragalus membranaceus. The sequence continues at coordinate 54,821,699 of CM076850.1, forward strand.
GCTTTGAGTCTTTGCTGTCAAGGTATCAATCTGCCCCCATACCTTGAAGCATACCTGCAAAGATCTAAAACAAGGTTCTCGGTACCCAAATCTCTTTGGGTCCTTGTGGGTTAGTGTTTGGTATGGTCCTCTTGGGAACCCATACCCTTTTCATATTTTGTATACCTCTTGCCCTGCAAACGGAAGCTGTATGTCCAGGTTTACCACAATAATAACATTTAATATAAGGTCTAGTGGAAAATTTTGGTTTGTAATGAACATGCTTTTCTATGGGTTTGTTTCTAGGAAATCTATGATGTACATTTTGTATACTAGACAATTTCCCAACAGTCCATTCCAATTCATGAATTTTCTTTTCAAAATCACACATTTATCACAAGTATAATTTTCTTTAAAGCATGCCAGGCTATCATTTTCTTTTTTAAGCTCGGACTTTTCTTTAGTTAAAGCAGTAATATCTTTTTCAAGATGAGTGATAACTTTCTTAGATTTATCTAATGCTTTAGCTAGTTTTAAGGATTTATCATGCAATTCAGTAAATGCTTCATACAGTTCATCATAAGCATCTTGCAAAGTTTCAGAGTTAGAAGATACCTCAGTTTCACTTTCGCTGTCGTGGTCGGCCATGAGAGCAACTTGATCTTTTTCACTTTCTAATTCATCTAGTGAGTTCATGTTGTTGTTTTCCCATGCTGTGTAGGCTTTTCTACTCATGTTTCTCTTGGATCCCTTTTTCTCAAACTTTGATCGTTTTCTTAGTTTTGGGCATTCGATCTTTATGTGTCCGGATTTTCCACATTCGTGGCAAGTTGGTGGATTTGAGAGGTTTTCCTTGCTTGAGCCTCTTTTGGTTGGAGAATTCTTTTTGAGAGATCTTTCCCTTCTCATGAACTTTTTGAATTTACTAACCATTAGTTCCATTTTCTCCTCGTCTTCAACTTCATCTTCCGAATCATCACTATCGTCGGATGAGCTTGAACTGGAAGGTTTAGGAGCTAAGTTTTTGTTCCTCTTGTATTTTCCTTCATGCTCTGCTAGGCGAGTGAGTTCTAACCCGTGCTCTAGTAGTTTTCCAAACAGGGTAACCTTTGGTTGCCATTCTCTGTTTAGGCATCTCAGCACTTTGTTGATCAAGTCTTCGGGGGGAAATGATTTTCCTGATGAACCTGATCGTACCTGATCAATACGATGGGTTGCTGTTGTCGGTTGATGTCGCTCGGTCGCTGGGATGAAGGACCGAGTTCTGGGCCGCACGCGGGTGGTAACTGCAAAGGCACTCCAACGCTCAAGTCAGAGGTGCTTCAACGGGCAGGGTCACAAGGTGAGTAAAAACATACCTGAAGCCACATGCTGGTGTGGTATATATAACGTTGGCGTTCTAGCCGTTGCGGTATTTGCGGGGCCGGCCGCGTCTTGCGGAGCAAGCTAGATATTGGGCTGCGATGGTCCTACTGCACGAAAGTGGCCTTCGAGCCCACTCCAGAACAGTTGCCCCCCAAGCCTAGGTCTCCTGGTGGCGGGCTAAGGCTTCATTCCTTGCCCCCCAGCGTGGTCTCAAACGACCGTTCTGGACTGGTTGTGTGGTCGCTGCCACGCGACCTGGTCACACGGGGCCAGGTGCCGTCTCGGGGGCGACGCCTGACAACCAATCGTCATGAATGCTGAGACGACAGTTACTTTAATGGGGTGACGTTTGGAGACTCGAGGAGTTTAAGCAATGATGGCACGCGAAGAGTGGTGCCTCTTCGCCTCCGGCCCATGATGACGGTTGGCCCATTATATATAGGGTTCGAGGGGTGCCTCATTTGCACGTTCATCTGATTTCTCCGCTCTCGCTGATCGCTCGTTTTTACCAAAGCTCGCTCGCTCCTGCCAAAGCTCGCTCACTCCCGCCGAAGCTCGCTCGTTCTTGCCAAAGCTCGCTCACTGCCGCCGAAGCTCGCTCGCTCTTGCAAAAGCTCGCCTGTTTTCAACTCGCTCTAATTCCAGGTAACTACGATCGCCCTGTCTTTATTTCCATTTCTGTTTCACCTGGTGGAGGGGGTGTCAGGTCTGGGGACGACCACGTCGCCCCTTCCCACGCGCGAGCAAGACCTTGACTGTTATTCCCCTCCACAGGTTCATTCTGGCGCGGACTAAACAAACCCGCCGTATCTTTGGAACCCCGGCCATTTCTCTTGCGCACAACATGACCAGACCAGTGGAGCAAAGTTCTGCGAATGTCCGGTCGTCTACTTCTACTGACGAATCTTCCTCTGGGTCTTCGACTCAGAACTGGTCTTTCTCAAGCGAATCCGGGACTCGGGCGGACAGAAGTAGGGCGCCGTTGACTGAGGCTGTGGTTGACACTGCAGAAAGCAACGCGCGGGTTGCCAGCGATGAGGGAATTGGCCAGGCAGCGGCCGACTCTGAAACGACCGACAGAGGCCAACGAAGCGACCAAAGAGGAGATCCTGAGGTCGCAGCTGCGAAGGAGATGTCTTGGGTTTCTCTTAACCTAAGAAGTCAACGCAGCAAGATTCAACAGGGAAGCCAGGAACTAGAGTATCTGGCGACCGGGTTGAATGAAGGTTGGAGAGTCGAGGGTATGGCGAAAGGGGAAGATGTAGCGACCTGGACTGATGTGCTAAAATTTACAATGTACCGCATCGTTTTCGAACGTATGGGTATCATTCCGCCGTTCACCAGGTTTCAGCGCCAAGTTCTACGCTATCTTCAGGTCGCCCCTTCTCAATTGAACCCGAACGCTTGGGCGTTCCTGCAGGCCTACGAGGATGTGCTCGCGGTTCTGAGACGACCGGTCTCCATACGGCTGTTCTTCATTTTGTTTGAAATGAGCTATATCTATGAAAAAGGCTCCAAGGGCGCCCGCAAGGAGGCGGTCTCATTCAAAAACCGATCGACATACAACTTTTTCAAGCCCTACATGGAATCGTTGACGACCGGGTGGAAGAGGGAATTCTTTTGGGTTGTTCCTGAGTCGGCCGAAGCCCATCGAGGGATCGCCCAAATGTCCAATGATGAGGAAGAAACGCCCCTGTTTCCCACAGTGTGGAGTTTCAACCATTTCTCAAATAAACCAGGCCAATATGCTTTCAAGGACACTGATCTTGACGACCTGGACAGGGGGACGATCCACAGGCTGAGAAAGATTGCGTCCCTGGTCCCTGAGGGTCGCATCAAGGTCAAGAACGTTGTGGATGCTCGGGGCAAGAAAAAAGTCAAGGCCGCTCTTGGTCGGTGGCCGCTCGCCTACTTTATTTTCTGTCACTTAGTAGTTTTGTTTAACTGTTTCTAACCATCTACTTTGCCCTTTGCAGTTGCTATGACGACCATGAATGACTTTGACCTTTTGGAGCAATGGGCGGCCGAGGATGGCGATGCCTCGCCCGTGCGCGGCATTCCTGAAGCTCAGCCCCAAGGCACGCCCCTACCTGCCGGAACTGGGTCTCAGCCCGGTCGCCATACTCCTCGGGCGGGCACACCAGCACAAGCCATTGACCTAAGCAGCCCACCCAAAAATCAAGGAAAGTCCAAAAGGAATAGGTCGGTCGATGATGGGGGCGAGAAAAAGAAGCACAAGAGTGGGAAAAGCCACGGGCACAACCGGTCGCCCAAAATCGACCTGCTTGGGTTGGGTGATGAAGACTGTGCTCGTTTCAAGGAGGAACCTTTCGAGGTGATGGCCGAGGCAATGAAGGCCGCTGGTATTCTCTTCAAGAAATACGAAGATGAAGAATCAGATCGCCTGGAAGGTAGGCGCCTTGCCCATAGATATTCATTGCTTGAAGACGACCTAGTCGATAAAAATTTTAAATTGAATTCTGCCTTGTCATTGCTCGCAGAAATGAGGGGCGAGCGAGACGACCTGCTCAAGAAAATGAAGGAGCTCGAACCGAGAATCGAAGCGGCCGCTGACAATGAGAAGAAGCTTGTCGAAGCAGAACGCCAGCTTGTGGATGCTGTCTCTGCTCAAACACTGGTCGAGTCTGCTCTGGATAAAGCGGTCGCTGACAAGGAAACAGCTGAGAAAGAGGTCGAACGCCTCTCTTCCAAGAATCAAGAGCTGTCGAGCCAGGTCGTTGGGCTGAAAACTGAGCTGGATGCAATGGAGGTGGAAAAGAACAATTTTAGAGGTCGCTACAAGGACGTTCTTGACCGGGAAAAGGGAGCTGCGGAGGGTCAATTCGAAAATGCTGTCAGCCAGATCAAGATCCTCTACCCTGATTTGGGGGTCGATCGCGAGATTGTGCAAAGCACACATCGTGCGATCGATCATCAGATCGTCCGCCCCAAGAAGGTTGTGAAAGGGAAGGTCCTTCAAGAAGAGGCGGTCATCTATCAGGCCCCCAGCGACTCTTAACTTGTGACTTTCTTCTGAATTGTAATCTTGGCCCGCCTGCGAGCGGTGTTTGAATTGGCGCCCTGGCTTCGACCAAGGCGTCTTTGCTTGTAATCAATGACAATTTTCTCATGAATATGACCTGTTTAATCGCTTTTGTAATTCGATTTGATTCTTTTTACTACGGTCGGTCGCGACCTTGAATTTCTTATGGGTCACTCTTTATTCGGTAACACTTTTTCAGGCCGCTCGGCGGCTATCGTTTGGGCCATTCGATGGCACTCTTTTAGGCCGCTCGGCGGCTCTCGTTTGGGCCATTCGATGGCACTCTTTTTAGGCCGCTCGGCGGCTCTCGTTTGGGCCATTCGATGGCACTCTTTTTAGGCCGCTCGGCGGCTCTCGTTTGGGCCATTCGATGGCACTCTTTTTAGGCCGCTCGTCGGCTCTCGTTTGGGCCATTCGATGGCACTCTTTTTAGGCCGCTCGGCGGCTCTCGTTTGGGCCATTCGATAGCGCTCTACTGGTCGCTCGACTGCTACTCGCATGGTGAGCGACCGTGCATACAATTTGCATGAAAATAAAGTACACAAGTCGAATTTTAAGGTCGGTCCTCAGTAAAAAACCCCTGTGGGGAAAAAGACCGACCGCCTGTTCTTTATTGATCAATTGTTGTTTACAACTTAAACATAATATTTTTCTCAACTTATCAGCAATCCATGTTCTGGGGATGGTCGCCCCTTCCATGGTTTCCAGTTCGTAAGCTCCCTTTCCAGTCTTGCTGATGACACGGTATGGTCCTTCCCAATTGGGGGCGAGCTTTCCCTGGCGAGCGTTCTTATTCCCTACGTCGGCCCTCCTAAGGACTAGCTGTCCAATGGAGAATTCCCTCTTCTGGACGCGGGCATTGTACCTGGCAGCGACCTTCTGTTTGATGAGTTGCTCCCTAAGTGACGCCTTGGTTCGCAGCTCATCAACCAGGTCGAGTTCTTCTCTTGTTGCTCGCTCATTTGCGGTCGGGGTTGGTGGATTGGTCGTTCTCCAACTTAGCTCTCCCATCTCAATCGGGATGACGGCATCAGTACCGTAGACAAGTCTAAATGGTGACTCCCCGGTTGATGAGTGGGGGGTCGTTCTGTAGGCCTAAAGGACCGACTGTAGCTCTTCTGCCCAGTTGCCCTTGGCTTCGTCCAACCTCCTTTTCAGTCCGCGTAGTATCACCCTGTTGGCCGCTTCTGCCTGGCCATTGGTTTGTGGGTGCTCGACCGAGGTGAAACGCTGTTTCACGCCTAGGCCGGCCAGCATTTCTTTGAATTTTCTGTCTGCGAACTGAGTCCCGTTGTCGGTCACCAGTTGTTGGGGCACACCGAAGCGGGCGAGCACATTTCGGCCAAAAAACTTGGATACCTTGGCTCTGCTTCTATCCACTTGGTGAAGTAGTCGATCGCAACGATGAGGAATTTCAGCTGACCTGGTGCAGCTGGAAAAGGGCCGAGCAAGTCCATGCCCCACCAAGCGAATGGCCATGGTGGGGTTAAGCTGTGTAGTTCTGATGAGGGCGCTATGTGTACGTCGGCATGGATTTGGCATTTCTTGCACTTCTGAACAAGTATCTTAGCGTCCTCACCCATGGTCGGCCAATAGTATCCGGCCCTGAGTGCCTTCTTAGCAATCGACCGACCACCTTGGTGGCTACCACAATCTCCCTCATGTATATCTCTTAGTACATGGTCGGCCTCGACCGACGTAAGGCATCTCAGCAGTGGGGATGAAAAGCCCCTTCTATACAGTCTTCCTTCGATTACTGAATACTTGGTCGCCCGCAACCTCAGGAGTTTTGCTGCCTTCTCGTCGCAAGGTTCTACTCCGTTGAGAATATATTGCAAGATAGGAGTGATCCAATCTTTATCTAAGTCGACCGCTAGAATGGCTAACGGTTGGGCAGGCTTGGTTGATACGCTCGGCCGCGTTAACGTCTCTTGGATTAGACTTCTGTGGTTCCCAGGAGTCTTTGTACTAGCTAGCTTTGATAGGATATCAGCCCGAACGTTCTCTGTCCTGGGGACGTGCTTAACTTCTGCTCGGTCGAATTGCTTGAGCAGATCCCTTACCTTAGCCAAATAATTCTTCAGGATATCATCCTTTGCGTTGTATAGGTCTTGAATTTGGGATACAACCAGTAGAGAGTCGGAGTGAAGTTCGACACGGTCGACATTGAACTCTTTGGCTAGCTGCAGCCCGGCAATGCACGCTTCATACTCGGCCTGGTTATTTGAAGTGTGAAATGCAAAAGTCAATGACACTTCAACAGTAAGTCCTTCTGAGTTTTCAAGTATCAAACCGGCCCCACTTCCTTTGCTGTTGGAGGACCCGTCCACGTGTAAAGTCCAGGTCGTGATGGCCTGATCGTCTGGTATTGGAGTCATTTCGGCTATGAAGTCGGCCAACACTAGTGCCTTAGCGGCCGATCTAGATTCGAACTTGATCCCAAACTCACTGAGTTCGACAGCCCACTTGATCATACGCCCTGCTAGGTAAGGTCGGTGAAGGATTTGCCTAATAGGCTGGTCGGTCCTTACCACGACCTGATGGGCCACGAAATAAGGGCGCAGTCTACGGGTGGCCACAAGTAACGCTAAGGCTAGCTTCTCAATCTTCTGGTACCTGATCTCTGGGCCTTGAAATACCTTACTGATGAAGTAGACCGGATTCTGCTTCAGGTCGCTTTCTCTTACAAGAACAGCGCTCATGGCCTCGTCTGTTATGGCCAAGTATAAGTAAAGCGTCTCCCCTGGTTGCGGCTTGGTCATGATGGGCGGGTTGGTGAGTGCCGCCTTCAGCTCGTCCAATGCTCGCTGGCATTGGTCGGTCCATTCAAACTCGACCTCCTTCTTCAAGAGCTTGAACAGTGGAAGAGATTTGCACGCTGATTTAGGTATAAACCGTGACAGGGCAGCGACCATGCCATTCAGCTGCTGAATTTCTTTCTTCGTAGTGGGCGGCCTCATGTCAGCGACCGCCTTGCACTTGTCAGGGTTTGCTTCGATCCCTCGCTCTGTTATGTGGAAGCCCCGGAACCTGCCCGCCCTTACTCCGAAGGTGCACTTCTCTGGATTCAACCTCAAGGAATTCTTCCTTGCTTTTTCAAAAACTTCCTTTAGGTCGTCAATATGGTCTCGGTCGGTCTTGCTTTTAATGATCATATCATCCAAGTAGACCTCTGATATCCGACCGATCTGCTGCCTGAAGACCTTATTCATCATTCTTTGATAGGTCGCCCCGGCGTTCTTCAGACCAAAAGGCATTACCTTGTACTGGAAATTTCCACGATCGGTCATGAACGCGGTCTTATGACGATCGGGTGGGTACATGGTGATTTGATTGTAGCCTGAATAGGCATCTAAAAAAGATAGGAGTTTATAGCCCGCAGCCCCGTCGACCAGCTTGTCAATGTTTGGTAGGGGAAAGGCGTCCTTCGGGCACGCCCTATTCAGGTCGGTATAGTCGACGCACATGCGCCACTTACCATTTTTCTTCTTGACCAACACGACGTTGGAAAGCCAAGTTGTATACTTTATCTCCTCAATGAAATTGGCCTTGATGAGGTCGTCAACGGCCTGTTCGGCCGCCAATGCTTTTTCTTCGCTCTGAGTGCGTCTCTTTTGAGCGACCGGTCTGGCTGTCTCATCGACGGACAATTGGTGGCAAGCGATTTCTATTGGGATCCCAGGCATGTCTGATGCTCGCCATGCGAAAAGGTCTGCGTAATCCCTGAGGCAGTTGATAAGATCTTGCTTGTCTTGTTCAGGTAGGTCGCTACCCAACCTAACTGTCTTAGTTGGGTCGTCCGATAACTGAACGTCGATAAATTCCCCGTGGGGCTCTGGTCTCTTGAGTTTATTTTTTAGCTCGCGGGCTAAATCATCGTCGTCGTCCTCAGGGTCGCTATCTGGGTCATAACGAGCATCCAGGTCGGCCACATTGACTTGATGCCCCTCTCCTAGATCCTGCGGTTTAGCACTCACCGCCTCCATATCACAAATCTCTTGATAGAGGAAATGGCTCCTCATGGCCGCTTCCATGTCGGCCATTACTGTCACAACTTGGTCGCTTTTACTATAGAACTTCATCTTCAAGTGTACAGTTGAGGCTACGGCCTCCAATTTTCCCAGTGTTGGGCGGCCAATGATACAGTGGTAACATGATTTGATTGGCAGAACTAAGAACGTCGTTCTGACCGTCCTGTATGAGGTGCTACCGTTCGTATCATCTCCAAAAGTAACAAGTAATTCTATCGTCCCCAGTGGGTAGGTGGTCGCCCCATTGAACTCGGTCAATGGGGTAGGAACGGCTTGCGGGATGATTTCGCTCCTGTCCACGTTTAACTTGTCAATCAGCTCTTCAAACATGATGTCGGCCGAGCTCCCTTGGTCGACCAGTATTCTCCTGACCATTACGGCCGATACTACCAAAGGGACGTAATTGTTGACTTTTCCATCAAGCAAGTCTTCGTCCCCAAAGGAAATGGGCGGCTTATTCGAGGCCGGCCGTGGGGTTGAAGTTGAGCCGACCATCATGAGTTCATTCCACTTCCTCTTCATTGCTTTGTTGGACTCTCTGATATCCAACGGATTACCTCCATGGATGACCATGGCTACATTGCGGCCCTTTGACTGTCTGGGGTCGCCACCTTCCTCAGAATTGTTACGCTCTTGCTCGACCGTCGAGTTGACGATCGCTTTACCTCTGTCATTGCCGGGTTGGCCAGCAGCTCTTTGTTCAGGGCGATCGTTACCTTCATCTTTGACATATTGCCTCAACTTGCCCTTCTGTATGAGATCTTCTATGTCGTCTTTTAGGGCCATGCAGTCATTGGTATCGTGCCCCTTACTCTTGTGGTATCTGCAGTATTTCTTGGTGGGCCGACCTCCTTTCTTCAACAGTAGGGGATCAGGTCGCCTCACACCAGTGAATTCGTTGTTCAGGCACTCCGTGAAGATCTGGGCGATCGGAGTGTTCAACTTTGTACGATGCTTTTACTTCTTAGGCCGGTACTCGGGCTTACTGTCACGGTAGTTTTCTTGCCCCTTGGCCGGCCTGCCATTCTCTTCCTTGGGACGCGCGCAGGCGCCCTTGTCAGCGGCCAATTGCTCTTCATAGCCCATATGGTCGTTGGCCCTTCTAAGGAACAGGCCGAGGTCGTAATAGCGGTTCAAAGAGAACTCTTCAGCAAATCTGTGGTTCTTTCTTATACCACGCTTGAGATACTTCAGCTTGTCTGTGTCTGATAGGTTGCGGACTGTGTCAGCCTCTGTCATGAACCGGTCGATAAACTCCCTCAACGATTCATTCTCTCCTTGGACGACCGAGTCCAAGTGCTCTTCATAACGATACTGACAACGGTTGGCTGTATAATTAGCCAAGAACATTGCCACAAGACCTTCCCAAAAAGAGACGGAGTTGGGACGTAGGGATTCCCACCATTCCAACGCCCGACCTTCGAGTGACTGAGGGAAAAGTCTGCACTTCATCGTCCGGCCTAGCTCTCTATAGCTACAGTAGTTGTTGAAGTACATGAGGTGTTTATCTGGATCCCCACGGCCGTTAAACTTGTTCAGGTTTGGGGGCTTCCTCAGGTCCCTTGGAATACGATAACGCCTGATTTCGCTGGTGAAGGGTCCTTGTCCGGTCGGGATGTGATTCTGCCCGTAGGGCTGCATGGCGGCATAAGTTTGGTCGATGGGCAGACCGTAAAGGCCGACCGGCTGCCCATGGAACCTGTCAGTAATTGGAGGGGGTCGATGGTGTTGTGGAGCATGCGACGACGACCGTCTTCTAGGCCGCTCCGAATAGTTTCTTCTTGGTCGCTGATGGCGCGGGAGACATCTCTAATCTCCCCGTTGTGATAGTCGTTAAACTCCTCGTACGAGTCCCACGACCTGCTTCTTGATCGGCGGGATCCTGAGGACTCGTTGGACGAGTATCTTGTTGGCGACCTATCAGACTCTGGTCGGTAGCTTGAGTCAGCATAGTCGTAATCTTCCACGGGGGAACGATGATGGCGACTTCCTCAATGAGGAGGCGACCTGTGGGCGATCGCCCTTCTTGAAGGATTGCGTCGGGATACGCCTCGACGAGTAGGAGCTTCTCTTCGTGGTGGTGTACGATGGGGCCGGGATGGTTGCCCTCGGTGACCGCTGTCCGCACGCGGGCGGATTGAGATCGAGCCTCTCTCATAGCGTTCGATCAGCTCGTCTCGATCAGCAATCACTTGATTCTTTTGCTCCAGAATTTGTATAAGTGCCTGGGTCACATGCTCTGGCAATGCTTCTGGGATTCCAGCTTCGGCCAGCTCGGCCGGTAGTTGCTGGACCGGTTGGATGACTGGCCCGCCACCCTGCACTGAGGGTTCTTGGCGAGGCTCGCCTTGTGATTCATGAACTGTCACAGGCACGCCCTCTGGTGTCCGTTGAGGTCGGTTATGCCCAGAGGTGTCGAGCCTGGAAGAAGTGCGTTTCTGGCGTGGCGGCATGATTTGATGTGGAATAGCGCTCGGGCCTCCCACTGTGGTCGCCAATTGATCGTACCTGATCAATACGATGGGTTGCTGTTGTCGGTTGATGTCGCTCGGTCGCTGGGATGAAGGACCGAGTTCTGGGCCGCACGCGGGTGGTACCTGCAAAGGCATTCCAACGCTCAAGTCAGAGGTGCTTCAACGGGCAGGGTCACAAGGTGAGTAAAACATACCTGAAGCCACATGCTGGTGTGGTATATATAACATTGGCGTTCTAGCCGTTGCGGTATTTGCGGGGCCGGCCGCGTCTTGCGGAGCAAGCTAGATATTGGGCTGCGATGGGCCTACTGCACGAAAGTGGCCTTCGAGCCCACTCCAGAACAGAACCCAATTTGTTCACTATGTGAGTGAACCTTTTCTGCATCTCTGATATTGTTTCACCTGTATTCATTCTAAACAATTCGTACTCTCTGGTAAGAGTATTTGTTCTTGCCCTTTTCACTTCACTTGTACCCTCATGAGTAACTTGAAGATTATCCCACATTTCTTGGGCAGATTTACAGTTTGAAACTCGAAAAAATTCATCAGCACTCAAAGCAGAAGTAATAATATTTTTAGCACGTAAATTAAGTTGCACTTTTCTTTTCTCATCATCAGACCATTCATTTCTACTTTTTATTGTAAGAATGCCATCTACTATGTGTGTGGGGACGAAAGGTCCTTTTTCCACAGCATCCCAAACATCTAAGTCTACCCCTTCAATAAAAATTCTCATTCTTTCTTTTCAATATGCATAGTCTTCTCCGTTGATTCCCGGAGGACGGAAAAGAGATGCATCCTCTTGCGTAGACCAACCTGAAGCCATTTCTCTTGAAGCTGCTAGGCCCTTTATACAAGAGTCTAGCTTTGATACCACTTGTTACCAAGTGGCTTTAGTCTCAAGAGGGGGGTGAATTGAGATTTAAAAACTTTTCAGATCTTTCGAAAACATTTTTCCCCTTTTCAATGACTTAGATCAATTTTCGCGCAGGTTAACTGGAAGCGAAGGAATTAGAAGATAAAGCAATAAAGCAGTAAGACAGTAAAGCAGGAAAGCAGTAAGGCACGTAGAGATTTATCCTGGTTCGGTCACCTCCTAGTGACCTACGTCGAGTCCTCACACCCTTGTGAGATTTTCCACTAACCAAAACAATAAGGCTTACAGGTGCCTTGGAAAGCCTGTACAGACTCAGGCACTCTCCTCCTAGGATACCCCACCTATGGAGAGCCCTCAAATCTATTACAACAATAACAAGAGATACCCCACCCCTGTTACAACCAGCTGCCCCAAAAAGATACCCCACTTCCTAGTACAAACAGCTACCCTAGAGAGATACCCCACTCCCTAGTACAAATCACAACACTTAAACAATAACAAACGTAAAGACAGAAATACCTCTAACGAAGGAAGATACTACAACTTGAAGAATGCAACCCCAACTAACTCTTAGCGAAAGATCAGCACAAATGAACCAACGGTGCGTGACGAGCAGAAGTAAAAGCGTGAAGAGTTTTTCTCAAAATGTGCTCTGATTCGTGAAATGGGTTGTGTAAGAAATGAACACAATGAGGTGCCTATTTATAGGCTATGAGAAACTCAAGTTTACGTTGAAAATAATGTAGGAATCGATTCTTTGTTTAAAACATTTGATCTAGGAATCGATTCATTTAAGTGAGGAATCGATTTTGACTTTGTTTGGAAAATAGGGACAATCGATTCTTGAGATCCACGGAGGGCTAGGAATCGATTCTTTACTAAGTTAAAACTTGTATGAATCGATTCTCGGCTTGCCTGAGACATGTAGGAATCGATTCTCAGCTTAGTTAAAAAGGATGTGAATCGATTCTTCCTTTAAAAATGTTTTGCTTAGGAATCGATTATGTAGTTTAAAGGAAAAGGATTGAAATCGATTTTCATTTAAATAAGGAAGCAAGGAATCGATTATGTGCTTTAGAGAAATACTAGGAATCGATTCTTTACTTTTGAAAACAATTGTGAATCGATTTTATGCTTAGCAAAATCGATTATGCACTTTCTCATTTAGTTTAGAAATCGATTTTGGACTTTCACAATTAGTTAGAAATCGATTTTAGGGTTTTTCAAAAATGCTTTTTGTGTTTACGTGTGCATGCATGCATTTTGAAAAACGTGGGACTTTGAGAGATGAGCTGACCTTCGGAAGAGCTTACACTTTTTCTTAAGACACACCCAAACCCTAAGGACTACCCTTACATGTTGAATCTTTCAATCCTTGAGCTTGATGGTCTTGGATTGTGACTTTGATGTTTTGTCACTTTCATTAACTTTGGCCATCAACTTTGGCATTTGTCTTTTTACTATTATCAACTTTAGCTTTTGTCTTTTTCATCATCAAAACCTCTTAACCACTTCATCATCAAAACTTAGCCTGCAACACAAGATATCTACACAATGAAGAAGAGCAAGGAAAGAACAGGCATGCCGAGATTGAGGAAGAAGAAGACAGCTTAGAGGAAGCTTTTGGGAGGTTCCTGTGACCATTGGTCCATCTGCCGTCCGAGATTACTCCTGGGTCTCTGAAAGCCTTAGAGAGATCCGATCAGTATACACTGAGAACAGGTTCTGAAGTTGCTACAAGTCGCCCCCTTTGAACTTGTGATGATACATTTAGAACAGACAATATCAGCAGCCCTTTTCTTTCACATCTTTGAGCTAAATCGAAGACACGAGCTACATTCAGGCAATGCTCGTTACGAACATGTGAGTCTCCGATCTAAAAGAAAGTTGAATATCTTCCGACTGTATACCGATTCTCTCAAAGAAAAATGGAAAAAGCATTACTTTTTTGTCTCTCCAGTGAGTGCCAATGCTATCGAATTCGTGGGAAAATACGATGCGCAAGGGGATCTACTATCAACCAGGTTTCCCATTGGTTGGTCCAAAGAACATTTCAACCGATCTTCCAGTTCTTATAATCTGAGTGAGAAGTCCTTGGACGATGACGATAAGGAGACTTTAAGAATGTTATTGCGATGTGCCGAGCTTATTCCCTTTGAACATCCCAAGAACGTGGGTTTTGATACACAGGCTTTAGTTCATTGTCGAACTAAATCCAAGGTTCAAGAGGCTTTTGGTAGGACCAGATATCATCGATCTTTAATTATATTTGTTTTTAATTTTCAATATTTACTAACCCGTTTGTTTATTCTGTACTGCAGATAATTTGTCGGGGTCTGTGTCTTTCCTAGAGATGAAGGCTTTAGCCAGACGCAATCGCGGAAGTGGATCTGGGGTTCAATCTACCCCCCAAAGAGATGTTCCGACCGTTGATAGCAACATTGACGTTCCGAACTTCAGAATTCTTGAGGAGGATGAAAGGTCGCCTGTCCAAAATCTTGAACAACAGAGTCGGAAGAATACTCAACTGGAGAAGGGGAATCCTTTCGATCCACCCAGAGTTGAAAAGATGTCGTATGTGGATCTTGAAATAAGTGAGTCGCCTCATGCTCAAAAGAAAAGTAAGCATGGTAAAGAGGGAAACAAGAAACCAAAACCGCCTGCTTTTTCCCTTGGTGGGTTTCTGAAGGTGAACTATGAAGAATATTGCAAAGATTCTCTGGGGGCCCTTTCTCAAGTCTTGGAGCACAGATCTGATCTTAGTAAACAATGGGGGCAAGATGCTGAAGATAAATTTAAAGGTAATATCCTAGCTTTCCTTAAAATATTATAAGTGATCTGCATCTAACTTTTTTTATTACATGCAGCTGCACAAAAGGAGCGAGATGCGGCTTTCAAACTGATGGAGGAGGCAAAGAAGGCTTTGGAACAAACCTCGGCAGCTTTGACTAGATGCGAGAAAGCCATGGCCGATTTAAAGAAGGAAGGGGATCAAGAACTTCTGAGAAAACAATCAGATGACGAAAGAGCGGAGAAAGCCGAGGAAAAAGCTAAGATAGCCGAAACCAAAGCCATGGATGCCTTGGAGTCAGCTTCGGATCTACAAGCTCGGGTGACTGAACTTGAGGGGTGTCTTAAAGAAGCCCAAGAAAAAAAGGCTGCCGATGCAAAGATCGGGGAGATTGCTGATAAAGCTTGTTCTCTTGCTAAAACTGCCTTTGAGGACGCTCTTGCCCAAGTCGCCGTCCTTTATCCGACCATCACTCTGGATGCTGAAGTTCTCAAACCTAATCATATTGTCCGATATGGAAAAATAATGAAGCTTGTGGAAGGAACGAAAGATTTTGAAGTACTTGCCCCCGCCCTTGAAATATGTAATTTTACTTTTGTTCGATGAACCATTGTTTTG
Source organism: Astragalus membranaceus (assembly GCA_039519185.1). NCBI lineage: Eukaryota > Viridiplantae > Streptophyta > Magnoliopsida > Fabales > Fabaceae > Astragalus > Astragalus membranaceus. The sequence continues at coordinate 54,836,877 of CM076850.1, forward strand.
TATAACAAACTTGAGGACCAGGCCGTATCCGGGAGGTCGCGACACTTTCTTTTCTCGTGAATTAGATCCGATTTAAATTACCTTGGCTATTTCTTTGAATCCGGTTTATATTACCACGATTATTATATTCATAACTTCATGTGTTTAGTGCAATTATGTATTTCCCCTTTGACGCAGTTTACCGGGACTCGGTCCGAAATTAACTCGCATTAAAGGGTTGTGCCAATATTCGGCCACTGGTGACGAGTTTTACAAATTCCTGTCCCGGTTTGTAGGGAAACGCAAATGATCGTAGTGTCTGTCTCATGCCGCCCTTTTTACCTCCGGACTTTGTAATAGACAGGTTTGAATGGAAATAAACAGAAATTTGAGAATATCAGTGGTGTCTTAGCCAATTTATTAAAAGATGATCGGAGTACATTAATTCACTTAGCATTTGCCAGTTAGCTATAGTATTTGCTTAATTTTGCGGCATTACAAGTTGTAACATCCCCAAAATAATTGCTTCAATGATTTTAGTTGGTTATTTTAATTATGTTGGTTAGTGAATAATTTAATTGCGAATGAATTAATTGTGGTAGGTGTGATAACCCAAAGTGATTATTTTAATTACTTCTATATTTGCATTTAATTATATCACTAATTGGGGGCATAGTTATAGTTTTAGAAGTTGTTCATTGGTTACTAAAATCAAATATGGATTTAAGTAGGGTTGTTTAGAAATTTGAGATAGAGTAAGGGTATGATGGAAAATTACCCCTGCAACACCCTCACCCTCATTTAAATGGATTTTAGAGAAAAAGAAAAGAATAAAAGAGGGAAAGAAAGAGAGAAGTCGTAGGGAGAAGAGAAAGAAGAAAGAAAAGAGAAGGAAGGAAAGAAGAAGAAGAAGAAGAAGAAGAAGAAGAAGAAGAAGAAGAAGAAGAAGAAGAAGAAGAAGAAGAGGAAGAGAACCCACACCCAAAACATGGCTCAAGATCATCATTCTTCCCCTTCTCTTTTCGTTTTCATCATCATCTAGAGGAATATAGCATCAAAAGTAGGTATTTTTCCTTCAATACCTATTCGTTGGTGACTTAGGGTTCGATTTGGGTAATTTGGGGATTTTCACCTTTCGTTTCCTTCGTGATTGATTTCGACGTTGAGGTGAGTTCTTCAAATTATGCTTATGTTTTCGTTAAAAATCTGGTATTGGTATTGAATGTGCTGATAGGGTGTTCATTTGTGCGAAATTTGGTGCCTGTTTGGTGCTAATGGTGTTCATTTCAGTGACTCGGAACGTTTAACTGATTGAAAAATTATGTGGTTTGTCCTTTTGGAAACTAGATTGAATGCTTGTTATTTTTACACTAGTTTGGTTGAATTTGGATTGGTACAACTCAAGTTATGAGTGTTACAAGTTAGGGTAAAATTCTGGAAACAATCTGGGTATAGGTTCAGCATTTCGGACATGGAATTTCCGTTTGAACTCCTTTTTGAATAATTCTTGTTCCATTGAAAACTAGATTCAATTTTCTTCGGTTTAGGCTCAAGTCTCATGTAATTTGATTGTGTTTTGAGGTGTCACAAGTTGGAAAACAGAATCCGTCCTGTTTAGAAACCAGTTAGTTTGTTTTGTGAAACTGTACTAAATGGCCCCAAATTTTGCAAAACAAAAATGTCTTTCAAAAACTAGACGTCATAAGCTTTCCGTAGAGGGGTCGTTTGTTGAATTTCGTTACCATTTGATGGGTTAAACAATTCCTCAAAGAATGATTATTTTTTTGTTCCGAATTGTGAATTTCATGAAGCGAAATGAATGATAAATAATTATGATATCGAAACTGTTTGACTATTTATGTTAAATGTAACACCCTAGTATTTCTAAGATGTAGATACACAGAAATGCACAGCTAAGCAATGATCAGAGGACACAGTTCCTGGATAATTATTGAACATATAAACTTTTTCTGAAATTAAACATAACATTCGGGACATCCCGACTTCATATAATAGAAGTTACTCGGTCCACAGCCGAAAGGATTACAACATTCGAGTTCAATAACTAAAACAGGGACACAAATACGGTTCGTACAACTCATAAACGATACAAGTCATACAACCATGACAAAGACAGCAAAAGAAAACATAAGAGGATCAAGACTAGGTCCTTGACATCTCCAAGAGCATGTCACCTACTCGTGCCTGACAATCTTCTTCTTTCCCTGCTTCTCTGAAAAACAACAACAATGATAGGGTGAGATAACATATCTCAGTGAGCTCTACCGCGCCCCCTCACTAACACTGGGTTCAATTATTAAACCGTGACAACATATTTATAATAGCTATCACAAGCTACAAATCGAAATGCCGACTGTACAACGACTACGAATCCCGGCAAATCGTTTTCTTAACTTACCTTAACATGAATCGGCTGTACAACGACTACGAATCCCGATAAATCATGTTCTTAAATGAGTTTAGCATAAATCGACTGTACGACGACTACCAATCCCGATAACCCACGAATTGACCATGCCAAAACGTATACAGGGCCTAGGTAAGGGATCATGACTTCCCTCCCTAGTATGCTACTTGTCGGGTCATCACCCAACGTGATATATAATAAAATATATATCGTGTCCGCATTGGACCGTCTTTCATGTTTTAGATATCTATATCTATTATCGATATATAACCCGTTTTGATGAATTCAAAGTTAGACATCCGGCGTTATAATCATAGCGTCGAGAAGGATCCACGATCCGGTTTGTTATGCCAAAAACATTATCTCACGCGCGGTCTAAGTTTCGGTTTGGGAAACAGTTTTGACCTTCAAAAACAGTGTATTTTCCAAACCAAATTATATAATTACAGATAAGTCTTTGAATAAGCTTTCCAACTCACCTGAGAACACCTAAATCGGGTTCCCGGATCAAAAGTTATTGCGAAAACAAAATCAGTGTGTTTTGCTGAAAAACTGCAAAGCGCCGCGACGCGAAAAGGCACCATCGCGACGCGAAATGTAACACCCCGGTATTTCTTTAACAAAGAAATACCTAAATATACAATTTGGTACAAATCAGAGTATAAAAATTCCTGTTCAGATATACATCTTTACAAGAAACAGCGGAAACTAATAAATCAAATAATACAAGCTCGAGTCATACGACCGAATACAGATACAGCTACAGAAGAACAAGGACAACTATAAATGAATCAATCTTCACTCTTCTCCTCGAAACCGACATACCAACTGTGCCGCCTGCTGTCCTTATAACCTGTTCTCTGTAAAAACAACAAATATGGATTGGGTGAGACAACTTATCTCAGTGAGTCCTACCGTGCCCCCTCACTGACACTCGGTTCAATTATTAAACCGTTACAACAAAATTTGACATAACAATGTCTTATTGATTAATCGAAATGCCGACCGTGCAACAACCACTAATCCCGGCAATTAGTGTTCTTAATTATGTTTTTAATAGCTTAGCTCAACCGACTGCACAACTGCTAATCCCGGTAGCTATAGCTTAACATCGGCCGACTGCACAACTGCTAATCCCGACAATGTTCTCAATTATGTTTTTTTTTTTTAATAGCTTAGCTCAACCGACTGCACAACTGCTAATCCCGGTAGCTACAGCTTAACATCTGCCGACTGCACAACTGCTAATCCCGGCAATGTTACTTATAACCATTAACTTAGCACAAGCCGACTGCACCACTGCTAATCCCGGCAACCCGTGAGTTGACCACGCCAAAACACATCCAGGGCCTAGGTAAGGGGTCATGACTACCCTCCCTAGTATGCTACTTGTCGGGTCGTCACCCAACGCAATACGTATGACAATACGCATCAATTTCTCGAGAGTTAGATAATATATATCTTTCCGATCACCAAAGGATCAATCATATAATCTTTTTAGATAAGTTATATCTTATCAATCTATAACCCGTTTTGATGAATTTATAAACATCCGGCATTATAATCATTTTGTAACGTATTATTGACTTATAACCCGTTTTGATGAATTTATAAACATCCGGCATTATAATCATTTTGTAACGTATTATTGACTTATAACCCGTTTTGATGAATTTATAAACATCCGGCATTATAATCATTTTGTAATGTATTATTGACTTATAACCCGTTTTGATGAATTTATAAACATCCGGCATTATAATCAAATTCAATTAACATATATAAACATATATATTCAGTCAGTCCATCAGACGGCGTACCCACACGTATACTAGGGTTTCGATTTTTCAATCAAATATGCTTTTGAAACTCTTTTTCAAAATCATGAGTTAAATAAGTTCAAAATACGGTTGTCAATAAGGCAATATCCTTAAAGTGGGTTGGGGAGAAAATTAGAAATGATTCGGGATCGAAAGGAGCGACGAAATGAGAAATCGGAGTCCGGTAACAGCAGCTCACGCACGGTCCGTGCCCAGGGGCGCACGACCCGTGCGGCCTGTTCTGTTACTGAATTCTAGTTTCTCATTCCGCTTTCCATTTCTCGCCCAAATCGAATTCCGATCGTTCTCCAACCTAAAAACGGATTTAATAAACAACATTCCAGACCATATTCCAGTGAAAGCACTTAAAATCACAATTTCGCAAATTGTTCAACAATTCAATAAAAACCGTAAAAACGCGATATTGCTCAAAAACGGTTTTCGGTTCCAAAATCTTTCGAAAATTGATAATTGCCTTATGACTCAAAACCGATATAATTTCAAGACACATAAAAATATCCCTATCCGTGGGTAGAACTCACCCGGTTGATGATCCCGCGAGAAATCACGCCGGAACACGAACGGCCGGATTGTAACCACTCGAACAATCCCCGTAGTCACGTACACGCTCCTAGTGCCTCCGCATCTGAACTCGATGGGTCCCACATGCACCATCAGTAACTCGATAAAATCCTTGCTACTGAACACTCATCCGGTACTTGAGTTGACGACCCTCGAGAATTATGACGAATCGAACTCAATTTCGACGAGCGGGCATACTAGCTTCAAATTTCCATTTCCCAGAATCAGGACCCAGTTTTGCAATAAGCATAAGTTGGTCAATCCGTGACCAAATATACTCAAATCAGTGCCCATTGTGAAGATAATTTCGTCTACTTTCAAATGGAAAAAGTTTCACGCGCATGCATCCAGTAGATTGAGAGATATCACCGAAACTATGTGACTGGTCCAGGACAATGTTTGATTCTGAAACCGTAACTTGTGGACAGGATATCTCTCTCATTTCTCCATTAAATCATACGGTTCTTGTGCCCAAAATGAATATCTTTGTGTCTAGTTTCCAGAGGGACAAGAATCACGATCATCGGAGTTGTTTGCAGGGAGATACGATGAAATCACTGAAGGTATACCATACGGGTTTTACCCAGAATTTTTTGTTGAACTTGCATCTTCATCTTCTAACTTGGAATCCCAGCTCCATCCTTCTTCTACTCGAAAATGGTGGATGGTGGATTTGAAAGAACTCAGAACAAAAGAGGTATGAATTGATAGAGGAGAAGAAATGATGGAAAGAGGTGGTGAGAAAAAGTACATGCATCAAGGATTGAGGAGCTTCACTCTCCCTCTCCTCCTTCTTCCACTCTCACGTTTTTGCCTCCCCCCCTTCAGCCCCCTTCTCATTTTATTAAATATGTTTTCAGCAACTGAGGGAGTGTGAGGAGGAACATATATATATATAAATCCAGCTGAGGGTTTAATGGGGCTAATTTACCAAACTACCCTTATTTCAAATTTCACTTAACTTTTACTTTCAATCAAACAACCAATCTCTAATGCCCATTCTCCTATTGTTAGCGATTGATTAATTTGAGTACATTAAGTCGACTAACACCTGTATCCATGACCACTTACTAGATTGGTCCAATGATACTTAGTGAAATGACTATTTTACCCTTCAACTTAAACTCTTCATTAATTCATGGCTAAGCCATAATTAATTAGAGAATGCGATTTATTTGACAATTTCCTCGACTATTCTTCGCCGAGACACGACCAATTATTCCCATAAATAATTAAATCGGTCTTAGGCTTCATAGTACGAATTTTTAAAAATTAGGGATGTTACAATCACCCCGACTTTTAAAAATTTTGTCCTCAAAATTGACAAGACGAACCTTAAGCAAAAAGGTATTGATATCGGTTCATCATGTCCTCTTCCAATTCCCAAGTAGCCTCTTCGGCTGAGAAGCCCTCCTAGACTCTCTTGACAAGCGGAACAGTCCTCGACCGCAATGTCTTCACGACATGCCCTAGGATATGACTAGGATAAGGTTGGAATGATAAATCCGGTCGAAGATCGATCGTTTCAACGCTCAACGACTGAAGTGGATCGGGAATTCATTTTCTCAACTGAGACACGTGAAAGACATCGTGAAGATACAGACTTTCTTCAGAAATTAACTATTCCGACCGCTTGAAAGCTGACACTAGCTGTTATGGACAATGGAATGCCTCCAATCTATTTAGGACACGAACTCATAGTTACGGTATCCACACATCCTGCACTATCGAAGTCAGGAACTCAGAAGGTTTCTTCTTAGCCGCAGCTTGAATTGGAACGAAACGATGACTGTAAGAGAATTTCCTTGGAATCAAACCATACGGTATCCAGAAGAAAAGTTTTCTTCTCTTCCCGAGTTACGCTCACATAAGCGCTTGACTCATTTACTAAAAATTTCGACTGAAGCAAACAGAGTTGTTTTATAAAACAGGTTGACTTTCAGTCCAAGGAATCTAGAAACGATTTTTTTTTTCCTTGCAACCGAATCCAGGAAAAACTCTAAAATAATAGCAAAGCATTCTCTCATTAAATCGGTTCCATAACTTGAAAGTACAATAGTTCCATTTAATGAAAATTCTTTTCAATGGGGGTTTCTAATGACAATAGTTTGAAAATACGACTATCCCAAAAGATTAATTCACCCCAACTTATATACGACCTTACTCAATGCACGACACTCCAATAAAGCGGAATCTCATTCTCTGATATTTAAAAGTTACGAGTTTTGAAAGTGAGAGTAGAAGTGTTACTTTGTTGGAACTAGCCATTCGTGCAATCAAGATCTCACAAACTTCTATTATCGTGCTTGAGTTCGGCTCCGTTAAGACAAAACAATTGGGTTCGTTCGAGGAAGGGATCGGGAAGGACATTGGGCCGAAATGAAAGCGGAAATTTTATTTTAAAAGTTTTCTTTGACCGCTAATCTATTCGATCCAATTCTCTTCCTTTCCATCCTTTTCTCGAATTAGTCCAAGATGAAACTTCAAGGTTAAAACAAAGGTTTGTATTTCGTGATGAAAAATAGACACGACTTGATTGTCTCAAGAGACTACACAAAGGTTGTAGGATTCACTATCAAGGACTCATGTGTCATACAGTCATTGTCCAATCATTTAGTCTCAGACCGTCCTACAGTTCATCCTCAGATATTCTTCCATCATACGGGTGTAGTAGGTAAAAAGGTAAAGACATTATAGGTACTCAACTCATTGGATTCTTAGAAAAGCATCGTGTGCTGGATCACAATCGGACAATTCCGAATTCTCAGCACATACTTGATTTATCGACATTTAACCATAGGTCAATAGAATGGAGAATTAGCATTGACCCATCCGATGGATCAAAGCCACAACAACTTACTGTTGATCTTAACGAATTCAAGATTAACGATTGGAGTTTCACTTCAGTAGCGGAAGCTTGAAGGCTATAACATTCGAAGGATGATTTCCCAAACATGGCTTTTTCGGAGTTTTCTAAGTCAACGACTTGTCCAATTTCAGCGTTCTTCCTAAATCAACTAGGCTTGAACTTTGATACCTATCTTTCATAGATTCTTGATCACTCAGATCCTAAGGAGATGCAATTTCGATATTAGGATTCTTACTAAGATGACATAAGGTTTTCTTTAGAAGTTACGATTTAGTGCCATCCTATGCAATCCTGGTTTCTCGATTAACTTCAATGTAGTAATTATTCTCGGATTAGTCACGAAATTGAAATTGTGGTGGCACCAGGGGATTTTTGAAAACAAAAATTATTTCGGGAATCACACGAGCACACCATAAGTGTCTTCGTATTGATTCGTTGAATTTATCATTTAGAACTTTCCTTGGTCCAGCCTCTTTCCGAACTTCCGCGACTATCCAGACATAATTCTTACATTACATTAATCAATATAGCTTCAAAACGGGTTCTAGAAGTCTAAACTGACTGATTGGAGGTCCTTTTACCAATTTCCCGAATAACAGGGAGGTCCACATTCCACGAATGTTTAGAGTTTACGGTTCAGATTCCAAAACAGAGGTACAATTCAAAATACAATTGAAGATACGGTTCACAACCCATTCATCGGTGTAGATAATTTCGTTAGCTTTCCAACGCCTCTCGGAACATAAAAATCGGAGTTTTGGAGCAGGAGTTACGAACAAATGAGTCGGAAGACTAACGAGAATTTCTCACAGACCGTGATCGGAATGCTTCCAGCAGCGGATTGAAATAAGGTCACTTCTACCGATTCCAAAAACTAATCTTCTTTGAAGGATTTGATTCATGATTCCTGATCGGGACTTAACCTGATCGGCACATTATGACTCTGCTAGACAATACTGGCAACGGAGTATCTTTACTCAGTTAGCTTTATCATCTGTCACAAGGTGACTCTGAAGAAGAATAATCGGGATCTGTACTTGAAATTTCCTGGAGGGACTTCCTCAACTGATACCTAAACTGGGATTGACTTACTCCAGAAGGCGAGATTTATGATGAAAACGATATTTCAAAAACTGATACGCTGACTAAATAAATTCAGGGTTTTCGGGTGTTATCTAGTCTGATAGCTTTCAGTACACTGACATTGCTATTGCCCAAGGCTTCGCCTGATTTTTACTCCTTGATAAGATCTACGACGTTTCATGCCGCGATTCACTAGCCGCATTCGATTCATTTACTGAACAGCCGCCCACAGTTTCTTCGAACCATCGCGGATGTCCATCATGGTTTCCAGATGCCATATGTAGCCCTCTGCTGCTGCTACACGCTCTGATGAAACGAGAAGGCAGAGAATCCTATGGTGTAGGGTCTTGGACATTTTCGGGGCTGAGGCAACTATCTGTCATAATTTTCAGTACTTTACATGAAACATTGAGTGGATCCTGACTCAATACGTCACATAATATACTAAAAAGATCTGACACATAATTGTCTAAGTCCCTAGCTGACTCGATCCTATGTTCTCGACCCGAAGGTCACTACGTCCGACAAGGCCGAACCGCTCTGATACCAAATGTAACACCCCGGTATTTCTTTAACAAAGAAATACCTAAATATACAATTTGGTACAAATCAGAGTATAAAAATTCCTGTTCAGATATACATCTTTACAAGAAACAGCGGAAACTAATAAATCAAATAATACAAGCTCGAGTCATACGACCGAATACAGATACAGCTACAGAAGAACAAGGACAACTATAAATGAATCAATCTTCACTCTTCTCCTCGAAACCGACATACCAACTGTGCCGCCTGCTGTCCTTATAACCTGTTCTCTGTAAAAACAACAAATATGGATTGGGTGAGACAACTTGTCTCAGTGAGTCCTACCGTGCCCCCTCACTGACACTCGGTTCAATTATTAAACCGTTACAACAAAATTTGACATAACAATGTCTTATTGATTAATCGAAATGCCGACCGTGCAACAACCACTAATCCCGGCAATTAGTGTTCTTAATTATGTTTTTAATAGCTTAGCTCAACCGACTGCACAACTGCTAATCCCGGTAGCTATAGCTTAACATCGGCCGACTGCACAACTGCTAATCCCGACAATGTTCTCAATTATGTTTTTTTTTTTTAATAGCTTAGCTCAACCGACTGCACAACTGCTAATCCCGGTAGCTACAGCTTAACATCTGCCGACTGCACAACTGCTAATCCCGGCAATGTTACTTATAACCATTAACTTAGCACAAGCCGACTGCACCACTGCTAATCCCGGCAACCCGTGAGTTGACCACGCCAAAACACATCCAGGGCCTAGGTAAGGGGTCATGACTACCCTCCCTAGTATGCTACTTGTCGGGTCGTCACCCAACGCAATACGTATGACAATACGCATCAATTTCTCGAGAGTTAGATAATATATATCTTTCCGATCACCAAAGGATCAATCATATAATCTTTTTAGATAAGTTATATCTTATCAATCTATAACCCGTTTTGATGAATTTATAAACATCCGGCATTATAATCATTTTGTAACGTATTATTGACTTATAACCCGTTTTGATGAATTTATAAACATCCGGCATTATAATCATTTTGTAACGTATTATTGACTTATAACCCGTTTTGATGAATTTATAAACATCCGGCATTATAATCATTTTGTAATGTATTATTGACTTATAACCCGTTTTGATGAATTTATAAACATCCGGCATTATAATCAAATTCAATTAACATATATAAACATATATATTCAGTCAGTCCATCAGACGGCGTACCCACACGTATACTAGGGTTTCGATTTTTCAATCAAATATGCTTTTGAAACTCTTTTTCAAAATCATGAGTTAAATAAGTTCAAAATACGGTTGTCAATAAGGCAATATCCTTAAAGTGGGTTGGGGAGAAAATTAGAAATGATTCGGGATCGAAAGGAGCGACGAAATGAGAAATCGGAGTCCGGTAACAGCAGCTCACGCACGGTCCGTGCCCAGGGGCGCACGACCCGTGCGGCCTGTTCTGTTACTGAATTCTAGTTTCTCATTCCGCTTTCCATTTCTCGCCCAAATCGAATTCCGATCGTTCTCCAACCTGAAAACGGATTTAATAAACAACATTCCAGACCATATTCCAGTGAAAGCACTTAAAATCACAATTTCGCAAATTGTTCAACAATTCAATAAAAACCGTAAAAACGCGATATTGCTCAAAAACGGTTTTCGGTTCCAAAATCTTTCGAAAATTGATAATTGCCTTATGACTCAAAACCGATATAATTTCAAGACACATAAAAATATCCCTATCCGTGAGTAGAACTCACCCGGTTGACGATCCCGCGAGAAATCACGCCGGAACACGAACGGCCGGATTGTAACCACTCGAACAATCCCCGTAGTCACGTACACGCTCCTAGTGCCTCCGCATCTGAACTCGATGGGTCCCACATGCACCATCAGTAACTCGATAAAATCCTTGCTACTGAACACTCATCCGGTACTTGAGTTGACGACCCTCGAGAATTATGACGAATCGAACTCAATTTCGACGAGCGGGCATACTAGCTTCAAATTTCCATTTCCCAGAATCAGGACCCAGTTTTGCAATAAGCATAAGTTGGTCAATCCGTGACCAAATATACTCAAATCAGTGCCCATTGTGAAGATAATTTCGTCTACTTTCAAATGGAAAAAGTTTCACGCGCATGCATCCAGTAGATTGAGAGATATCACCGAAACTATGTGACTGGTCCAGGACAATGTTTGATTCTGAAACCGTAACTTGTGGACAGGATATCTCTCCCATTTCTCCATTAAATCATACGGTTCTTGTGCCCAAAATGAATATCTTTGTGTCTAGTTTCCAGAGGGACAAGAATCACGATCATCGGAGTTGTTTGCAGGGAGATACGATGAAATCACTGAAGGTATACCATACGGGTTTTACCCAGAATTTTTTGTTGAACTTGCATCTTCATCTTCTAACTTGGAATCCCAGCTCCATCCTTCTTCTACTCGAAAATGGTGGATGGTGGATTTGAAAGAACTCAGAACAAAAGAGGTATGAATTGATAGAGGAGAAGAAATGATGGAAAGAGGTGGTGAGAAAAAGTACATGCATCAAGGATTGAGGAGCTTCACTCTCCCTCTCCTCCTTCTTCCACTCTCACGTTTTTGCCTCCCCCCCTTCAGCCCCCTTCTCATTTTATTAAATATGTTTTCAGCAACTGAGGGAGTGTGAGGAGGAACATATATATATATATAAATCCAGCTGAGGGTTTAATGGGGCTAATTTACCAAACTACCCTTATTTCAAATTTCACTTAACTTTTACTTTCAATCAAACAACCAATCTCTAATGCCCATTCTCCTATTGTTAGCGATTGATTAATTTGAGTACATTAAGTCGACTAACACCTGTATCCATGACCACTTACTAGATTGGTCCAATGATACTTAGTGAAATGACTATTTTACCCTTCAACTTAAACTCTTCATTAATTCATGGCTAAGCCATAATTAATTAGAGAATGCGATTTATTTGACAATTTCCTCGACTATTCTTCGCCGAGACACGACCAATTATTCCCATAAATAATTAAATCGGTCTTAGGCTTCATAGTACGAATTTTTAAAAATTAGGGATGTTACACGAAAAGTGACAGAAACTTTTGCGTCACAAAATGCACTATGGTCGCGACGCGCCCATTGGCAGAAAGGTTGGAAACAGCTTTTCTAAAACCCCGTTTTTCCCCGGTTCGCTCCCAAATTGTCACCGAGACATTCCGTGACTTCCGAAGTTTAAAAACAGAAATTTAGCAACACATTCCAGACTATATTCCAGCGAAAGCATTTAAATACACAATTCATGAATTGCTTAATATTTCGATAAAAACCGTAAAACGCTATTTTTCTCAAAAGCGGTTTCCGACCCGAAAATATTTAAAAATCAGTTTTTTCACCGAGAAACAAGATGTGTTATAATTTCAGAAGAATATATTTTCCCTAATCCGTGAGTAGAACTCACCGAAGCGTAGAAATCCCGAGAGTTGAGCCGTGAGACGAAGTCACCGAACCGAAATCAACGAACTATCCCCGCTAGAAACTGAACCGTGCAAGACAACAGCCGTTCTTCAGTCCAGCTCGAATCCAGCGACCTCAAAACACCAATCTCTCTCTCTCAAAACGAAATGCTGGCTCAGACTCTTACATCCAGCAGCTCCCACTTTGCATGCAACACACAAATTGGTCAATACTTCATCTTCTTTCTTTTGGAAGCTCTAAGGTACAAACATGGCAAATGGAGTTAGGGGAGGAATGAGGGGCTGAGGCTAGGCTCATTAGAAAGAGCACAAGGAATGGAATGAAGAGATGGAAGAAACACTTACATGCAACAAGCTTTGGAGATGGATCCTTCTTCTTCCTTCTTCTTCTCTCTCTCTCGACTTTCCCCCTCTTTTCTCTTCTCTCCAAATTTCTGTTTTCCTTTTCTTTCTTTCAGTCCTCAATGTTAAGTGAGAGAGAGTGAGGGTTGTCTTGTTTCAGCTGGGGCTGAGGGTGTTATGATTGGGGAAATGACCATAATGCCCTTAGCTCATAAAACCATGTTTTTTAGGCCAAGATCCCCACTAACTCTACGGTTATTTACTCGGCATCAAATTTCTCGACTCGACCAATTCCAAATTGCGAATTATTAGCTCCTTCGACTAGCAATTAAATAAAATCCACTTAAATGCAATTTTAAAAATTAGGGATGTTACAATCACCCCAACTTTTAAAATTTTGTCCTCAAAATTGAAAAGACATACCTCCATTGAAAAGATATGGATATCAAGTCCGCATGTCGTCTTCCAACTCCCAGGTAGCCTCTTCGATCGAGAAGCCATCCCAAAACACTTTGACAATGGGGATGATCCTTGTCCGTAGCGTCTTCTCACCACGTTCCAAGATGTAACTAGGATACGGTTGGAATGACAAATCCGGTCGAAGATCGATCGTATCAACACTCAACGGCTGATGCGGATCGGGAACATACTTCCTCAATTGAGACACATGATAGACGTTATGGAGGTTCGATAAGGCAGGAGACAATGCGAGACGATAGGCAACTGGCCCAATCCGCTCGATGATTTGGAAAGGTCCAACATATCGAGGACTGAGCTTCTTTGCTCGCAAGGCTCTACCGGTACCTATGGTTGGGGAAACCTTCAAGAATACATGATCGCCAACATCAAATGCCAACGGCCTCCTTTGGTTGTCAGCATAGCTCTTTTGCCGACTCTGACTAACCTTCATCCTATCTCGAATTAACTTGATCTTCTCGGTAGTCTCCCGAACCATATCGGGTCCCAAAAACCTATCTTCACCAATGTCCCACCAACACAACGGAGTTCTACACTTCCTACCATAAAGTGCTTCAAACGGTGCCATTCCAATACTGGAGTGGTAACTGTTGTTGTAGGCGAATTCTATTAATGGAAGATGATTCTCCCAGTTTCTTCCGCTATCGAGCACACAAGCCCTAAGCAAGTGCTCAAGAGTTTGAATAGTCCTCTTCGTTTGACCATCAATCTGAGGATGATAAGCAGTGCTGACTAGCACTTTTGTCCCCAAGGAATCATTCAATGCCTTCCAAAACCGGGAAGTAAACTTAGGATCTCTCTCTGAAATAATACTAGTTGGAACCCCATGCAGTCTGACAATGTTCTTCACATATTCATCGGCTAATCTGGAAACTTTCAAATTTGAGCGAACGGGAATGAAGTGGGCAGATTTTGTCAATCGATCCACTACTACCCAGATGGATTCATTACCGGTTTGCAACCGTGGCAAACCCATAACAAAATCCATAGAGATATCTTCCCATTTCCAAACAGGTATATCAAGCTGTTGCAACTGACCAGCAGGTCTTCGGTTGCAACTCGACCGATTCCGAATTGCGAATTATTAGCTCCTTCGACTAGCAATTAAATAAAATCCACTTAAATGCTATTTTAAAAATTAGGGATGTTACATTAAACTTCAAGCAGTATTATGTTGCAACATAAGTAATTTCATGTTATGGTTTGCATACAAACCGAGTAATTGTTGTACTGAGTGTGAAAAACAATCAAAGTATTAAGTATAGACCTAAGTGTCTAAGTATCAAGAGTAGACCTAAGTGTCTAAGATCAAGTATAAGAAGAAAGAATACGACCTTGTGTCGAGTAACGGGCTTAATGTCCGAGATAATAATAAAAGATATTGAGGGGGATGACGATCCCGAGTTTATGTAGCATACTTAGCTGGGGGGAGTCATGAATCCAAAGCTAGGGCCCTAGCATTATTCGGTATAGCTATACGAGTTGGGGTTTCCGTTGAAATTAGGTATTCTAGAATACCTGGAATTATTTCTCGGATTATGCTAAGCCACAGACAAGATTAAAAGACAGACATGAACAAGAATAGTTCATAGACAAGGAAAACACCGAGAGAGGAATTGTGAGGGGGTGTGAAAGAACTCACTGAGATTTGTAATCTCACTGTTTTTATGTGGTGTTTTCAGATGTGCAGGGTAAAACAAAGAAAATTGAGGAGAAGTGGTATAGGCCTTAGCTACTTAGTTAGAGGGAAGATCCTTTGGTGATCTTTATGATGTACAGTAAAACACAGATTCTTGTCCGACCAATCTCTTAGTTACTGAGATGATGTTTGGTAGTCAACACTACCGTGTTGCATGGATTAACTCTAACTTTTGTTTCAGCCAAGTAAGATCCTTCGGGATAGTCATGATTCTCAAATAGGTTTCCTTTCCTAAGAAACACATTTTTCCAACGCTATGAAGCCAAACTAGTAAGTTATTAGTACGCTTGCCATTTTGACAAGTAGTACCACCCAGTGTTCATTAGACTAGTTACCTTATCAAAAACTCTGAGTTGGGTTCCTATCAAGAAGGGACTAATAATTCATGTCAATGAAAGTTGTAACACCCCCTTTTACTAAATATAATTAAACACGCAATTATCAGAGTCACCGCGAGGGCGCTACATTTTTCACCACATAAAAACTCCAATTGATTTAAAATAAATCCTCAAACATATCAATAATTAATCTCTAAGCAATGGAATCATAAACACATTTAACATCTCCAAAAATAATTAAACATTAAACCAAAACTCCAAAAAGGAACAGTAATAGTTCGAAAGCGGTAACTAAAACCCTCCCCGGTGCTACGCATCAGAGCTGACACAGACCCAACGAGAAGGAAAATACACCTAGCAATCCTCCACGAGTGCTAACGGTCACCTGCAGCGTTGCCACATAAGAGCAACATTCCAAGCAGAAGGGGTGAGCTTAACAGAAATAATAAGTAAATGATAGCAGTATATAAGCAGCGGTAAATTACAGTAACACAACAAATCAACACATCATAGCTCCAACAGTATATTTATATATTTATATATATATATATGTATCTTTATTCACGTACCAATCTTAACAGCATTTATATATATAAAAATTATACATATAATAACATACAACAACTTATTTATTTATATAGTAACATACAACAACTTCCACAATCTATAGTTATATGCATACATATACACATGTATATCAACATTCACACACGGCACAATTTCCATCAGAATAAGACACCAAAACACGTTACATATGTATATATGGACTATGCAACAATGCAACCCCTCTGGGCATATGCATGCGGTACCGATCTCGTAAAATAAGCCACAACGGACAAGAGGCCGAAGCCTATACCACCCAAAAAGAGTCTCAAAGAGGCCGAAGTCTATACCACCAAGAAAATGCATTATGACAATGCGACTCATGACTCATGCACCAGTTACACAAACTCTAAGCATTTAATTAATAAACACTATACCATCCTGTCTCGTTATAAATCATTTCATAAAAATACCACGGGTTGTAGCATCACAGCTACCTCGTAATTCTCACCTGTTCACAGCATCATAGCTGCCACATTTCACACTTAAGAGGCAACACCTTTTAAATTTGAGAAGAACAGCACACTTATATTTTAAGTAAACAGCACACTTAAATTTAAGAGAACAGCACACTTAAACTTGAGAAAACAGCACACTTTAATTGAGAAAACAGCACATTTAAATTCACAGTGACAGCGCCATAAAAATACAGTGACAGCGCCTAACAAAAAAGAAACAGTGACAACACCTTTAAAATATACGGAAACAGCACCTTTAAAATAGGGAAAACAGCGCCTTGAAAAATACAAAAACAGCACCTTTAAAAATAAGGGACAGCACCTTTAGAATACAAGAAAAACAACACATTTAATCTTGTGAAAAACAGCAACATTTATTAAAAAAACAGCAACATTTTAAAACCAAACAGCAACATTAATAAACGAATTAGAACAGCAAACAGCACACAATCAACTTGGGGCGGCCATCTTGGCGCCCTACACCGAGCCATGTTCCGAAGACGCACACGCACCACGCACTTGGGCAGCCACCTTGGCGCCCTTGTGCGCAACACCACAACAATACATCACAATACATCAATTCAATCAATAACAACAACATCTCAATTCAATCAACAATACATCAATTCAATTGTAACACCCCGATAAATTCTAATATATAGAACTACCGAAATGCCCTAAATGGCATACATCAGAGTAACTTCCTGTTATTGAAATATTGAACACATCTAAAACTTTTGGCAATACATAACATCGGGTTCTCTGGACCTCATAAACTTCCTTGAAAATGCTTAAGTTCAAACTTAAGACTCATACATAATCCTGGTGTTCAATAATCCAAAAACATAAAGTAGCGGAAACGATTTTACAACTTGACAATGGAAGTTATACAATCAGAACATAGAAACCATAAACGGAAACAAGGTCTAAAACATTAAACTAGGTCTTCAATGACTCCAAGAGTCACACCAGCTAACCATGCTTTACCGCCTTTGCTTTCCCCTGCTTCTCTGTAAAAACCACAAATATGAAGGGTGAGATAAACATTATCTCAGTGAGTCCTATCGAGACCCCTTACTACTCTAGCGGTTCATTATGCCTTGTTTTGAACTCGTGGTCCTAAAAAGCAACCACGTGGAAATACATTCAGTTCCTGTAACCTTCATGCTCATGGCCCTCCTAAGCGACACATGAAGCATGCAATCTTTGTTCCATGTTTTTAGCATAACACCTCAGTCTACCTATTTTATAGGCATTCTCTTGACCTTTTGGTGAACCCATCCCGCTATTTCTAGTGGGTGAAACAATCTTGAGTCTAGGTTTTGGGGCTCATGACTTCCCCTCCCCTAGTATGCTAACCTCTTAGGGTCGTCACCCTTTTTCCTCTTGTATTTATTATACATTTTCAGTCTGTGTACCCGCAATGGGCTGTTAGTCATTCCAGTCAAGTACCATGTACCATATCAGTCAATTTCAGTGTATAATATCAGTCAAGTACCGTGTACCATATCAGTCAATTACAGTGTATAATATCAGTCAAGTACCGTGTACCATATCAGTCAATTACAGTGTATAATATCAGTCAAGTACCGTGTGTTATTATCACTCTTTGACATTTGCACTCTCGCGTTCTCTAAGAGCGGTTTTCCATTTTTATTCATAACACACAATCTTTCTATCGAACATGCTCAATCTCATATTATTGTTACCTTTTCATTATTGTGGGACCTTGGGGAATGGATTAGAAGAGGATTGGGATCATTTGGAATGGATAAAATGCACTTTGAAATTGAAGGTCAGAAAATCTCACACGACCCGTGCGTGTAGGCGCACGGCCCGTGCGTGGTTGAACAGTTTGTAGAAATTTTTCCAGGAAGATACGCACGACCCGTGCGACTAAGCGCACGATCCGTGCGTTAGCTACCAGATTTACAGAAAGTTTCAGAGACTTACGCACGACCCGTGCTACTGGGCACACGATCCGTGCGCATTTTAAAAATACAGTTCATGTCGTATCAGATGGAGGCGCACGACCCGTGCCCAGAGGCACACGATCCGTGTGGCTCCATCAGTTTCCAGAAAACAGATTTTTCAAGGGGTTATTCCATTCCATTCCGATTCCAACTTCCCTTCCGATCGAGGCCCAAACTCAAACACGCATTAAAACACAATATTATAGCAATCCAATCCAGCACACCCAACAATCAGTCAAGAAATTCATAGTTCAATCATGAGCTTTGGGAAAACGGTTTTCAATATAATTCTTTCGATACCAGAAACGTGTGACAATAATTTTCAAAAGTGAAGACTCGAAAAACGAACACGTTCCCTAAGCGAGTTATAGAACTCACCCGAAGTGATGAAAATCACTAAAACGACGAATCTAGCAGTCGACTCGTTCGAATAGCCTCACGAACCGCCTCCGACTCGCTCCAAAACTGAACCGAACTTCCCAAGGAACTAAGACTCGAACTCAGCAACTCGAATGAGCTTCAAACAGGTTTGTTGCTTTGATGTGAGCTGTGGTACTGAATATAGGACTATAACAAAGACATGCAACTATTTGGAGCATCAACACTCCATTTTTGAGCTTGGAGCTTCAAAGGTGCACAAATGGTGATTTGCGATAGAGTGGGTTGATGGAAGATTTCTGGGCATCAATGTATAGAGGGAGAAGAATGGTGAACAATGGTGGGTTCAGATCTTACATGCATCAAGTTTCCATGGAACTCTTCTCTCTTCCAAGCCCTCTCTCTCTCGCGAGCTCTCCTCTTTCTCTCTACTCCTCACTTCAGTTTTTCTTTCTTATTTCTGAACTTCCACAAATTAAAGTGGGTAAGGAGGACTTAGGGTCAGCTGGTCACTTAAACTAGGGAATTTACCCAAATACCCCTTAGCTACTAATTCTATTACTTGGGACATTTTATTACCTATGAAGCTTAACTTAACTCATTACTCCTAACACTTACTCAAACAATTATTCACTTAACAAGCATAATTATCCGAATATTATAATAAATATATATAACCTCTCGCTAATTTTTAATAATTGAAATTAGCCAATTAGGGGATGTTACAATCACCCCAACTTCTAAAATTTTGTCCTCAAAATTGACAAAACATACCTTACTCGAACAAATACGGATATTTCTCCCGCATGCTCTCCTCTATTTCCCATGTCGCTTCGTCAGGTGACACACCGTCCCAAAGCACCTTGACAATAGGAATTGACCTCGTCCGGAGCGTTTTCTCGCCACGTTCGATGATCCTGATTGGGGTAGGATGATAAGATAGATCCGTTCTGATGTCAATCGCTTCATGGCTTAATGGTTGATTCGGATCATGAATATATTTCCTTAGCTGCGATACATGAAACACATCATGTAATCTGGACAATTCTGGAGGTAAGGCAATGCGATACGCTACCGGCCCAACTCGCTCGATAATCTGGAAGGGTCCGACATACCGAGGACTGAGCTTCTTTGCTCGCAAAGCAATACCGGTCCCAATGGTTGGAGAAAGTTTCAAAAAGACATGATCTCCTTCTTCGAATTCTAGCGGCCTTCTCCTCTTATCCGCATAACTCTTTTGCCGACTCTGCGCGGCTTTCATCCTTTCTCTGATTTGACGGATCTTCTCCGTAGTCTCCCGGACTAAATCTGGTCCCAACAATCTCTGCTCACCTACATCCCACCAACACAATGGTGTTCTGCACTTCCTTCCATACAATGCTTCATATGGAGCCATTCCGATACTAGAATGATAACTGTTGTTGTATGAGAATTCCACCAATGGAAGGTGATCCTCCCATCTGCCTCCACTATCGAGTACACAAGCTCTCAACATATCCTCCAATGTCTGGATTGTCCTCTCAGTCTGCCCGTCTGTCTGAGGATGGTAAGCAGTGCTAACACACACTTTTGTTCCCAACGCCATGTTCAATGCTCTCCAAAATCGAGATGTAAACTTGGGATCTCGATCACAGATGATACTTGTAGGGATTCCATGCAACTTAACAATATTCTTGAGATATTCATCTGCTAACCTAGCAACCTTGTGAGTCGAACGCACTGGAATAAAATGAGCGGACTTGGTCAGGCGATCCACCACTACCCAAATAGAATCATTTCCGGTTTGGGACCGCGGCAATCCCATGACAAAATCCATAGATATGCTTTCCCATTTCCATTCAGGTACATTCAACGGTTGTAACTGGCCGCCTGGCTTCCGGTGCTCTATCTTAACCTTTTGACACGTCAAGCATCGAGACACAAACTCTGCTATATCCACTTTCATACCTGGCCACCAGTACAATTGCTTCATATCTCGATACATCTTGGTAGACCCAGGATGTATTGAGAACTGACTCTTATGAGCCTCCTCTAAAACTTGCCTCTTCACATCCTCATCATTTGGCACACAGATTCTGCCATCAAAACAAATTACACCATCACCGTCTTCGGTGTAGTTCGGCAATCTCTTCTGCGCTTGCAGTTCTACATCACCTTCTTGGGCTGAGCGAATTAGATTCCTCAATGAACTTGAAATCTGAATGTGACTCAACACCAACCTGTTCCTTCTTGTCTTAACGCTCAAATTGAGGTCTCTGAATGATTCCAACAATGACATCTCGTGCATCATCAGCTTTGCAGTATGGATAGACTTTCTGCTTAAAGCATCGGCAACAACATTAGCCTTACCAGGATGATACTTCAATTCGAAATCATAATCCTTCAGGAATTCTACCCATCTCCTCTGCCTGTTGTTCAACTCCTTTTGGTCAAACAAATACTTGAGACTTTTGTGGTCACTAAAGACTTCGAAACGAGACCCATACAGGTAATGTCTCCAAATCTTTAGGGCAAACACAATCGCCGCCAACTCTAAATCATGAGTCGGGTAATTCTCTTCATGTGGCTTCAACTGCCTGGAGGCATAAGCAACCACTTGTTGATTCTGCATTAGGACACATCCTAAACCCTTACCAGAAGCGTCGCAATAGATTTGGAATCCTACTGACGGATCAGGAAGAATCAGGATAGGTGCAGAAGTCAAACGACCCTTCAATTTCGTGAAACAATTTTCACAGTCAGAGTCCCAAACAAACGGCTGACCCTTGCGAGTTAACCGAGTGAGTGGAAGAACCAACTGGGAAAATCCTTGAATGAATCTTCGATAGTACCCAGCTAATCCTAAGAAACTTCTTACCTCAGTAACCGTAGACGGCTGCTCCCAGTCTACCACAGCTTCGATCTTACTGGGATCCACAGCAACACCTGTCCTAGATATTACGTGGCCCAGAAACTTAACTTCTGGCATCCAAAAATCACATTTGGACGGCTTAGCATACAACTTCTTCTCTCGGAGTACGGTCAGAACCATTCGGAGATGTTGCACATGCTCCTCAATCGTCTTAGAGAACACCAAGATATCATCGATGAACACTACCACAAACTGATCCAGATAAGGATTAAAAATTCGATTCATATAATCCATGAATACAGCTGGAGCATTGGTCAAACCGAAGGGCATCACTACGAATTCATAGTGTCCATATCTCGTACGGAAAGCGGTCTTCGGGACGTCCAAAGCTCGAACCCTGATTTGGTGATAACCGGACCTTAAATCAATCTTTGAAAATACAGAAGCTCCCCTCAACTGATCTAGCAAATCATCAATTCTCGGTAGAGGGTACTTGTTCTTGACAGTCACTTTATTCAACTGACGATAATCGATACACAATCTCATACTTCCGTCCTTCTTCTTGACAAGCAACACTGGAGCACCCCATGGTGAGGCACTCGGCCGGATGAACCGCTTGGAAATTAGTTCTTCCAGTTGAACTTTCAATTCCCTCAACTCTAATGGCGACATTCGATATGGGGCTATAGAAATAGGTCCAGTGCCTGGAACCAATTCTATAGAAAATTCCACCTCACGATCCGGAGGAAATGAAGGAACTTCATCGGGAAACACCTCAAGAAATTCATTAACAACTTGCACAGAAGATAAATCCTGACCAGTCTCAGTGGATGCAGACAGCATCATGACGTAAGCTTCCGCGCCTTGGAATAGATAGTTACTGGCCGATGTGAAAGAAATAACAGCTTCAGAATTTGGCGGTTGTAGCTCCACTGATTCGGAGGCAAAACCGATAGTTCGATGGAAGCAATCTATAGTCACATGGTTGGCCGTCATCCAACTCATTCCTAGGACGACATCCATGCCCTTCATTGGTAAACAAATGAAGTCTACTACAAAATTCCTGTCTCCTATGGATAGAAGACAATTTTCACATATCGCTTGAGTCTGAACACTACCCTCAGCAGCAGTCTTAATGGAGATTGGTTGAGGCAAGGGAGTTAAAGCCAATCCCAACCGTTCGGCACAAACTTTTGATATAAAACAATGAGTCGCACCTGAATCATATAAAATACTAACGGAGTTATTAAAAAGAGATCCCATACCCCTTAGTAGATTATCTGACGGTGTGACCTTCTGGGCGTCTAAGGTGTAAACTCTCCCATGAGTTGTAGTAGCAGCAGGGTTACTTCCTTGACTCTTCTCTTTCTCTGGGCAGTCCCGTGCAAAATGGCCGTCTTTCTTGCAGAAATAACACTGGTTGGATCCCATCTGGCACTTACCCTGATGGTACTTTCCACAGTTGGAACACGTACTGAATTTTGAGGAGTTCGATGACTGAACCTGTTTCCCTTTGTTGTAGTTGTGTCTGGGACCCGTCTGATGGTTAGATGATCCAACATTCTTCTTATTCTGATGGAATACTTTTCTGCTTGCATATAACCTCTTCAAGTCACTCTCAGCTATGTGTGCTTGTTGAACCATGGCAGCATAGTTAGTATAGGCAAAAGAACTCAAACTCTGAGCAATGTCTTCCCTTAGCCCATACTTGAACCTTTCGGTTTTCCACTTGTCATTGGGAGCATACCCGGCCAAACCGAAGAATTGATATAACTCTTCAAACTTAGCCGCGTACTGACCCACAGTTGAACTTCCTTGAGTGAGAGTCAGAAACTCGTTCTCCTTGTCGAACCTCATGGCTGTCGGAAAGAACTGCTCCAAAAATACCTGCTTGAAATGTTCCCAAGTCTGGGGAGTACCCAGAGTTACCATCATGGCTTTGGCATTAGTCCACCAGTTGTTAGCTTCTCCTTTCAGCATATGAGTTGCCAATCTCAACTTGTCATCATCAGTTACTTGCATAGCTACGAAGATCTTCTCTATATCATCTAGCCAATGCTGAGCTTCCATAACATCCGGTCCTCCTCGGAACTCAGACGGCTTCATTTTTAGGAATTCAGAGAAAACCCTCCTTGGGTCAGCTTGAGGCTCAGGGACTTGCTGGGGCTGAGCTTGAGCATTCTGTTGCATCTGCAGCATATCTTCCATCATCTTCTGTTGCCTCTCGATCACGTTCTGCATCCATGCAGAATGCGGATCAACTGGTGGGTTATTCCTCGATCCTCCTGCCATAATTCTGCAAATGATACACCAAGTATTAAGTTGATCAGTCTCAATGTCTCTTAGTATCACAAGAAGCAAGATAGCAGAGTTACTCGAGGGACAAAACCACCCTAACTGTCTAAGCCCGACTAGGTCGAACTGCTCTGATACCATAATGTAACACCCCGATAAATTCTAATATATAGAACTACCGAAATGCACTAAATGGCATACATCAGAGTAACTTCCTCTTATTGAAATATTGAACACATCTAAAACTTTTGGCAATACATAACATCGGGTTCTCTGGACCTCATAAACTTCCTTGAAAATGCTTAAGTTCAAACTTAAGACTCATACATAATCCTGGTGTTCAATAATCCAAAAACATAAAGTAGCGGAAACGATTTTACAACTTGACAATGGAAGTTATACAATCAGAACATAGAAACCATAAACGGAAACAAGGTCTAAAACATTAAACTAGGTCTTCAATGACTCCAAGAGTCACACCAGCTAACCATGCTTTACCGCCTTTGCTTTCCCCTGCTTCTCTGTAAAAACCACAAATATGAAGGGTGAGATAAACATTATCTCAGTGAGTCCTATCGAGACCCCTTACTACTCTAGCGGTTCATTATGCCTTGTTTTGAACTCGTGGTCCTAAAAAGCAACCACGTGGAAATACATTCAGTTCCTGTAACCTTCATGCTCATGGCCCTCCTAAGCGACACATGAAGCATGCAATCTTTGTTCCATGTTTTTAGCATAACACCTCAGTCTACCTATTTTATAGGCATTCTCTTGACCTTTTGGTGAACCCATCCCGCTATTTCTAGTGGGTGAAACAATCTTGAGTCTAGGTTTTGGGGCTCATGACTTCCCCTCCCCTAGTATGCTAACCTCTTAGGGTCGTCACCCTTTTTCCTCTTGTATTTATTATACATTTTCAGTCTGTGTACCCGCAATGGGCTGTTAGTCATTCCAGTCAAGTACCATGTACCATATCAGTCAATTTCAGTGTATAATATCAGTCAAGTACCGTGTACCATATCAGTCAATTACAGTGTATAATATCAGTCAAGTACCGTGTACCATATCAGTCAATTACAGTGTATAATATCAGTCAAGTACCGTGTGTTATTATCACTCTTTGACATTTGCACTCTCGCGTTCTCTAAGAGCGGTTTTCCATTTTTATTCATAACACACAATCTTTCTATCGAACATGCTCAATCTCATATTATTGTTACCTTTTCATTATTGTGGGACCTTGGGGAATGGATTAGAAGAGGATTGGGATCATTTGGAATGGATAAAATGCACTTTGAAATTGAAGGTCAGAAAATCTCACACGACCCGTGCGTGTAGGCGCACGGCCCGTGCGTGGTTGAACAGTTTGTAGAAATTTTTCCAGGAAGATACGCACGACCCGTGCGACTAAGCGCACGATCCGTGCGTTAGCTACCAGATTTACAGAAAGTTTCAGAGACTTACGCACGACCCGTGCTACTGGGCACACGATCCGTGCGCATTTTAAAAATACAGTTCATGTCGTATCAGATGGAGGCGCACGACCCGTGCCCAGAGGCACACGATCCGTGTGGCTCCATCAGTTTCCAGAAAACAGATTTTTCAAGGGGTTATTCCATTCCATTCCGATTCCAACTTCCCTTCCGATCGAGGCCCAAACTCAAACACGCATTAAAACACAATATTATAGCAATCCAATCCAGCACACCCAACAATCAGTCAAGAAATTCATAGTTCAATCATGAGCTTTGGGAAAACGGTTTTCAATATAATTCTTTCGATACCAGAAACGTGTGACAATAATTTTCAAAAGTGAAGACTCGAAAAACGAACACGTTCCCTAAGCGAGTTATAGAACTCACCCGAAGTGATGAAAATCACTAAAACGACGAATCTAGCAGTCGACTCGTTCGAATAGCCTCACGAACCGCCTCCGACTCGCTCCAAAACTGAACCGAACTTCCCAAGGAACTAAGACTCGAACTCAGCAACTCGAATGAGCTTCAAACAGGTTTGTTGCTTTGATGTGAGCTGTGGTACTGAATATAGGACTATAACAAAGACATGCAACTATTTGGAGCATCAACACTCCATTTTTGAGCTTGGAGCTTCAAAGGTGCACAAATGGTGATTTGCGATAGAGTGGGTTGATGGAAGATTTCTGGGCATCAATGTATAGAGGGAGAAGAATGGTGAACAATGGTGGGTTCAGATCTTACATGCATCAAGTTTCCATGGAACTCTTCTCTCTTCCAAGCCCTCTCTCTCTCGCGAGCTCTCCTCTTTCTCTCTACTCCTCACTTCAGTTTTTCTTTCTTATTTCTGAACTTCCACAAATTAAAGTGGGTAAGGAGGACTTAGGGTCAGCTGGTCACTTAAACTAGGGAATTTACCCAAATACCCCTTAGCTACTAATTCTATTACTTGGGACATTTTATTACCTATGAAGCTTAACTTAACTCATTACTCCTAACACTTACTCAAACAATTATTCACTTAACAAGCATAATTATCCGAATATTATAATAAATATATATAACCTCTCGCTAATTTTTAATAATTGAAATTAGCCAATTAGGGGATGTTACATCAATTATCCACACAACAATTCAATCAATAACAACAACATCTCAACTTAATCAACGGCACATCAATTCAAGTATCAACCCAACAATTCAATCAATAAATCGTTCGTAAAACCAAACTCCTATGATGCAAATCCTATAGGTTATTAAGAATGAAAAGAGGGTCCCCTAACTACCCATAAGCCGCCATCATAACCCATTATAAATGTTAAAACCCACCCTTACCTGATATCGAAGCGTCTTCCAAGGGAAAATTGATGAAGACAAATCACGAGTTCTCGCACGTGATTTAATTCCAGCGGGACAAGGTTTGACTCTCACGCGTACAGTTACGTAACAGCAACAACGACAATCTAAAGATCATATACTAAAAGTATTAATTTATATAAAACTTATCTCATTATACATTATATATGTGTGTGTCTCTGGACCATAAAACATAGCTTCTGAGACTTCTAGTTTCTTCAAATATAATTTCTTTTCAAGCATAACCATAAAATATGGCTACTACGTACATTGAACAGATTGCAAAAGTAAGTGCCACAAACTTAATAATAATAATAATAATATATTAGTTATTGAAGCAGTCGCCAAGCATTATTTTATTGAAAAGTCCTAGAAGAATTATTGCAATTATAACAATGAAGCAATGATATATATAAATATATATAATATCCCTTATTATATGCTCACCAGATTGAAAAACGTAAGCTGACATCCTTGAGACGTAGCAACATAGCGTGGATAAAGGTGTGTTCATAGAAGCTCGATCAAGTTTGGAATATAGTACCTCAGCTATAGGCTAGAACGGTAGCCGATTGAAAGGATCCATGGAGAGTATTGAATAGATGGTGGGAAGTGAGGGGATCTCTTGCGGTGATCCTTGACAGGGTTTAAGATTGAGGGTGAATAGGAAAAGAATCATGAATAAGGCTTATCGTAGCAGCTAGGTTATTTCATGAAGGATCTGCGTACACGAGGAGCAGAGGGTATGAGCCTGTGGGTTAGTTTCACGATTCGTTGGGCTGGGTTAGTGACAAGGGTGTATCACGTAAAAAAAAAGGAAGGGGTTGTATCAGTAAATAGCCCAATATACTAGTTTTAATTCATTTTAAAGCTCTCTTCAATAAGAACACTCATTGTAACACCTCTTTAGCTAAAAATAATTTCTAAAATTAATAACATCTAAAAGACTATTATTTATAAAAATAAAATAAATATGTAATAACAATCATATATTATCAATAGTATATAAAAATACATTTAAAAACGATTTCAACTAATTTTAACAACTCAAACACAAAATAATTTAATTCCATCAATTCAAAATAGTTCATCAAACAAAAACATGTTAAAAGATTTCCAATGCACGAAAATCGGGGTGTTACAATTCAACCCCCTAAAAAAAAATTTCGTCCTCGAAATTTCGTAAGCTAAACGCTAAAGAAAAAAAAATATTGTTTAAGAGTTCAAACAAGGGAGCATAATCAAAACCATGTCGGATTCACGAAACAGAAATGTCAAACGGCATTCATGGGAAGGAACAAGAGGTATCGACAAAACAAAGCTTAACCCGTTCAACAAAATTCTATAACTAGAAATAGTGAACACTTACTGTACAAAATTCAGGCAGAACAACAATCACATAATTGCCATATCTTAAAACATAAGAATCAATTAAGATAGAGATCCTACAAATTCATTAGCTAAATGATAACAGGAAGATCAAAAATAAAAGTAACGAGAAAGTAGAAGTTATGCAAGAACAACAATTACGATGTACATAAGTCCTACAAATACAAGACTGAACGTTAACTTAACCAATTTAAATAAAACACCGTTAAGAACATATGACAATAAGGCTAGGTTTCAAAACCACGTAGCACAACTATATAAATATATATATATATATATATATATATATATATATATATATATATATATATATATATATATATATATATATATATATATATATATTTATATATAACCAAAACCAAATCGTAAAAACTCGGTGTAGACAATTAGAGGTCGCAATCATAAATCATATAGCATGGATTTTATGAAACAATTCATAAGATACAAAGCTCAAAACGTTGCACGTCGAGTACAATTAGACAAATAGGGCAAAATAAATAAAATAAATAATATAAAAATATAGTTCACATTTAAAATCATTATATATAATCTCACTCATTAAAATAAAAGAACTCAGTAATCATAACATTTAAGCGGGGAAATTATATTTATAGTAATCGAAATATCACAACACGTTACTTGTCAAGTAGCAACGTCAAATCAAACAATTGACAAAGCAATTCTCTGAAGCACCAAGTTTAGAGCATTAATAAGTAAATAAAAGAAGCATCAAAAGACTTTATGTAAGACATAGTAATATTTAATTAAATAAATGACATACATTGTGAACATCCAAAAATAGTTTAATATAAGATTACGAGTAGACTCAATAAACATTTTAAATTTTAACTCACAAAATCACATAATGCAATTAACCACTACAATGTCAAACTATAGAAGTGCAGCTTTTGTGAATACAAAGTTTCAAAAGCAAGAAGGTAACAAAGTAAATGACAACATTACAGAGTTCACACAAAGAAAGCACGATGGAAAACCAACACAAGGCCAAAAATACAGAGTTCACAAGAAAAGACACAATAAACACACAACGCATGGCTTAAAGAATAGACTAAGCTCTATGAAAAATTCTCTCTAAGGAAAGAAGTCATTTGAGTTCTCTCTAATAGTCTAACTTCTTTTTATCTGTTATCACCTTGATGGTTCCTCTACAGAATACTAATTGCATATCTCATTACCTTAAAACTTACCGATTGAATTAGTCAGCTTAACAACTACCAAGAATAAAATAAGCGATGCTTGCGACTCTACTCAGAGTTCACACATCAGGAAGCAAAATAAACAACACAAACAGTCCGGTTAGGACCGAACAATCCAATAAAATTTACCTGATTCGAACAACCTGCAATGTAAACAATGGTTAGTGCTAAAAGACAACAGTTGGTCGTTAACCGACACAATGACTCGACGACTTGGCCGGACGGACCAACCATTGCTCTGATACCACTAATGTAACACCCCCTTTTACTAAATATAATTAAACACGCAATTATTAGAGTCACCGCGAGGGCGCTACATTTTTCACCACATAAAAACTCCAATTGATTTAAAATAAATCCTCAAACATATCAATAATTAATCTCTAAGCAGCGGAATCATAAACTCATTTAACATCTCCAAAAATAATCAAACATTAAGCCAAAACTCCAAAAAGGAACAGTAATAGTTCGAAAGCGGTAACTAAAACCCTCCCCGGTGCTACGCATCAGAGCTGACACAGACCCAACGAGAAGGAAAATACACCTAGCAATCCTCCACGAGTGCTAACGGTCACCTGCAGCGTTGCCACATAAGAGCAACATTCCAAGCAGAAGGGGTGAGCTTAACAGAAATAATAAGTAAATGATAGCAGTATATAAGCAGCGGTAAATTACGGTAACACAGCAAATCAACACATCATAGCTCCAACAGTATATTTATATATTTATATATATATATATATATATATATGTATCTTTATTCACGTACCAATCTTAACAACATTTATATATATAAAAATTATACATATAATAACATACAACAACTTATTTATTTATATAGTAACATACAACAACTTCCACAATCTATAGTTATATGCATACATATACACATGTATATCAACATTCACACACGAGACAATTTCCATCAGAATAAGACACCAAAACACGTTACATATGTATATATGGACTATGCAACAATGCAACCCCTCTGGGCATATGCATGCGGTACCGATCTCGTAAAATAAGCCACAACGGACAAGAGGCCGAAGCCTATACCACCCAAAAAGAGTCTCAAAGAGGCCGAAGTCTATACCACCAAGAAAATGCATTATGACAATGCGACTCATGACTCATGCACCAGTTACACAAACTCTAAACATTTAATTAATAAACACTATACCATCCTGTGTCGTTATGAATCATTTCATAAAAATACCACGGGTTGTAGCATCACAGCTACCTCGTAATTCTCACCTGTTCACAGCATCATAGCTGCCACATTTCACACTTAAGAGGCAACACCTTTTAAATTTGAGAAGAACAGCACACTTATATTTTAAGTAAACGGCACACTTAAATTTAAGAGAACAGCACACTTAAACTTGAGAAAACAGCACACTTTAATTGAGAAAACAGCACATTTAAACTCTCAGTGACAGCGCCATAAAAATACAATGACAGCGCCTAACAAAAAAGAAACAGTGACAGCACCTTTAAAATATACGGTAACAGCACCTTTAAAATAGGGAAAATAGCGCCTTGAAAAATACAAAAACAGCACCTTTAAAAATAAGGGACAGCACCTTTAGAATACAAGAAAAACAACGCATTTAATCTTGTGAAAAACAACAACATTTATTAAAAAAAACAGCAACATTTTAAAACCAAACAGCAACATTAATAAACGAATTAGAACAGCAAACAGCACACAGTCAACTTGGGGCGGCCATCTTGGCGCCCTACACCGAGCCATGTTCCGAAGACGCACACGCACCACGCACTTGAGCAGCCACCTTGGCGCCCTTGTGCGCAACACCACAACAACACCGGCGCCACTAGGCGCCTTGGGGCAGCCTTTAGGCGCCCCAACGGCCACACACACCGAACACAAACACCCACACCACACCAATACTCAGGCATGGCAGCCAATTTTTGGCGCCCTTGCCAAGCACACACAAGCACACCCACATGTTACACAACAACACCTTGTTACACACCTTAAATCCCTTAATCCTAACTCCAATATATTCCTACAATTCATCAAACACCCATTACATGGAAATCCACAATTTAAATTCAACGAGAGGATTTAACATAACAACAATATCCCAATTCAATCACAATACATCAATTCAATCAATAACAACAACATCTCAATTCAATCAACAATACATCAATTCAATTATCCACACAAC
Organism: Astragalus membranaceus; assembly: GCA_039519185.1. Classification (NCBI taxonomy): domain Eukaryota; kingdom Viridiplantae; phylum Streptophyta; class Magnoliopsida; order Fabales; family Fabaceae; genus Astragalus; species Astragalus membranaceus. The sequence continues at coordinate 54,868,723 of CM076850.1, forward strand.
AATTCAATCAATAACAACAACATCTCAATTTAATCAACGGCACATCAATTCAATTATCAACACAACAATTCAATCAATAAATCGTTCCTAAAACCAAACTCCTATGATGCAAATCCTATAGGTTATTAAGAATGAAAAGAGGGTCCCCTAACTACCCATAAGCCGCCATCATAACCCATTATAAATGTTAAAACCCACCCTTACCTGATATCGAAGCGTCTTCCAAGGGAAAATTGATGAAGACAAATCACGAGTTCTCGCACGTGATTTAATTCCAGCGGGACAAGGTTTGACTCTCACGCGTACAGTTACGTAACAGCAACAACGACAATCTAAAGATCATATACTAAAAGTATTAAATTATATAAAACTTATCTCATTATACATTATATATGTGTGTGTCTGTGGACCATAAAACATAGCTTCTGAGACTTCTAGTTTCTTCAAATATAATTTCTTTTCAAGCATAACCATAAAATATGGCTACTACGTACATTGAACAGATTGCAAAAGTAAGTGCCACAAACTTAATAATAATAATAATAATAATAATATATTAGTTATTGAAGCAGTCCCCAAGCATTATTTTATTGAAAAGTCCTAGAAGAATTATTGCAATTATAACAATGAAGCAATGATATATATAAATATATATAATATCCCTTAATATATGCTCACCAGATTGAAAAACGTAAGCTGACATCCTTGAGACGTAGCAACATAGTGTGGATAAAGGTGTCTTCATAGAAGCTCGATCAAGTTTGGAGTATAGTACCTCAGCTATAGGCTAGAACGGTAGCCGATTGAAAGGATCCATGGAGAGTATTGAATAGATGGTGGGAAGTGAGGGGATCTCTTGCGGTGATCCTTCACAGGGTTTAAGATTGAGGCTGAATAGGAAGAGAATCATGAATAAGGCTTATCGTAGCAGCTAGGTTATTTCATGAAGGATCTGCGTACACGAGGAGCAGAGGGTATGAGCCTGTGGGATAGTTTCACGATTCGTTGGGCTCGGTTAGTGACAAGGGTGTATCACGTAAAAAAAAGGAAGGGGTTGTATCAGTAAATAGCCCAATATACTAGTTTTAATTCATTTTAAAGCTCTCTTCAATAAGAACACTCATTGTAACACCTCTTTAGCTAAAAATAATTTCTAAAATCAATAACATCTAAAAGACTATTATTTATAAAAGTAAAATAAATATGTAATAACAATCATATATTATCAATAGTATATAAAAATACATTTAAAAACGATTTCAACTAATTTTAACAACTCAAACACAAAATAATTTAATTTCATCAATTCAAAATAGTTCATCAAACAAAAACATGTTAAAAGATTTCCAATGCACGAAAATCGGGGTGTTATGCTCAATTGGTAGTGGGAGGTGTGTTTAACTTGCACTTATGCCTCAGGTGCAAGGTTCGATTCCCACGGAAGGCAAAAATTCTACAAGGGGGTAGAGAAGACCGTGATGTAATAGTGCTGGGGTGGCCAATGCGTTGGACCTGGGCTGTTACAAAGGTAACCATACCACGACTATCCGATTGAGAATATGTAAGTTTCTTTCTGTGAGAAATTTTCGCTTGTCTTCCAACTTGTTTTATCCATAACTCTTGATCTGGAACTCCGATTTAGGTATTCCGGAATGCGTTGGAATGCTAACGAAATTGTCTACACATACCAATGGATTTTGGACTATGTTTTATCGTAGTTCCAAAAAGTACTCCTACTCTACCTAAGCCCTTAAGCTCTAAGTGCTAGTAAAATGAAAACCTTAGAGTGGCATAAAAGTATGTAGTGAATCCCCAACGAGTAAGACTAAGCATGTAAGACCCAGATTAGGACAATTAGTTTTGGTTTTCTAAGGAAGGTTATTTCTCGGAAATGTCCAGTAGCAAGAATATCTTCCCTTAAGAAAATCTTAAGATTTAGCAAAAGTCCTATATGATTAGGCACACGGTTCCATGTTGAATAAGGGAAGAGTTGGTTTATCTAAGTGCCAAATGTTGTTGATAGTCTAAGGGAAGGACAAGTTTGTCTGATTACGACAGTTGTAGTGATTTCGTCTGTATTGTGTATAGAATTCGGAAAGATGGAGGACATAAGGAATGTTCAAAATAGTTAGAATTCATTTTCCGAATCAACACAGGATGCACTACTCGTGCGCCTATTTGATTCCATAAAGGAATTCTTCTATTTTCTCGTTTCTTTGATACTACAACTATCCTAATACCGTACGTAATCCAAATGTAAATGATTGCACCAAGATTAGTCAACAAATCATCATGATAAGATTAAGTTTATAGGCTTTTAGTGAACCCTACTTTTAGGGAAGCCGTTATGCATCACCAATGAGATTCCTATTGTATAGAGATTCTCGTACTTTAGTATATGGGTAGTTGAGGCCCTAAAAGGGCTATTGGTCCAAATGGATGAGTGATAGATTTTCAGACAAATTCAATCACGGAGGATAACCAGTCTTGTAGGATATCATTTGATTAGAAGTTTTCCCCAAAGGTCCTCGCACTAGTTTTATGATTTATGATTCGACGGCTATTGAGTTTAAGACTCAATTCATGAGTTATGGAGATTCACTCATACTAGTATTTTGAGTAGTAGATATTGGGTTGGCTCTGATAGGTCTTGGCAAAAATTATTTTATAAAATCCTATCAATATGTGAGTCATTGAGACATTATAGTCGACTCCGATAGGTCATGGAAAATTATTTTATAAAATCCTATCAATATGTGAGTCATTGAGACAATATAGTCGACTCTGGTAGGTCGAGGAAAACTTATTTTATAAATTCCTATCAATATGTGAGTCATTGAGACATTATAGTCGACTTCGATAGGTCATGGGAAAATTATTTATAAAATCCTATCACTGCGCGAGTCATTAAGAATAGTGATTGTTCCTGAGTCTATCCCAAAGCACTAGATGTATCTCCAAAAGGACTGAAAGGTAATGTCCCACAATTTTCTTTCTGTTGCGAAGAAAATTTGGAACGAAAGTTGTTAGTACATTAACTAATAAGGGAAAAGTAGAGATTTTAAGCATTGAGTTGGGCATTAGCCCTAAGCCATGGTGCCTACCCAAGTCTCCACTTTGGTGGCAAGGTTTTAGTTTGTTAACCTCTCATTGTGAAGGTTAACAATTAGATTGTATTTATGTGACTTCTGTTTGACAAGTCAAACATGAATACTATTATGAAAAGTGATGTGACTGTTGATAGTGATTTATGCTATGAATAGTCATCAAAAGGTAAATTGATTGAATTCCTTGAACTTGACTGAAATAGAGTACATGCATTTGTGAAATAATGACATGAGGTATACTTTTGTGAAATTGCATTGTGTCTAAGGATAAGTGGATTGTGACTGAAAAATTTTAAAAGTAACGATTGATGTGCTGAAATGATGAACTCATAGTGAGTTCCTCACATTGTTTAAATCTTGTTAGCATTGCATGTTGAAAATGAGAACGCATTCAGAGCTTGTATCACTTGCATGTGGTTGTTTGATTATTTGATTTTAAGAAATGATAATACAACTCATGTGATTTTGAAAATTCAGGTTCATTGATTGTGTTGTTGAATTCTGATTTATATGTGTTATGACAAGAGAGAGAAAGACGGTGTTTAGTGTGTTAGAAGTTAAGGCAAGGATTTGGATAAGTGTGGTAACAAACGGAATGCATAATTTCGAAGTAAAAGTTGATTTTGGAAACTGATCAAAGAGCCCATACCGTGCGAGATTTTCTGTCCCCTCTTTTCAAATTGAGTCCAAAATCATTCCGTTCCGATACCATTGCTTGCCTAACCTTATCCTTAACCTATGCTGAGACAATTCCTATTGTAATCAACTGATTGGATTCATGTTTAGTGTAACGAGATTGTTAAATGGTTTATGGGTACGTATAAAGATATAGTTTATGTAGTGAGAACCAATTAGGTCATAGGTTATAAAATACCTTCGTATGAAGTAGAAATGTCCTTAAGTTCAATTAAGCCGAGGAACAAGTATTAGTTGCACTACGAAGAGGGAATGTTTTTTTGAAAACAACCCTAATGTGATATTATTGTTCTTCAAACTTATTTGGTGCCATCATGGCCCATTCCTATGTTTAAGGTACAGTTTTTTTAACAAACCCTCATCTCATCTTTTTGAAATATTTCTATTTCAAAAACTTGGCAACGAATTTAAGAGGCTCCCGCATTGTATGGCATCCCATGAGTTAAGAAATTTTATAGTCGAATTTTCCGTCACATATCTTCCATTGTGTATAAGAACTGTTATGGATTTTAAAAGAATTGCTGAAAATGTGTTTAACGGAAAATTTTCCCCTTCAAGAAAATCATTTTGCTCTTACATGGATCTAGTAATCCAAATAGGTGGACCTTAATTTTCAAGGTTGTATTTCTATTAGCTGTCTCATATTACATGTTTTGATTAAGATTAATCAAAGTTGGGGTGTAAACCAAATTAAGTGGAATCGAGTTTCAAGTCATTTTACTATGAGTTTAAGGTTTGAGGTAGAATAAAGTTGGACACATATCACATGTCATGTTTGGGTTTACACCAAAGAGAAAAACAGATTTCAAGTTAACAAAATTGCGTTACTTTAGTGAAGATCCTTCTGAGAATGTATCTTCTCGATTAGCAAACCGGTAAAACTTTACCAATTTTTGAGCACAAATTTTTTCCAAGTTGGGGTGTATTGTAACATCCCCGAAATAATTGTTTCAATTATTTTAGTTTGTTATTTTAATTATGTTGGCTACTGAATAATTTAATTGCAAATGAATTAATTGTTGTAAGTGTGACAACCCAAAGTAATTATTTTATTTACATCGATGTTTGTATTTAATTATTTCATTAATTGGGGGAATAACTATAGTTTTAGAAGTTGTTCATTGCTTACTAAAATCAAATATGGATTTAAGTGGGGTTGTTTAGAAATTTGAGATAGAGTAAGGGTTTAATGGTTAATTATCCCCACCATACCCTCACCCTCATTTAAATGGGTTTTAGAAGAAAAAGAAAGAATAAAAGAGGGAAAGAAAGAGAGAAGTCATAGGGAGAAGAGAAAGAAGAAAGAAAATAGAAGAAAAAGAGAAGGAAGGAAAGAAGAAGAAGAAGAAGAAGAAGAAGAAGAAGAAGAAGAAGAAGAAGAAGAAGAGGAAGAGAACCCACACTCAAAACATAGCTCAAGATCATCATTCTTCCCCCTCTCTTTTCGTTTTCATCATCATCTAGAGGAATATAGCATCAAAAAGTAGGTATTTTTCCCTCAATCCCTTTCCTCCAAGTTTTAGGGTTTATGTGAATTGAAGGTTTGATTTGAAGTGATATCAAGGGTTTTGTGTAGATTAAAAGACTCCTAGAGGCTTAGAATCAACTACTCGGTAGATTGACGAAGGATTGACCCTTGATTTCGAATTTGGGAAGTCGTTGGTGACTTAGGGTTCTATTTGGGTAATTTGGGGATTTTCACCTTTCGTTTCCTTCGTGATTGATTTCGACGTTGAGGTGAGTTCTTCGAATTATGCTTATGTTTTCTGTAAAAATCTGTGATTGGTATTGAATGTGCTGATATGGTGTTTATTTTTGTGAAATTTGGTGCTTGTTTGGTGCTAATTGTGTTGTTAAGTTCACTTTTTTGAGGCATTCTGGGGAAGATTCGGTATTTCAGTCACTGGGAACGTTTTACTGATTGAACAATTATGTGCTTTGTCCTTTTGGAAACTAGATTGAATGCTTGTTATTTTGGCACTGGTTTGGTTGAATTTGGATTGGTAGAACTCAAGTTATGAGTGTTACAAGTTAGGGTAAAATTCTTGAAACAATCTGGGTATAGGTTCAGTATTTCGGGCATGGAATTTCCTCTTGAACTCCTTTTTGAATAATTCTTGTTCCATTGAAAACTAGATTCAATTTTCTTCGGTTTAGGCTCAAGTCCCATGTAATTTGATTGAGTTTTGAGCATTTTAAAGGTGTCACAAGTTGGAAAAGGGAATCTGTCCTTATTAGAAACCAGTTAGTTTGTTTTGTGAAACTGTACTAAATGGCCCATAATTTTACAAAACAAAAATGTCGTTCAAAAACTAGACGTCCTAAACAATTCCTCAAAGAAAGAATATGTTTTTATTCCGAATTGTGAATTGCATGAAGCGAAATGAATGATAAATGATTATGATGTCGAAACTGTTTGACTATTTATGTTAAATTTCAAGCAGTATTATGTTGCAACATAAGTAATTTCATGTTATGGTTTGTATACAAACCGAGTAATTGTTGTACTGAGTGTGAAAAACAATCAAAGTATTAAGTATAGACCTAAGTCTCTAAGTATCAAGAGTAGACCTAAGTGTTAAGTATAAGAAGAAAGAATACGACCTTGTGTCGAGTAAAGGGCTTAATGTCTTATATAATAATAAAAGATATTGGGGGGATGACGATCCCGAGTTTATGTAGCATACTTAGCTAAGGGGAGTCATGAACCCAAAGCTAGGGCCCTGTAATTATTCGGTATAGCTATACAAATTGGGGTTTCCGTTGAAATTGGGTATTCTAGAATACCTGGCATTATTTCTCGGATTATGCTAAGCCACAGACAAGATTAAAAGACAGACATGAACAAGAATAGTTCATAGACAAAAAAAACACCGAGAGAGCAATTGTGAGGGGGTGCGAAAAAACTCACTGAGATTCGTAATATCACTGTTTTTATGTGGTGTTTTCAGATGTGCAGGGTAAAGCAAAGCAAATTGAGGAGAAGTAGCAGAGGCCTTAGCTACTTAGTTAGAGGGAAGATCCTTTAGTGATCTTTATGATGTATTTTGCTTTTTCCCTTCTCATGTATCATTAAGTTTTAAATCCTTGAATTATATCAATGTTACGTAGTATTTTATAACCTCGTCTTGTAGATGGACCATAAACATGTTTATCTTATCGAATATGTCCTTTTGAGTACTTATTTCGGAAGTGTAACTGAGAAATTTTTATCTCAAAGTTAAGTAAGTGGTTTGAGTCCGCTTTAGTTTTTATTTGGTTCTTTATTATGAGCACGTTAAACTTTGATTGTTTATGATTATGTTAATACTTTTGGTTCACCTAGTTGTGAATTTAAGGTGTTACACAAGTCCTGGGAATCAGTTTATTATTCATGATATTTTAATTCGAAGGCACCACTTCCTGTCTTCAACGTGACTTGGTATGGTCCTTCCCAATTAGGTGCCAGTTTGCCTTGAGCGGAATTCTTTAAACGGATGTCCGCTCGCCGAAACACTAAATCTCTGACTTCGAAATCCCTCGGTACTACCTTAGCGTTGTATCGGGATGCAATCCTTTGTTTGATTATCAGTTCATTAAAAGAAGCTTGATCTCGAATTCCATATAAAAGATTATCGTATCCACAGGGACTAATTAACAAGTACCAAACTAGTCGAGATTATTTATTGTTTAGACGAACCAATAACTAAATAACTAGAATTAAAATACTATATTTAATCGATGGAGAGAGGTCTAGGGTCACGGTTTCACTTGCAAGCTTTGATTCCCCTATGTCTAATTCTACCCGATTTCCTTTTTTGTATTTAATTACCAGTCACTTTACTAAAACTATTAATCCGTTTGGTCATTCGCGATTAATATTCTTTTTCCTAAACTAACCCTTGTTTGGTCATGTAACACCCCATTTTCTACCCGGTATTTAAATAAAAATTATCAGAGTTCAAAAAAAATTTGTTTCTCAACTAATCCAAACGGGATGCTACATTTCTTCGAAACAAACATCAACAACATAATAAAATTTCTTTTACAAATCAAATAAAGTACGTAACACATAACAAAGGAATGGGTTCCCAAAAACATACTACTCAGTCCACATGACAGGAACTACAACGTCTCGCAGCGGAATAAAAATAAAACTCAGCACACATAACGTCGCCTCAACATAAAAATCTCAATAAAAATGTTTAGCATCTCAAATAAACAAACAAAGGAAAACTAGCGCCCATCCCCTGAGTGTTACGTATCAGAGCACTAGACCGACGCAGGAATGAAGAATAACAGCTTTCACTCATGGTTACCTGTAGTAATAAACAACGAAGGGGTGAGTCTAAACCGCATAATAAGGCTTATAATAAGCAATATGCTAGAATATAGAATTTCACCCATCACAGCAACATTTCATATTGTTAATTATATATATTTATATGTGTGTAACAACTTCCATAGCATATATATATACTTATCAACATCCACAATATAAATATAAAGCTACTCACCGTTTATATACATATAGTGTCACGCAGTCATATCACACACCAGTAAAATAATGAGCATGCATGTATGAGGTGCAAAATGCATGTGGTACCATTATCACTTCTCATTAGCCAATTGGGCACGTCGCGACCGCAACCGAAAAATAATGTCAAGACCGCAGCCTAAAAATGCATCGTCAAGACCGCAGCCTAATGTATGCATGTGACTCCATGAACCATCAACAGGCATAATTTTTCACAACCACAAGTCACACACAATCATCATTATAATTTACAACGTCAAGACCGCAGCCTAAAATCATCACCAACATTTTTGGTCCGTAGACCCATCGTCACTTTACCACATCACTAGCAACATACAAGTGTCCAGCAACTTTCAGCCAAATTAATTATTTTTCACATTACAGTAGCATATACAGATAGAGGACTGAACGAGCTTCGAAACGCACTTTGAAGCACTTAAAACGGACACCCGAGTCAAAAGATACGCCAAAAACAAATTTGGGACAAAACTGAGACACGTGCTGAAAATGGCTCCCAGGCGCTGGGCGCCTAGCAAGGAACAGCAGCACACAAAAACTGGCGCAGGGGGATCCTGGCGCCCACAGAAAACTGGTGCAGGGAGCCTAGCGCCCAGACACAGAATTGGCGCAGGAACACCAAAAACTGGCGCAGGGGGATCCTGGCGCCCTCAAAAAACTGGCGCAGGGCGCCTAGCGCCCAGACACAGAAACTGGCGCAGGGCGCCTGGCGCCTAGACACAGAAACTGGCGCAGAACAGAATTGGAAACACAGCGCACATAAGCAACACCCACCGAGACAACTCCAAAATGACACGTGCAAAAATAAAACTACTCGAGCAAAAATGTTTAAAATTGAATTTGGGCACGCAAATACAAAAGATGGCACGGTAAAATATGCCCAGAATTCGAAGTTCACCCAAAACACCCCATATACGCACACAAGCAACACCCACCGAGACAACTCCAGAATGACGCGTGCAAAAATAAAACCACTCGAGCCAAAACGTTTAAAATTGAATTTGGGCACGCAAATGCAAAAGATGGCACGGTAAAATATGCCCACAACACACACGCGCACACAATGGAACATGTACATGGGCGCCCAGGGCGCCTTCTCAAACAGTACTGGAACAACATGGAGCCACACTAGAACATCTTAATATATTTTGGCAAGGCATTTCACATTAAGGCAACAACTGAAACATTAAGCAAAACACAATTGGCTCGGCGCCTTGGCGTAGGGACCCAAAAACTGCAACAGGAAACAAGGCAGGCAACATGGCTCTCGGGGGAGGGGACCTCAGTAACTTTTCAGTACACACAGTCTAACAACCCAAATTCGACCCCAATGATATTCAAATAACCTGACTACTCAGAAACACAACTTGGGAATACAACACGGGCAGCCAACATTAGGCGCCCTTGGCGCCCATGCACAGGGAACCGGCGCCCCTGGCGCCCAGAACAGCAACACTGAACAGGCACAGGCGCCCATGGCGCCCAGACAGCAGCAATAACGTGGGACAGTGGCAGCAACAATGGCGCCTAAGGCGCCTAGGTCCTTCAAACTCAATTTTTTCCAAGCTTACCTATGTTCAATTATTCAACAATTATTTCTAACATCTCCAATTTCACTTCACATCTTCAAATACTCAATTTATACATCATTTGGCATGCACTATGACTATCACATACATCTCATAACTCATGCAATTTTCAATAAAACACATAGAGACAATCAATCTTCACGCAATTCAATCATGTATCATTTCAACAATAGAAATATGGGACAAATGGCATAAACCCTAAACCCTCACATATAACCCATTCTAAGCCCTCTTTCTCTTCTCTTCTCTTTTTGCGACTTCTTTCTTTCTCTTCTCTCTCTTTTTGCGATTTCTTTCTTTCTCTTCTCTCTCTTTGCGACTTCTCTCTTTCTCTTCTCTCTCTTTGCGACTTCTTTCTTTCTTTCTTTCTCACCAATTGCGAAATGCCCCCCTCAACCCTCACTAACCCTCACTAACTCACCTAGGCCTAAGTCAATGGGCTTGGGCTTGGGCCAATCTTACCACCCCGGGATTACCAACACCACCCCCTTCGATTTAAATAAAAACAATATATTAACAATTTAATATAACAATAACAATGCAACACTTAAATACTTTAATTAAATAATGAATTAAATTATTTTGGGTGTTACAACTCTCCCCCACTTAGAAAATTTCGTCCTCGAAATTTCTCTGCCAATGCTAACACTCCTCCATTAACCGACTATGGCATCTAGGCAACTAGTGCTATCTAATACACTAATCGTCATTCCTTTGATTTTCGGCGACAAGTGCTGCGGCGGCCGTCCCTCCTACTTTTTCAGCCAGGTAACTTCAAGAAGTGACAATCATGGTTAAACTCCAACGGTTCCCTAGGGGTGGGCGTAATCGTATCGGTACCCTATGATCACCCCAAGATTCCATTAAGGTTCTTTCCCATCATAACATGCCCCAAATACAGTCACAACATCAACGCAATCGGCAAAATTAACAGCAGTCTATAACGCATATAGAATTCACAACATCAGCAGCCAAGCTAATAATTTAGCAACCAAACAATTCATCACTCAGTCAACAATCAACACTCAGTCTTGGTTGCAGCCCACTCAATCAACAAACCACTAAACCTGCTACTCAGGCACATCAATGACACAAGACTCAACACGGCCACAGGCCAGCAACATGAAATTAACGCTTGCTACAAGCATACAACATAAGATTCACCAAGCAATTTGGGCCATTCAGCGGTACCCAAGACAAAACAACGTGGGCCATATCGGCGCTACCCACGACGCAATAATGTGGGCCATATCGGCGGTACCCACAACACAACAATTAACAACATCAACGACTGTTGGAGACAAGCTCCGGGACAACGCCCAAATCAACAGCACAACATCAACAACAAAATAACAACATAATCATCAACAATACCATTTAACAACCATACTACCGCAACAACAAATCAACAATGGCCGACGGCCTAAAACAACAAGTCAACAACAGCAAGTAACAGGTCTCACATTAACGATTCGACATTAAAAAAACTTAACACCTTAATCAATTATTATCAAACAGTTAAGGAATCAAGGTAACATGAATACATATTCAAACATGGTGATATCACTTTAATTCGTGAACATGGCAACAGCACAGCTAGGTCTTAAGACATGCAGCAAAATTTGTCTAACAAGGCATCATGGCATACACATGGTAATTATCAAAATCCTAGATCCCACACTACACGATGTCAATAATACAAACGTTCACACACAAAACATTTTGTTTAGATTTTTCAACACGAGAAATAAAGCATGTCATGGAAATTGATTTTCCCTCTACAAGACTGAACGTCGGTTTAAACAATTTGAATAAAATATTCTTAAGAACACATGGCAATAGAAGCTAATTCAAAGAAGCTCACAACAGTGCCCTTTTAAAAAAAAAAATTCAATGCTACTATCAGTATACGACCGTAGAATTGTTTATGAGTTGTTCAAAAGCAATTTTCAAAATCTCTTAACTTTTTAGACCACAAACCACAAAATAGGACCACTCATAAAAATAGGGACAGTCAGCAACCCAAACAGGCACAACCCAGAAAATAGCAGCAGTGTACAAAGTAGGGATAATAACAGTTATTTTTGGAAACAGTGACGGCGGTCTCTGGAAACAGCAACAACGACTTTCAAAAGACAGCAACAATACTTTTCTGAAAACGGCGACAACAACTTTTCTGAAAACAGTAACAATTACTTTTCCGTAAACAGCAACAATTATTTTTCTGAAAACAGCCATAATTAAAACAGCAACTGTAAAACGGCAACAGTAACTTAAATAAAACCGCAACAGCAATGGCACTTCAAAATAGCAACAACATTTACCATTTCAAACCGTTTGACCAAATCAACATATGCGAGTAACAGGCAACAAGGTAAACCACCAATAGCACATAGGCACAACAGATACACATAACAAGGTCAGACAAACAACATAGAACGTAATTGTTATTTAAAACGCATCATGTCTTGCTTACACTCAAGGGACAACCACACTCGGAATGGTGAGCATTTAATATCATACTATACAATTACAAGAGCACGTGAGTACATGTCAATTTAACATCTAACAACAAATAGCAATTAATTGAGTATGTCATAGAATACACCAAGCTCAATGCCAAAACAAAACATATGTGAGCATTTAAACAACAGGGCAAATCCTTTTTAGAAACATGTCACAAAAAGGTTAATAACAAGGACCACAAACAAGACACGGAACTTCACACATAAGAACACAACATAGAAATATCATAATACCGCACACAATACCAGTGGGAGCATCTCCCCCACTAGTGTGCTTACCATTAGCAGCGACTCGTTTGACCTCCTCCTGCAGAAACATCACCATACACAAATAATGATTAGAACAAAAGACAACGGTTGGTCGCTATCCGACACAATGACTCGACGACTTGGCCGGACAGACTGAACTTTTTCTCTGATACCACTAATGTAACACCCCATTTTCTACCCGGTATTTAAATAAAAATTATCAGAGTTCATAAAAAATTTGTTTTTCAACTAATCCAAACGGGATGCTACATTTCTTCGAAACAAACATCAACAACATAATAAAATTTCTTTTACAAATCAAATAAAGTACGTAACACATAACAAAGGAATGGGTTCCCAAAAACATATTATTCAGTCCACATGACAGGAACTACAACGTCTCGCAGCGGAATAAAAATAAAACTCAGCACACATAACGTCGCCTCAACATAAAAATCTCAATAAAAATGTTTAGCATCTCAAATAAATAAACAAAGGAAAACTAGCACCCATCCCCTGAGTGTTACGTATCAGAGCACTAGACCGACGCAGGAATGAAGAATAACAGCTTTCACTCATGGTTACCTGTAGTAATAAACAACGAAGGGGTGAGTCTAAACCGCATAATAAGGCTTATAATAAGCAATATGCTAGAATATAGAATTTCACCCATCACAGCAACATTTCATATTGTTAATTATATATATTTATATGTGTGTAACAACTTCCATAGCATATATATATACTTATCAACATCCACAATATAAATATAAAGCTACTCACCGTTTATATACATATAGTGTCACGCAGTCATATCACACACCAGTAAAATAATGAGCATGCATGTATGAGGTGCAGAATGCATGTGGTACCATTATCATTTCTCATTAGCCAATTGGGCACGTCGCGACCGCAACCGAAAAATAATGTCAAGACCGCAGCCTAAAAATGCATCGTCAAGACCGCAGCCTAATGTATGGATGTGACTCCATGAACCATCAACAGGCATAATTTTTCACAACCACAAGTCACACACAATCATCATTATAATTTACAACGTCAAGACCGCAGCCTAAAATCATCACCAACATTTTTGGTTCGTAGACCCATCGTCACTTTACCACATCACTAGCAACATACAAGTGTCCAGAAACTTTCAGCCAAATTAATTATTTTTCACATTACAGTAGCATATACAGATAGAGGACTGAACGAGCTTCGAAACGCACTTTGAAGCACTTAAAACGGACACCCGAGTCAAAAGATACGCCAAAAACAAATTTGGGACAAAACTGAGACACGTGCTGAAAATGGCTCCCAGGCGCTGGGCGCCTAGCAGGGAGCAGCAGCACACAAGAACTGGCGCAGGGGGATCCTGGCGCCCACAGAAAACTGGCGCAGGGCGCCTAGCGCCCAGACACAGAATTGGCGTAGGAACACCAAAAACTGGCGCAGGGGGTTCCTGGCGCCCACAGAAAACTGGCGCAGGGCGCCTAGCGCCCAGACACAGAAACTGGCGCAGGGCGCCTAGCGCCCAGACACAGAAACTGGTGCAGGGCGCTTGGCGCCTAGACACAGAAACTGGCGCAGCACAGAATTGGCAACACAGTGCACATAAGCAACACCCACCGAGACATCTCCAAAATGACACGTGCAAAAATAAAACTACTCGAGCAAAAATGTTTAAAATTGAATTTGGGCACGCAAATACAAAAGATGGCACGGTAAAATATGCCCAGAATTCGAAGTTCACCCAAAACACCCCATATACGCACACAAGCAACACCCACCGAGACAACTCCAGAATGACGCGTGCAAAAATAAATCCACTCGAGCCAAAACTTTTAAAATTGAATTTGGGCACGCAAATGCAAAAGATGGCACGATAAAATATGCCCACAACACACACGCACACGCAATGGAACATGTACATGGGCGCCCAGGGCGCCTTCTCAAACAGTACTGGAACTACATGGAGCCACACTAGAACATCTTAATATATTTTGGCAAGGCATTTCACACTAAGGCAGCAACTGAAACATTAAGCAAAACACAATTGGCTCGGCGCCTTGGCATAGGGACCCAAAAACTGCAACAGGAAACAAGGCAGGCAACATGGCTCCCGGGGTAGGGGATCTCAGTAACTTTTCAGTACACACAGTCTAACAACCCAAATTCGACCCCAATGATATTCAAATAACCTGACTACTCAGAAACACAACTTGGGAATACAACACGGGCAGCCAACATTAGGCGCCCTTGGCGCCCAGGCATAGGGAACCGGCGCCCCTGGCGCCCAGAACAACAACACTGAACAGGCACAGGCGGCCATGGCACCCAGACAGCAGCAATAACGTGGGACAGTGGCAGCAACAATGGCGCCTAAGGCGCCTAGGTCCTTCAAACTCAATTTTTTCCAAGCTTACCTATGTTCAATTATTCAACAATTATTTCTAACATCTCCAATTTCACTTCACATCTTCAAATACTCAATTTATACATCATTTGGCATGCACTATGACTATCTCATACATCTCATAACTCATGCAATTTTCAATAAAACACATAGAGACAATCAATCTTCACGCAATTCAATCATGTATCATTTCAACAATAGAATTATGGGACAAATGGCATAAACCCTAAACCCTCACATATAACCCATTCTAAGCCCTATTATAAGGTAAGACCCACCCTTACCTTAAGTTTTCCGAAAATGAAGAGATCTCTACGAAGCACCAAAGTAACCACGGCAACAAAAGCTCCTTCTTCCTCTTCCTTCTTTGCTCGCGATTGCACCCCTCTTTCTCTTCTCTTCTCTTTTTGAGACTTCTTTCTTTCTCTTCTCTCTCTTTTTGCGACTTCTTTCTTTCTCTTCTCTCTCTTTGCGACTTCTCTCTTTCTCTTCTCTCTCTTTGCGACTTCTTTCTTTCTTTCTTTCTCACCAATTGCGAAATGCCCCCCTCAACCCTCACTAACCCTCACTAACTCGCCTAGGCCTAAGTCAATGGGCTTGGGCTTGGGCCAATCTTACCACCCCGGGATTACCAACACCACCCCCTTCGATTTAAATAAAAACAATATATTAACAATTTAGTATAACAATAACAATGCAACACTTAAATACTTTAATTAAATAATGAATTAAATTATTTTGGGTGTTACAGGTCATGCAAGAATTTAAATTTAAGAAAAGCATAAAGAGGAAAAAGGTTGAATGATTGGAAGACTAAATTAAAGTTTGGTCATGCATTAATTTTAGTCTCAATTATCCTATAGGTCCACCAACTAATTGCAGTACGGTCGCTGATCAACTAATTGATTATGAAAATGCAAAGGGTGATCAATCCTAAGAACGTGATTAAATTACTAGGACAATATTAATTGAAATAAAAATAGGAATTCAGATTAAAAATTAGAACATAAAAAGGTCTCTAATCAAGCAAGATCCACCTAAGACCCTAGAAGAGGATTTAGCTATCCATAGTGTTCAAGAACAATGAAATAAAATTAGGAGTCAAAAATTACAGAGATAAAAATAACCCGGAATAGAGAAATTTCTGATCTTGAGAATTTAGTCTCATTTTTCTGCTCCAGAGCTCTTTCACAGTCACAAAAACAGGTACCCAAAACTTCACTCTCTTGCTGCCCTCACTGCCGTCTCTCTCGTTTTTTCTAGTTTTCTTTTGTTAGTATCTGCCACCGTTGTTGTCTATTACAGCTTCCTTTTCTTTCTCTCAAAGCATAGGGTTGGCTTTTCTTTCTCCTCAAGCTTTTTCACTTAACGTGGGCCTCTCCTTTTTCTAACTTGGCCTCATTCTCCCTATGATGGGCTGGAAGGACTTAAGCTCTTAAAATCTACAATTGGGTCTTTAGTCCTCTAATTCTTTCTTCAAATGGACAGCCCCACATATGTATATATACATATATATTATTTTAAGTGTCTCTAAATTGGATTCTTATTCTTTTTTTGTATTTTCTATCTCTCTGCAAAATAAAGAGGAAACTAAGTCAATGATTTATATAATTAGTAATACTTGTTCTAAAAATGACTTAAAGTGTCTCTAAAAAATGCACTAAATTGGAGCTTATCAGTATGCCCATAAGACATAAGGCAATTCTTCAACCCAATTACCTTTACCATCGTCCAGTCGCCTCCTGAGACCTCTTAGTATCATCTTTTTAGTTGCCTCGGCTTGTCCATTAGTTTGTGGGTGTTCTACCGAGGTGAACGGATGTCTAATCTTCAGGTCGGTCATGAGCTTTCTGAATCCCTTATCAGCAAACTGAGTTCCATTATCAGTAACTACAACTTCCGGAATGCCGAACCTGGTCATGATACTTTTATTTTAAAGAATTTGATGCAGTTCTTGGTACTAATGGTTCTTAGTGGTTTGGTCTCAACCCATCTAGTGAAGTAGTCGACTGCCACTATCAGATATTTGAATTGACCAGGTGTCCTTGGGAACGGCCCAAGCAGATCAATACCCCACCAAGCAAAGGGCCATGGTGAAGAGAGGCTACTAAGCTCGATTGGTGGTGCCAAATGGAAGTTGGCATGAACTCGACATTTTTGACATTTCTTCACGTAATTCTTGGCATCAGCTTCTATAGTCGGCCAGTAGTATACGGCTCTGAGGACTTTCCGAGCCAAAGATCATCCTTCGAGATGCTGTCCGCAGATTCCTTCATGAATCGCGGCAAGAACGTAGTCCGCCTCATCCCCATCTATACATTTCAATATTGGCGAAGAAAACGACTTCTTGTATAGAGTCCCATTTAACACTCAATAGGATGATGCCCTTTTTCTGATTAACTTTGCTTCTCGATGATCCGAGGGCTCGTCCCCTGACTCTATATATTCGAGGATGGGCGCGATCCATCTCTTACTTTCCCCCCACAACATAGATTGACGTGGCTATGTTTGACATGGAAGCTTTTGAGATAAAATTAAAAAAGGAAAACCTAACTTCATCTCAACGTAACCTTGGTGCTCAAGACAACTCCACTCCACTCCAAGAAGCCTATAAATACATCTCCGTCTCCTCATTTGAAGATATACCAAGTTAGAGAATTAAAATCACTTACACTTCATAGGAATGAAGGAGGGAGGTGAAATTGCCATTTTCTCTCTCTACTTTTACACCATTTCGTGTTGCTGTTTGATTGTTGGATCATTACTAGGCGGATTTTTTCAAGGGAACTTCAACCGTGTAATTCTTTCTTTATTTTCTTCCCTTTGTATTATCAAACATATGAACATGGTTATCTCTGTTTGTATGTGCTCAATAATGTCTAGTATGAGCTAAACTTCTCTAGTTGGGATGCTTTAACTTTGTAATGATCTTTTTAACAAGTTTTATGTTATATATTGATGTTTGCATTTTAGTTCTTGCATGATAACTCTTTCATATTCATCTTTAGAATTGGCCAACTAAAAGTAAATGCAAATCATAAATACAGACATGGTTTATGATTAGAACTCAAAAACTAAAATGGATAAGTGTTTAGTGAAGGAAACCTTGTTAATTCCATGCTAAAAGGATAGCATAGTCCGTAGGGTGATACTGTGGGTACTTCATATACAGGGGTGAACTTATTTAGAGTTTAGACATAAGACTTGTAATGAAACCCTGACGTTAGTTTCTAAAAAGCACACATCAATTGCTACATCATCCATTGCAAGAGCATCAATTGCTACAACATCAATTGCAGGAGCAACATAAATCACTACAAAAAAACGCTTTATAAGAGATGGAAATTAGCGAGGGAATCAAAATCCGTCGCTACGTAATTAGCAAGGGAAATCCTTCGCAACAAATCCGTCGCTAATTATGACGTGACCGTTGCACAGACCTTGGAATGCGTAACATTCTGAATCCGTCGCAAACTTTCACAATCCGTCGCAAAGTATCCGTCGCTAATTCCTTGGAAAATGTGAAATCAACGAATCCGTCGCTAATGGATATATCCGTCGCAAATGATCCGTCGCTAAGTTTTATTTTTTTTTTCACGGGCTCCAAAAACCCTCCTTACTCTCTTCTCTCTCCCACTCTCTTCTCCAAAAACCCTCCTTACTCTCTTCTCCCTCCAAAAACACTCTTCTGAAACACACTTCACTCACTCTCTTCTCTCTCCCACCACGCCACCACCACCCATAGCACCACCCATCCCCTTCCCTACGTCGCAGCAACCCTCTTCTGGCCTCCTTACTCTCTTCTCCGAAAACACTTCTCAAGCACACCTCACTCTCTTCTCTCTCCCACAGCGCCACCACCACGCCAGAACCACCCATCCCCTTCCCTATGTCAAAGCAACCCTCTTCTGGTATGTTTCTGTTTTCGTTTTTATTTTTTTATTTATTTCCTATTTTCGTTTTTATCTTTCTTTCTTTTTCGTTTCTGATGTTGTGAAATTTATTTTTTTGTAGGAGCTTGCCATTTCGAATTTGAGTCATAGGAGCTTGTTTGGTTTTGGTGGGTACACACATTGTGAAAAATTTAGAAATTAGTCCCAACAAGTGAGTTCCTCTCACTCACTCTTTAGATAGCTTAAGGTTTTTAGCACAAATATGCTATTTGATTGTTGGCCTATCTGTTTGATGATTGAATATCATGTTTGTAATACATTAATAGCTAAAATTGTGATGAAGATTGCATGTTTTATACCATGTCTCCTTATGAAATATTGGTTTATTTGTGTGATAGAGAAATTTGATGATTTATGGTTTAAATGTGTTGAATTATGATATCTTTGCATTGTTTATGTGTTTAATTATCTATGCACAAAGGAGAGCTTTAAGAGAGTGAAGTTAAATTCTCTTCTTGTAAATCTCTGTAGGTAGTATATTTGGAAAATGAGTTGGTTCTTAACATGTTATAGTTTATCTATATGGCCTGTTATAATTTATTTTTGTTGTTTTGATGTTTGATGAACCCTAGGTTAGATGACTATATTGTGTGTTGTTGATGGAAAAGGGTGATGTGTTGTCCCTCACTGTAACATCCGCAAAATAATTAGTAGAATTATTTGGATGTTAACCCAATTAAACTAATTTGGTACTTGACGGGTAAAATTATTGAGTGCTAAAATTGTTTATTGGTTGTCATCAGATCGTTAACCGGATAATAGGGATCAAGGAAGTTTTGGATTCGAAATAAGAGATTTAGAGCAATATGGTAATTTTACCACGTTACCACTTATATATTAATAAATATATATATATGTGTGTGTGTGTGATATAAAAAGAAAGAATTAAAAAAGAAAGAAAGAAAAGAAAGAAGGAAGCGAGAGACAGAGAAGAAGCAGAGGAGAAAAAGAGAGAAAAGGAGAGAAAAGAGAGAGATTGGCGTGAGGGAGAAGAGAAGAGGGAGAGAGAAGACTTCACCGAAATGACTTCCTTCCAACACGAAAAATGTTCAGCGTTACTTCCTCTTCGATTTGGTACCAAAATCATCATCATCAACTCACTCTCTCTCACTTTGCCATTTTCGAATTTAAGAGGAAAATGGAGGTTTTTGTTGTTCTAGCTCAAAGGAAAGCTTTGGATGGTGTTTGGGAGCGAGCTCAAGGTGGATTGCGCAAATATTGAAGTCCGATTTGGGGTTTGTGAAGAATCAAGGGGTTAGGGTTCAAATTGGGGTTTTTGGTGAATAGTAGCTTTTGGAGGTTAGGGATGATGAATAGTGTTCATGGAAGATTTCGAGGAATTCGGTATTTCGGTCAAAAAGAGGTTTCGTGATCGAGTGGAAAGCTTTGGAAGCGGATTTGAGCGTCGTCGGAACGGAAAGTTTATGTGGGGAATGTTCGTGTGGTTACTCGGTGAATTTGGCTCGATCGTGGTTCACGCTTCAAGGGTGAGTTTTACTCACGTTTAGGTTTATTCCGTTTTGAAATGAATTGTGTGACTTGGGTTCGAAAGATTTTGAGTCGAAGACGTTATTTTGAAACATATCGCGTTTTGACGAAATTCGTAATCGTTGAGTTTTTGATTGAATTTCTTGATTGTTTGATGTTGATTGGACTGGAATATTGCCTGGTTTTGTCTGTTTTCGAGTTAGGAATCGATCGGAGCGAATTTCGGATTGATCGGAAAGCGAATTTTCATAAAACAGGCCATTTTTGCAATGATGTCAAATGAGCACGACCCGTGCGCCCCAGGGGCACGACCCGTGCGCATGGCTCTGTCCAAATTCTTCAAATTTGCACAACAGAGCGCACGACCCGTGCGCCCCAGGGGCACGACCCGTGCGCATGGTTCTGTCCAAAATTTTCAAAGTGCCCTAAATGATTCCGTTTCGATTCCAATCTTCTCCTAATCCTTTCCTAACCCTTCTATAATGATATTAGGCCTATAATGCCATGATTTTGGGTATGTTTCAAAAGTGTTTTATAAAATACTTTCGAAGTTGTAAATTGTGACGAAAAGAGGTAAATTAGAGTGCGAGTGTGAACTTGGTTTTTATAAAAATGTGGGTTAAGTGTTCAAGTGATTGTTTGAGGTGATGAACCCTGAGTTCATATTATTGTAGATATATGTTTATATATCGAGTTGGGTGACGACCCATTGTTCGACATACTAGGCGGGGCAGTCATGATCCCCCATCCTAGGCTCCGTGCCAATAGGAGAATGTACTATTGGTGAGGGGGTTCACCGGGTATATAGCACTGGATTGCAGTCGGTGTTATGTCATGAGTTTGTAGTACGCACACCGGGGTTAGCACTTTATTGCAGTCGGTGTCGTACTGTGCGATACGCCGGGGTTTAGCACTTTATTGCAGTCGGTGCCGCACTGTGTTTGTTCACGTTCACCGGGGTTAGCACTTTATTGCAGTCGGTGTCGTGTTAATTTTAAAAAGGATTATTAATTCAGCCGAGAGAGTTAGTAGGGGTCTCGGTAGAACTCACTGAGATTGTATCTCACTGTTTAAATGTTGTTGTTTTACAGAGACACAAGGACAGAGGAAATCCAAGAGGCACGAGTAGGTTGGGCTCGGACTGGTTGCTGATAGCCTAGCTTTATGTTTAAGCTTATTTCCCTTTTTTGTCTGTATACTAAAACGTTATGTATTTAGTGTATATCTTTCTTCCGCTTTCTTGTATGATACTGAATACTATAGATGCTGATGGTATATGGTCTGAGAACCATATTGTCTTGTTGTAAATAAGACTGTTTGGGTTATATTCAGCGAAAACTTTATAGTGATATTCAGTGTCTAAGCAGCAAATATATCTCTGATGTGTTACTAATAAGCACTTGGGTATTTTTAGTCAATAGAAATACCGGGGTGTTACACTCACCCCCATATTTTGCTTGAAATTATCTTCATTGAGATAATTGCGAGACTATACTAACAATTTTAAGGTTGGGAGTTAGAAATAACTTCCTTCACTACTTATATGGAAAAGGGTTTTGTTTGTTCTGTCCTTAACCCCCATATTTGGCACGAAATCATCTCCACCGAGATCATATCGATGCCACTAACTTGATAGGTTATATTTTAGGTTTAGTTGTGGGAATCTAACGCGTTTTTTTAAATTTGTGTAGATGAATTGGAATCAATTGAATCGTAGTTGGGTGTATGATCGGTTATATCCGGGAAGAGCATTTTTGAAGGAAACTTTTGTAAATGGGGTTGAAGAGTTATTTAGGGTAGCGTGGCGACATGATAAGGCTAAAATGGAAGGGGGGATTAGATGTCCATGCCTTAAATGTGACGGTATACCTATTATTCCTGATGATGAAATTAGGGTGCACTTGTATCGTATCGGGTTTAGGCCTAATTATTGGATTTGGGTGGACCTTGGAGAACGACTTCCAAATTTTGACTTAGGGGCTTCTTTAAGCAGTTCTAGTTTTGATGTTCCATCTAATGAACAATTTGAGTCGATGCAAAGCATGATTTGGGATGGTCTCGGAGTGAATGTGCCATTTGATGAGTCTCAATATGACGATCATGTTGAACTTCCAAATGAAGAAGCACAAAGATTTTATTGTTTGTTAAAAGAGTCAAACATACCGTTGTTTGATGGCTCGCCAGAGTCAAAATTAACTATGTGTGTGAAGCTTTTATCTCTCAAGTCCATGAGCAATATTTCTGAGTTGGGTGTAGATTTTGTGACTCAAATGATGTTGGACGGGACACCTAATAAGGATAGTTTTCTAAAAAGTTATTATGAAGCACAGATGTTAGTTTCGAAGTTGGGATTGGAATGTAAGAAGATTCATTGTTGTGAGGATGGGCACATGTTGTTTTACGACAACGAATTTGGTAAAACCGATGGTGCGCTGCAGGCTTGTAGATTTTGTGGAATGCCGAGGTATAAAGTTCGTAAAGGGGAAAAACGTAATTATAACCCCATTCCTGTAAAGTCGATGTTCTATTTGCCTATAGTTCCAAGGTTGCAGAGAATGTTTGCATCGCCTGAAATTGCAAAGAAAATGATGTGGCATTATGAGAACAGGAATACCTCGGACATTTTACGCCATCCATCTGATGGTGAGGCGTGGAAACACTTTGATCGAGTGCATTCAGATTTTGCCTCTGACCCACGGAATGTTCGACTTGGTTTGTGCTCTGATGGATTTACTCCATATATCCAAGCATCAGCGTCGCCCTATTCTTGTTGGCCAGTCATTGTTACCCCTTACAATCCTCCTCCTGAGATGTGCATGACTAAACTGTATATGTTTTTGACTTGCTTGATACCTGGTCCATCCAATCCAAACGCTAACATTGATATCTTTTTGGAACCTCTAATTGATGATCTCAAGAGATTGTGGTAGGGTGTTGGGACATATGATGCAGCACGAAAGAAGAATTTTATGATGAGAGCAGCATTGATGTGGACAATTAATGACTTCTCGGCTTATGGTATGTTGTCAGGTTGGGGGACTGCATGGAACACACAAAAGCAATTACGTTGAAATACGGGGGAAAGAATTCTTGGTTGTACTCGCATCGTAGATTCTTACCGTCATATCATGTATTTAGGAAGAACAAAAGGGTATTGAGAAAAGATGATCTTATTAAGATGGAGCTGAATATTCCTTTCCTTATCTGTAAGTTGGAGAGAATAATTCCTCCTGGTTTCTTTGATTCTATGGAGCATCTTCCGGTTCACCTTGCATATGAAGCAAGGCTAGGTGGACCAGTTCATTATAGGTGGATGTATCCATTTGAGAGGTAATTATCAATTTCAACATTTTAATTAAAGTGCATATTTAGTATGACTATTTAGTTAATCAACTCCCCTTCCTCCATATATTTAGATTGATGGGTGATTATAAACGATCGGTGAAGAATAAAGCTAGAGTCGAAGGATCGATCTGCGCAGCTTACTTACATCGTGAAACAATTTATTTCTGTTCTCATTATTTCAACAACTTTATGTTGTCAAGAAATAATAGAAACGAAATAGAGATTGAAGATGAAAGACATGCCCTCACTTAATTTATCTGTGTTTAGCAAACCTGGGCGCCTCTCGGGAAAGAAGTCGACTCAGTGGTTATCAGATATGGAGTAAAAATCAGCACATATTCATGTCTTGATCAATTGCACTGAAGTTAAACCATATCTTGAGTAAGTGTGCTTCAATTCAGTTTTCAATGCATAGACATTTAGAGTATGAAGTTATATCATGCCTTGACCAATTTTCATTCAAAAGAGTATGGATAATTCTTTTTCAGTGCATTCTTACAAGTTGAGGGTATATGCACTAAAGATTCTTCTACTCGTATACATGAAAGTTTTCCATTTTGGTTTAATGCTTTAATGTCTAAAGTTCAAAGTAGATCTGAGAGATAACTTATTTTTTCCATATGTGATTACTTTGGTTTATGAAGCGGAACCAACTCCCATAATCCAACATTTGAGGAACTTAGCTAATGGTCCTTTTCGTGAAGTTAGTGAGTGACACACATACCTCATTAACGGTTATAAATTTGACACCCAATCATGGAGTGAGGGAAAACAAACAATTAATAGTGGGGTATATGTAAAAGGGATTGCAGAAGGAGCTGAAGATGAGTACTACGGGGTGATCCAACACATATATGAACTTGAATACAAATATTTAGACTATCAAAAGAAAATTGTTTTGTTTTATTGTTGTTGGTTTGATCCATCGGTTAGAGGAACGAAATTGGATCCAAAATGTAATACTGTGGACATTCAAATGGATAGAAGGTATAGAGCCTATGATCCGTTTATCATGCCTGAAAATATGAGGCAGGTATATTATGTTCCATATCCATCAACTCGGGAAGGATATTGTGTTGCAATTAAGACAAAACCACGGGGTCGCATTGAAGCCACTGATGTGGGGGATGAGGTTCCTTATCAAGTGGATGAAATGTCGGGCGTCAATAAGGTAATTGAAGTTGAACCAGTTGGTACCTTATGTGATGATCGACTCCACATTGAAGAAGTTGAACTAGTATTAGAAGAAGAAATTGGAGTATATGAAGAAGATGAAGAAGATGAAGATGAGACTGAAGATGTAGAAGATGAAGACTGTAACACCCCATTCTACCCGGTAAAAGAATACGAAAATCAGAGTTTATAAAAATTTCCAACATACAATGGAGTGCCACACTTGCTTCGTAAAAACAACAAACAGGTTAATTCACCTGTGAAAACGGATACATAACACTTACTTTTGGATGAACCGATAAACAACCTTTTAGTCTTTTAAAAATAAATCATCTTCATTACTACGAAGCGGATTCGCAACAAAAGCAATTCAAATAAACGTGGCGTCTTTAACCAACTTAAGATAGCTCAAAATGGCAAAGTAACAACTTAAAATTCCAACAACAAAATAACATAGCAAACAATAATGAAAACATGTGTTCATCCCCCCGAGTGTTACGTATCAGAGCGACGACACCGACTCGATCAAACGAAGGTAAGCGGCCTTCATTCGTGATTACCTGCACGTTACCGACAAAGGGGCAACATTCAAACAGAAGGGGTGGGATATCAAACCATATAATAGGACATATGAAAAACAATATATTAGAATCAGAGGATCTAAATTAACCACTTCTCAGCCAACACTCAACTTCGATCAATCACAAGTTATCAACATAGTCACTTAAGGGTGCAATATGAATGCGACTCAATACTATGCACATGCATGTGGTACCATCGGAGCAGAACTCCCAACGTAACAATCTGCCAATAAATAGAGGCATCAACAAGGCATAAGCCTTCAACGTAAATTCAACATAATTTGCCAGTCCAGGCCAACGTGGGGTGCTATGCATGCGACGCGATGATAAATACTCAGGCAGTCAATAACAATGGTTACATAGCAGCACAACAACAACGGGATCTCAACGTTGGCCATAGGCCTACAACATAACACCTGCCAAAAAATAGAGGCAAATCCAACTAGGTGCAACATTATCAACAGTTCAACCAACGGTTAACAACTTATCAACAACAATTCAACAACTGAGCAACTTATCAACAATTCAGCAACTTATCAACAATTTAGCAACTTATCAACAATTTAGCAACTTATCAACAATTTAGAAACTTATCATCAATTTAGCAACTTATCAACAATTTAGCAACTTATCAACAATTTAGAAACTTATCAACAATTTAGCAACTTATCAACAATTTAGCAACTTATCAACAATTTAGCAACTTATCAACAATTTAGCAACCCTGGGCATAAATATATATTCAACATCAACAATTCGTTTCAAGCAACAACCATAGGATTCACCATTGGGCAGCCACAGTTGCCGCCCTTGGCGCCCACTGCGCCCAGCACAACACAGGGCAGCCACACTTGGCGCCCTTGGCGCCCACAGTGCCCAGCAGCAACACAGGGCAGCCACAACATTGGCGCCCTTGGCGCCCAAGGCGCCCAGCAACAGAACAGGGCAGCCAACATGGCGCCCATGGCGCCCAGTGCGCCAGAACATCAGCAACAGGGCGGCCAGACTTGGCGCCCATGGCACCCAGTGCGCCAGAAACAGCAACGGGCAGCCAGACATTGGCGCCCTTGGCGCCAGTGCGCCAGAACAACTCAGGGAAGCCACGACATTGGCGCCCTTGGCGCCCAGTGCACCAGAACAACACAGGGCAGCCACAACATTGGCGCGCATGGCGCCCAGTGCGCCAGAACAACACAGGGCAGGCACAACATTGGCGCCCTTGGCGCCCAGTGCGCCAGAACAACACAGGGCAGCCACATACGGCGCCCTTGGCGCCCAGCAACCAGCGCCCAGCAACAACCACAATCGGCGCCCAGGACCAGCGAACAACAAAGTGGCGCCCAGGACGGCGCCCAGCAACCTACGAACAACAAGATGGCGCCCAGGACAGATTTTTGGTTCCCAATCATCAACAAACATGTTCACACATCATCAATAGGAATCAATATTAACATTTAGGGTTCAACATCTACAACTAGGGTTTTCAAGAATTAACAACACCTAGGGTTCCTTAACCTTCCTCCATAAAGCCCTTCATATACCCGATTATAGAGTGAGAACCCCACCCTTACCTTGGATTGAAGTTGAAACTCTCCATGGTCCTTGCCCTAGCTCTCTCTTCGCGCGCCCCCTCCTTGCTCTTCTCTCCAAATTCTTATTTTTTTCTTCTAAAATGAGCAAACCCTAAAATAACACCTATTTATAATTTATTTAGTCTTATGGGCTTTCTCATACACTTATGCGACTTTAGCTTCATGGGCCTTCTTTACACCCCCTTATTTTACTACTCCTAACACCAACAATAGGCCCACATACGAAAATATATTTTTACTCTAATATTTTCTTACAACTTAATTTCCTAAATAATTCAATTAAATAATTAATTAAACATTCGGGGCGTTATAACTCTCCCCCACTTAGAATATTTCCGTCCTCGAAAATTTACCCGACTCGAACAACTCGGGATAAGATTCCCGCATCTTGCTTTCCAGCTCCCACGTGATGCTTTCTCCGGCAGCTCCCAACCAGACTACTTTCACCAAAGCGATCTCCTTGCCTCTTAGAGTCTTCACCTCATGATCCTCGATTCGCACAGGCATCGTCTCCACAGTGAGATTATCCCGTACTTGCACATCATCCATATGAATTACATGAGATGGATCTGAAATGTACTTTCGAAGTTGCGACGCATGAAACACATCATGCAAATTCGAAAGATTAGGCGGTAAGGCCACCCTATAAGCAACATCTCCAACTCTTTCCGAAATCTGATACGGACCAATAAAACGAGGCGTGAGCTTCTTAGACTTCAAAGCGCGTCCAACACCGGTCACCGGAGTGACCCTCAAAAACACATGCTCACCTGCTTGAAATTCTAAATCCTTTCTTCGCTTATCATGATAACTCTTCTGTCTACTTTGCGAAGCTTTCATCTTCTCCCGATTCAACCTCACCTTCTCAGTAGTCTCTCGAACAATTTCAGGTCCAAGTACTACACTTTCTCCAGATTCATACCAACATAAAGGAGTCCTACATCTCCGACCATACAACGCTTCAAAAGCTGCCATCCCAATACTAGAATGGTAACTGTTATTATAAGTGAACTCTATCAACGAAAGGTAGGCATCCCACAAACCTTCTTGCTCCAGAACACAAGCTCTCAACAAATCCTCCAACGACTGAATAGTCCTCTCTGACTGACCATCCGTTTGAGGGTGATACGCCGAACTCAATCTCAACTTAGAACCCAACTCCTTTTGCAGACTCTTCCAAAAATCAGACGTAAACCTCGGATCCCTATCCGAAACGACACATAGAGGAACACCATGCAGCTTTACAATCTCTCGGATATAAATCTCTGCCAACTTCGGTACTGAATATGTGATGTTAATAGGAACGAAATGAGCCGACTTCGTTAGCCTATCAACAATCACCCAAATCGCATCATGACCTCTTGCGGTATTAGGCAATCCCGTCACAAAGTCCATTGAAATACTATCCCATTTCCATTCTGGAACCTCTAACGGTTGCATCAACCCTGCAGGCTTCTGATGTTCAACTATCGACTTCTGACAAGTTAAACATGAATACACAAACTGCGCTACATCACTCTTCATCCCTTGCCACCAAAACAAATTCTTCAAGTCGTGATACATCTTAGTAGCTCCCGGATGAATACTCAACTTACTCCTATGACTCTCTTCAAGAATCGCTTTCTTCATCTCTGCGTCATCAGGAATACAAATTCTATTACGGAACCTCAACACACCTTGTGCATCCAGCTTGAAATCATTATTCTCAGACTAATCGATTCCAACCATCGAATCCACCAGTTTAACATCCAACTTCTGAGCTTCTCTAATACTGTCCAAAAAGCCATTATTAATCTTTAACATTCCCAACCTGACACTCTGCGGTGTCAGTTGACAGACCAAACTCATATCTCTGAACTGCTCAATTAATTCCAACTCCTTAACCATCATTGCTGACATGTGTAAGGTCTTTCGACTTAACGCATCAGCCACGACATTAGCATTTCCTGGATGATAATTCAATCTGAAATCATAATCCTTTAATAACTCCAACCACCATCGTTGCCTCATATTCAATTCCTTCTGATCAAATAAATACTTCAAACTCTTATGGTCACTAAATACTTCAAATCTAGAACCATAAAGATAATGCCTCCAAATCTTTAGCACAAAAACAACTGCAGGAAGCTCTAAGTCATGCGTAGGATAATTCTTTTCATGAGTCCTCAACTGCCTCGACGCATAAGCAACTACCTTTCCATTCTGCATAAGCACACCTCCTAAACCCATCTTGGAAGCATCACAATACACCACAAAAGACTCTCCCGGATTGGGCAACGTGAATGTAGGAGATGTCGTCAGTCTCTTCTTCAATTCGGCGAAACTCTCTTCACAACGAGTGTCCCATATAAAGGCTTTACCTTTGCAAGTCAGCTGAGTTAACGGAAGTGCTAACTTAGAAAAACCCTCGATGAACCTTCTATAATAACCAGCTAACCCCAAAAAGCTTCTAATCTCGGTAGCCGACTTCGGGGCTTCCCACTACAACACAGCATCTACTTTAGACGGATCCACCGCGATGCCACTACCCGAAATGACGTGACCAAGGAAACTCACTTCCTTCAACCAGAATTCACATTTAGACAGTTTTGCATACAACTTCTTCTCTTTCAGGACCTCCAACACTAATCTCAAATGCTCTGCATGCTCTTCTTCTGACTTAGAGTAGACCAGAATATCATCAATGAATACCACTACAAACTGATCCAAGTAAGTATGGAAGATACGGTTCATGTATTCCATAAATACTCCCGGCGCGTTGGTAACACCAAAAGGCATCACCGAATATTCATAATGCCCGTAACAAGTTCTAAAAGCCGTCTTCTGAATATCCCCTTCTTTCACTTTAATCTGATGGTAACCCGATCACAAATCAATCTTACTAAACACTCGAGCACCCACCAGCTGATCCATCAAATCATCTATCCTTGGGAGTGCATACTTGTTCTTAACCGTTACCTTATTCAACTGTCTATAATCAACACAGAGCCTCATACTTCCATCTTTCTTCTTTACTAGCAACACAGGAGCTCCCCACGGCAACACACTTGGTCTCACAAACTTCTTTTCGAGCAAATCCTCAAGTTGCTTCTTCAATTCGGACAATTCAGATGCAGACATCCTGTACGGTGCCATAGAAACAGGTCTGGTACCAGGTACAAGATCAATAGCGAATTCCACTTCTCTCTCTGGCGGCACACCTGGAATCTCACCAGGGAAAACTTCAGGAAATTCACACACTACCTGCAACTCCTCAATTACGGCTCGGTTCTCGACAGACATTGATGCCATCAGCGAGAATAACTGGACTTCCTCCTGCATCAACTTCCGCAACTGTTTAGCAGACAACAAACCAGCTTCCACCTCTTCAGGGGTAGAAAAACTCACAGACTTACTACGACATTTAATATGCACATGGTTATACTCTAACCAGTTCATACCCAAGATCACATCCAATCCACTTAACGGCAAACAAATCAAGTCAACAACAAAGTCTCTGTCGAAAATCGACAAAGGACATTGAGAACACACAAGAGAAGTAGTTACCGACCGCTTAGCCGGAGTGTCGACAACCATCTCTCCATTCATAGAAGACAACGCAAGACCCAATCTTTTAACACAATCAGCAGCAATAAAACAATGAGTAGCACCGGTATCTGTATCACCCCTTTTCTACCCTTATATTACGCGTCGTTTATCAGAGTAATTCCTTTCAAAAATATTATTCTCATTGATAGAAAAGAAATGCTACAACTTCATTAAAAACAAGCTCATCAATTGCACTCTTCAAAATTTGCACAACAAAACATCCTTCATGGAAAATCAAATCCTCAAAATTCACATCACAGCGGAATAAACAACAACTCACCAATAACTGTCAAACACGTCTCAAGTATATCAATAAGATCATTAAAACAACTAATTAAATCGTTTATCAAAATTCACCCACGCCCCCTAGGTGTTACAGTATCAGAGAGCGACACAAGATACATCCCAAGAGCTAAAAGGAAGGCAGCAGATCCTTCACTCGCGATTACCTGCAGCGTTGCCACAATAGAGCAACATTCCAAGCAGAAGGGGTGAGAATTTCAACAAAACATAATCAAGCACATGATAGAGTAATGAAGACGAACAATCATACAACATCATTATTAACATCACACTATCATCACCAGACACCAATTCAAAACATAGTTTGCCAACCAGTCACAGTCATGATTATGCATGTAAATGCAACCCCCACCAGGGCATATGCATGATGGTACCATATTCATCACAATTACGAGGCCGAAGCCTATTCTTTGCAGGAGGCCGAAGCCTATTATTCACAAGAGGCCGAAGCCTATTCTTCACATTATGCACATGCCATGAGACTCTATATACACATGTGCATTTCACCAAAACACTCACCTGGAGTACTCATCATCATCATCATCAAAACACTCCTAGAGTGTATTCGTCGTAATCATCAAAAACACATATATATCACACCATCATAATCACTCTTAGAGTGAACTCGTCATATTTATCAAAATTATATTGCAACATCATCAAAAAAATTCACATTTTAAATGAGGGAACATCACTTTTAATTTTTAGAAAAGCACCACATTTTTTTAATTGGGAAAACTTCACATTTGTAGAGAAACATCACATTTTGAATTTGAGATAGACCCCATATTTTAATAGTGAAAACATCATATTTTCATTGGAGAAGTATCACATTTTTAATTGGGGAAAACAGTGTGAAAAACAGCAAGAAAAACAGTGGAGAAACAGTGAGAACCAGTGGAAAACAATGGCTCGCGCGCGGGGCGCGAGCGGCGCGCGAACGGTGCGCCAACGGACAGCAACAACACGCCCAGCAAAGCGCGCCTTGCGCCTGGGGCGCGACTCGAGCGCGAGTGGCGCGCAGAACAACAGCAGCAACACGCCCAGCACAGCGCGCCTTGCGCCTGGGGCGCAACTCAAGCACGAGTGGCGCGCAGTTGGTCAGAATCAGCATACAGCAACATTCTATTTGACACACAGCAACAGCATATCAATTAACTTTCACATCTCCTAGTTAAATCCCAATTTACTCATTCATACACCCCGTCACCATACACATGAATTCGCTATCAACCACACCAAATTCACCAGAAATTCGAAATTCAACACATCATCTCACAAGGGTAAATCGCATATCAACATCAACAATCCATCAAATAACACTACAATTAATCCTATCCTTCATAAATTTTACATATGCATCACAAAATCATCACAATCACCAAGCCCCATAAGACCTACCACATACCCAATTACATTCAATTGAAACGCTCACCTTTACCTCGAATTGTATGATCCGGAACAACGACGAAGGAGTCACGTACAAAACCCAGCAACACAACGAGCCAAAACCTTGAGAATCGAAGAACCTAGCCACGCCCAAGCCACTAAAAACGCAGCAGCCCTTCCTCCTCTCCTTCGCAAATCGTGGCCTCACTAAGGACCATGGAGAACAACAACAATTGAGAATGAGGGATTGAAAACCACATCACTAGAAGAAGGAAGAAAAATGGAAACGAAAGGATCAACAACTCATTACCTAAGGAAAACTTGAGAGAAACTCTTCTCCTTCCTTCCTCTCTCCTTCACGCCGTACAATGCCCTCTCTTCTCACTCTCTCAAATTTCGCAGCTCTCTCTCAATTTTTGCGCAAATGAGAGAGTTGCGCTTAGACTCCTAGGGTTTAAGCCGTGGGCTCAGTGAGCGCTGGGCCTCCACGCCAACACCACCCTCTTTACTCGTTCCACCTCCTGAACATCACCCATCATACTAATTAATTTAATCACGCCTCCAATAAAATTAATAATTCAATTAAATAATGTAACTAAATTATTTCCGGGCAGCCACAACATTTGCGGCCATGGCGCCAAGTGCGCCAGAACAACACAGGGCAGCCACAACATTGGCGCCCATGGCGCCCAGTGCGCCAGAACAACACAGGGCAGCCACAACATTGGCGCCCTTGGCGCCCAGTGTGCCAGAACAACACAGGGCAGCCACATACGGCGCCCTTGGCACCCAGCTACCAGTGCCTAGCAACAACCACAATCGACGCCCATGGCGCCCAGGACCAGCGAACAACAAAGTGGCGTCTAGGACGGCGCCCAGCAACCTACGAACAACAAGATGGCGGCCAGGAGGGCGCCCAGGACAGATTTTTGGTTCCCAATCATCAACAAACAAGTTCACACATCATTAATAGGTAAAAAACATCATCAATAGGATTCAATATCAACATTTAGGGTTCAATATCTACAACTAGGGTTTTCATGAATTAACAACACCTAGGGTTCCTTAACCTTCCTACATGTAACATCCTCAAAATAATTAGCCGAATTATTTGGATGTTAACCCTATTAAATTAATTTAGTACTTGACTGGTAAATTTATTCAGTGCAAAAATTATTTATTGGTTGTCATCGGATCGTTAACCGAATAATACGGGTCAAGGAAGTTTTGGAATTGAAATAAGAGATTTAGATCAATATGGAAATTGGACCACGTTACCACTTATATATTAATAAATATATATATGTGTGTGTATGTGTGTGAGAATTAAAGAAAGAAAAGAAAGAAAGAATGCGAGAGAGAGATACAGAGAGGAGAAAGGAGAGAACGAGAGAAATGAAGAGAATGGGTATGGAAGAAGAATGGGAGAGAAAGGATAGATAGGTCCATCAAAACGACTTTCTTCCAACACGAAAAATGCTCAACGTTACTTCCTCTTCAATTTGGTACCAACTTCATGGCGATCAACTCACTCTCTCTCACTTTGCCATTTTCGAATTTAAGAGGAAAATGGAGGTTTTTGATGTTCAAGCTCAAAGGAAAGCTTTGGATGGTGTTTGGGAGCGAGCTCAAGGTGGATTGCGCAAATATTGAAGTTCATTTGGGGTTTGTGAAGAATCAAGAGGTTAGGGTTCAAATTGGGGTTATGTGAGAATAGTGAATTGAAGCTTGAAGACGATGAATAGTGTTCAGGAAAGATTTCGAGGAATTCGGTATTTCGGTCAAAAAGAGGTTTCGCGATCGAGTGGAAAGCTTTGGAAGCGGATTGGGTGTCGCCGGAGCGGGGAGCGTTCGTGTGGTTACTCGGTGATTTCGGCTCGCTCGTGGCTCACGCTTCAAGGGTGATTTTTACTCACATTTAGGCTTATTCCGTTTTGAAATGAATTGTGTGACTTGGTTTCGAAAGATTTTGAGTCGAAAACGTTATTTTGAAATATATCGCGTTTTGACGAAATTCATAATCGTTGAGTTTTTGATTGAATTGCTTGATTGTTTGATGTTGATTGGACTGGAATATTGCCTGGTATTGTTTGTTTTCGAGTTAGGAATCGATCGGGGCGAGTTTCGGATTGATCGGAAAGCAAATTTTCATAAAACAGGCCATTTTTGCAATGCTGTCAAATGAGCACGACCCGTGCGTCCAGGGGCACGACCCGTGCGCCTGGTTCTGTCCAAAATTTTCAAAGTGCCCAAAATGATTCCGTTTCGATTCCAATCCTCTCCCAATCCTTTCCTAACCCTTCTATAATGATATTAGGCTTATAATGCCTTGATTTTGGGTATGTTCCAAAAAGGTTTTATAAAATACTTTTGATGTCCAAATCGTTTCGAAAAAGCCGAATAATAAGAACACGTGTGAGGTCATGTTTTATCGAAAGGAAAACGAACTATAAGTCCGATGTGATATTGTATAGCTGACGCGGGATGATTATTATTTAAATCATCTAAAACGGTTTACGATTCACTGAATATAGGAGTTAGCCCAAATGCGGGTGGATATATATATATATATATATATATATACTATATCGAGTTTGGGTGACGACCCATGAGGTTAACATACTAGGCGGGGAAGTCATGATCCCTTACCCTAGGCCCGTATACCATTAGGGAAAGTACTATTGGTAAGGGGGTTCACCGGGATTACCAATGCTGGGGTCGGTGTTATGTTACAATTATAAAACAGTTCACCGGGATTACCAAAGCTGGGGTCGGTGCTGTAATAAAGTTATGAAGCGGGTTACCGGGATTACCAAAGCTGGGGCCGGTACCGTGTTAAAGTTAGAAGAATGGTCACCGGGATTACCAAAGCTGGGGTCGGTGTCATTCTAAAGATATCAATAGTATGGTTACCGGGATTACCAAAGCTGGGGCTGGAATCGTACTATGTTGACTAGTACGAGTCACCGGGATTACCAAAGCTGGGGTCGGTGTCGTACTGAATTAAAAGAATGTAATTTATAAAGTAAACTACGAATGTATGAGAATTCATAAATGAACCGAGAGTGCTAGTAGGGGTCTCGGTAGAACTCACTGAGATTGTATCTCATTGTTTATATGTTGTTGTTTTACAGATAAACAGGGAAAGTGGAGATCCAAGAGGCACGAGTAGGTGGTACTCGGATGGTTGCTGAAGACTTAGCTTTCATGCTTAAGTTATGTTTTCCCTTGTTAGTTCTGTATTTATTTTCCGCTTTCTTGTGTGATATTGAACACTGTATTTCACTGATGGTTTATGGTCTTATTTATGTTTAAGACTGTTCTGTTGTTATTCAGTGAAAATTTTATAGTGGTGTTCAGTATTTAAACAGGAAATATGTCTCTGATGTTTTAGGGATGGTGCACTTGGGTATTTTTACTCGATAAAAATACCGGGGTGTTACACTACATAAAGCCCTTCATATACCCGATTATAGAGTCAGAACCCCACCCTTACCTTGGATTGAAGTTGAAACTCTCCTTGGTCCTTGCACTAGCTCTCCCTTTGCCGCCCCCTCCTTGCTCTTCTCTCCAAATTCTTATTTTTTTCTTCTAAAATGAGCAAACCCTAAAGTAACACCTATTTATAATTTATTTATTCTTATGGGCTTTCTCATACACTTATGCGACTTTAGCTTCATGGGCCTTCTTTACACCCCCTTATTTTACTACTCCTAACACCAACAATAGGCCCACATACGAAAATATATTTTTACTCTAATATTTTCTTACAACTTAATTTACTAAATAATTCAATTAAATAATTAATTAAACATTCGGGGCGTTACAAAGACTTTTTTTAATCTTATTAGTATCACATAGATAGTTTGATTAGTTTTAATCTCTGCATGTTGTTGATTGTTCATCTAATTTTAATTATTAATATATATCACATTTCGTTTATCATTATTGTACGTTGTTGTTGTAATTAAATTTATTTATTAATATATATCATTATATATTTTTCTTGCGTTTCGTTTTTCATAGATATGCATCCAAGAGGAGGTTCTGACCCGCCGAGAGATGTTAGGGGGAAGAAGATAGTTGAACCTAGAAGGCGGCGTCGAGTTCGTGAGGTTGTACTTAATCCAGAGGATACATTTTTGGGGATGGTGCACTTGGGTATTTTTACTCGATAAATATACCGGGGTGTTACAGTTGGTATCAGAGCAGTTCGACCTAGTCGGACTTAGTTTAGGGTTGAGTCGATTCCTTGTTAGTCCTTGTTGTAATTACACTTGTGATGCTAAGAGACATTGAGCCTGATCAACTTAATACTTAGTGCATCATAAGCGGAATTATGGTAGGATGATCAAGACGCAATCCTCGACCAAGACCGGAGTCTCCAACCGGTGCATCCTCAGGAAAGGTGGCATGACGGTGGAAGAATGCACCGCTAAGTTTGAGAAGTTGTCTCAGTTTTACCAAGTGGTAAAGTAAGCTCCGGATGACGAATGGAGAATGCAGATGTATAAGAGAGGCATAAGTGCTTTTATGACTTATGGTCTCAGCTCTTATACTATTACCAATTTTGTTGCCTTAGTGCAACCAGCCTATGTCGTCGAGGATGATCTCATAAGGAGTATGGGAAAGGAAAGAAGGTAGTTGAGTTATCAACTCCGAATGCAAAGTCCTAAGATAATTTCATCAAAGGAAAAGCAGGTGCTATTTTCTGGTTCCTCAAAAGTCAAGATGTTCTAACTGTGGAAAGCCTCATAGTGGTAATTGCAAGCGAAGATCTAATCGGTGCTATTATAGTAATGTAGAGGGTCACGATGGTAATAAGTGCTCTGCAAGGAAGAGTTCCAAGGAGTTACAAGCAACTCTAAGGCAAGGATGAGTCAACACTCTGGATGTTTAGACAGTTACGACTGCAGACAATCTACTGAGGGGTATGAGATCAGTTTTCAATAACTCCGTTAGTATATTACACGATTCGGGTGCAACCCATTGTATAATAGCTCAATCGTGAGTAGATCGATTGGGATTAACCTTATCTCCGCTATCCGAGCCGATAACCGTCTTAACTGCTGCTAAGATCGTGTCCAGACCCAATCCTTGTGTCAGAATTGTCTACTTGTCATAGGAGGCAGAAATTTCGTTGTAGAATTTATTGTTTGCCTATTAGAAGTGTGGACACCATTTTGGGTATGAATTGAATGACTGCAAATCATGTTGCAATCGACTGTGTTAATCAACTATCAGCCTCGCTTCAGAGTCAGTTGAATTGTCTAGGACAAATTCTGAAGCGGATACCTAGTTCGCCTTAGACGGTCAATCTTCATTCCAAGGTGCGGAAGCACATGTTAGTATGTTATCTGCATCCACTGGAACTAGTTTAGATTTGGCGGACATTCAGGTTGTAAATTACTTTCTGGATGTTTTCACGATGAAGTTTCTTCTGAACCTCCAGAGCGAGAGGTAGAGTTTACTGTAGAATTGGTTCCTGGCACGGGATCAATATCTATTGTTTCTTATGGAATGTTCCTTTAGAATTAAAGGAAATGGAGTCTCAACTTGAAGAGTCGATATTAAAGAAATTCATTCGACCGAGTGCTTCTCTAAGGAGTGCTCTGGTGTGGTTAGTCGAAAGGAAAAATGGTAGCATGAGATTGTGCATCGATTATCGACAACTCAACAAAGTGACGATCAAGAACAAATATCCTTTGCCAAGGATACACGAATTGCTGGATCAACTTCGAGGTGCCGTGGTGTTTTCAAAAATTGATCTGAGGTCAGGTTATCATCAATTAAAATTTAGAGCCTTAGATATTCCGAAGACAGCTTTCTGTACTAGGTATGAACATTACGAGTTAGTAGTGATGCCCTTCAGTTTGACTAATGCTCCGACGGTATTCATGGATTGCATGAACCGAGTGTTCCACGCTTATCTGGATCAGCTCGTTGTGGTTTTTATTGATGATATCTTGGTGTACTCTAAGACCACTGAGGAGCATGTCCAACATCTCCGCATTGTTCTGAGCGTACTCCGAGAGAAGAAACCGAATGCCAAGCCGTCGAAGTGTGATTTCTGGATGCCGAGGTAAAGTTTCTAGGATATGTGATTTCCTAATAAGGAGTTGCAGTAGATCCCAGTAAAATAGAAGCTGTGTTGAATTGGGAGCGACCGACCTCAGCCACTGAAATCAGAAGTTTTCTAAGTATAGCCGGTTACTACAGGAAGTTTATCGAAGGATTCTCACAATTGGTTCTTCCACTTACTCGGTTAACTCGTAAGGGTCAACCTTTTACGCGGGATGCCGATTGTGAAGAATGTTTTCAAGATTTGAAGGTTCGGTTGACTTCTGCTCCAATCCATATTCTTCCAGATCCGTCTTTGCAATTTCAAATTTACAGCGATGCTTCTGGGAAGGGTTTAGGATGTGTTCTTGTGCAGAATCAACAAAAGGTAGCTTATGCGTTCAGGCAATTGAAGACTCATGAGGAGGATTTTCCGACTCATGATTTGGAATTGGCAGCTATTGTGTATGCACTGAAGATTTGGAGACGTTACCTGTATGGGTCTCGTTTCGAAGTCATTAGGGGTCACAAGAGTTTAAGGTATCCGTTTGATCAAAAAGAACTGAATAGCAGGCAGAGAAGTGTGTTGAATTCCTGAAGGATTATGAATTCGTGTTGAACTAGCATTCAAGAGAGACCAATGTTGTAACAGATGCGCTGAGTAGGGAATCCATTCACATGGCAGAGTTAATGATGCAAGAAATGGAATTGTTAGAGTCTTTTAGATCTAAGTTGGGGTACATCCATAAGTTTCCACTTTAGTGGCAAGGTTTTGGTGTTAACCTTTCGCTTGCGAATGTTAACGATCAGATACTATTATGTGATTCCGTTTGACAAGTCAAACGTGAATACGAATATGAAAATGAGGTGACTGTTGACTGTCTTTCATATTGCGATTAACCACCAAAGGATTAATTGAGGGATCTGCTTGCAAGAGTCTGAAATTCCGAAGTGAAGCTCGGCGTTCGGTATGTTAGTTTTGAAAAATCATTTTGTGAAAACCCGCATGCTAAAGCTAATCTTGGGAACGAATCAAGAGACTAATAAAAATCTGATTGAGGAAGAAAATCCTAGGAGGATTACTTAGGTTGAGGAGAAGTTCTCAACGCTACGGACTAACTTGGAAAGGAATCGGGTGTGTCGTTGGTAAAAGCCTCGTGATGAAGTTGCAATAGAGAAAAGGAGTTCTGAGTTCTGTTTGATAGTTGATTTGAGAACAACATAGGTGATTTTCATTACGTTCAAATTTATTTGTTGTCCCCACGGTTTATTTCTACGTTAAGGTCAAAGTTTTTGGTAAAACCCTCATTCCATCTTTTTGAAGAATTTTATCTCGAAATCTTGGGGGCGAGTCAAGAAGTTCCACTGATGACTTTTCCATCACATTTTTCAATGTGTATGAGAACTGTTATGGATTTTAGAAGATTTTTTTGAGAACGTGTTTACACCCTTAGAGGAAAGCGTGTTTGTTCTTATCTCGATCGAGGAGCACCGTTATGTGGACCTCATTTTTCCAACCTGTATTTCTATCAAGTGTCTTGTATTAGACCCTTTGACTTAGATTAATCAAAGTTGGGGAGCAAGTGAGGATAGTTGGAATGAAGCTTCGGAAGTGTTTTTGAACACGGTGCCGAGCCTATGTAGGCGAATGATGAGTCTCTCGTGTTGATTCGTAACAAGAGAGTTCGGACTGTAATCTTAGAAGCGTTCTAGGGTAGTAGTCGAACATACTTAAAGATAGACGTGCCAACTTGGAAAGATTTTCTACACTCATTTCGTTAATTCAAGAATGTTTTCCAGCAAACTTGGACCTTTCTGAGAATGTCTGTTCTCGGTTAGTCAATCGTAAGACATGACGAAATTTTGAGGACAAAATTCTTTCAAGTTGGGGAGAATGTAACATCCTCAAAATATTTAGCCGAATTATTTGGATGTTAACCCTATTAAATTAATTTAGTACTTGACTGCTAAATTTATTCAGTGCAAAAATTATTTATTGGTTGTCATCGGATCGTTAACCGAATAATACGGGTCAAGGAAGTTTTGGAATCGAAATAAGAGATTTAGATCAATATGGAAATTGGACCACGTTACAACTTATATATTAATATATATATATATATGTGTGTGTGTGTGTGTGTATGTGTGTGAGAATTAAAGAAAGAAAAGAAAGAAAGAATGCGAGAGAGAGATACAGAGAGGAGAAAGGAGAGAAAAAGAGAAAGGAATCGAATGGGTATGGAAGAAGAATGGGAGAGAAAGGATAGATAGGTCCATCAAAACGACTTCCTTCCAACACGAAAAATGCTCAACGTTACTTCCTCTTCAATTTGGTACCAACTTCATGGCGATCAACTCACTCTCTCTCACTTTGCCATTTTCGAATTTAAGAGGAAAATGGAGGTTTTTGATGTTCAAGCTCAAAGGAAAGCTTTGGATGGTGTTTGGGAGCGAGCTCAAGGTGGATTGCGCAAATATTGAAGTCCGATTTGGGGTTTGTGAAGAATCAAGAGGTTAGGGTTCAAATTGGGGTTATGTGTGAATAGTGAATTGAAGCTTGAAGACGATGAATAGTGTTCAGGAAAGATTTCGAGGAATTCGGTATTTCGGTTAAAAAGAGGTTTCGCGATCGAGTGGAAAGCTTTGGAAGCGGATTGGGTGTCGCCGGAGCGGGGAGCGTTCGTGTGGTTACTCGGTGATTTCGGCTCGCTCGTGGCTCGCTCGCCGGAGCGGGGAGCTCTGAAATGAATTGTGTGACT
Organism: Astragalus membranaceus; assembly: GCA_039519185.1. Taxonomy (NCBI): domain Eukaryota; kingdom Viridiplantae; phylum Streptophyta; class Magnoliopsida; order Fabales; family Fabaceae; genus Astragalus; species Astragalus membranaceus. Next base: position 54,910,070 of record CM076850.1, read on the forward strand.
TGGTTTCGAAAGATTTTGAGTCGAAAACGTTATTTTGAAATATATCGCGTTTTGACGAAATTCGTAATCGTTGAGTTTTCGATTGAATTGCTTGATTGTTTGATGTTGATTGGACTGGAATATTGCCTGGTATTGTTTGTTTTCGAGTTAGGAATCGATCGGGGCGAGTTTCGGATTGATCGGAAAGCAAATTTTCATAAAACAGGCCATTTTTACAATGCTGTCAAATGAGCACGACCCGTGCGTCCAGGGGCACGACCCGTGCGCCTGGTTCTGTCCAAAATTTTCAAAGTGCCCAAAATGATTCCGTTTCGATTCCAATCCTTTCCCAATCCTTTCCTAACCCTTCTATAATGATATTAGGCTTATAATGCCTTGATTTTGGGTATGTTCCAAAAAGGTTTTATAAAATACTTTTGATGTCCAAATAGTTTCGAAAAAGCCGAATAATAAGAACACCTGTGAGGTCATGTTTTATCGAAAGGAAAACGAACTATAAGTCCGATGTGGTATTGTATAGCTGACGCGGGATGATTATTATTTAAATCATCTAAAACGGTTTACGATTCACGATATATATATTATATCGAATATAGGAGTTAGCCCAAATGCGGGTGGATATATATATATACTATATCGAGTTTGGGTGACGACCCATGAGGTTAACATACTAGGCGGGGAAGTCATGATCCCTTACCCTAGGCCCGTATACCATTAGGGAAAGTACTATAGGTAAGGGGGTTCACCGGGATTACCAAAGCTGGGGTCGGTGTTATGTTACAGTTATAAAACAGTTCACCGGGATTACCAAAGCTGGGGTCGGTGCTGTAATAAAGTTATGAAGCGGGTTACCGGGATTACCAAAGCTGGGGCCGGTACCGTGTTAAAGTTAGAAGAATGGTCACCGTGATTACCAAAGCTGGGGTCGGTGTCATTCTAAAGATATTAATAGTATGGTTACCGGGATTACCAAAGCTGGGGCTGGTATCGTACTATGTTGACTAGTACGAGTCACCGGGATTACCAAAGATGGGGTCGGTGTCGTGCTGAATAAAAAGAATGTAATTTATAAAGTAAACTACGAATGTATGAGAATTCATAAATGAACTAAGAGTGCTAGTAGGGGTCTCGGTAGAACTCACTGAGATTGGATCTCATTGTTTATATGTTGTTGTTTTACAGATAATTAGGGAAAGTGGAGATCCAAGAGGCACGAGTAGGTGGTACTCGGATGGTTGCTGAAGACTTAGCTTTTATGCTTAAGTTATGTTTTCCCTTGTTAGTTATGTATTTATTTTCCGCTTTCTTGTGCGATATTGAACACTGTATATTCACTGAGGGTTTATGGTCTTATTTATGTTTAAGACTGTTCTGTTGTTATTCAGTGAACAGGAAATATGTCTCTGATGTTTTAGGGATGGTGCACTTGGGTATTTTTACTCGATAAAAATACCGGGGTGTTACACTACATAAAGCCCTTCATATACCCGATTATAGAGTCAGAACCCCACCCTTACCTTTGATTGAAGTTGAAACTCTCCTTGGTCCTTGCACTAGCTCTCCCTTTGCCGCCCCCTCCTTGCTCTTCTCTCCAAATTCTTATTTTTTTCTTCTAAAATGAGCAAACCCTAAAATAACACCTATTTATAATTTATTTAGTCTTATGGGCTTTCTCATACACTTATGCGACTTTAGCTTCATGGGCCTTCTTTACACCCCCTTATTTTACTACTCCTAACACCAACAATAGGCCCACATACGAAAATATATTTTTACTCTAATATTTTCTTACAACTTAATTTACTAAATAATTCAATTAAATAATTAATTAAACATTCGGGGCGTTACAAAGACTTTTTTTAATCTTATTAGTATCACATAGATAGTTTGATTAGTTTTAATCTCTTCATGTTGATTGTTCATCTAATTTTAATTATTAATATATATCACATTTCGTTTATCATTATTGTACGTTGTTGTTGTATTTAAATTTATTTATTAATATATATCATTATATATTTTTCTTGCGTTTCGTTTTTCATAGATATGCATCCAAGAGGAGGTTCTGACCCGCCGAGAGATGTTAGGGGGAAGAAGATAGTTGAACCTAGAAGGCGACGTCGAGTTCGTGAGGTTGTACTTAATCCAGAGGATACATTTTTGGGGATTCCCCAGACCACCACTACTGCTGGAGGAGCTGGGACTTCACGTTCTGCTGTAGCTGCTCCACCTGCTGGTCATTCTACCTCCGGCCCCAATTGGTATCCTATAAACCCATCTGGCACACCAAGATCCTATGGGTATTTCCACCTCCGCAGCATCCTATGGGCACACCGGGAGGGTATATGGGCCCACCTCTCCAGCATCCTATGAGCACACCGGGAGGGTATATGGGCCCACCTCTGCAGCATCCTATGGGCACACCGGGAGGGTATATGGGTCCACCTCTGCAACATCCTATGGGCACACCAGCAGGGTATATGGGCCCACCTCTACAGCATCCTATGGGCACACCAGTCGGGTTATCTATGCCTACACCCGAGGTACATACTGATCAGTCCCTACAGGATGATCATTCTGACCCCCATGGTCATACTGATTCAGAGCCATTATCATCCGGGTCAGAGGATGAGCAGGTGGTTGTCAAGCCTGATGGTCGACGTCACAAAGTCATATATCCCTTTGGCGATGCGTAAGTATTGTTTGACTTTTTTTTAATTTAAATTAATTTTTTGTTTCCCGTGTATATATGTTTGTTAATTATGCAACGACTTAATTATGCAGGTTTGTTAGATCGAAGACTGCTTCATCAGCGATCACTTATGTCATTAAGAAACTCTATTTTGAAGAGTACTATGAAAAGGTGACAAAAATTGATAAGAGGAAAAAGAAAGATTTTGTGGACTTGTTTAGGGTAAGTATCAATTATGTCATTACCTATACTGATAATTTATTGTTTAATGTTTAATATAATTACTAATACATATTTTGATTATGTTTAATACAGACCAAAGTGACTTGGAGACCGGAAGATGATGAATTGGTGCATAAAGTTTTTTGGACTAGATTGGCAAAGCAATTGGCGGACTTGCTCTACAAGGAAGTTTGGAGAAGTCAGAAATTCAAAGCCAATGCTGAAAAAGCGAAGGAAAATCGGACTTCAGAAAAGGGTGGCTCACTTCACACTTGTGGCTCCGTCAACCAAGCTCAGCATGCTATGAGATTGGTAGGTTATATTAAAAATATTTGTACTATTTTAGTTTAGTTAGGGCGATTAGTTACCAATATTTGAGAATTTGTTTCATTTTTACAGAGTAAGAAGGCTGGACGCCCTCAGAAGCATACGCCAAATTTGACTTTCAATTTCAGTCCTTTAATAGCGCTTCTTTAAATAGGCGCTATAGTATGTAATGCGGAGCTCTACCAAAGCTCTTTAATGAGTAAGCGCTGTTTTATGTGTGTACATAGATAGCTAAATGTTTTGCATCAACTACTTACGGCGTTTGCCGAGGCGCGCGCTGTATATGCATCGAGCTTAGATAGCGCTTCCTATACTTGGCGCTATTATAGGGATTTTTGTTATTTTTTTATTTTTCAAATATAAACAATACCTCGTCTCCAAACCCTAACACGTTTCCCATTACCTTCTCACTCCCACAATGTCTCCCTCTTGTGAGACTCTGCACTGCACTCGCAAACGGCTCCCCTCACTCGCGGTGGTCTCCAGTGTTCTTGTTTTTCATGCTCCTCTTACGACGTTGTGTTTCTCTTCCTCCTGCTGCCAGGTACTCCTCCTGCTGTTGCTGTACCGCAATACGCATCGCAGCGACCGTAAATGGCCGCAACCGCAACGCGACCACAACTGCAATTTGAAACCTTGCCTTTACGCTTTTATGCTCTCGATGTACGAACGCAGTCGCCGCCACGCTCTCTTTGTTTCTGTTTTCCGCTCTCCCTCCTCCCATCCTTCTTTACACTTTTCCATTTGCCGCTCTCAATGTAAGAACGTATTGCGAAAATCTTGTTGGTGTAGTTCTATAGATCAGGCATTCTGTGTTGAAACTTGAGAGCCTTACCTTTTCTGTGAGATACAAGCTCTCCAGAGTTTGTGAACAATTGTGAAATTTCCCTTGTTGAATGCCCTTGTGAATTTGGTTTTGGTTTTATTGCTTTTGTATGATATTTGGGTTTCTTTAGTTGCAGGGTATCTATTTCAATTGTCATTGATATTTGGGTTTCTTTGTAATAATAGGAAGCGAATTTCTAAAATAACCCATTTTTTCACGGGCAATTGTACATTGCAATTGAGGGGTTTCCTCTTATATGTATGTATATATACTGGCACTTACAGGAACAATGAAAATGAAAAAAAAATGAGTGTATAAAATTTGATGTGTCATGTGAAAATGTGTATTCTCTTTTTAATTTGAAATTGCCCTTTACTGTACATTGGGAAAAGATTACAAAGTAAGCCTGATTAGAACTGGTTTACAGTAAAATGGGTCGTTGGGTGCGACTGTGTGGAATGCTACTGGTTAGAAGTTAGATGCCTTTGTTTTGGTGTTGCGTGCTGTTGTGTTAGTGTTGTGTTGTTGTGTCAGCAACTCTGTGCTGCTGAGATAGCATTTCTGCAGGCTGAAGTTACTAGATGTTGTAGGTGTTGTGTTTTTTTTTGGTTGTGTTTTGGTGTGATTTGTTCTACTTCTGTAAGTAGGTGCTTGAATTGCATATAAAAGTAGCACCTAGTTTTGTTTTATTGCCACAGTTTAGCTTCTTTGTGGTGTTTATCTTGTGCTGAAATTTGCATCAGCAACACACTTGTAGTTATAATCTTGGTATGAACCTAGTACAACCTGTACTTGGTGACATTATCATCAATAAATTATTTTTGTTATAAAAAACAAAGCAAGCCTGATTGAGAAAAATGTAGTAAGGGCTTACGTTGCAAATTTACAAAAAAAAAACCAACCCTGAACATTATTTCTATAATATCACGAAGACTACTAAAGAAAACACAACCCATTCTTCAGATGCATACAAATAACATCCTAGCTATCTAAAAAACAAGAACACCCATTCTAATAGTTATGGGTGTGGTCCCCATTTCTAAGTCTTCAGCAGTGCATAGAAGAAGTCAAGTGTAACACCCCCTTTCTACCCTTTTATTTTAATTAAGAAAATCAGAGTTCAAAAATCATTTTCGATTCCACCACGAGGGTGTCACACATACGTCAAAATAAAACCTCAAGTCTCAAATAAAATAGTACGTCGTCAAAGGTGCAATACATAGCACTCCACAATAGGGAGACCTCAAAACATCGAAACTGCGTCATAAAATCCAACATCAACGCAGCGGAAAAGTTAATCAACACATCAACAGTATAAAAAAAAAAAAATCTAAGCACATCAGCAAAGCATCAAATACATCCCCCCAGGTGCTACGTATCAGAGCATGACGACTCGACTCAAGAAGTGAAGTTAAGGCCTTCACTGGGAATCACCTGCACGTTACCAACACGGGGGTAACATTCAAACAGGAAAGGGTGAGCATCATTTCAATCCATATAATAGAAAATATGATAAGTACATAAGTCAAGTCACAGCTCTAAATTATTCACATCACAATAATCATTCACATCACTTACAATAACTCATCTCATGTCATGTAGGCATATGAAATGCAACCCACTCGCGGGCATATGCATGAGGTACCTTTTCACAAACGTCGCTTAGCCCTTAAGGCCTCATCGTCACTTAGCCACATGGGCCTCAAAACGTCACTGGGTTTATGCATATGGGGCACGAGACACTATGACATGCACCACTCACAAACACACAAATACACAAATACCCAAAATCAGAGTCAACTATGTGACCCGTCACTTACCAGTTTGCTCACAAGAAGCACTGCACCTGCCATTTCACAATTTACACACAACGTCACTTGGCCCTTTTTGACCTTAACATCACTTAGCCTTTCGGGCCTTAAACGTCACTGGGTTTCATCGTCAATTACACATAAAATATCATCAACTCAAACAATAGCCACTGAGGGCAAAAACGTCAATTACTAGCCACCAAGGGCATCATCGTCATTTACACGTCATTATAATTAATATTAGCCACCAAGGGCAAAACAGTCATTTACACGTCATTATAAATAATATTAGCCACTAAGGGCAAAACAGTCATTTAACTCAAAAACATCACTAGAGACACCGGGGCAGCCACATGGCGCCCATTCAGCAACACCCACAAGGCACTAAATAAGTTACAAGTTTCTAGAAAAACATTACAGCACAGGTCATCTCCCAACGACACAGGGCCACGGGCACTTAGGCCACAGCCAACCATTTTCAGAAAATTGGGTCACTGCATTTAAAACTGGACAATCACACAGACACTGAAATAAGGTTTTCAACGCACTTGGAATCGTAAAAAACGGAGTCCCGAGTCAAAGAGTTTGGGAAAAATTAGGCAACACTGCTGAAAACTGGCGCCTTAGGCGCCCAGGCACCAGGCAACACGCGCACTGGCGCCCAGCACGCCCCAGCGCGCAACACACACACACGCACGCGCAACAGGCGCCCAAGGCGCCCAGCGCCCAGCGCAACACAGGCGCACACGCGCACAGGTTCAGCGCGCAACAGCGCCCAAGGCGCCCAGCGCAACACACACGCAACACACGCTGGAAACTTGGCGCCCAGGCGCCCTATGCGCCTATCCAGCAACCAAAATCACGCGACACAACACACAAAATTTGGCAACACCCAGGCGCCTTAGGCGCCCTTACAGCAACAAAATCCAGAATTTCCCAGCAACTTTTTCAACACTAAAAATTGATTCCTAGCAATTTTAAAGTACCAAAATTCATATTTTTCAGCATCCAAAAATGCACTTATTTTATTCAAGATCACCAAAACTCATTGAAAAACATCACCAACATCATCATGGCGCCCTAGGCGCCCAAGCATCCACAATCACCTATGCGACATCATCACCACCAAGCCAAACACACAGATCAATATTATAGGCTCCCAACACATGCGCATATCACCATCAATAAGGCAAAGTCATAGATCATGTTCGAGTAATGGATCAAATTCGCATATACATATATGAATATATAAGAATTAACATCAAGAACATCAAGATCATCAAGAACATCAAGAAACAACATTAAGAGAATCAAGGATCTAGTCAAAAACCCTAGATCTAGGACCTATCATGAGATCTATTAGATGGAAGGATAGAGCTCCCCTAACCTTTTAAGAAGAAGAACTCGAGCCTTAGGATGCAGTCACCAACAGAGCCTCAGCAACAATGGAGATCTCCTTCCTCCTTGATCTTCGAACTCTCTCTTCTCTTGGCCGCCCTTGCTCTCTCTTTCTCACGCTCCTCTCTTTCTCCCTTGCTAATTCGAAGAACACAAGTGAAACCCTAGGCAAGACTCCTCACCAAAATGCGCCTAGGTCAAGCCATTGGGCCATGGGCTTCACTTAAGCCCAATCCATTCGAATGCACCTCCTCCTCCTAGCATCACACCACCCCTCAATTAAAACAATTCCAATAAATAATTAAAACCCAATTAAATAAAAGAAATACCTAAATACTTAATTAAATAAATTAATTAAATATTTAGGGTGTTACAACTCTTCCCCACTTAGAATATTTCGTCCTCGAAATTTACCTGATCAAATAATTCTGGGTAGGACTCTCGCATCTTGCTCTCTAGCTCCCAAGTCATACTCTCCCGGCAGCTCCTAGCCAAACCACTTTCACTAATGCAATCTCTTTGCCTCTAAGCGCTTTCACTTCCCGATCCTCAATCCGTACGGGCATCGTCTCCACAGTGAGATTATCCCGCACCTCCACATCATCCATATGGATCACATGAGATGGATCCGACACATACTTCCGAAGTTGCGACACATGAAATACGTCATGCAAATTCGAAAGATTTAGCGGTAAAGCCACTCTATAAGCCACATTTCCGATTCTTTCAGAAATCTGATAAGGACCAACAAATCGAGGAGTGAGCTTCTTCGATTTCAACGCTCGACCAACACCGGTAATAGGAGAAACCCTCAAGAACACATGCTCACCCTCCTGAAACTCTAAATCCTTCCTCCGCTTGTCATGATAACTCTTCTGACGACTCCGCGAAGCCTTCATCTTTTCACGGATCATCTTGATCTTTTCTGTAGTCTCCCGGACAATCTCCGGTCCCAACACTACACTCTCTCCCGACTCGTACCAACACAATGGCGTTCTACACTTTCGACCATACAATGCTTCAAACGGTGCCATCCCGATACTGGAATGGTGACTGTTGTTATAGGTAAACTCAATCAACGCAAGGTAGGAATCCCATGAACCCCGTTGTTCCAATACACAAGCCCTCAACAAATCCTCTAACGACTGAATTGTTCTCTCTGTCTGACCATCTGTCTGAGGATGATACGCCGAACTCATTTTTAACTTTGAACCCAATTCCTTCTGTAAACCCGTCCAAAATTCAGAAGTGAACCTTGGATCTCTATCTGACACAATACTCTTCGGAACACCGTGCAACTTCACAATTTCTTTGACATAGACCTCTGCCAACCTCGACACCGGATAAGTGATATTAATAGGAATAAAGTGAGCAGACTTCGTTAACCTATCAACGATCACCCAAATAGCGTCATGACCCTTAATTGTATTCGGCAATCCCGTCACAAAATCCATCGCTATGCTATCCCACTTCCACTCTGGAACTTCTAACGGTTGCATTAACCCTGCAGGCTTCTGATGCTCAACCTTAGATTTCTGACAGGTCAAACAGCCATACACAAACTGTGCCACATCTCTCTTCATACCATACCACCAAAACATCTTTTTCAGATCTTGATACATTTTCGTCGCTCCAGGATGGATACTCAACTTGCTACGGTGACCCTCCTCTAAAATTGCCTTTCTCATCTCCTCATCATCCGGAACACAGATCCTACCCCGGAACCTCAACACACCACTGGAATCTAATTTGAAATCTTCATCTTCAGATTGACCAACCCCATTAATTAAATCTACTAACTTGACATCTGTCTTCTGAGCTTCCCTGATGCTGCCCAGGAAATCATTATCGATCTTTAACATTCCCAGCTTGACACTGCGAGGTGTCATTTTACAAACCAAACTCAAATCTCTGAATTCCTCGATCAACTCTAATTCTTTCACCATCATTGCCGACATATGCAAAGACTTTCTGCTTAAAGCATCAGCCACGACATTAGCTTTGCCGGGATGATAATTCAAACCAAAGTCATAATCCTTCAAGAGCTCCAACCACCGACGCTGTCTCATATTCAACTCTTTCTGATCGAACAGATACTTTAGACTCTTATGATCACTGAACACTTCGAACATCGAACCATAAAGGTAGTGCCTCCAAATCTTAAGCACAAATACCACAGCAGCCAATTCCAAATCATGCGTAGGGTAATTTTTCTCATGAACCCACAACTGCCTCGACGCATACGCAACGACTTTCCCATCTTGCATCAGCACACCACCAAGACCCATTTTCGAAGCGTCACAATATACAACGAACGGTTCCTCCGGATTAGGCAACGTCAAAACAGGCGACGTCATCAATCTCTTTTTCAGTTCCATAAAACTTTCCTCAACTTCTTCAATTGACCAGCAGATACCAAAACGGAATCTTCTTCCCCGAAGCTAACAGACTTGCTATGACAGTTGATATGGACGTGATTATTCTCTAACCAGTCCATGCCTAAGATTACATCCAGACCTCTCAACGGCAAGCAAACAAAATTCACAATAAAGTCCCTGCCGAAGATCGACACGGGACACTGAGAACACACCTGGGACGTAATCACCGACCCCTTCGCAGGAGTATCGACAACCATATCCCCACACATAGCTGATAAAACAAGACCCAATCTTTTACAACAATCAACAGATATAAAACAATGGGTAGCACCAGTATCAATAAGAGATTTCAGAGAAGTACCATTAATAAAACACGTACCTCTAATCAGACCATCCTTATCATCAGGCTCCTCTCCTGCCAATGCAAATACCTTCCCAGAAGACCTTTCCTTCTTCGGCTTTGTACACTTTGTACTGATATGCCCAGACTCACCACAGTTGAAACACACCACATCCTTGACCTTACACTCGGCTGCCATATGACCCTTTTTACCACAACGGTAGCAAACCCTCTCATCAGACCTGCATGTAGTACTCTTGTGGCCAGGCTTGCCACACTTATAACAGACAATGCTAGCAGGGGCATCTCCCCCACTAGAACTCTTACCTCCAGCAGCCTTCTGATAACTCTTACCCGCAGGAACCTCATACGGCTTGCTTCGACTCTGAAACTTACCCTTTTTCTCAGAAGTAGCTTTGTAATGAGCAGTACTGTCCTCCTCAAAGATTCTGCAACTGTCAACCAGATCAGCGAACAGCCGAATCTTCTGATAGCCAATGGCCTTTTTAATATCAGGCCTCAACACATTCTAGAACTTTATGCATTTAGAAAATTCAGCTGTAGCCTCACTGTAGTGTGGATAAAATTTTGCTAATTCCACAAATTTCGCCGCATAGGCAGTCACAGACATACCACCCTGCTTCAGCTCCAAAAACTCTGTCTCTTTCTTCCCTCGGACGTCTTCAGGAAAATATTTTCTCAGAAATTCTCTGCTGAATACCTCCCAAGTAATCTCTTCCTGCACAGCCTCTAACCTCTGCCTAGTAGCCAACCACCAGTCGTCGGCCTCCTCGGCTAACATGTGGGTACCAAAACAGACCTTCTGCTCAACAGTACAGTCCATCACCCTAAAAATCCTCTCGATCTCCTTCAACCAAGCCATAGCACCATCTGGATCATATTTGCCCTTAAAGGTGGGCGGATTCTCTCTCTGGAAAGTAGTCAGACTCCGAAAACCAGCGTTATCTCCAGCATTCTGCTGACCCTGCACAGCCTGAGCCATAGCTTGCAATGCAGCAGCAAGAGCAGCGTCGTTTCTCCCAGCCATTCTGAACTATCACTGCGGCACAAACCAAAAATTCAGAACTAATCTATTGTCATAAGACACTATGACAGGACAACATTGGCCGGACAGACCGAACTGCTCTGATACCACTAATGTAACACCCCCTTTCTACCCTTTTATTTTAATTAAGAAAATCAGAGTTCAAAAATCATTTTCGATTCCACCACGAGGGTGTCACACATACGTCAAAATAAAACCTCAAGTCTCAAATAAAATAGTACGTCGTCAAAGGTGCAATACATAGCACTCCACAATAGGGAGACCTCAAAACATCGAAACTGCGTCATAAAATCCAACATCAACGCAGCGGAAAAGTTAATCAACACATCAACAGTATAAAAAAAAATCTAAGCACATCAGCAAAGCATCAAATACATCCCCCCAGGTGCTACGTATCAGAGCATGACGACTCGACTCAAGAAGTGAAGTTAAGGCCTTCACTGGGAAACACCTGCACGTTACCAACACGGGGGTAACACTCAAACAGGAAAGGGTGAGCATCATTTCAATCCATATAATAGAAAATATGATAAGTACATAAGTCAAGTCACGGCTCTAAATTATTCACATCACAATCATCATTCACATCACTTACAATAACTCATCTCATGTCATGTAGGCATATGAAATGCAACCCACTCGCGGGCATATGCATGAGGTACCTTTTCACAAACGTCGCTTAGCCCTTAAGGCCTCATCGTCACTTAGCCACATGGGCCTCAAAACGTCACTGGGTTTATGCATATGGGGCATGAGTCAACTATGTGACCCGTCACTTACCAATTTGCTCACAAGAAGCACTGCACCTGCCAATTCACAATTTACACACAACGTCACTTGGCCCTTTTTGACCTTAACATCACTTAGCCTTTCGGGCCTTAAACGTCACTGGGTTTCATCGTCAATTACACATAAAATATCATCAACTCAAACAATAGCCACTGAGGGCAAAAACGTCAATTACTAGCCACCAAGGGCATCATCGTCATTTACACGTTATTATAATTAATATTAGCCACCAAGGGCAAAACAGTCATTTACACGTCATTATAAATAATATTAGCCACTAAGGGCAAAACAGTCATTTAACTCAAAAACATCACTAGAGACACCGGAGCAGCCACATGGCGCCCATTCAGCAACACCTACAAGGCACTAAATAAGTTACAAGTTTCTAGAAAAACATTACAGCACAGGTCATCTCCCAACGACACAGGGCCACGGGCACTTAGGCCACAGCCAACCATTTCCAGAAAATTGGGTCACTGCATTTAAAACTGGACAATCACACAGACACTGAAATAAGGTTTTCAACGCACTTGGAATCGTCAAAAACGGAGTCCCGAGTCAAAAGTTACGTTAAAAACAAGTTTGGGAAAAATTAGGCAACACTGCTGAAAACTGGCGCCTTAGGCGCCCAGGCACCAGGCAACACGCGCACTGGCGCCCAGCGCGCCCCAGCGCGCAACACACACACACACGCACGCGCAACAGGCACCCAAGGCGCCCAGCGCAACACAAGCGCACACGCGCACAGGTGCAGCGCGCAACAGCGCCCAAGGCGCCCAGTGCCCAGCGCAACACACACGCAACACACGCTGGAAACTTGGCGCCCAGGCGCCCTATGCGCCTATCCAGCAACCAAAATCACGCGACACAACACACAAAATTTGGCAACACCCAGGCGCCTTAGGCGCCCTTACAGCAACAAAATCCAGAATTTCCCAGCAACTTTTTCAACACTAAAAATTGATTCCTAACAATTTTAAAGTACCAAAATTCATATTTTTCAGCATCCAAAAATGCACTTATTTTATTCAAGATCACCAAAACTCATTGAAAAACATCACCAACATCATCATGGCGCCCTAGGCGCCCAAGCATCCACAATCACCTATGCGACATCATCACCACCAAGCCAAACACATAGATCAATATTATAGGCTCCCAACACATGCGCATATCACCATCAATAAGGCAAAGTCATAGATCATGTTCGAGTAATGGATCAAATTCGCATATACATATATGAATATATAAGAATTAACATCAAGAACATCAAGATCATCAAGAACATCAAGAAACAACATTAAGAGCATCAAGGATCTAGTCAAAAACCCTAGATCTAGGACCTATCATGAGATCTATTAGATGGAAGGATAGAGCTCCCCTAACCTTTTAAGAAGAAGAACTCGAGCCTTAGGATGCAGTCACCAACAGAGCCTCAGCAACAATGGAGATCTCCTTCCTCCTTGATCTTCGAACTCTCTCTTCTCTTGGCCGCCCTTGCTCTCTCTTTCTCACGCTCCTCTCTTTCTCCCTTGCTAATTCGAAGAACACAAGTGAAACCCTAGGCAAGACTCCTCACCAAAATGCGCCTAGGTCAAGCCATTGGGCCATGGGCTTCACTTAAGCCCAATCCATTCGAATGCACCTCCTCCTCCTAGCATCACACCACCCCTCAATTAAAACAATTCCAATAAAGAATTAAAACCCAATTAAATAAAAGAAATACCTAAATACTTAATTAAATAAATTAATTAAATATTTAGGGTGTTACATCAAGCCTTCCCTTGTTTATATTGTCTGCTAGCCATCCCTGCCCATCTATAGTGCCAGTTACTTTCATGATAACTGAAACAAGGAAACTGTTAACAAGGAAACCGAGAGATAGAGTTGTGAGGAGGATACCCGTGCACATGGTTTTCATTACTTCTGGGGATTGTGTTATGATTCTTATGAAGAAATCAAGTTGTTTAGTAATAGAGGAAAAGCCTCAACCTGCTACAACAGGTCACACTAACATCAAAGACACTAAACTGGCACCTACTATAGCAAGTTACCAACCTGCTACAACAGGTCATTGGTGTGTTACCTGCTGTAACAAGTTAACGTGTTGATCATCTTTAGTTTGGTAAAGTAGTTTTGTAATCAGTTGTAATATGTTGTTGAGTTAGTTGTTATCTTGCAACCAATTCTTGAAGTCTTTGTAAATCTCTGATTCACTGATTCTCATATATAAGATCAATGATTCACTATTGAGTAATACAAGTTAATGAATTTTCACTTTCAATCACAGCATTGACTCGTTCATGGTATCAATCGCCGGTAGGTTTCCAACACCACTGCTTTCGCACACCGCGCTTTAAGCTCTGTCAATGGCGGAATCTTCGCCCAAACAAGCATCAACGAACTCCGGTGCCATCGTTAACAACAATATCTTCACCGTGGGTTCCAATTCGACGAATCAATCTCATGGATTCACCGCGGCACCAAAATTATACATCAAGCTCGAAGATAAAAACTTCTTGCTTTGGAATCAACAAGTTGAGGGAATCATCACCTCTTACAAACTGCATCGCTTTCTGGTAAACCCTCAAATCCCTCAGGATTATGCGTCGGATGCAGATCGCCTTGCTCTCTTGAACTCCGATGAGTATGAAAAATGGTTGGTCCAAGACCAAATGCTCTTCACCTGGCTCCTTTCTACTCTCAGCGAAGCTGTGTTACCTCGGGTTCTAACATCCAAACATTCCCACCAAGTTTGGGATCGGATTCACCAGCACTATTATTCCCATCTTAAGGCTCGTGTTCGTCAATTGAGGTCGGAATTGAAGAACACAAAGAAAGGGGAACGCTCTATTTCGGAGTATTTGCTTCGCATTCACACTCTGGCTGATTCCTTGGTTTCCATCGAAGAAACTATAACCGATCAAGACAAAATTGACGTCATTCTTCACGGGTTACCTGAAGAATACAACTCGTTCATCATGATGATCTTTGGAAGACCTGATTCGGGTAATATTTCAGACATTGAATCCCTCTTACTGGTTCAAGAAGCGCAATTTCAGAAACATCGACAAGAATTAACCAACAATACGGTTAGTGCTAATCTTGCCCACACTTCATTCAATTCCCGTTCCAACTATGGTTCTCGTGGGCGTGGTCGCACCAATCGACGGCGTGGCCGTGGTCGCACTCCTAACAATAACACTGCTTCTGCTTCAACTGGGAATCGACCAACTTGCCAACTCTGTGGCAAATATGACCACAGTGTTGTTGATTGTTGGCACAGATATGATGAATCATTTACTTCACCAGTGAGTTCCAATCCTTCCCCTAAACAACAAGGGTCCAAAGCTGATGCTATTCCAAGAAACTCACGTGACAATGAATCTACTCCAGCACAACCTCATGTAAGCTATGCTGCTGCTGGTGAAGAACTTTCAACTGGCTCTCTTGAGGAAGACAGGTACAAGGATACAGGTGCGTCCCACCATGTAACCCCTCACTTGCACAATCTTGACACAACCACACCCTATAGGGGCACCACTAAAGTCTCTATGGGTAATGGACACAAGGTGCCAATTAATGCTATTGGCACTAGTAGTTTTGCCTCACCTTTCAATCCAAAGATAGTTTTGAAACTCAATAAATTGCTTCATGTGCCATCTATATCCAGAAATTTGTTGTCAGTCTCACCTTTTTCTAAAGATAATAAGGTCTTTTTTGAGTTTCATTCCAATGTTTGTTTGGTTAAATCACAGGGCACTAAACAATTGCTTCTCAAGGGAGTTAAGGGTCGTGATGGACTATATTCTTTCAAGAAATTACCTTTCCATGTTGTTGTAAAGCCTAGGCTTAAGATCAATTCATTGACTAAATCTGGTTGTAAACCTTCTATTGTTATAAATAATGTTTCCATTTTACCTAAAACTGCTACTAGCTCTAGTAATGCTGTTAAGACTTACCATCTATGGCATTCTAGGTTAGGCCATGCCAATGTGAACATTGTCAATTCAATTCTCAAATTGTATCATCTTCCAATTCCTAATAAAATTGATCTTTCTATCTGTAAATCTTGTTGTCTGGGCAAATCTCATAGACTTTATGCACCTCCATCCACCACTGTGCACACACATGCTTTTGAACTTATACATTCTTATGGGGACATTCCCCTTCACCTAGTGTTTCTGGTTATAGATACTATATTGCTTTTGTGGATGCATTTACCAAGTTTACATGGCTGTACTTTTTAAAGAACAAGTCTGATGCAATATTAGCTTTCGCAAAGTTTCAAGCCTTAGTTCAAACACAACATAAAGCAACAATTCAAGCTGTACAAACTGACTTTGGTGGTGAATATAGACCTTTCACTGAACTCCTCACACAACAAGGTATTCTCCACAGACTCACATGTCCTCACACCTCCCACCAAAATGGGACAGTTGAAAGAAAACATCGACAGATTGTTGAAATGGGCTTAGCTCTTCTATCTCATGCATCCATACCTAAGCCATATTGGGGTCATGCCTTTACCACAACCACCCACTTGATTAATAGGTTGCCTACATCCAGCCATAACACTCCTATTTCACCATATGAAGCCCTGTATCACCAACCACCTAACTATAAGGACCTCAAAGTTTTTGGGTTCAGCTGCTATCCATACCTTCATCCATACAACAAACACAAACTAGAGTTTAGAAGTGCTGAATGTGTCAACCAATTGGCCTATCACCTCAACACAAGGGTTATAAATGTCTAAGCTCTGAAGGTAGGATCTACATCACCAAGGATGTCTTGTTTGATCAATCCAAGTTTCCTTATCCCACATTATTCCAAGACAATAACTCTCAAACTTCTTCCCCTACTACAACAGCCACTGCTACCTCAGACACTGCCACCCTATTCTATCTTCCACCACCTCAAATCTCAACCCAATCTGACGTAGGACCTACCAATGATCTACCTGCTAACACTCCAGCTGCACCAAATAACCCCAATCCAGTTCCTGTCACACCCCCTACACCTCCTACTATCTCTTCACCACCAATACCTCCACCTGCACCTTCTCAGCCTATACCCCCTCCACCTACGGCCAATACATCCTCAAACCATCCTATGTTTACCAGAACAAGAACTGGTAAACTTAAACCTAGAATCTTATTAAGTTTGGTTGAGCCTACTTCTGTCAAGCAGGCACTACAAGATCCCAAGTGGATTGATGCTATGCAACTTGAGTATGATACTCTTGTCAAAAATGGGACATGGACTCTTACAACTCTACCACCCCAAAGGCAAGCCATTGGCTGCAAATGGGTTTTTCGTATCAAGCAGAATCCTAATGGCACTCTTAATAAGTGTAAAGCTCGCTTAGTTGCCAAAGGATTTCACCAGATTCATGGCAAGGATTACAAAGAAACTTTTGCACCAGTTGTGAAACCTGCAACAATCAGAACTATCTTCACCTTGGTCATCACTCACAAGTGGGTTATGCAACAAATAGATGTTAACAACGCTTTCATCAATGGTCTACTTGATGAGGAAATATATATGAGACAGCCACCTGGGTTTGCTCAGAATGACAAGGAACTGGTGTGTAAGCTCAATAGAGCCCTCTATGGCCTCAAGCAGGCACCACAGGGATGGTATGAGCGCCTGACCCAAGTTCTACTTAAGTTTGGTTTTAAGTCCAGTAAATGTGATGCATCCTTATTTGTTTATGCCAACAATGGAACTACACTATATGCTCTTGTATATGTCGACGATATAATTATCACAGGCTCTTCAAACATTCTGATTTCTGACCTCATCACCAAGTTAAATCTCATTTTGCTCTAAAAGAACTTGGCGCCCCAGATTACTTTCTTGGCCTTGAAGTCAAAACCTTATCTAATGGTTCTATCCTAATAACCCAAGCCAAGTACATATCTGATCTACTTCAAAAAGTTAATATGTCTGGTTGCAATGGCTTGTCAACACCTATGCTAGCTAATTCAAAACTCAGCAAACATGGAACTGATGTTCTAAAGGATCCCTTTAAATATAGGTCTGTGGTGGGGGCCCTCCAATACATCACTCTCACTAGACCTGATATTGCCATCACAGTTAATAAACTGTGTCAGTTCATGGCCACACCATTGGAATCCCATTGGAGTGCAGTTAAAAGACTTCTCAGATATTTGAGTGGCACTATGTTTCATGGTCTTCACTCACAGCCTGCCTTAGCTGATACTGCTCTGTCTTTAAGAGTCTATTGTGATACAGACTGGGGTAGTGATGTTGATGACCGCAGGTCAACAACAGGTGTTTGTGTGTTTTTAGGTCCTAATTTGATCTCTTGGACTGACAAAAAGCAGACATTGGTAGCAAGGTCCAGTGCTGAAGCTGAGTATCGAGGTTTTGCTCAAGCTACAATAGAGCTTCTTTGGATTCAATCCTTGTTGACTGAACTTAAGCTTCAACACCATTTACCAACTATTTTGTGTGATAATTTGTCTGCAGTACTCTTGTATCACAATCCTATCCTTCACTCTCGGACAAAACATATAGAAATGGACCTCCACTTTGTTCGGTAGAAGGTGGCAGCAAAGACTCTTCTCATCAACCATGTTCCAGCGTCAGCACAATTGGCTGATATTTTAACTAAACCTTTTGGCACCACTGCCATTGTCAAACTTAGAAACAAGCTCAAGGTGAAGTCCCTCCTTGAGCTTGAAGGGGGAGTAATAGAGGAAAAGCCTCAACCTGCTACAACAGGTCACACTAACATCAATGACACTAAACTGGCACCTACTATAGCAAGTTACCAACCTGCTACAACAGGTCATTCTAACACAGCACTGAGTGGTGTGTTACCTGCTGTAACAAGTTAACGTGTTGATCATCTTTAGTTTGGTAAAGTAGTTTTGTAATCAGTTGTAATATGTTGTTGAGTTAGTTGTTATCTTGCAACCAATTCTTGAAGTCTTTGTAAATCTCTGATTCATTGATTCTCATATATAAGATCAATGAATCACTATTGAGTAATACAAGTTAATGAATTTTCACTTTCAATCACAACATTGACTCGTTCATTTAGTGTAGGCCCACTTTCTCCACTGTCACACTAATACTTTCTTGCCAAAATAGAAAACATAAGAACCAAAACAATAGGCATTTGCAAGACTGTAAAATAGATGAAATGTCTAAAAGAGTGATACTGTCTTCTAACTTGGCCTTAATATCCTGATGATTATTGTCATATTACATGTGCATTACACGAAAGCGTAAAGGGTAAGCGTATAGTATCCTGTAGCAAGCACGAAGACAAATGATGTCCTTGATTAATTATATTGTAATTAACAATTTATTAAATGCTGCTTTGCAAAAAAACAATTTATTAAATGCTTGCTAGGTTTCCAATGATTTTGTTCGCATTACTACTTTTTTCCATTTCCCAAAAACTGATTTTTGACCACATGATACAGTCTAAGTCAATTAGTACATTGATTGGGAACAAAAGATGAAGAGTTAGGCGTGGTGATATACCCAGGATTTGCGGCTCACTACCAAATTAGCGGCTCTTTACCACACTAAAATAGCCACATTTATTTTACACGTGGGTAAAGATTGGATGAGCCACGCTCTTGACAGTGCCTAAATAACCGGGAAAGGGTGTGAAATAATTTCCTGTCTCGCTCACTCCCTCCCTCCTTAATCGCAAATCGCAACTTCTGAAAACCTTTCCTTCTGAAACACTTCTCTACGCACGATTCCTCTCCCTCAATTCCTCTCCCTTCCGAAAACCTAGATCCACGATGAAACACGATTCCTCCTCTCCCATTTGAAAACCTCTCCTTCACGATGAACCTCTAGCTCCTTCAGTTGATAGAAGAAAACCCAGCCTCCATGATGAAACACCAAGAAACCTCTCCAATTCGTCCCTGACCTTAAGTGAAGAAGTGAATCGCTGAAACCTAGCCTCCATCGCCGAAACCTGACCAGAAGTGAAGAAGTGAAGAAGTGAACCTCTCTTTCGGTGAAGCTCTCTCTCGCAACTTCCTTCTCATCGTAGGTACCAATCGTCCCTCGATTCTTTCTTTCTTCTTTCTTGATTTTAATGTTTCTTGTTCACTGCATTTTAATGTTTCTTGTTCTCATCGTACAGTTCCCACTACAAGAAAATCGACGATTTCCGACGGCAATGTTTCTTGTTCTCATCGACGAGTTCCCACTACAAGAAAATCGACGATTCAAAATGCTACTAATTTTTTGGTTGCAACTGACTTGATAAATTGTGATTAATTAACTTAGCCTTGTAATGTTCTGCAGCTTATATAGAACTTTATTCATAATATTCATAATAAAGGCATAAGCCTAATGGCATTTGGATTAGGAACACACTGCTTATAACACACAATTTCAAATACCATTTTACAAATATCAACAACAGATATAGAGTGCAAACATCAAATTCATAACATCAAGGAACTCAGTCTCACACCATTAGATATAGAGTGCAAACATCAAATTCATACCATTAATTATGAAAGTTAAAGCCACCCTATTTTGCTTCTTCAACAATTCTAGTTTAAACATCAAGCAATTAAACCATGCAAACACCAATGACTTCATAGATACCACTTCTAAAACCTGGTTGAGTTAGTGTTCTGTGACTACAATTCGGACATGTGACTACAAACAAATAGATAAAAAAGAAGTGAGGCTAAAATATATCATCCAAATCAGTTTAGGGTTTTAATCAATTTAGGGTTTTAATCAATTTAGGTTTTTCATCAAATAAGTTTAGGGTTTTAATCAATTTAGGTTTGATTCCAAATCAGAGGTTCATAAGCAGCAAATAAGTTTAGGGTTTTAATCAATTTAGGGTTTTCATCAAACAATCAGGAAGAGAGAAGAAGAAAGCTACATACCTGTGCTTTAATCAGGAAGACTCAGAAGCACGCAGGAAAAGAGAATATGAAGAAAGCTTCCGTCGATGGCTTCGCGGAGGAGAGCTTCGCTGTTCTCGCGAGAGAGAAGAAGAGAGAAGGCTTCGCGGAGGAGGGCGGTGGAGGACGGAGGAGGGCTGTGGAGGACGGAGGAGTGCGGTGGAGGACGGAGGAGTGCGGTGGAGGACGGAGGAGGACGGACGAGGGCGGTGGGGGCTGGAAGAGGGCGGAGGAGAGTGAGTGACAAAAATGAAAAACGAGTAAAATGAGAACTGATGAAGCTGCGCAGGGTTTTATGAGACTTTATAGTTTGCGACGGATATTTTGACATTTCCGACGACAATATCCGTCGGAAATTTGCGACGGATAGAAATCTTCGTCGCAAACATGAGCGGGAAGTTTAGTGCCTGTGCTGTTGAACATTTGTGACGACGTTTTCGTCGCAAATCCGTCGGAAATTGCGACGGTTAAGGATTCGTCGGAAATTTTCGCAGGAAACAAGGTTTATTCTTGTAGTGTCCTTCTTTCGGTTTGATTTTTGCTGCTTTCAATTTGATTTTTGCTACATTCAATTAGATTTATTTGCTGCTTTGGTTCCAAATGTGTGTATACTATTTTTGCTGCTTTGGTTCACTGATTTGCGATTCTATTTGCTGCTTTGGTTCACTGATTTGCTGCTTTGGTTCACTGATTTTTGCTGCATTCAATTAGATTTATATGCTTGATACAAATGTTTGTATTCTATTTTTGCTTGATACAAATGTGTGTATTCTATTTTTACGAAAACCACTTTGATGATACAATTAGATTTTTGCTGCTTTCAATTTGTATTCTATTTTTTTAGTCTAAAAATGTGTGTTTTGCTTTGTTGTGAATCGTGATTCTCATTCACCTTGTTATTGACTTCATTCTTTCTTGTTGTTGTCTTGATTGCTGCATTCACAGTTCCGTCATCTTGTTGGCTTGCGGCGGTTTCGTTGATCTCAGTTGCGGCGAGGACGGCGAGCGGGCGAGGACGAAAGTGTGGTTCTCGTCAAGGTCAATTTCAAACGCAGCGTCGGTTTCATCGATTTCTCCAATTACGAGCATCGTCTTTGAGGTTTGGCTCTTCAAGTTCCAATTTCCTTCAATTTTTTGAGGTCCTTGATACATTCTAATGCATCCGGTTAATTAACTATATATGGTGTTTTTTCTTCCGAAGTAATTATGTATTGTTCCTATTTGTTGTATGTAGTCGTATAATAAATTGCGAATGGAAGAAAAGACTAGAAGAGCATGTTGCTAATATGCTTTTTATTAATCATTTAACATTTTTCTGCTATTAAGGCAACATGTTGCTAAATGATATCAAAAGGCTGCATGCATAATCAGTAACCTCTATAAATTATTCATTACTTGATGTTTTATTTGAAGTAGTATTGATGCAATACTGAAATGCTTACTTTATTTTTATATTTGTGGACCTATATGTAGCTGGCCAACACTTAAGAGTATATTGAAGATTTAAATATTTGAACTTAGTTTATAGGTTGTTTTCCTGATTGAGCAAGGTGCATATAATTGTAGCAATTTTCCTGATTGTATCGCTACTAGAAGAATTCTGTTTTGAAGCTACTCCAATGATGCAATTGTGAATCTATCTTCATTTGCTACCTTATTGTCATTTGCTATTTCAAATGCTTGAATAATTTCATTTCAATTTGCAAACAGATTATGCAATTATGATTGATAAGAGTTGGATAGATAAGCCAACAAAATCAAAAAACTTCTTGGATGGGGTAGTCCAATTTTTGGACTTTGCCTTTTCAAATGCATCAATCAATGGACAAATATTATGTCCTTGTAATACATGTCGATTTTTTCCTCGTAATAGAGTTGAAGTGTTCAGTCATCTCCTTGAAAAGGGTTTTCCAAGCAAGTACACATTTTGGAACATGCATGGGGAAAAGCATGTTCAACCAAATGTTGAATCAGTGAGCCAAGTAAAAGAAGCGTCTGCTAGACAACATCCAATGCAAGATATGTTAAACGATGTCTTTGGTGTCTTTGGTGACCAAGGAAATCAAGATTCTGGTCCATCAAGTATTCCTAACAGCGACAACGTAATGGACACCAATGACGTCAATAATAAGGAGCTGAAAACAATTAAAGAATTAATGGAAGACGGAAATCAAGAGCTCTATCAGGGTTGCACCAAATATAGCAAACTATCCTTCATCGTTCGTCTCTACCACATAAAAGTTTTGTGTGGCACAACGGATAAAACATTTTCAATGATCATTGAGCTTCTAACTGATGCTTTTCCCCATGCTAAACTACCTTCATCTTTCTATCAAGCAAAAAAGATGATTAAGACGTTAGGTTTAAGTTATGATAAGATTCATGCTTGCCCGAAACATTGCATGTTGTATTGGGGATCACTAGAGGATGAGAAGAGAGATAAATGCAAGATTTGTAATGAATCTAGATGGAAATCACAGGAAAATGATGGTGCGGCACATGATGTGATGGACGACAAAAAGAAAAAGAAGCCCCAACCAGCAAAAGTATTGCGATACTTCCCACTTATACCAAGGTTGCAAAGGTTGTACACATCCTCTAAAACTGCAGAGCTATTGAAATGGCATGCTACAATGGCAAATCCAGATGGGTTGTTAAGGCATCCTAGAGACACTAAAGCATGGAAGAACTTTGATTTGTTGTATCCCGATTTTGCTTTAGATCCTCGTAATGTGCGACTCGCATTAGCTAGAGATGGTTTCAACCCATTTGGGACTTTAAGTTCTTCTAATAGTGTTTGGCCTGTGATGTTGTATGTTTACAACTATCCTCCATGGTGTTGCATGAAGCAAACTTCTCTTATAATGTCCATGATAATTCCTGGTCCTAAGATGCCTGGCAATAATATTGATGTTTACTTACAGCCTCTAGTTGCAGAGTTAAAAAACTTGTGGAATGGTGTTGATGCTTATGATTCCTCTGCTAAAGAAACGTTTCGAATGAGAGCTGCATTGTTTTGTACAATTAGTGACTTTCCTGGCCTTGACAACCTATCTGGGTGGAATACACATACATTGTTTTCATGTCTGTCATGTAAGTTTGATACAGAATCTAAAAGGCTGAAATTTGGTAGGAAAAATTGTTTCATGGGACATCGTCGATATTTACCGCTTGATCACAAGTATAGATACAATAAAAAGTCATTTGATGGCTCAGTAGAGCTTAGACCTTCCCCTGTTCCAATGACAGGCTCAGACATATTGAGACAAATTGATGATAATCTCAAAACGCCACATGATGAGGGTACGAGTGCGGTTGGCCCACAACAATGGAAACAAAGAGTATCTTCTGGGACTTGCCTTATTGGGAGCATAATCTTATTCGCCATTGCCTTGATATGATGTACATAGAGAAGAATGTTTGTGACAATGTATTGTTCACAGTGCTCGACGTTAAAAAACGAACAAAAGACAATCTTGAAGCTCGCAAAGACCTGCAGGAAATGGGAATTAGAGAAAGACTTCACCCATATCCCAATTCCTCTAAGTTTCCTCAGTCGTGTTTTAAAATGAAAAATATGGAGAAAGATATGTTCCTAAAAATTCTCAAAAATGTGGTTTTCCCAGATAGTTATGCATCAAATATTTCTAGATGTGTTGATACTAAGAAACGCAAGGTCTTTGGTCTGAAGAGTCATGATTCACATATCCTGATGGAACACCTTTTTCCAATTGCTTTGAGAAAAACTCTTCCTAAAGAAGTTGCTTCAGTGTTGATTGAGTTATGTAACTACTTTAGAGAAATATCATGCAAGGTTCTAGACGTCAAGAATATAGAGAAACTACAACAGCGAATTGCTGTCACCCTTTGCCATATGGAAATGATATTCCCTCCTTTTTTCACTGTTATGGTTCATTTAGTTATTCATCTTGGAGAGGAAGCAATAATTGCTGGTCCCGTGCATTATAGATGGATGTACCCTGTTGAAAGGTATATTGTATTTATCATTAAGTTGATGATAAACTATATGGTTTAATTTTTACTAGGCTCACTTTCTTTTATTTTAGGACCCTTGGCCATTTAAAATCCTATGTTCGTAACAAGGCTACACCAGAAGGATGTATAGCTGAAGGATACATTATGGATGAATGTCTTACGTTTTGTTCAAGATATTTAGAGGATGGTGAGATTGAAACAAGGTTCAATCGTCCAAGATGCAATGACGATGATAATGGAGTTAATTCTAGTAGTGAGTCTGCTATTCTATCAAATTTGTTTCCTACATCGGGTAGGCCTATTGGAGCTATCAAGACAGTTTCACTTTCACCATTTGAGAAGATACAAGCTCATCGCTATGTGTTAACTAATTGTGAATTAGTTGATCCATTTCGTGAGTAAGTTTTGTGCTTTTATATAAAGTAAAATTTTAAATTATCCATTTCAATACCATTTTTAATAACTAAGAAAATTTTCATCCAGCAAGTGTAGAGTTGAGGTTTCTAGGATGCATCTTGGCAAGAGAAACTCCTCTAAAATTGTGGAAGAATATGTTCACAAACATTTTCACGAATGGTTCAGTGAATATGTAAGGACATATATTGAGTTTCACTTAATTTTTTCATCTCAAAGTATTGTGATCTATATATATATATATATATATAATTGTCCTAATGATTTCCAATATATACTAGGTTGCAAGAAAGGATGATCCACATATTACAGCTGAAATTGATTGGCTCGCAAAAGGGCCAAATGACATTGCAAGGAGATTTAATGGGTATAACATTCATGGATTTAAGTTTCGTACACAAAAGAAGGAACAAGGATTGAAAACCCAAAATAGTGGTATCGTTATGTCTGCTATTACAAAGAGATTTTCAACCGGCAAGGAACCTTTTGAAAAATCAACCGATGACATGCATTATGGGAAATTGGTTGACATCATAGAGCTTGATTACTATGCTAAGCTAAGAGTTGTACTATTCAAATGTATTTGGGTAGACAATAGACCTAACAAGGGAATCAAGATAGATCAATTTGGGATAACAAGTGTGAATTTTTTTCGCTTGATGCATACTGGTGTGAATGAAGTAGATGAACCGTTCATCCTTGCAACCTATGCTAGAATGGTATATTATGTTGATGATCCATTTGATGAAGGCTGGTCTTGTGTATGTCATATGAAGCCTAGAGACATATATGACATGGGAGATGTGAACTTGATGGATTCAGAAGAGATCCTAATGGAAGACATACCTTTTTGCGAGCAAAATGTGCAGAACATTGAAGAATTACAATTAGTGCAAGATGATGACAATGAACAAGAACAAGGACAAGAACGCGATGAATCAAATTTTGATGAAGATCAAAATAGCTCTAGTGAAGGAGATGATAACATGATGTTAGATTAGTTTGATTATGAGCTTTGTAATTCAGCCACAATTCATTTTGTACTTTTCAATTCATTTGTTGTTTAAGAAGTTTGTCCTTTTTCAGCTTTTGTAATGACATGATCACTTTATGATTTATTTAAGACACATTTTTTTTATCTATGGTGTATGCTATGACTTGTAGTAAGGAAGATATCTATGTATAGGTGAGACATGTATGTTTCAATAGTTAGTGACTGGAAGTTTTTCTTTTGTGAAAGGAGTATTCTCCTTTGTGACACATCGTCCCTTTCTTCAGTTTTCGAATATTCAGTTCCTAACATGTTAGCTTTTTTGCAAATCATGCAGATATTTTATTTGAGATGAGGCAAAAACGAAAGATTTCAGGAGAAGATGTGTTGCGAAGGGTACGTGGACAAAAAAATCAAAATGATGTGGAGACCCTTCAAGATCATCATCAACAGAGTATCAACAACCAATTTGATCATCAATTTCAAAATGTAGACATAA
Organism: Astragalus membranaceus; assembly: GCA_039519185.1. Classification (NCBI taxonomy): domain Eukaryota; kingdom Viridiplantae; phylum Streptophyta; class Magnoliopsida; order Fabales; family Fabaceae; genus Astragalus; species Astragalus membranaceus. Next base: position 54,936,746 of record CM076850.1, read on the forward strand.
CTAATAGTTCATCTAATGATGATTCATTTGACGCTTCCTTAAGTCCAAATGAGGTTCAACCACAACAGAAAGAGGAGGGCCCTCTACTTGTCATAGTCAAAGGTAAAAATAACATATCATTGATAATCTTATTCACTGATTTTTTTAGTAGAAAAATATTACGTAACTATAGTTTTTCTATGTAATGGTAGATACCTGTACCGGAGAAACTATTACTCGAAAAATGGTAGCAAGTCAGGTTTGGAATTTGGAAAAACCCGAAAAAGTACTTGTGGAAATCCATGGTAATGGACAAGGAAATGATAGTGGGTCAAACTTACTTGTGAGGTTTCTTGGCCAAGTCGCTGAAAGGTCCGCCTTCTGTCCTTTATCAGTTACAAGATGGGATTTGATGTTAGAGGACAATAGCATGCAGCAATGGAAGTGTATTGACCTATAAATATAACATTTCAAGGATCATTTTGAGTTTGATTATGCTACTGGTATTAAATGGGTGATGAGTACATTAGGAGATAGATGGAAGGCCCATAAATATAAGATAAGGTGTCAATACTTCTACCCGAACAAAAGTAAGGCCGAAATACTTGCCAATCCTCCTCCAGGTGTTAATCCTGTTGAGTGGGCTGCATTTGTGCATTACTATCAAACTGACGAGATGAAGGTATAAGTATTCTATATAAACTTATCTTATTATTTTCTATTCTTGTTTGAAATAAAGTTCGAACTTTGGAGACATATTGACTATCTTAGTTAAAAACTGTAGAAACTAAGTCAGCAAAATACAACAAATCGTGGGAAGCTTAAAGTCTCACATGCTGGTGGTAGTAAGAGCAATGCAAGAAGGGCTCGTCAGATGGTATGTTGTTTTAAAGAATTTCTATCTTATAGTAAAATAAGTTTTAGTATAAGATAACTAGTTGAATTTTATTAATGATGTTAGGAGCTAAAATTAGAAAGACCTAAATGTCGAAGCGAAGTTAAATTGGCAACATTACTAAAAAAGGATGGAAGCTATGTGAATGGAGAAGGAAAAGCCATGGCCGTAAGTACATCTTATATCTTACACCATGACTTTGTTTTTGTTAGTCTGATAGATTAAATTTTGTCACTTTTATCATTTTCATGAGTATCTGCTTCTAATGAATCATTTTCAAGAATGCTTGTTATGTTGTTAGAAGCAAAAAGTGTAGCTTGCTCCTTAGCATCTTTGTTATTAGTGTAAATATTTGTATAGTTATGAGGAGTCTCTGTTCTCTAGTCTGTGGTCTGTTGCTTATTGACAAGCCATTCTTGTTTATGTTGTTCAACACCAGATTTGAACTATATAGTAAACTTGAATTATGTTTGTGTGGTTGTTTGAATTACTTGATGAATGCTTCTGATTGTAGGTTGCATGTTTGTGTTAAGTTTTTGGACACTTTGTTGATATCTAGAATAATCTGTTTTAGAAGATGCTTTTGTAATTAACTAAGATAGAATAATCTGTTGTAGAATAATCTTCTGCCTATGTATCACTCACTTGAGTTATGTTTGTGTGGTTGTTGAAAGGCTTCATCTTTGTTATTAGTGTTAATCTTTGTATAGTTATGAGGAGTCTTTGTTCTCTGGTCTGTGGTCTGTGGTCTGTGGTCTGTTGCTTATTGACAAGCCGTTCTTGTTTATGTTGTTCAACATCAGATTTGAACTATATAGTAAACTTTCTCTCTCAGTGATGCAAATAAGAATAATGAAAATAACCAAGTAAGATAGCTGAGAGAATATAAGACATTCCACTAAGCTTTTTTCTTCTCTCTTCACATAATTTTTGTGGTCCCTTATAGGTAAATATGTAGTGTATGCTGGGAGATACCTGATAAGAAAAGAAAATTCAAATTAAGTCCCACATAAAAAAGGAGTGATAGTCAAATTCATTAATTCCTTATTTACATCTAATTGCTTAGTGGAATGTCTTGATGGCCTTTGCGAGTTCAGTCACACATAAAATCGCATCTGGAAGAGAAAAGTAAGATCGCCGTGCTAGTTCGTATACTCGGCAGAAGCGGCGCGCCATAATGGTGTCTGTTTTAGGGTTCTGTAATTTGTTTACCCGTTTCGCTGTTTCGGGTCGGGTCCTAGACGCCTGTGTTTTCTCAACAAAAAGGAAAAAGGTTGAAGAAGAGATTGAAATTATCAAAAAGCCCTTCAGTTTAGATTGTTTTTTTGACCAAAGCCCTTTAGTTTAATGAAACAGTGCGTTTTACACTTCCTCTGTTTTTTCTTTTGGTAAATACCTCTGTTTTTTTTAATAATATAGGTTAAAACTCAAAAGTTACTGCTCATTTTTACCTCTGCTGAACGTGACTCTATTTCTTCGTTACTGTTCTTCTTCTACGCGAGGACTCAGTTTCTCTTCTACACTGGTTTACTCCGACTCTTCTCTACCACTCTCTGTCTCTCTCTGTCGTGCCCCACTATGCTTCTGGCGCGCAACACCTTCCTCCTGCTGGTGGGCAGCTTGCTTCTCTCCTCTCTATTTCAGTAACCATTCTTTTTATTACCAGTTTTTGCTCTGTTTTTTATTTCAGTTTGTTTCTTTGTGTTTTGCTTCTCTATTTCGTTACCCCTGCTCTTACGCTGCTTCTCTTCTTCTGTTTTCATTTAGTTTCAATTTGTTTTTTTATACTTCTCTGCTTCTTTTTTATGTGTTCTGCCTTTGTTTTTCAGTTTCTTGTTTCGGTGAGAGAATATAAGACATTCCACTAAGCTTTTTTCTTCTCTCTTCACATCATTTTTGTGGTCCCTTATAGGTAAATATGTAGTGTATGCTGGGAGATACCTGATAAGAAAAGAAAATTCAAATTAAGTGATACCCACATAAAAAAAAATTATCCACATAATTATTGTGTTGCCTGTATTTTTAACAGGTGCAATTAATTGATTTGATTCTTGAATAACAAATTATTATATAGATATATACCTCTCACAGGCTATTTAAATCCTGTTATCGGGGTAAGTGGGAAGAAGGAATTTATACTAAGTAATTTTCCTTTCAAAACTAATATTAACAATTTGCTTTTGTTATTGAGTACTAATGATAGTCAAATTCATTAATTCCTTATTTACATCTAATTGCTTAGTGGAATGTCTTATATTCTCTCAGCTATCTTACTTGGTTATTTTCATTATTCTTATTTGCATCACTGAGAGATAAAGCTTAAAAGAAGATCCTCTCAATTTTAATGTGTTCAACATCACCTTAGAAGTCATCAGGCTGAAAACTTGCATGGCACTGAGAGAGAAAACATGAATTATGTTTGTGTGGTTGTTTGAATTACTTGATGGATGTTTCTGATTGTAGGCTGTATGGTTGTGTTATCAGTTTAAATACTGCTCTGATCAGTATCAGTCTATGCTAATATCAATATCAGTCTATGATCAGTATCAGTATCTGCCAATACATTTCACTTAAAGTATCAGTATCAGTCTACTAATATCAGTTTAAATACTGCTCTATGATTTTAATGATTCTGTCTGTTTCATTCAATCAAAATTAGTAAGTATGTGATTTTACACGTGGGAGATTCCACTAAATATTAATGATTATTTTTCCCAACAGGAGAAGATTTCAAAGAGCTTATCTGAAGACCAAGAACGTGCAGCTACCATAGGTGTTCCGTCAAAGATTAATGCTTATCCTAATGACGCCATTGGAAAAGCATGTGGAGCTGAACACTCAGGCCGAGTTCGTGTTTTAGGTCCAGGTGTTTGTCCAACTGTTGTTTTTGGAAATCGTAGGCATTTCGCTGATTTTATCCAAGTTGGTAATTCTGACCAAGTGAACGTCGAAAACCTAAGAAAACACATTGAAGATTTGGAAGAAAAACTAGTTGGATATGAAGAAACCAAAGAAGAACTTGCTAAAACCAGGGAGGAGCACACACAAACCAAGGAGAAGCTTACACAAACAACAAATAAATTGGAAAATCTTCACAACTTCTTGCAACATAAATTTGGAGATGAATTATCTTTGTTTAACTTAGGTTCCTCATCTTAGTCTAGATATTTAGAATATCTATTAGAATCTGTAATTACTTGTTGCTTGGGTATTATTGTAGTTGTGCTTTTTTGGTAACTATATACGGTTGAATATTACTTTTGGATGTTAGAGTTTTATCTTAAGTACTTAGCAATATATGCAAAAATTTTATTATCTATCTTAATTTTGATTTGTTATCTATTAGTTACATATTAGGGCCAATGGAATATTAATGTGCCATTACCAGATCAGCTTTGTTTTACCAGGAAGAAGAAATTTAAAAAAAAAGGTTGTTGAGTTAGCCACGGTTAAGCCGTGGGCAAATACTGACTGAATTTCTCGCGCCAATCCCGCCAATTTAGCCACGGTTAAGCCGTTGGATCTCTATTAAGTTCTACCTTCTACAAGAATAACAAGGAAACGATAAATTAAAACAAATTTAATTAAATAGTCTTGCTTTCAATAAAAAACACTAACCACTTTCTTTGCATGCTCCCTTGCAGATACGGAACCTCTAAAGTGCACATTATGTCCTTCTTTGGCCTGCCTATTTTGCTTATTAGTTTCAGAAATTCTTTGCCATTTCTTCACCACTACGCACCTTAAACAAAGCATTTTTCAATGCTGATGATCCACAACTATTAAAACTCTTTTTAATTTGGTTATCATCCTTCTCAAGCCATTTATACTTTGCCTACAACCAAAGAACCATGAACTGAATATTTTAGATATGGAACCTCCAGAGTGCACATTGAATTGAATATTTCACAAAAACAATGAACTTTATATAACATGGGAAAAACTCTTTGCCATTACCTTAAAGTCATCAAACCATGCATCTCTCATACTTTCGTTAACATTACTCCAAGAAGTCCACGCCCCATCAAACTTTACCTTGAAGATTTTTGTTATAGCACCTCTCACTCTAGATTTTGGCTCAATGTTGAAAGTATCAAAAAAATTTGAGTAAGATGAAACTTCAAATTAAAACATGTAAGTCATAAATTTTGTATATAAGTAAAAAAACAATTTCAATCAAATTTTGTATATAAGTACTTATTTCCAGGAGCCGGTCTGATCCAAATTCGTCCATCTACTTCCTTTGACCCCCACTTGATGTTCTCTGGCATCAAAGATGATGTCCCTGTATGCATATTTTCATGTGAACCAAGGGAAGGATCGTGTGATGCACCTACAGATGTCCCAATTAATTTGTGATAGGATTGGTGTAGGCCTAGTTTGTGAATTTGGAGATGGGGATAGTGTAGGAGTAGTTCTAGGGGCATTGTGTGGTGCAGGCCTAGTTTGTGAATTTGGAGATGTGGATGGTGTAGGAGAAGTTCTCGGGGTATTGTGTAAATGTTGTGATAGTATTGGTGTAGGCCTAGTTTGAGAATTCAGAGATGAGGATGGTGTAGGAGAAGTTCTAGGAGCATGGTGTAAATCTTGTGATATGATTGGTGTAGGCCTAGTTTGGGAATTAAGTGACGAGGATGATGTAGGGAAAACTCTATCGGAAGCTCTAGGGGCTGTTTGTAAAGTTCCCAATATAATAGGTGTAGGTCTAGTTTGTAAATTTGGAGAAGAGGATGATGTAGGGGGAGCTATAGGGATTGGTAGTTGAGATGTCTGAGAGGTAACTCTTCCTCTACCTCTTCCTTCACTTGTCATCTAATCAAATAAATAGTGTTAGTAATGGAATGTCTCTTCATGTGGGGGTAGTGATGTCTCTTCATGTCTCTTCCGGAAAGCATTATTGTTTCTTCTATAGCAATGATCAAGGGGCAAGAATTGGCGATGACTATCAAAAAATGATGTTTTGCGACTATGTTGAAGGGTGAATGCTTTAGAAAACTCCATACAAATTGGACATGAGAGTTTTCCCATTGTCATCCAACCTGACAACATTCCATACGCAGGATTGTCGTTAATTGTCCATAACAAGAAAGCTCTCATGACAAAGTTTTGTTGTAGTGAGACATCATAAGTGATCACACCAGAATTCCACAAAAGTTTCAGGTCATCTATAAGTGGCTGCAAGTACACATCAATTTTGTTTTTTGGATTGGAAGGACCAGGAATTATTATGGTTAAGAATAAGAACTCTATTCTCATGCACATCCAAGGTGGAAGGTTGTAAGGAGTGAGAATCACGGGCCAACATGAATATGTCCTACCAGTTTTATCAAATGGTGCGAACCCATCAGTGCACAACCCTAACCTCACATTACGAGGATCCATTGCAAACTCGGGACGTTTTTCATCAAAATGCTTCCAAGCCTCTCCATCGGAAGGATGAGATAAATATCCAGGCTCCCTCACGTTCTCACGATGCCATCTCATTTGACTTGTTGTTTGCATTGAGGAATAAAGTCGTTGAAGCCTTGGGATAAGTGGGAAGTACCACATTTGTTTCAAAGGAACTTCTCTAACCTTACCATTTCTTACAACACATTGATAACCATCTGCACCGCATGTTCTTCAATTACGAAGATCTTTATCATTAGGACGATAATAAATCATGCATCCACTTGGACAGCAATGAATCTTCAGCCGACCTAAACCAAGATTTTCCACTGATTTGTTCGCATGATAAAAGTTTTTAGGCATTCGGTTATCATCAGGTAATGCTTTTCCAAAGAAATCTACCCATCGATTAAAGAAAGTCTCAGAAATATTGAAATCTGACTTGATACCTAATGCTTCTACTGCGGCTGATAGTTCAGAGTAACTTTCACAACTAGGATACAAAGGGGCTTGCGCAGCTGATAGCATATCAAAAAACTTTTTGGCTTCTGGGTTAGGATCTTCCCTCATATGTGCCACGAGATGGTCCAGCAGCATCCACTACCATCTGCTCATAGCCACCTAAGTCTTCTCGAGCCCCAGTACTTCCATAATATGAGTTGGTTGAAACCATTGTTTGAATAGGAGGCCTTTCTTCACCATGGTTAGTTCAGTAATAGTAACCATCCATAAACCCCTTCATACAAAGGTGTGTCATGACATCGGGAACTAAGTGTTGTTTTCTACACTTGCATTTTTTACATGGGCATCTCAACTTTCCTTTTTTTTGTTATGTTTCTTGTGCACAAGCAAGCTCAACAAACTCGACAACTCCCGCCATATATTCATCTGTAACTCTTCTTTTATCAGGACCGACCCTTTTAACCATCCATGTACGGTGTACAGGAATTTCCATTTTTTTATAGTAAATAACATGTATGAATTTAGAATCATTACCTCTATTAAACATAGACATGCATATTAAATTAAAGACAGATTCAAAATGTAAAACAGATCTTGTAAATAAAAGGAAAATGAACATTTAGAAAATTCATCAAGACATGATGTAAGGGAAATGACTGAATCGAAAGGCAATATGTTTGTGTCTATTCATGCACTTTAAGGGACCAATGCAGTTAACGAATTGCACATCAGTAACTGCAACAAGAATTAGCAATTTTTATATTAAGAGACATTCATTTTGAAAATCATTCTCAAATAGCATTGTTATTTAAGATGCTAAAATAATTGCCACAGTTAATTATATTATTCTACATAGGTTAACCTGGCTATTTAAGGATATAACTGACAAATCATCTTTTTAGATTCAACAGGGTGCCAAAAAGTTCAAGTACTAGGCAAGTTCACCACCAAAAAATTAGATACATCCAAGAAACTACACCAAATTTTATACCACTACCCCAAATAATGCAGAAGAAACCGTACAAAACAATAGTTGAAACACCTCACTACCCCACTAACCCACTAACTCCACATAGGCTCCACGAGGAATTATATACACCAAAGCCAAAGTAATTTTAAGAGAAACACACCCCAAAATAGATCATAGCTTCACCATTGGACAAACACAATCAACTTGTGCTGAAATTTTAAGTACACAGCTCTAGTAGGATTCATTTAGAATAAGTGCCAAATAAAACAATAGTATAAGACAAATGATGGCCAACATAAAACTTGGTTGAATCTTTTAATTAATCTCAACTAAATAAATGTAGTAGATGACAAAGAAACTTAACACATTGCCCTCATAGTAACTGGTATACAAACATACAAAGAGTAATGTAGATGAACTATCACTAGTGAAAAAACAGGAAAAGAATGGGTATATTCAAGTCGGATGCCAAAATATCCGACTTAAAATACGGACGCGGTGGCAATTTTGTAATAAACTTGGAAAAAAATTGAGGGCGCTTATCTTCGAAGTCGGATGAAAAATTACATCCGTCTTTAAATGGGTAATTTTTTTTTTATTAAAAAAAATACTGAACAGCTTACCAAAAAAGAAAAAAAGGACACTCTCTCGTTTCACACTCTCCCGTCCCTTTCACTTCGCGTAGCTCTCTCGTTTCACACTCTCTCGTCCCTAAATCTCTCTGCGTTTCCATCTCTCTCGTCTCCATCTCTCTCGTCTCAATCTCTCTTCTCCTTGCTCTCGCGACCAAGTTTCCATCTTCCTCTGCCGTTCTCTCCTCTCTGCCGTCGTCGTTTCCATCTTCCTCCGCCGTTCTCTTTCTTTTGGTTCTTCTGAATGGTAAACCACTCCTCTTTCTCTTTCTTGTTGCGATAAAAATGACTCCCTCTCTCTAATTTGAGGTTGTGTTGTTCTATTTTAGTTGACATAGATCAACATGATTGGTGGGTGAGAGGGAAAAGTGGTCGTTGCCCTAGAGGAAGAAGGGGAAAGGTAGAAACATATCTTTTTCAGGTATTCTAATTTCTCTTCCTTTCTTCTATTTGTTCTGGTTTTCTAATTTCTGTTACTTTCTAATTTGAAGAAAGTTTAGCATTTGTGGCATTTGTAGTTGTTTTGTTGCATTTGATTGTAACCTTAAAGCATTGGTTCAACGCTCGCTCACTGATTACCAATCCATCGTTTTTTCGTAGACTGACTCTCTCTCTGCAAAACCACTATCTTCTCTCTCAGGCAAGAACCTCTGCCACACAACACGTAATAGAACCGAAGACCTGTTTCTGAGTCTCATAAAGAAAGGTATGTTCTGTTCCTCCACTTTTGTTTTCTCTAAGGTTGTTGGTTTGATGGAATGGGTTTCTTTGTGTTGTTTGTGTTTACTACACCTGTAGTGAATTAACCCTTTATGCTTAACCTCAAATTAGATAATTGTGAAGGGTGTTATTTATTATACTGATACATTCTTTATTTTGAATACTATAGTGCAAATATTACTATAGATGTGAGCAACAATCTTATGCAATAATACATCCAATCTTTTTTCATTGTTGCAGCATCATTGGAGTGTAATGTCACTGTGTAATATCATTGTTGAAATGGGTGTTACACACATTCAGACAAATCCTTTGTTGAGTCAAATTCTCAAATGAAGCATTTTGATTATCATCTCTTGGTTGTTGAAATCTTCAAAACGTGCAAAGATGTTTGATTAGGAATTGATTTAAGTTAAGACCCATAAGCCATAGTGTAACCTGCAATATGTCTTCACCTCATAATCTATTCACCCTTAAGCGATAGAGCAACCTGCTGAAATATGTTTATCATGTTTCAATTTGGAGTTGTTTTGCTAGATTTGCTTGATTACATATGTCATTTAAGAACATGCATAGAACGATAGAAAGCATGATTTCTTAATGTGATAGCTTTCTTGCCTCTGTGTCTTGGTGTTACGCATCAGGATTATCATTCCTTATTTTAAATGTTTATAACTTTTCGACCCAACTGAAACCACTTAAATTCTAGCAGTTTCAGGAAAGTTATTAAATTTTGACTCAATTTTATTTTCAGTTTTTGCTTCTATTTTTTCAATTACCCGGGTTTGAGTCTTTATGATATATGCATTTTTTTTTGACATCAGTCATATGCATTATTAAAAATATACAAATTGATATTTTTGGTTAGTCGGCTTAAACGAAATGGTACAAATTGGTATGATGTGATAAGTATGATATGTATTCATTTTTTAAATTCTTAATTATACGAGTAAAAAACAAAGTATTCTTCACTGTTTTAAGGATGAAGTGAAGCAAAGGATTCACGGGAAATAAACCTAAATCATGTCATTTACTATGAAGTTTTGTGGATTAATATTTAGGGAAATAAACCTATCGTATGCAAATACTACATAATAAAAGTGCACAAAGTTTTGAATGTGACGTTGAAAAATTGTTTTGAATCTGTTTGTAGATTCTGCCCCATTATCTATTAAAGAATAATATGCTATGTTTGTTTGTTGCAATATAGTTGGAATCCTTTCTTTCTTTACATGTTATAAGTTGTATATAAATACTTTCTTTTTACTATTTTTTTAGTGTAGCTATGGATCGTAGTTGGATGCAAACTAGTAAGTTGAGTGACGAGCATGCGAAAGGGGTGGAAGAGTTTCTAGAGTTTGCTCAAACAAATCTTGTAGATAGTGGTGGAATTTTTTATTGTCCTTGTGTTAATTGTGTGAACCAAACACCACAACCAGTTGACACAATCAAAGATCATCTTCTTGTTGATGGCATTTGTCGTGGTTATACAACATGGATATGGCATGGTGAGAAGTTAGATATCCCAAGTGTGTCTGAAAGAGATAATTTCGTAGACGCAAATATGGATGATCGAATGGAGGACATGATACGTGATATTGGTCCGGAGTCTTTTAAGCAAGCACATGCCTATGATACTTTGTACAAAGATAAAGAACAGCCTTTGTATTTGGGATGTACAAAACACACACGATTGTCTGTAGTGATAAGATTGTTCAACCTGAAGGCAATAAATGGGTGGACTGATAAGAGTTTCACTGAGTTGCTTGAGTTGTTGAAAGACATACTTCCAGAAGGTAACACATTGCCGTGTCGTACGTACGAAGCAAAGAAAATTTTGTGTCCGATGGGTGTGGAGTATAGAAAAATACATGCATGCCCCAATGATTGCATATTGTACCGGAATGATTTTGAGAATCTGCATAAGTGCCCTGTGTGTAATAGGTCACGCTACAAAGCAAAGTCTGTTGAATCTAGTTGTGATGATGACGACACAAAGGGGTCTCCAGCGAAGGTGTTATGGTATCTTCCGATAATTCTCAGGTTCAAACGCTTGTTTGTTAATGCAAATGACGCAAAGAACATCAGATGGCATGCAGATGAGAGGAAATGTGACGGACAACTTCGTCATCCGGCTGATTCTTTACAATGGAAGAAGGTTGATAGCTTGTTTCCGGATTTTGGTGCCGAGCCAAGAAATCTTAGGCTTGCGCTTGCTTCGGATGGGATGAACCCATATGGTAACTTAAGTACGAATCATAGCACCTGGCCGGTTCTCCTTATAATTTACAACCTATCTCCTTGGTTGTGCATGAAGCGTAAGTATGTTATGTTATCCATGAGGATTTCTGGCCCAAGACAGCCAGGAAATGACATAGATGTTTACCTTAGTCCGTTGGTTGAAGACTTGAGGAAAATGTGGGATGAGGGCGTGAATGTGTTTGACGGGTATTCCAATGAAACTTTTAAGCTGCGGGCGATGTTATTTTGCACGATCAATGACTTTCCAGCATACGGGAACTTGTCTGGGTATAGTGTTAAGGGACATAAAGCTTGTCCTATTTGTGCCGAAAACACGTGCTACCATCAACTGAAACATGGTAAGAAGACTGTATACCTTGGGCACCGAAGATTTCTCAAACGTAATCACTCGTATCGTAGGTTGAAAAAAGGTTTTAATGGATGCCAAGAGAATGAAACTGCTCCTAATGTCTTGAGTGGAGAAGAAGTCTACCAAGTGGTTAAGGACATCAAAGTTGTATTTGGCAAAAAGAAGAATCAGCCCAATGAGAAAAGCAAGTGGAAGAAGAGGTCAGTGTTCTTTGATCTTCCGTATTGGTCTAGTCTTTATGTAAGGCACTGTCTTGATTTCATGCATATCGAGAAAAACGTTTGTGATAGTGTTATCGGAACGCTTCTCAACATTAAAGGCCAGACAAAGGATGGTATAAATTCTCGTTTAGATTTGCGTGAAATGGGGATAAGAGCGCAATTACATCCAGAGCCAAAAGGCAACCGTACATATTTACCCCCAGCATGTCATACATTGTCCCAAGAAGAGAAAAGAAGCTTCTGCGAGTGTCTACATGGAATCAAAGTTCCACAAGGTTACTCTTCAAATTTTAAGAGGCTTGTGTCAATGAAAGATCTCAAATTAGTTGGCTTAAAGTCTCATGATTGTCACGTGTTGATGCAACAACTACTACCAGTGGCTATTCGTGGGATCCTGCCAAAATGTGTTCGAAATTCCATAACTAGGTTGTGCTTATTATTTAATGCCATATGTGTCAAAGTCATATGGGTGGTTCCGTACGCTGTGGCTGGTGTTGATGCTAGCTTCGGTGCGCTCTGGTTCGGATCTGTTATTCGGAGTCGGATCTATTGGGTGCTGTGGGTCTCTCCCCCTGCGGTGGTTGCTCCTGTCCCGCCGCCGCCTGAGCCTCCTCCCTGCGTCCGTCTGGTTCGGATCCGGCGCTGGTTGCAGCTCTGGATTGCGTTCGGGTTCGGATCGTGGGTTTCTGGTTTGGGTTCGGTTGCGTTGCTGTTCGGATTTCATTGATGTTGTCTGTTTCTGGTTTGGGACTGTTGCGTTGGTTCGTAGATGCTGACTGTTTCTGGTTTGGCATTGGTGGCTGTCGTCACGAAATTTGGACCCGCAGTCTCGCCTCCCCCCATTTCGGTGTGGGCCCTTTCCCTGTCGCTCGCGGTTCTGCTTGATTGTGCCTCGGTGTTGGCTGGGGGCGCAATACCGCGGTGGTGGTTGGTGGCTCGACTTCCTCGATCAAGCTAGGTGCTGTCTCGGTGCTGGCCGGTGGCACGACTTCGCGATGATGGCTGGGGTCCCGCCGCCGGTGGTCTGGAATGTGGTGACTCGATTGTGGTCTAAGGTTGTTTAGTTTAGAGGTCTTTGTTAGACTCTCTTTATTGTCCTTATTTCCAAGGGTATTGTCTTAGTCCCCCCTTGTGCTTTTTGTACTATTTTTATTTTTTAATAAATTCGGGCCTCCTGCCTGTTGCTTAAAAAAAAAGAGAGGAGTATAAAACTCAGAGAAATTGAATACCAAAAAAAAAAGTCATTGACCCTCAAAAGTTGGATGAATTGGAAAATGAGGCTGCTATTATCTTGTGTCAATTGGAGATGTATTTCCCCCCCTCATTTTTTGACATTATGGTTCATTTAATTGTTCACCTAGTGAGAGAGATTAGAATGTGTGGCCCTATTTATTTAAGGTGGATGTACCCAGTTGAACGATACATGAAAATTTTGAAAGGTTATGTGAAGAATCAATATCATCCTGAAGCATCTATTGTTCAAAGGTATGTCACAGAAGAAGCTATTGAGTTTTGTTCAGATTATTTGGCTGAACCAAAACCTGTAGGGCTTCCCAAGTCTCGTCATATAGAGAGGTGTCAAGGTAAGGGTACAGGAGGTTTAAAGTCCAAGTTTATGGATCGAGCAGAAGTGTTGCAAGCACATATGTACGTATTGATTAACACTGATGAGGTATTACCTTATTTATCTACTCATAAAAATATTGTCAAGGCTCAAAACCCTTACATGCATGAAAGAGCACTATTGAAAGAGCACAACAAGTCATTCCTAATCTGGTTTAAAGAGACTATTATGAAGGATAATAGTGCTTCTGATACATTAAGGTGGCTTGCACATGAACCTAGATTTAGTGTCTCGTCTTGGTCTGGGTATGATATAAATAACTTTTCATTTTGTACAAAGTCACAAGATGATAAAAGAATTGGACAAAATAGTGGGGTTATGGTTATGGCTTCTGCAATGCACTTCTCTAGTTCAAAGGATAAAAACCCTGTTCTGGCATCAAATGCTTATTTTGGGGTTATTGAAGAGATTTGGGAGCTCGATTATTGTAAATTTAAAGTGCCTCTTTTTAAATGTAAGTGGGTTAACAGTAACAATGGTGTACAAACCGATGAGTTAGGATTTACATTGGTGGACCTAGACAAGGTAGGTCATAAGGATGAGCCTTTCATCATGGCTGACCAAGCAAAACAAGTTTTTTTTGTCAAAGATCCTTCTAACAAAAAATGGTCAGTAGTCCTACAAGGAAGAATCATAAATAATAAAGATGAAGATGGAGATTCATCCCTTGAAATTTCTGAGACTCCTTCTTTCAGTACACAAATGCCTACATTCGTTGAGGACAATGATGTGGATGGTGTACATGCGACTCGTGATGATCATAATGAAGGGATATGGGAAGATATTTTAATTTGACCCCTAGAAATAAATTATAGGCACGTGTAAGTTATTTATTCATTTTTAATAAGTGTTTGTCATTTATCCTTTCTTAATAATTTTTTATATCTGTTGACATACTTTATAAGTGTTTTTTATCTATTGTTTATAAGTATTTATTCATTTTTTATAAGTGTTTGTCATTTTTGTTTAAACAGGAATCATGGCTGATTCATCTACAAAACCCCAAACAAAGAAGAGGACTAGATGTGTTACGACATTACACCAATTTACGTCTGGACGGCCGACAGGTTATAGATTTCCACTTGAATTTGATCATGTTACCAGACAACCTTTTGGTCAATTCGCTACCAAATTTAAGAGTTATGTGGCTATGCTAGCACGAAACAAGGCGAGCATATTAGCAGAAACTTGGAAAAATGTGGATGAGGAAGTCAAGAACTTGATCTGGAGTGATATCTTGGTATTAAGTTTTATAACCATATATATATATATATATATATATATATATATATATATATATATATATATATATAGTCTTAATATTTATTACTTTGAAGGTTATTAATTACTAACAATGTGTTTTTTGTGTATGTAAGCAAACATTTGACATTCCTAATGACGAGAAGTTGAAGAATTATTGGATATCGTATGCCGGTGAACGTTGGATGCAATTTAAGGCAACACTTACTAGGGATTATGTTTTTGGCTCTGGAGACAAACAGGGTAACACAACTCCATGTCAGAAATACCCTTGCATATCAACAGAAATCTGGGAGTTGTTCGTAAAGAGTCGAATGGAAGAAAAGTTTCAGGTATGTTCGTAATAAAGGAAGAATTATTTTCTTCCTTTATTTTTAAAATAGTTCTTAGTAACTGTTTTGTAAAACAAAAACAGAATCAAATCAAACATCCCCTTAATATTTAATGCAGCTTTTTATTCTTTCTATTCCTCATGTCTTTGCTGAGAATAATACACTATCTTCCTCCTTCTATTACTTCTTGTTTCTTGTTTCATAATATTCCTCTTTTAGTCTCCAACAATAGTAGCATGAAGAGATCATCAGATGCAGACAGCCTATTTAATAGGAGTAGAGAAAGGCCGTAAAAAATTCAAAAGAGAAGTCAAAAATATTTAGATCTGAATGGCCTTTTTGAAAACATGGTTTATGAATGACATATCATACAATATCTATCATCATTCATCACTTGATAACCAACAACCCCATCCACCTATAGGGAAAGGTTGTTCTTCTGCTTGTTATTAATTCAGCTGCATTTCACTACTCTACATACAACAACCAAGATACACATACATAAATCATCAATATATTTACAATTCAAAAAATAAACATGGAAAACACTAATAGATAATAAAAATCATTAAGTACTGACAAATGGACTGGTTTTTCCAACCAGGCCTGTTGCAACCTGACTGGTAGTGGTAATAGTACAGCTCATTTTTTATTGAGCCTGAAAACAGAACCCAACCCTGGCCTTTGCAGGCTGATGGGCAAGCCCACATGCCAGGCTATTATAAAGTACAATAAATACGCATTTTATCTTAGTTTTCTTTATATTTTTATGGGCCAAACATTGTTACTTGAGTATTTAAGATGTTTTTAATAGCAATTGATTTGTTATTTGTGACAGAGTAAAAGACAAAGGGCCAAAGAAGTTCAATCCCAAAATAACTTCTACCACACAACCTCTCGTGGTGGCTATCTTATGATTAAGGACAACTGGAAGAAGGACTATGTGGAAGCAAGGCGTGAGGAGTCGGGTGATCCAGACTTAGTAATAGAGGCTCCATCTCCTCCACGTCATGAGTTATTTAAGTTGGCCCATCAGAGGAAAACAGGATCTTTTACAACAAATAAGTCTGCTTCTGTTGCTTCAAAAATTGTAAGTTAAAACTTCTATTCAAACACAAACAACTTACAAAATACATGCTTCATGCCACACAGTGAATATTGCCTAAAGTGCACATGGTTTTTTGTTATAGGATGAGCTACTTGATCATGCAACACAGGGAACTTTTGTTCCACAGGGACGTCGAGATATCTTGGCTGTAGCCATTGGAAAACCTGATCACTTAGGTCGTGTGCGAGCAGCTGGTAGAGGGGTGGGTTTATCAATATACTTTGGACTTGCTTCACGTACTAGCTCCTCCACCTCAAATAGCAAGAAATTTGAGACAATGAAGCAAGAGTTGAGGGAGGAGTTAAGGGAGGAGTTGAGGGGGGAGTTGAGGGTGGAGTTAAAGAAGTACAAAGATTTGAAGCAAGATTTGAGGGAGGAGTTTGGTGACCCTCTCAATGATCATATTTCTTTGAAGAATACAGTTGGTTCCAAATATAGTTGTTCACCATCCCATGTGGAGGAGACGCTCAAGAATGATTGGCTAAGAGAGTTGTATATTGCATCCTATGACATGACAGGACGTATCAAGTTTGACTTGGACCATGAGCCCCAAGAACATTTCTACATTGGATCCGAGGAAATTGTAGATATGGTTAAAGGACATGATCTTGAGTTGAGCCATTTGGGTATATGGTGCACGTAAGTACATATTAGTTATTTGTAAAACTTATTCCTAAATATTTTCTAGTTATAGTTATTGAACATCTTGTTTTAATATTTTAGGTATTTGCATCGCGAATGTATAGCAAGGGAGATTAGTCATGTGTATGGATTTTTAGATCCATACCAAGTTTGTGGTAGCAACAAAGCAGAGACCATCCAATCATATATCCAGAAGAAGCTAACTGGCCAGAACAAAACATGCTTTCTAGCGCCATATTTGATTGGGTAAAGTATCAACTGTCTAAATGTAAAGTGTATCAATTCTTTGTCTGATTATGATTTAATTATTGTTGTCTAATTCAACAGCAAACATTGGCAATTGTTTGTCAGTTGTGCTACTGCTAATACAGTTGTTTGGATGTGTTCGCTTCACAATCCTCCACCTAAGGAATTGGTTGTCTTGATTAACAAGTATGTTGTCTTCTATTAATGGTCATAATTCTGTGATTTAAAATGCTTTACACTTATAGCTAACTGTTTATAATATTACCACAGTGCTATGAATGTATACTACCGGACGAAAGGGCTTAGGACACCAAAGTCTCAATGGGTGACACCTAAAGTAAGTATTTGCTTTGACAATTCCTATTTGTTTTATTTATGCAATTAGACCAAGGAACAAAATTAGTTAGCAACATATTAAGCCTGAGTTAGTTTCAGTTACTTAGTATAATACGCAATTACGGTTAGTTTGATCTAACCTCCAGTTTGTTATGGTTGGTTACAAAATCTATGGTGTTGGGAAATTGATTTTGTTGGTTTGTTATTTATAGGTTGCAAAACAAAATGATACCTGTTCTTGTGGCTATTATGTGATGATAAATATGATGACTATTGTCTCTGCAACTATCACTAACAATTGGAAAAAGGTAATTGAATTTTTCAACTTTTAAGATTATTACTAGATAATTATTATTGAGTAGATATTAGATTAACTCATGGTTATTATTTATATTTTATTTTTTTAGGTATTCAATTCAACTGATCCATTCACATCTGAAGAATTGAAGGACATTAGACAAGTTTGGGCTGAATTCTTTCTAAAGTTGTATGCGGAGGAGCGTAAGCCAGTTGGAAAGGAAGAAAGAAGAAATCAACTTTAGTGAAAGTGTAGTGCATTATCATACATTTTGAAATATTATTAGAATATAAAGAATTCGTGTACTTGTTTTTTTTGAATTGATGGAAGTGTAGTATTTACGTATATTTTGGTATGATATTTAAGAGTTTAACTCTATATATTTAAGTAAAGTAGTTTAATTACCTGTGTGTGTATGTGTCCCTCTTGCCTAGCTGAAATTGTAGTACTTTAGTTGCCTTTAAAGAATGTGCAGGTGCAAGAAATGGTTATATGAAGGGTGAAGCAAAAAAATAATTAAAACTAAAAAAAAGTACTTTTAAGGTCGGATATAAGCAAATATCCGACTTAAAAACAGGATTTAAAGTCGGATAAGATTCTTAATCCGACTTTAAAGGGGTTCCAGAAAGCCATTAGCACATTATAATAAATCTTTTAAAGTCAGATAAAAGCAAATATTCGACTTAAAAACTGGCTTTTAAAGTCGGATTCCCATTCGACTTTAAAATTTCAGACTTTCAAAGTCGACTCGATCGAAGTCGGATTAGGATCCGACTTTAAAAGCCCAAAATATCCGACTTTAAAGCCCTTTTTTCCACTAGTGTATAAGTAGTATAATGTTAGATATAAAACCAACCAAATCAAATGCTTTCACCTAATAATAATTGATGCTTTCAGTCACTCATAAGCCATTACCAATTTTCCACTTAAACCAAGTAAACAACACAGAAATGTAGCACTACGAAGCATCGTTACTAAAAAGAAAGAAAGAAAGAAGAGATTGAATGAATGACCTTGATAATAATGTTTGACTTCAAAATTAGAGCTACAGAAAGTCTCTCCCAAATAAATGGCTCTGCATCGCGCAAACTGCAAACTCAATAATAATACTAATAATAAATAAAACAGGTACAAATAGAGAGGAAAGGGGGAAGAAAGGGACAACTGTTACTAAAATATGAAATAAAGTAACACTAACATCCCCAAATTGGTTATCGAAACTACTCAACTCTAGCAAAATATGAAATCAAGCAACCCTATCAAAACTGGTTTTGGACTAACATGAGGCGATTCCAGTCAGAGAAGAAACGACATTCATCTGGGAGACGAGAGGAGGCAGGAGGAAGAGAGATGTACCAGAGCGACGATTGGGAAGGAGCGTCGTCGCCTAAGAAGCGGACAGAGAACGAGATGCAGGAGCGTCGTGAGCGGAGAGGGAACGAGAAGCAGGAGCATCGCCAGAGAGAGAGAACGAGAAGGGAGCGTAATTTTTGTTAGGGCATTCTTTTTGTTTATTCAGGGAGCCTAACTTTTGTTTTTATTTTCTCTTTCTTTACTATCACTTTTTGTTTATTTTTTTTTGTTTATCCAGCCAAACTAGATTGCCGTGAAAAAAAAAAGAAATTGAAAGGGAGGGAACACTTGTTTTCCCAAAAAAATGAAAGGGAAAAGACACAATTTAGCGCTCATGTTTCCTAAAAATGTAATTTGACTTTGACTTTAATTATCTGAGAGGGAACACTATAACTAGTTAGAGACGGAATCAAAGACGAAAGACAATAGAGACGGAATTGTTTCTGTCTCTAATGATATTTGACTTTGACTAACCATTTAGAGACGGAATTAGAGATTGATTTTATTTGCTACGGATAATTCCGTCTCTGTAATATTTCGTCTCTGAATGAAGATTTTAATTATAATAATTTACAATGAGTCGTTGGAGACAGAGTTAGAGACGGAACTTTTAGCAACAGACATATTCTGTCTCTAATGTTCGTCTCAAATTAGTAAAATTCTTATTCCGTCTCTGACCAAACAAATCCGTCTCTAAAGGCGTCTCTATTAGAGACGGAAAAAAGTCTGTCTCTAAATTTCGTCAGACTATAAATTAGTGTTTGGATGTCATTCATGAGGAAGGAGTGGAGGAGATATATTCTCCCACTCCTGATATAGTGATGTTGAACTATTGTAAGTTAAATTGGGATTTAAAGCTCCGATATTGTGACATCCGGGTCAAAATTAATATTTAAGTCTTGAACTTATTTTGTTATAATTTTTGGGTAAAATATCTCTCGAGGTCCCTTAACTTATTTTCTGGTAACGAATAGATCCCTTAACTTTTTTATGTAAAAATTAGGTCCCTTAAATTTTAAGAACGTTGCACCGTTGCCCTTTTTATCATTTGGGTTTTAACTCCGTTAACAGACTGATTATGTCACTATTTGACTATTGTTTGACTGATGACTTGACATGCCACCTAGGATAATTTCATTATTTTATAATTATTTTTAATTAAAAATTAAAGAAAAATATAAATTGTCTTTTTTATCCTTGTCTTCTCCGTTTCCCCGTTTCCCCCTTCCCCTCTCCAAACCCTATATTCTGCCAAATCTGAAACAGGCTTATAAAGTATGGTGGGGCTACGCGTGGACCATAAACCAACTGGGAACGACGCTTGTGTAGTGTTGTACGAAGCCGCATGGCAAGTTTGATTTTTAAAACAGAGAATCGCACCGCCTAAGGTTTTACGCTAACCATAATCGCTCTGATGTAAATAAGCTTCCAAACCGTCAGTTACGAAAGAGAGGTGCAAGAGGAAGAAAAATAGACTGGAATTCTTAGTGCTGTGGTGAACAATTTGTTGTCCATTTATGCTTTATCAAACTCAGACTATAGGCATCGTTTTTTCATTGTTTCACAATTTGATTCATAAACATCAAGTGGGGAGGGTGATGATACAAGAACGAGAACGAAATCGAGAACAAAAACAAGCCTTGGAAAATAGCACATGAAGATAGGGACTATGTTTGAATGTTTGAAGATGTGTTTCTCATTTTTCTTTAATTTTTTAATTAAAAATAATTATGAAATACTAAAATTATCCTATATCGCCTGCCAATTCAGCAATCTAATAGCCACATCAGACACAGTTAAACGGAGTTAATAAAAAATTGTTAAAAAGGACAACGGTGCAACATTTTTAAAACTTAAGGGATTTAATTGTTACAAAAAAGGAGTTAAAGGACCTATTCGTTATCTGAAAATTCGTTATCTGAAAATAAGTTAAGGGACCTCAAGAAATATTTTGCCATTTTTTTTATTACCACATACTATTTATTTGAGGATGACGGTAAGACTTTTAAGAAGCCAATATATTTTATTTATATTAAACTATGATTTAAAGTTGGGATGTGTGTTGATGACGTGATACCCTTTTCCACACAACAAACAATTATTATTATTGTCTTTTTCTATATTTTTTTACATTTAAGTTAGTTACTATTATTTCTTACTAAATTACTTGTTTTTTTGTGTACAATTCATCAAAAATTATTTTAGGGTTAAGGGTGTCACACTTTATCTGTCCTCGGTGTGTAAGCCATTTTGACACATCCCTTATACTCTCAAGCCAAGCTATCCACCAAGATTACCCATCAGGCCAATACTTATATTATCAGAACCCTGATGCCTCCATGACTCGCCTTGTGTGACCCCGGCCTTACCCTAGCCTCGGTTTTCTCTTTTCCCCTCGGCCAACCACCTAAATTATTTTGGGTGTCAACAATGTATATCCGTTTTCTTTTGGGAAAATCTTAAAAGCAAAATCTCATGAATCTCTTGCACATTAAAATAGATTTCATATGAACCGTGAATAAAATTCATGATGCATAAAATTCTTAGTACACTATTTAAATATCAATTGAATATTGATATTCACGTGATAGTAAAAATGGCTCACATCTTTTGATTTCAAGCATCAGATAGTATCTTCTAATTTGGACTTAAAGTTGTATGTCTATGAGTCGATTTGTAGCATCTTATATTAAACTAATCCCAAGTTTTCCAAGATATCAACTCATTCTTTTGAAAAGGAAATTGAATTTTTGAGAATATAAAACATTGGGTTGTATGTCAACTTGGAAGTGAATGCAAAATGATTTGATTGCTTCAAGTGTCCTAAAGTGGTTGAAATGGGTGTTTAGAGTCAAGACAAAAAGAGTAAATGCAGACATATATTCTCACAATATCTTTTCCAAAATTCTATGTCTTGCATCAAAAGGCCAATGGTATATGTTCATGTTATAACATTTTCTTCGAGATCTTACAATGTTACCACTAATGGAAAAAAGACTTTTTATATCGGTTAAAATTGACATTTCATATCGGTTCCCGAATCGATGCCGAAAAAGGAGATATAAAAAATAGGGACATTTCATATCGGTTCCTGAACCGTTATGAAAAATTGTTTTTATATCGGTTGCCCCTAGAACCGATATGAAAAGTCTCTTTTTTTTAAAAAAAAAAAAGAGACATTTCATATCGGTTCCCATAGAAAACCGATATGAAAAGTCTCTTTTTTTTTAAAAAAAAAAAAGAGACTTTTCATATCAGTTCCCATAGAAAACCGATATGAAAAGTCTCTTTTTTTTAAAAAAAAATTGAGGTTGTCTTCCATCAACTCTAGATCCTTCTGTAATACATAGTTATACAATACATAGTTATACAATATGTATATGAACTTCAACAGGAGGTCCATCCGGCAGCAAGTTTGTCCCACAACACATATTTATACAATAATAATATGAACTTCAACAGGTCCATCCGATGCTCTTATATACCCAACAAGACGGATTTGCATCTGCTGCTCAGATTTATGGTCACTGTTTTCATCAATAAGCCAAACATGCTGCAAAATGAGTTTCATAACAATCATAAGCAATTAAGCATGGTCATCAATAAGCCAAACATGCTGCAAAATGAGTTTCATAACAATCATAAGCAATTAGATCTAACTGAATTGCAGCATCACTTGCTGACATTCTAAACCTCTCTGGCCTATTGTTCATCCAATCATATATCTGCAACATAACAGTTGCTCATTACTTTGATGAAATTTTTCATGCCTAATATTTGGGGAAAATAAGTCCATTTAGGTTTTACTATAGTATCATTATCTATTGAAATTGCTCATGCATAATTGCAATATGTTAACTGTTAGCAAATGTATCATTAACATTATTCACTTAATTTCAATTGCATCTCATTAGTCCTCACAAATTTCAATGGAGTGATGATCCTGATTAACCTATGATATCATTATTCACTTATTTTGTCTCTTGATGTTGTTTATCTTCACAGGTTTTCGTTATTGCATAACAGACGTGTCAAAAGTGGAAAGTGCACCTATATGGAGGGCAACATTGTGAAGCATGCAAATCAACTTGGATGGAAGGTTAGGGTAACTGGGTATGATGCCAGCCTCCTTTTGCATGGAAGCTGCAACCTGAAAGTTATGGTAGTCAAAGGAGACTTTCATCAGCAACACAAATACTGAAATAATAAGTCACGCTCATACAATCATGGTGTAAGAAACATACTTGCTCACTATGTCCTTGAGGGAAGTAAACCACAAGACTTCCAGCAAGAGGCAATGAAACCAAAGGTCCAGCACAAGCATGCCATAACTTTGAATTGATGGTCTTCCTTTCCCCTATTTTCAAAACAAACATAATGTTACTTTTTCTTTCTTGTACTTTGTGGAAACAAAGAAAAAGCCATAAAATTTTGATGGTCTTCCTACACCATTGGAAGGCACCAAAAACCATAAAATTTTGATATTCAAAGCTGAGTTAAATTCAGTTTTCAATAAACACAATCTCTCCATTCTTAAATAAAATACCAAGTAAATTATATTTTTTCATGAGAGGGAAACAGGTCCACCACATCCACAGATTTTTACATCTTCCAATATAAATACGAAGTACAAGGAGAATGCATAAGCATATGCTAAAAATCCAGTGGGATAAAAATTATCGATGCAGAAACAAGTTCAAACCACCCCCTATTCTAAAGTTCCATTAAAATCAACTTCAGAGTTCAGACATCTCAGGATTTTTTACCTTAACATATAAAGATTAAAGAGAGAAGTTAAAAAGTGATGAAAAAAGAGCAAGAATATGCACCTGTGTAATTTTTGAAACTTTAGAGGATAGTGTGATAACAAAGCCTACAAACATAGGAGAAATGTATAGTAAGCAACAGAACATAAGAAAATAGAAGAAAAAAAGAGCCTAGAGTCTTCCAATCACTAACCAATTCTAGCCTATGTGAATCTATGCCTTGACAGGAATAATCTGGTTTTGATGATTGACAAAAGAAGGTCAAAAAGGTCAAGACTGCAAAAAGCGGAAAAATGTAATCAAGCTCAAGCCAAGAGTTATTTTACTGTTGTGTGTGTATTAGGACAATTTGTAAGTGAAAATAAAGCTCTCTAAATATAAAATAAATCACACACTCACAATGTTTTTCATATAAATAATTTTGCATGAAAATATTTTTTAAACAAATCCCATGCATGCAAGATTGAATAGGACAAGCACATGATATGAAAATGATTTTTGGAAAGCATATAATCGATTTCTATTATGCACCAAAGGCCAAGAATCGATTTATAGTATTTTCTAAAGGCCATGAAATCGATTTTCAAGCTCTCTTAAAAGCCAAGAATCGATTTCTTAAATCATATGTTAAAGCATGAATCGATTCCTTTCCTTTTCATTCTACTTAAGAATCGATTCCTTCTCCTTTTCATTCTACTTCATAATCGATTCCTTTCCTTTTCTTTTGAGGCTCACAAATCGATTCTCATGGTTTAACAAAGCAAAGAATCGATTCTTTCATGATTTAACTAAGTACATAATCGATTCCTTATCCTAGATCTAATCAAGCATGAAATCGATTATCCATCTTAGGCAATTCAGGCACACAATCGATTTCTACATTTCTTCATTTCACTCAACGGTCATATTTTCTATACGCCTATAAATAGCAGCCTCACTCTTCACTTTCAACCTACGACTCACTCTTGCATCTGAGATCTATTATTCTTCTCATCACTCTCATACTACTCTTTCACTTGCATATATTTTATTTTGAGAGCTTTATAATTCACATAGTTTGTTATTGTATTATTCGAGCTTCAACTTGTTTTATCCACACATTTGAGTGTGCTATCAAATCTTTTATATTTCTTATTTTTGGGTGTGATCCCAAGATAATCAAGAGAGGTGATATCTCTTGGTTGGGTGAGATCCCAAGGTATTCAAGAGAGGTGATATCTCTTGGTGTTTTCTAGAGAGGTGATATCTCTAGGTTTTAAAGGTTTTACATAGGGAGGTGATATCCCGGTATTGTAAGTTCTCTTGTTGTAAAGGTTTCTAGCTGAACCTGTTTTAAAAGCTAGTGATTAGTTCAAATCCCTTGGAGCATTCCTCGGGGACTGGACGTAGGCCTGTGGTTTGGCCGAACCAGTATAAATCTCTTTGTGTCATCTTCTTTCCCTTCATCTCTTTAATTTTCTTTACAAGTTAATCTTATTGTTTTATCAGTGTTATTGCAATTCAAACTTTCTTAAGCACTTTATTTTTGAAGTATTAATTTTTAAGTGCTATTTTTAATTTCACAATTCACCCCCCCTCTTGTGTTTGAAGTCACTTGGTCAACAAGTGGTACCAGAGCTAGACTCTTGGTCAAGACTAACTGTCTCAAGAGGCAAGATGACTTCAAATGACTCCTTAAACAGACCCCCATTTTTCATTGGTGAAGGGTATGATTATTGGAAAACAAGAATGAAAACTTTCATTGAGGGAGTAGATTGTGATATTTGGGATGCTGTCATAAATGGTCCATTTGTTCCCACTCATCTCGTTAATGATGAAATGGTGAACAAACCTAGATCTCTTTGGACCAAAGAGGAAAAAGAAAAGGTTCAATACAATTTGAAAGCTAAGAACATCATCACAACTGCTTTAAGCATCGATGAGTTCTATCGCGTATCAAATTGTAAAACCGCCAAGGAAATGTGGGACGCCCTTCAAGTGACCCATGAAGGTACTACCGAGGTCAAAAGGGCTAGAATGAACACATTAACTCATGAGTATGAACTATTTAAGATGAAACCGGGTGAAACCATCCAAGAACTAAACAAACGTTTCATCCACATAGTTAACCATCTCAGAGGCCTTGGAAAATCCTTCGAAAATGCGGATTTGACCAATAAAGTGCTACGATGCCTAAATAGAAATTGGCAACCCAAAGTGACGACTATCTCGGAATCAAGAGACATATCCTCTATGGACTTAACTACTCTGTTTGGAAAATTGCAGGAACACGAGCTCGAACTGAATCGACTAACTGAAAGCGAGGAAGGTGAAAGGAAAAAGAAAGGACTTGCTCTAAAAGCATGTGCCAAAGAAAGTGACACGGAAGAGTACGATAGCAATGATGAAGACATGAGCCTAATGGTGCGAAGATTCAACAACTTCATGAAGCGGAAAGGAAAATCAAAACAATGGGCTAATCCTCAAGAGAAGAATGAGGAAGGAACCTCCTTCAATCCAACATGCTACAAATGTGGTAAGAAGGGGCACATAAAGCCAAACTGCCCTCAAAATAAAAAATATGAGAAACCGGACAGAAAACCCCAAAGGGAATCAAGAGGAAGAAGGGCATACATCACTTGGGAAGAAAATGACGTGGAATCATCCGATGAATCTGAAGAAGAGGAAGCAAAACTATGTCTCATGGCAGAGCATGAGGAAGATGAGGTAAACTCTGTTGAAACTGAGTATGATTTAACTTATAATGAACTGCTTAGTATTTGTGAAGAACTAAATAATGAATCAACCAAACTTAGAAAGATTGTTTCCACTTCTAAGAAAACTATTTCCACTCTTCACTCTAAAATCGAAATTTCAAACAAGGAAATAGACATTCTTAAAGAAAAACAAATTTTTGTAAGTGAGGTCTCCTCTTGCAACTCTTATGAAAATAAAAAGGAGAGTACTCTCAAATGTGAAGAGTGCAATGTTTTGAAAAATAAAATTGATGATTTTCACAACACTCTTGCAAAATTGACCAGGGGAAGAGATAATCTAAATATCATTTTTGGTAACCAAAGAGGAACTTATGATAAAGCTGGTTTGGGCTATCAACCAAAGAATCATGAAAAATCTTTCAAAAAGTTTTTTAGTCCCAACATAACTTCTAGTAGCCCTTTTACAAAATGTTATTATTGTGGTAGAAAAGGTCATACATCTTCTATTTGTAATGCAAGAAAGAATATTGATATGAATGACAAATGGAAGTGGATTCCAAAGGGCACAATTCCCAAGACTAACCCAAAAGGACCCAAGATGATTTGGGTACCAAAAGCCAAAAATTGATTTTGTGTTGTAGGTGTGCTTGAAAGCCAAAAGCTCAAAGTGGTATCTAGATAGCGGATGTTCAACGCACATGACAGGAGACTAAGAGAAGTTCTCTCATTTAGCTCCAAAAAGAAGCGGACTTGTGTTTTATTGTGACAATACAAAAGGTAAAATTAGTGGCGTCGGCACTATTGGTAAGAAACTAAATCTTGTTTTGAAAATGCACTGTTAGTTGAAGGCTTGAAGCATAACTTGCTAAGTATTAGTCATCTGTGCATCAAAGGTAATAAGGTTGTGCTTGATTCTTATACTTGCCTTATGATTGAAATTACTATGCACTCGTTATTACTCTCGCTATACATGGACCTTGTTTATTTTTTCATAAAAACGACGCTTTTGATGCTTTTCGAAAATTTGATAAGATCATTGCATCTATCCGAAGTAATCACGGTGGTGAGTTCCAAAATGAGGTTTTTGAAAATTTTTGCAAATTGTTTTTCACTTATCATTGGAATAATATGCCTTGACATGATTTATTTATTTTTCCCGCTTTTTGATAATGCCAAAAGGGGGAGAGTTATGTGATTTGCATGTTTCAGGGGGAGTACTCTTTAAATGTTTGCATATAGAAAGGGGGAGTATAATCTGCGCTTATCTCTGATATATACACTGTTTCAAAATATTTCTACTCTAACCCTTTCATTGAGCAAATCCCTCCTAAAGATGTTTGTCATCATCAAAAAGGGGGAGAATGTGAATATATGCCTTGACAGGAATAATCTGGTTTTGATGATTGACAAAAGAAGGTCAAAAAGGTCAAGACTGTAAAAAGCGGAAAAATGCAATCAAGCTCAAGCCAAGAGTTATTTTACTGTTGTGTGTGTATTAGGACAATTTGTAAGTGAAAATAAAGCTCTCTAAATATAAAATAAATCACACACTCACAATGTTTTTCATATAAATAATTTTGCATGAAAATATTTTTTAAAAAAATCCCATGCATGCAAGATTGAATAGGACAAGCACACATGATATGAAAATGAGTTTTGGAAAGCATATAATCGATTTCTATTATGCACCAAAGGCCAAGAATCGATTTATAGTATTTTCTAAAGGCCATGAAATCGATTTTCAAGCTCTCTTAAAAGCCAAGAATCGATTTCTTAAATCATATGTTAAAGCATGAATCGATTCCTTTCCTTTTCATTCTACTTAAGAATCGATTCCTTCTCCTTTTCATTCTACTTCATAATCGATTCCTTTCCTTTTCTTTTGAGGCTCACAAATCGATTCTCATGGTTTAACAAAGCAAAGAATCGATTCTTTCATGATTTAACTAAGTACATAATCGATTCCTTATCCTAGATCTAATCAAGCATGAAATCGATTATCCATCTTAGGCAATTCAGGCACACAATCGATTTCTACATTTCTTCATTTCACTCAACGGTCATATTTTCTATACGCCTATAAATAGCAGCCTCACTCTTCACTTTCAACCTACGACTCACTCTTGCATCTGAGATCTATTATTCTTCCCATCACTCTCATACTACTCTTTCACTTGCATATAATTTATTTTGAGAGCTTTATAATTCACATAGTTTGTTATTGTATTATTCGAGCTTCAACTTGTTTTATCCACACATTTGAGTGTGATATCAAATCTTTTATATTTCTTATTTTTGGGTGTGATCCCAAGATAATCAAGAGAGGCGATATCTCTTGGTTGGGTGAGATCCCAAGGTATTCAAGAGAGGTGATATCTCTTGGTGTTTTCTAGAGAGGTGATATCTCTAGGATTTAAAGGTTTTACATAGGGAGGTGATATCCCGGTATTGTAAGTTCTCTTGTTGTAAAGGTTTCTAGCTGAACCTGTTTTAAAAGCTAGTGATTAGTTGAAATCCCTTGGAGCATTCCTCGGGGACTGGACGTAGGCCTGTGGTTTGGCCGAACCAGTATAAATCTCTTTGTGTCATCTTCTTTCCCTTCATCTCTTTAATTTTCTTTACAAGTTAATCTTATTGTTTTATCATTGTTATTGCAATTCAAACTTTCTTAAGCACTTTATTTTTGAAGTCTTAATTTTTAAGTGCTATTTTTAATTTCACAATTCACCCCCCTCTTGTGTTTGAAGTCACTTGGTCAACAGCCTACCTCTCTCGCTACTTGTTTATTGCTGATCTCATTCTCTTTCCCCACAACATCCATTCTTTCCATCCACCTCAGCACTCCCCCACTAACCAAATACCTTATGGGCAGGTGATAGCCTCCTAAAAGATGTCGCATATCTTCTAACATCCTCGTGCGCGGCATCAGAATAGCTGCATGATAAGTCAACAAAGAAAAGCATCGATTGTTTCATTCTTTTAATGTACCTTGCCACGGTACCATGGTAGTTTCTGCTTGTAACCATGATGATGCATGCATGTATAGTACCGTACCTTGAAGACCCATGGTACTATATGTAGACATAAAGTTGAAGTTATCACATCTTTTCTTTCACTTGGTGAGAATAATTTGCTATATGGATTGAAATGTGAAGCTTCAATGGCATCATGGAAAACCTGTTCAACACAAAGAAAAATTAAAGTAATCAACCTTCAGAATATTAAAGTTGTCTTGCTCCATGTAATGTTCCACAAGGCAGCAGATATAAACCTTCTTACAGATGTTGTGTTGCGTCTAATCTAATTATAAAATAAACAGCTGAATGGGACAACAGTATTCTATTTGCTCAATCACTATGTCTAAAAATTCAAGAGAGTGATTACCTGCATGCCACCCATTGCTAAGCCAACCAAAACACCACATTTTGTTTTATTTAATTCATTCATTACATCTTCAGTAATTCCACCATCAGCCATGGCTTTTTCCCCTGCTGTCAGCAGATACATCATAAACTTATCCATCCTCCTAGAAAACTTTGGTGCTACCCAGCCATCAGTTGAGAAAGACTTGATTTCACCAGCAATCCTAGGGAGGCAAAGAACACCAAGATCAAAAGCTAAAGAAGGCAATGATTGAGAATGAAGTTTGAGAAAAAACATCATGAGACGTAAATCATGAGCCAAGATTAACACATAAAAACCGAGATTAACAGTATCAATGATAAAAAAAATTAGCAATTAAAGTCTGTTTTTAATGACCACCACTCCACTTTTGAATTTCCAGATACAAGTTGTGGCTCCCATACAATTACAATTTATTATGAAAAGAAAATGTCACTATTTTGCAACCATATCATGAGGAAGCAAATTAATAACCATAAGATAGAAGACACCACCATATCACGAGGCTCGCAAAATAAAGATAGAACCTATTATAGAAATAAGGAGATGCATTTATCTAGAGAAATGAAATAATGAAACTGTACAGATTAAGGACAGCAAATCAAGTTATGCAACACTTGGAATTTTTTTTAATTATTTCCTGGTTAAACACCATCAAGGGGAGGGAGTTTGAGATTTTCATAAAAGTGGGGAAATTCTTGTAACCATTGCCCAATATTCCCAGAAAACTTTAAGGCATACCAAGAAAATTTTACATTTTCTTGAGAATCATGATTTCCATCAGTGAAAAGACTCTGCATACCAAATGCATAAAGAAATTGTCATCAAAGAGCTACCAATGTAACAATGCATCAAGAATTGGACAAACATTTTAGCAACAAGAGACCGATCAATAGATATGTGAAATCACTTTGTCAGAGAGTATAATAGGCATGATTAACAATTGAACAAACAGATACAGTACATGCAAGCAGAGTAACCAAAGGGTGTTGGTTCGGGTTTCTATGTACAAAGGAGAAGAAACATTAAACGAAGGGAAAAATTAAAGGTGAAGCAATTTTTACCTTCGTTGAGTAGTGTGATTGAAAACCTTGTGAACTTCAGTACCTGCAAACAACATTTACGAAATCAGGGTTTTACAATCTTGAAGAAAAACAGAAATCAACAAGGGGTTAGAGTGAATCTACCTAGGGTTGATCTTCGGAAGTGTTCTAGGTTGAGATCCTTGCACTCAATCTGCAAGAATAACTGGAAAATAGGGAACCCTAGTAGAGGGTGAGTTGAGAGACGAAGGGAGAAGAAAGAACGGCTCAAGAAGAAGAGAGGAAGTGGAAACCGTGTATAAGCCAGCAACCGTGTTGGAGTGATTTTGAGATTCGCGACGTTGCAGAGAGAGAAGTTACAGAGAGAGCAGCTCGGAGATAGCGACGTTGTAGAGGGTGATGGATGGGGAAGAGTGTAACACCCCTTTTCTACCCAGAATTTTTTTGACAAAAATCAGAGTTTCAAAACGTTTTTCAATACACCCACAAGGGATGCCACATTTACACCATTAAAACATCACACGCCAAAATGAAATTCGCCATTAAAAATAGTACGATACATAGCACGCCATAATTGGGACGAACCCCCAAACACCTGTTCAGTCTACATGACAGTAACTTCATCACCACGCAGCGGAATAAAATAAAGGTTCAACTTATTAATTATAACATCACCCTAAAAACTTCAAAAATTAAATATTAGAGACATCTAATAAAACTAGCGTTCATCCCCCCGAGTGCTACGTATCAGAGCGACGACACCGACTCGACTAGCGAAGGTAGACATGCCTTCACTCGCAATCACCTGCACGTTACCAGAATAGGGGTAACATTCAAACAGAAGGGGTGAGATATCTAACATTATAATAGCATATATGATAGGCAATATGCTAGAGTTATGACAACTATCCTACCGCTTCACAACAACATCAAATCGCAATCACCAACAATCATCACCAATATCATGAGTAAATGAATGAGATGCAACCCACACCAACGGATATATGCATGTGGTACCAATCATCCCCAATAAAGTAGCCAATAAGGGCATCATCACCTGTATCATCACCTATAGCTCCAAGGCCGAAGCCATCATCACCAAAATAATGCATATGAAATATATGCGACACCATGAACAATGCACCAAAGACGATCAACAACAATAGTTATTTAATTGACACACAACACCAATATCAACAAATGGTCATAGACCCATCACCTATCACCTTAGCCAATAAAATAGGCACATCACCTGTTATATCATCACCAATAACACCAATCATCACCAATAACACCTACACCTATAGGACAGTCTAACAACTTGATCATCAACCACCGACACCAAAGACACCAATGAATTTACAACATCAATGGCAACAACAATTTTTACGACACCGAGAACAGCGACAATTTACATCACCTGGACAACAACGACTTTACAACACCAATGCCTTCGACCACCGGGGCAGCCACCCAGGCGCCCCAAACCACCAGAAAATGGCGCCCTTGATGGCGCCCAGCAAGCCAACAACACAGAAAATGGCGCCCAGCAGCACAACAGACTTGGCAGAAACTGGCGCCCAGCAACAGGGCGCCTAGCAGGCAACAGCAACAACAGAAACTGGCGCCCAGCAACAGGGCGCCTAGCAGGCAACAGCAACACAGAAACTGGCGCTCAGCAACAGGGCGCCTAGCAGGCAACAGCAACAGCAGAAACTGGCGCCCAGCAACAGGGCGCCTAGTGAAACAGCAACACAACCGAAACTGGCGCCCAGGGGGCAGGCGCCTAGCACAACAGCAGCAACAACAGAATTGGCGCCCAGGAGCAGGGCGCCTACTCCAACAACCAAGACAACAACAACATAACACCAGTACAGGGCGCCTAGGGCGCCCGTTTCAGCAGCCACACAGTGACTGGGCGCCTAGGGCGCCATTTTCAGCAAAGCAACCAGCACTGGGCGCCTAGGGCGCCACTTCCAGCAACAACACAAAACCACTACTGGGCGCCTAGGGCGCCACAATCAGCAACAGGAACAACACTGGCTCGGCGCCCAGCAACAGGGCGCCTTCAGCAGGGACCAAACGCGACACAGACACGGCGCCCAGGAGCAGGGCGCCGTTTCCAGCAACTAAGACAACAACACCAAATTGCACCAAACCCCAAACACCAAATTTCACCACGACCAACCAATAGCAATCATCATGCATACATTCTAACATTGCCAAATAAACGCCAAACAAACTCAAAGGGCAACCTAGAGCCTAACTCCCACATAAACCCCCATCATACACCCTATAATAAAGTAGAACCCACCCTTACCTTAGATTTGCCGAATACGAGATCACCTTGAACGAAGCTCCAAAGAACCACAGCAACAAGAGCTCCTCTCCTCTTTCTCCTTGGTTGCGCCTCCACCCCTCTCTTCTCTCTTCGCAATCTCTCTTTCTTTTTCTCAAAAATTCGCAAATGACCAAACCCTAGCCAATGCCTTCACCTATGCGCCTGTGCCATTGGGCTCTTGGATCACGGGCCTCTGTCTACTACTCAGCTTAATTACTAAACACCACTCCCTGATTTAAATAAAACATCATATTATTATTTTAATATGACTATACTAATAAAATACCTAAATAATTTAATTAAATAAATAATTAAATTATTTGGGCGTTACAACTCTCCCCCACTTAGAATATTTCGTCCTCGAAATTTACATGATTCAAACAGCTCGGGGTAGGACTCCCGCATCTTGCCCTCCAGCTCCCACGTCATGCTCTCTCCGGCAGCTCCTAGCCAGACTACTTTCACCAACGCAATCTCTTGCCTCTTAGAATTTTCACCTCATGATCTTCGATTCGTACATGCATCGTCTCCACCGTGAGATTATCCCGTACCTCCACCTCATCCATGCGGATTACATGAGATGGATCTGAAATGTACTTCCGAAGTTGCGACACATGAAACACGTCATGCAAATTCGAAAGGTTAGGCGGTAAATCCACTCTATATGCAACATTCCCGACTCTGTCTGAAATCTGATAAGGACGAATGAAACGAGGAGTGAGCTTCTTCGACTTCAAAGCGCGTCCAACACCGGTCACTGGAGTGACTCTCAAAAATACATGCTCACCCGCTTGAAACTCAAAATCTTTCCTCCGCTTGTCGTGATAACTCTTCTGTCGACTCTGTGAAGCCTTCATCTTCTCACGAATCAACTTCACTTTTTCAGTTGTCTCTCGAACAATCTCCGGTCCAAGCACCACACTCTCTCCAGACTCATACCAACACAGCGGGGTTCTACACTCTCGACCATATAATGCTTCAAAAGGTGCCATCCGAATACTAGAATGGTAACTGTTGTTATACGTGAACTCTATCAGTGGAAGGTAGGAATCCCACGAACCTCCTTGTTCCAAAACACAAGCCCTCAACAAATCTTCTAATGACTGAATTGTCCTTTCTGATTGACCATCTGTCTGAGGATGATATGCCGAACTCAACCTCAACTTGGACCCCAACTTCTCTTGAAAGCTCTTCCAGAAATCTGAAGTGAACCTCAGATCTCTATCCGAAACAATACTCGTAGGAACTCCATGAAGCTTCACAATCTTCCGGATATAAATCTCCGCCAACTTCGACACCGGATACGTGATGCTGATAGGAACAAAATGAGACGATTTTGTTAACCTGTCAACAATCACCCAAATTGCATCATACCCTTTCGTAGTATTAGGCAATCCCGTCACAAAGTCCATTGAAATGCTATCCCATTTCCACTCTGGAATTTCTAACGGCTAACGGTTGCATCAACCCAGCAGGCTTCTGATGCTCAACCTTTGACTTCTGGCAAGTCAAACATGCATAAACGAACTGCGCCACATCTCGCTTCATACCAGGCCACCAAAACAACTTCTTCAGGTCTTGATACATCTTTGTAGCTCCCGGATGAATACTTAACTTACTTCTGTGACTCTCTTCAAGAATGGCCCTATTCATGTCTGCATCATCAGGAATGCAAATCCTACCGCGGAACCTCAACACACTTTGGGGATCCAACTTGAAATCCTCATTCTCAGATCGATCAATCCCGACCATCAAATCTACCAGTTTAACATCTGATTTCTGGGCTTCTCTGATGCTGTTCAGAAAATCATTACCAATTTTCAACATCCCTAACTTAACACTCTGACGTGTCACCTCACAAACCAGACTCATATCTCTGAACTCCTCAATCAGTTCTAACTCCTTAACCATCATTGCCGACATATGCAAGGTCTTCCGGCTTAAAACATCAGCCACGACATTAGCTTTGCCTGGATGATAGTTCAAACCGAAATCATAGTCCTTCAACAACTCCAACCACCGTCGCTGCCTCATTCAACTCCTTCTGGTCAAACAAATACTTCAAGCTCTTATGGTCACTAAACACCTCAAATCTAGAACCATAGAGATAGTGCCTCCAAACCTTCAGCACAAAGACCACTACAGCTAGTTCTAAATCATGCGTAGGATAATTCTTCTCATGAACCCTTAACTGCCTTGACGCATAAGCAATTACCTTCCCATTTTGCATAAGCACACCACCTAGACCCATCTTTGAAGCATCACAATATACCACAAACGACTCTTCCGGATTGGGCAACGTCAAGATAGGACACGTCGTAAATCTCTCCTTCAATTCCAAGAAACTTTCTTCACAACGGGCATCCCAAACAAAAGCCTTTCCTTTGCAGGTTAATTGAGTTAACGGAAGTGCTAACTTAGAAAAACATTTAATGAATCTTCTATAATAGCCGGCCAATCCCAAAAAGCTTCTAATTTCAGTAGCCGACTTCGGAGCTTCCCAGTTCAACACTGCTTCTACTTTCGACGGATCCACCGCAATACCACCACCAGAAATGACATGACCGAGAAAACTCACCTCCCTCAACCAGAACTCACACTTTGACAACTTCGCATACAGCTTCTTTTCCTTCAGTACCTCCAATACTAACCTCAGATGCTCTGCATGCTCTTCCTCCGATTTAGAGTAAATCAGAATGTCATCGATGAATACCACCAAAACCGATCTAAGTAAGTATGAAAAATATGATTCATATATTCCATAAATACTCCTGGTGCGTTGGTAACACCGAACGGCATCACCGAATAGTACTCATAATGACCATAACGGGTTCTGAAAGCCGTCTTCGGAATATCTTCGTCCCTCACCTTGATCTGATGATAACCTGATCTCAAATCAATCTTACTGAACACTTGAGCACCCACCAACTGATCCATCAAATCGTCTATCCTCGGAAGTGAATACTTGTTCTTAATTGTCACCTTATTCAATTGCCGATAGTCCACACAGAGTCTCATACTACCATCCTTCTTCTTAACTAACAACACAGGAGCTCCCCACGGCGATACACTCGGCCTCACAAACTTCTTCTCGAGCAGATCCTCAAGTTGCTTCTTCAACTCAGACAATTCAGATGCGGACATCCTGTACGGTGCCATAGAAACAGGTTTGGTACCAGGTACAAGATCAATAAAGAATTCAACTTCCCTCTCTGGCGGTACACTTGGAATCTCATTAGGGAAGACATCAGGAAACTCGCGCACCACTTGCAACTCTTCAATGATAGCTTGATTCTCAACAGACAACGATGCCATCAGCGAGAATAACTGAACTCCTTCCTTCATCAACTTCCGCAACTGACTAGCGGATAACAGACCAGACTCCTCTCCTTCAAAACTCACCGACTTGCTACGACAATTAATATGGACATGGTTATGCTCTAACCAGTTCATACCCAAGATTAAATCCAATCCACTCAACGGCAAACAAACAAAATCCACAACAAAGTCTCTGTCGAAGATCGACAAGGGACACTGAGAACACACCAGAGAAGTAGTTACCGACCCCTTAGCTGGAGTGTCGACAACCATTTCTCCATTCATAGCAGACAATGCAAGACCCAATTTCTTACAACAATCAGCAGCAATAAAGCAATGAGTAGCACCAGTATCAATAATAGATTTTAAAGGAGTACCATTAATGAAGCACATACCTCTAATAAGTCCATCATCTTCAGTAGGCTCTTCACCTGCCAAAGCGAACACTTTTCCACTGGACCTTTCTTTCTTCGGCTTCGGACACTGAGTACTAATGTGCCCTCCTTCACCACAGTTGTAGCAGACCACCTCCTTATGCTCACACTCAGCCACCACATGACCCTCCTTACCACAACGGTAACACTTCTTCACTTCAGCTTTGCACACGTTACACTTGTGACCAGCTCTGCCACATTTGTAACATACAATGCTAGCAGGAGCATCTCCCCCACTAGTCTTCTTGCCAACAGCAGCTTTCTATTTACCCTTACCAGCAGGAACATCATACGCCTTACCACGACTTTGAAATTTGCTCCTCTTCTCATTCATAATCTTGTACTGAGCATTGTTGTCTTCCTCATAAATTCTGCAGCTATCAATCAAGTCGGAGAAACCACGAATCTTCTGGTAACCAATCGCCTTCTTAATCTCAGGCCGCAGCCCATTCTCAAACTTAATGCACTTGGAAAACTCAGCAGTTGCTTCACTGTAATGCGGATAGAACTTTGCTAATTCCACGAACTTAGCAGCATACTCAGTCACGGACATATTCCCTTGTTTCATCTCAAGGAACTCAATCTCTTTCTTACCTCGGACATCCTCCGGATAATATTTTCTCATAAACTCTCTGCGGAACACGGCCCAAGTGATCTCTTCATTTGCAGTCTCTAATCTCGGCCTAGCCTCTAACCACCAGTCATCGGCCTCCTCTGCCAGCATATGCGTACCATAACGGACCTTTTGTGCTGGAGTGCAGTCCATCACACGAAAGATCCTCTCCATCTCTTTCAACCAAGCTAAAGCCCCATCGGGATCATACCTGCCCTTGAAGGTAGGCGGACTCTCTCTCTGAAATGTAGCCAAACTACGAGACCCAGCATTCTCACCAGCATTCTGCTGACCCTCCACGGCCTGAGCCATAGCAGCCAATGCAGCAGCAATAGCAACATCGTTCCTTCCAGCCATCTCAATTAATCACTACAATCATAAGCAACAGTTAGAACTAATTGACAATACTTGATCGTCAATGACACAATAACTTGACAACT
This sequence comes from Astragalus membranaceus, assembly GCA_039519185.1. Lineage (NCBI taxonomy): Eukaryota > Viridiplantae > Streptophyta > Magnoliopsida > Fabales > Fabaceae > Astragalus > Astragalus membranaceus. Next base: position 54,974,876 of record CM076850.1, read on the forward strand.
TGGTCGGACAGACCGAAACTGCTCTGATACCACTAATGTAATACCCCTTTTTTACCCGGAAATTTTTTGACAAAAATTAGAGTTTCAAAACGTTTTTCAATACACCCAAAAGGGATGCCACATTTACACCATTAAAACATCACACGCCAAAATGAAATTCACCATTAAAAATAGTACGATACATAGCACGCCATAATTGGGACGAACCCCCAAACACCTGTTCAGTCTACATGACAGTAACTCCATCACCACGCAGCGGAATAAAATAAAGGTTCAATTTATTAATTATAACATCACCCTAAAAACTTCAAAAATTAAAGATTAGAGACATCTAATAAAATTAGCGTTCATCCCTCTGAGTGCTACGTATCAGAGCGACGACACCGACTCGACTAGCGAAGGTAGACATGCCTTCACTCGCAATCACCTGCACGTTACCAGCATAGGGGTAACATTCAAACAGAAGGGGTGAGATATTTAACATTATAATAGCATATATGATAGGCAATATGCTAGAGTTATGACAACTATCCTACCGCTTCACAACAACATCAAATCGCAATCACCAACAATCATCACCAATATCATGAGTAAATGAATGAGATGCAACCCACACCAACGGGTATATGCATGTGGTACCAATCATCACCAATAAAGTAGCCAATAAGGGCATCATCACCTGTATCATCACCTATAGCTCCAAGGCCGAAGCCATCATCACCAAAATAATGCATATGAAATATATGCGACACCATGAACAATGCACCAGAGACAATCAACAACAATAGTCATTTAATTGACACACAACACCAATATCAACAAATGGTCATAGACCCATCACCTATCACCTTAGCCAATAAAATAGGCACATCACCTGTTATATCATCACCAATAACACCAATCATCACCAATAACACCTACACCTATAGGATAGTCTAACAACTTGATCATCAACCACCGACACCAAAGACACCAGTGAATTTACAACATCAATGGCAACAATAATTTTTACGACACCGAGAACAGCGACAATTTACATCAATTGGACAACAACGACTTTACAACACCAATGCCAACGACCACCGGGGCAGTCACCCAGGCGCCCCAAACCACCAGAAAATGGCGCCCAGCAAGCCAGCAACACAGAAAATGGCGCCCAGGAGGGCGCCCAGCAGCACAACAGACTTGGCAGAAACTGGAGCCCAGCAACAGGGCGCCTAGCACGCAACAGCAACAACAGAAACTGGCGCCCAGAAACAGGGCGCCTAGCAGGCAACAGCAACACAGAAACTGGCGCCCAGCAACAGGGCGCCTAGCAGGCAACAGCAACAGCAGAAACTGGCGCCCAGGAACAGGGCGCCTAGTGAAACAGCAACACAACAGGAACTGGCGCCCAGGGGGCAGGCGCCTAGCACAACAGCAGCAACAACAGAATTGGCGCCCAGGAGCAGGGCGCCTACTCCAACAACCAAGACAGCAACAACATAACACCAGCACAGGGCGCCTAGGGCGCCAGTTTCAGCAGCCACACAGTGACTGGGCGCCTAGGGCGCCATTTTCAGCACAGGAACCAGCACTGGGCGCCTAGGGCGCCACTTCTAGCAACAACACAGAACCACTACTGGGCGCCTAGGGCGCCACAATCAGCAACAGGAACAACACTAGCTCGACGCCCAGCAACAGGGCGCCTTCAGCAGGGACCAAACGCGACACAGACACGGCGCCCAGGACCAGGGCGCCGTTTCCAGCAACTAAGACAACAACACCAAATTGCACCAAACCCCAAACACCAAATTTCACCATGATCAACCAATAGCAATCATCATGCATACATTCTAACATCGCCAAATAAACGCCAAACAAACTCAAAGGGCAACCTAGAGCCTAACTCCCACATAAACCCCCATCATACACCCTATTATAAAGTAGAACCCACCCTTACCTTAGATTTGCCGAATACGAGATCAGCTTGAACGAAGCTCCAAAGAACCACAGCAACAAGAGCTCCTCTCCTCTTTCTCCTTGGTTGCGCCTCCACCCCTCTCTTCTCTCTTCGCAATCTCTCTTTCTTTTTCTCAAAAATTCGCAAATGACCAAACCCTAGCCAATGCCTTCACCTATGCGCCTGTGCCATTGGGCTCTTGGACCACGGGCCTCCGTCTACTACTCAGCATAATTACTAAACACCACTCCCTGATTTAAATAAAACATCATATTATTATTTTAATATGACTATACTAATAAAATACCTAAATAATTTAATTAAATAAATAATTAAATTATTTGGGCGTTACAAAGAGTCCTATGGCGGTGAGCAGAAGAGTGGTGATTGAACGATTAGGGTTGTAGAGGGCGATTAGGGAGAGGACGATTAGGGAGAGAGGAATGAGCGAAGAGAATGAGAGGAATACAGAATTAGGGAGAGAGGAATGAGCGAACAGAATGAGAAGAATACAGAATGAGCGAACAGAATGTGAAAAGCCCAATTTTATTTTTTAGTTTCTATAACGGGTGGTGTTTTGACCCGTTATAGAAGCATTGATTTTTTCACTTTCTATAACGGTTATGAAATGGACTCGATATGAAAGATGGTTTTTACACTTTCTATATCGGTTCCTGTGGAAACCGATATAAAAAGTGTAATTTTAATTACAAAACTACCACCGCGTCACTTTTAACATCAGGCCGTTTTAACCGATATAAATAGCAGTTATAAAAAGCATTTTTTCCACTAGTGACCACAGATATCATGAGAAGAGGTATGCTAACAGTTAAGGACCCAATACGTCTTGGGTCCCAAAATTATTTGTTTCTTCTCATGAAGTATTACCCGTCAATTGCCAAGAACAAAATAGCTATGTACCATCATGGACTTTTGGGCTCGGCACACTACAAGGCAGACCATCTTTCAACTTCACATAAAGACCTCGGCCCAATACAAGAAGAGGCCCGATGAACCGGACTAATTAGACAAGCCTTCAATACGTGACACATGGAACTCGGCATGGAGGCCAACACATCGGATAAGGACAGCCAAACTGATGAGGTGTAAGGACCGACCAGACACGAGGCAACGCCAGGAAGACTCCAAGGAAAACCGCCCAGAGAAGTTACACCTAAACCGGTTACAAAAGGACCAGCCCGGTGAATGGAAGAGGGGGATTCTTAGACACAAAACACATGTAAACTAGGCACACCGGCATAGCCAAAACGCTATCCGGCCTCCATTGTAATAATTCGAGTTCATCAATGAAACTCTATCCAAGAACACTAGTGCCCACCGTGGGGCCACGCGGTAAAACTTTCCCGGCCACACATCTTCTCCGACGAACAACCGTATTATCAAGTTCATTACCAACTTCATCATTTCCATTCGCCTAATTTCATAAAAACCACCGAAGCCACCCAGTTCTTGATCAGTTCGGCCAAATACTCTCACCTGAACGCGATTCTGAACTCTGCTCTCGTCCCAACTCAACGCTGAAACAATCAACTCAATTTTCTTTGATCACCAACTTGAATTCTCCAATCGAGCGAAACTAGTTCAACTCATTTGGTGAATTTTTGACGGGGAATAATCGGCATCGTGATCAAAATCCATGTGAGAGATATGGAGATGTGTTTCCACTTTTGAAATTTTTAATATCTGATCGTGTGTTGTGTGCAAATGGGGGAAGAGAAAGAAGGAAATGCAAATCACTTCAATAAGATATTCACTGGACCTTTTCCCAATTCCTCCATTTCACTCATTTGTCAATGACTCAATTCTCAAGGAATCACGGTGAAACATGAAAATGAATTAGTGAAAGGAGATCATCTCAAGGTAATTTCTAAGAATATTCAAACTCTGTTTCTCCGCCATGATTATCGTCGGCAATTTCAGCCAGTGGATAAAGATCATATTAACATGGCTGCACGGTGGCATTCAAACTCAATTCGCGTCAAGGACAACCGTTACCATATTGGTGAAAACGGTTACCAAACAATGACAACCATATGCATGATAACCGTACCGGCAGTTCCGAGAACCCATTATTATTCCCTTAAAGATAAGTTCAATTATTATTATTATTATTATTATTATTATTATTATTATTATTATTATTATTATTTTATTATTTGTAACAAAAAGAATCACAACCATTATTATTGTTAATTCATAATTCAAACAATTCCTTTGACAGAGTCTTTTGTGTGATCCGGCATAGAAATTATGTTTCATGTCCCAGCTACACATCGGTCTTCTTCCTCCAACCGGCACATATATTCAACGTCGACGCCAATTTCGGCGGTGCGTGAAACTCATCAGGGAGGCACTCTTCTTTAATTGGGACCGTGTAATTGATGTCAAACCAGTTATCCTCGCATGAGCATGAGGAAACCGTAATTCCATTTAATTCCATTTGTAGACTCCATTCAGAGTTTTATGTGTGATGATAATCGAACAACCAGGCTCTAAATTCGCGCTGACATTTCCAATACCAAGCCCACGAGGAAAATGGCAAAGCCATGCAGAATGCAGTTGAAATTTTATCAAGGAAGGAACGTCTTCGTCACATCAACTTCGGACAAATCAGGTTCTAAATTTCTTTAATTTTTCCTAAATTAATTATTAAGTTAACATGACAATTATCACCTTCAAGGTAAGCCTATTATCAACTATCCTTAATTATGTTATTCTTGTAAAAATGGTTTTCACTTATGATGTTTGTACCTATAATTATGGTCCTGTTCTTCGTATCCAAAGTCAAGAAAAATAGGAGACTTTCAAACTGCTTATAAACCGCTCGATTCAAACTATTACGTATCTTTCAACTACTACACATTTCCCCCCTAGAAAGCAACTTCATCAAAACCGTCGAGCTGTCATCAGCTCGAGCATTTTACTTTCACAACGATTCCATGGAATATATATGTCCAATATTGATTTTGTGAAAAGGAAAAATTATTTAATAGCATCTTGCTACTCTAGTTTATGACCCAAATCATTTCTATGGCAACAGCTCATGTTCTCAAATATATCACTGATCTATTTTCAAGTTTCTTGAATGGTTATGTTTTATCACCCAGTGCTTATGGTAGTCACCACTTTTACTATAACTACATTCCATATTTACTCAAAACCGACTCATTACTTGGTTATTGTGTTCATTTGTTGAAAAATATGAATTCAACTCCTACTTGATTTTTTGTTACTATTCGGCCGCAGTGGTAACACAGACACTCGCCCAAAGCAAATAAGCTTGTCAAAACATAAAGGGATGGCTACAGCTATACCCCCAAAAATCAAGCAAAGATTTGCACAAGTCTCCATGAGACAAGGGTTCCCCCTTTTCAAAAGGGCCACTCCCATTACCTTCTACCGCAATTGAAGTAAATGAAACGAAAGTTAAAAAGCAAGAAAGAACTTGCATAAAGTCTCCCTGAGACAAGGGTTCGCTTTTTTGAAAGTCACTCTCGCTCACTTCTACCGCAATTGCAGTGAGCAAAAACTAACCACCCGATAAAAGAAAGAACTGGGATCCCTTTGGATCGTTCAAGACCAACAAAGATCCGTGGTTACTCACCCATTTATAGGTCAACGGGACACTCTAAGCCCAAAACCTGGGGATAACAGGGGAACACATAAACCCCTAAATATTAAGTCGGTTAACAAGTTTAACCCGAACTCGTTCACAAATCGTCCTAACTTACAAGGGCAAATAATACTTCAAGCTAACTTGCAAGGCAAAAAGTTGAAGCGAAAAGAAACCCAATATTCAAAACGTACAAAGAAGCCCGAAGGCATCATAATGTACAACCAAAGAGCTTAAAGGCATTACAAAATCAGCCCGGAGGCATTACAAAGTAAGCCCGGAAGCATTCTAACATACAAACAAAGAGCCCAGAGGCATTACAAAACAGACCCCAGAGGCATTACAAGATGAAAGCAAAGTTAAAGCAAAAGGCCGGAAGCATTATAAGAGGGCCAAAAGGCATTGCAAAATAGACACCTTTAAAAAACACTCAGAGCATAATGCTCCTGTGTCTGAAGGGGGTTATGCATACAAAGGTCATATCTCGAGAAGATGCACCTTCTCGGCCCATGTCGAGCACAACCAAGGTGGGCGCCAAGGTGATTCCGAACACCGGGTTTATTTCTCAAAATCATCATCGATGAAACACTCAACCTGACGAGTACCATGCTCTCTGGATGAGATATACCTAGTTGAAAATGGTCATTAGTTCTCCCACTCCGAAATGAATTCTGATATATACGGGGCCACAAACCACAATAGAGGTCAAATTCCCTTGGGATGAACCGAACCTATACAAAAAGGAAACCAGGTCGGCAATCATTATAAAGGGAAAAGGAGGCCAATCTTCACAAATTGCGCTGACTTAATACAATTCAAATATAAAGCAAGTCTCCAACAACAAATATGGCCAAGTCCCTGCGAGACAGGCCGGCTTTGAGTCCCGCCCAAGGGAAAAACAATGAGCCAACCTTGATTCCAACAAACCTTCAAAAAAAAGTCAGAGTTATACAGCTTGAAAAGTACGTCACAGAGGCAAGCAACTTAAAGCCAAGTTTCCACAACACGAGGCGACCTTGGGTCTTGCTTAAAAGAAAAACAAGCCTCCAAGTGATCGATGAGGCCTAATCTCCACGAGACAAGCCGACCTCGATTCTACTTCAGGGACAAAATAAGTTTCCACAACACAAAGAGATAACTCGCTCCGGGTATATCAAACTTGAGTGAGCTTCCCACAAAAATGCAAGGGACAATAACGAACCCACGCTCGAGGGCTCACGACAAGATTCGCCAACTAAAGATTACGAAGCCTAAGGCCGACCTATAGCCAACAAAACCGAGAGTATTTGGGGGCTCAATCACAACTGCAAGATCTCAAATCAATGTAAAGCGAACGCTCCATCAAGGCAGAATTACTTGTTCACACAGACTAAAACAAGTTACTGGAGAGCCAACCAAGTCGAACTTGCCTATGCAAGGAAGAGCTAAAGCAATCGAGTTACAAAGAAAGTTGGAAACAAATTTATGCACCTGAGACCACTATCGACCTTCCGTAGCAGCAATGAGAATGATAGCATTCGGTTAGAGGGTGCATCTCAACACAATGTCGAATAAAGTTTGGCGAAGACACCAAAAGAACTCAACAACACTCAGGAACCTTAAGCGCTTCACCCTTGTAGAGCTCGCGCTTGGGGGGATGTGTACCGTCATGGACTTTTGGGCTCGGCACACTGCAAGGTAGACCATCTTTCAACTTCACATAAAGACCTCGGCCCAATACAAGAAGAGGCCCGATGAACCGGACTAATTAGACAAGCCTTCAATACGTGACACATGGAACTCGGCATGGAGGCCAACACATCGGATAAGGACAGCCAAACTGATGAGTTGTAAGGACCGACCAGACACGTGGCAACGCCGGGAAGACTCCAAGGAAAACCGCCCAGAGAAGTTACACCTAAACCGGTTATAAAAGGACCAGCCCGGTGAATGGAAGAGGGGGATTCTTAGACACAAAACACATGTAAACTAGGCACGCCGGCATAGCCAAAACGCTATCCGGCCTCCATTGTAACAATTCGAGTTCATCAATAAAACTCTATCGAAGAACAAGCTCCAATAAAAAATGTGATTGTATGAGGAAATGAAAATCCATCAAGAACAATAATTAATTATTGATAAAATTACTAAAATAAAAACAAATGACAAAAAAAACTGAAATTAAAAGAAATATGACGAAATTAATTAAAACAAAGTGCAAAATGGGTTTGGAGAGTTCAAGTCAGCTGCATGAGAGAGCGAGAGAGATGGCGAAGGGTGGCAGCTTACAAATTATGTTTGATCTAATGCCGGTGGTTGCCACTTGCCATGAAGGCTGAATTTCCACAATCATTTGATCATGTTATACATCATGGTGTTGCTGTCATCTCAACTTCTCTTGGTGCTTCTAATCCATATATAATGAAGCTTTGTTCACTGATGGTATTTCCATTGGGACATTTCAGATATTGTCTTTTAAAATGACTAATTTGATCGTTGCAAAATGCCATTTTTCTCCAAGTTTTTTCATTAATTATATTGAAATTTATGCAATTTGTATATGCATTTAGCATATTTCTCCAAGTTTTTTCATTAATTATATTGAAGTTTCATTAATTATATTGATTTTTGTCCCTTCATAAATTTTCACCTACTTTTGGTCTCTATAAAATTTGTGTTTTTTTGTTTTAGTCCCACATAACTTTTATTAACGTTTCACAATTTTTAATAGTGCTTATAAAACGTCAAAAAAACACTATTATAAGTGAAGTCAAGATGAGAAAAAATAAAATGTAAAAACCAAAAGTAGGTGAATTTTTTTTTGAAGAACTAAACCCAAATAACCTTATTTAAATTGATTTTTTATTTGAATTTGGGCTGGGGTGAATTTTTGGTGGGGGGGCCCTAAAAAATTTAGTTTGGGCCACGACCCTTTGTAATAGCAAAACCCGCACTTGTTTATGACCCGGCCGTATTTTCTATTCCGGTGGACTTGACAGTCTACTAAACTCATCACTCTTTGTTTGGAGAACTTAAAAGAAAATTTTGAGTATACACCATAAATATAAGGTGTAGGTAATATGTTACGACTTACTAGCTACACTTGATAAAAGGAACACCATATATAATTTTTTTTCCGGTTTGATTGCAAAGCATTTAACATGAAGGATCAAGGGCAATTAGGGTTTCTACCACGACCACCATAGAAGTAGCTGCCCCAAAACTTAGAAATACCAGTTTTGATACCATAGCAGTTTTGTTTCGAAGTAGTGATAAGATATGTGGGATCTCTAAGTTGGTTGTCAACATCAACAATCTGAATGTTTTTGAAATAGCTAGCCTTGCCAAGACGTTCGTAAGGGAAGTCCCCACTTCCCATTTGTTTTGAGGTGTGTTGACCATTAGATTTACTTTTCAGAACTTCTCCTCCCTATTGAATAGCTGAGGCACCGTCGTCTCTTAGGTGGGTGAATAGTGAACCTGGCCGGTAGCCCATATTATGATTATCATACCCCAACCACCAATATTCCGTATTTGGGTCCTACACAATAATTTGTTCTTATCTATCTATATACAGACACAGAGTTTTAACATCAAAGAATGCAATGAGCACAAATTTATTTCTTTTTTTTGGAAATAATTTATTTTTATTTTTGTAATGTATGAAAAAGAAATTATATAATCAAAAATAAATATTAAAGATTATGTCAAAAAAAATATTAAAGATATTCATTAAGACTAAATATAAAAAATATCTATACCATTAGTATGTAATTTTTTCCCATTGAGACTTAAAAGTAAAATAATTATTTATTAGAATAAAGACATTTGTGAAAATAAAATATGATTATTCCAACAAATGTAGTGTTTTGTCATTGGGAAGTAAAAGTAATGAAATTTAACAACAACAGCTAAAGTTTTCTCGTTGAAACTCGGTCAAATTAAATGTGGTGATGTGACAAAAGAATAACATTGTGAGCCCCGTGAAAAATGAGAAGACATATGAATGATTTTATTAAGTAGACCACTTAGCCCTCAAATGTGGCGATGTGACAAAAGAATAACAATGGGTAAAATAGAGAATGTTTTAGGTAAATCAAGGTATCCATTGCGCGCAACTGTAGAGACTAATCCATCGAGATACTGAGATCCATATGAGGGGTTGACCTCTCCCACCAGATATTTTTTCATATGCATCGGCCAGAGATCGAACCTTGACTAGATGGTTAAGGAGCCCAAATATCTACCACTTGTACTTTGTTTGTGGTAAAATAGATATTTTAGTAATGAGTGTTTTGATTAAATAAATTATGGAATATATAAAATAGAGATTTTAATTGTGAGTGTTTTGATTAAAAAGATATTATATAAATTTGAAATGAAAATAGAGAGAGAATAGAAAAATCACAATTCAGAGAAGAGAGCCGAATTTATGATGAATATGCAATAGGGCCCATGAAAAGGGGAACACACGTGAATAATTTTATTAATAAACAACTTTACCATCAATTTTATAAATTTGACGTGTGCTCGAAGATAATAAAATTATGTTAGTAATATCTAATATTTTCTTAATCTCAAAAAAAAAAAAATATCTAATATTTTCCGTAGATGTCTAACACCTTCCGGATCATGATGTTTATATAATATTGGGAAGAGCCATATTTAGAAACTGGGTTGATGCTAGCTCCCAGTATACTATATCTTTGCTAGTCTGAATAAAGCCAGAAAATAGTATAAACAAATAACAAATTGAAGTCATTGAATGGAGAACTCACTGTCCAATAAGTGAAGAGTCTGGCGTGATTGTCACCAAACAATCTTGGATAAACCTAATTTGCAAAGTAAAGAAAGAAAGAAAAACAAAAGATAAATGATGTCTTTCAAAATATATTACTGAATGTGAAAAAATAATTAGAATGCTACCATCCAGCCTGCTTCAATGGTATTGAGATCTTTATTCTTAGAGGAACCGGCCACAACCCAGATTTGAGATAGGCTGAATTCATCAGATTGTTGAACTTGGGAGTTCCAAACATTTATGCCTGCCTTGGCTCCCGGAGTCCCTGATCTTTATTTAAAGTAATGAATTAGTCCTTTATGTATTTTTTGTCCCAAATAAGTCCTTTATCTTTCAAATTTTTGACACAAAAATCATTTTCCGTTAACAGTGCTGATTTATGTGTCAAAAAAGAGGATTTATGTGTTAAAAATTTGAAACATAAAGGGCTGATTTGGGACAGAAAAAGATTTATGTGTCAAAAATTTAAAACATAAAGGACTGATTTGGGACAAAAAAAAGATAAATGACCAAATCGTTACTTTAAATAAAGATAAGGGACCCCGGGAGCACTTTAGCCTAGTATTTATCTCCTTTCACTTGAGCCACCGCATGCTAATTGCTCGCATACAAAAAGAAAGGAATAAAAAAATTACATAAAATCATGGCGGTGGGATACATACTGTTCAGTACCTAGCAGCGCTGCGGTGACGCTGATGGTAGGTCTCTTGCGATCTGAGTGGAGTGTTGAAAGAATCTCGGAGGGGGCACCTGCGATGCCACTCCGACGCCCAAGTCTGTATTGGAAATAAGATAGTACCAACATTTAGGAATGAGAATGTATCTAATTATGGCAATGTGAGCCAGTATTTATAGGGAGTCGTGTCCGTTGTGAGCCATCGGGTCGATAGAGTGGATCTGAGCTGTCCAAGTATGAGAGTCATGAGTGAGCTTGTACACTACAAAAAAATTGCCCATTAGCGAGGGATTTTTCCCTCGTTAAATGCCCCAAATCCGTCGCTCAATTGGTAGTGGGAGGTGTGTTTAACTTGCACTTATGCCTCAGGTGCAAGGTTCGATTCCCACGGAAGGCAAAAATTCTACAAGAGGGGTAGAGAAGACCGTGAGGTAATAGTGCCGGGGTGGCCAATGCGTTGGACCTGGGCTATTAAAAAAACAGGCTCAATTGGTAGTGGGAGGTGTGTTTAACTTGCACTTATGCCTCAGGTGCAAGGTTCGATTCCCACGGAAGGCAAAAATTCTACAAGGGGGGTAGAAAAGACCGTGATGTAACAGTGCTGGGGTGGCCAATGCGTTGGACCTGGGCTGTTACAGTGGTGGTGGTGGTGGTGGTGGTGGTGGTAAAGGGTATTAGGGTAGGGAGAGAAGATAGAGTGAGAGAAGAGTGTGAGGAGGTGGTGGTGTTGGTGTGGTGGTGGAAGAGTGAAGAGTGAGGAGAGAAGAAGAGAGAAGAGTGTGAGGAGAGTAGGAGAGAAGAGTGTGTGTGTGTGTGTGAGGATAAATAAGCTGAAAAGTCAAAAATTTAGCGAGGGAATTAGCGAGGGACTGACAATTCCGTCGCTAAACACCTGCACGAAGTCCTATCATCTGAAAACTGTCAGAAATTAGCGAGGGAATTAGCGAGGGACTGAAAAATCCGTCGCTAATTAGCGAGGGACCTAAAAATCCGTCGCTAATGACAGAATTATCGAGGGACTAAAAATTCCCTCGCTAATTCCCTCGCTAATAAGCTTTTTTTTGTAGTGGTATATTGTGGATATGGATCAACATGATTGGGCCTATCCATATCTAATTGCTGAATGGGCCCCCCAAGCCGAGATTATTCTAGAGGATGGTCTTGGCTTGAAGTGTTCTTCCTGATGTCGTTCTCGCCGGCTTGTCTACCTCAGCAAGTCACTTTCAATCTCCGGTCGCGTCTGTTAGATATGTTGTTGCCTTCTTCTTAGTGGTCACTTTCCTAGCTACTATAAATATGCGGACTTTTGTCAATTAAGCCTTTTGTAAATTTTCATTGACCCGTGACCTAAGAAAATTGGTGGAAAAATTTGCTCTGGTGATAAGTGTGTTACGTATGTGACCTCTACCTCAGCTTCGTGGCTTTAGCCATTTGAGAGGTGAGGCGAGGCGCACCCTTCCCCAGCTCGACGCAGGAGAGCAAAGGGATGCGAGGTGCACCCTTCTCTAGCTCGACGCAAGAGAGGTGAGGCGAGGGGAGGCGCACCCTTCTCCATCTCGACGCAGGAGAGGCGAGGCGCACCCCGCCTTGTCACAACAAATCTTGACTTCGCAGAGCTTTAGATCTTCACTTCGCAGGTATCGATTTTACCTTCAAATCTTTAAGCGAATGTATTTGAAAAAATTTCTTCTTTGTTTATATCTTGTGAGTAAAGTTGTTTTTATGTGTGCTTGTCGCGCTTTCCTCGTAGCCCTCATGGGTGACCTCAGGAGAGGGGGATGTTCGACAAGTTATCTTTCTCTCTCATAATGCTTGTTCTGACTTCCTGCCCCTATCCTGCAGGTGGTGTCCGATGCCTAGGAGGAAGAAAACTGTTCGAGATCATGGATCATATCAAGGACCCCTTGCTGCTTTGAGGGAGGCTGTATATTCGATAAGTGGTCCATTGAAAGGGACTGGTGAGTCAGAGTCCGTGGAGTTTGACGCGCCTCATATGGCTATCTCTTCCTCGCCTGGATGCAACATTCCCGGCTTGCAGAAGTTGATTGGAAATAGTTGGAGGATGGAGAGAGTTGATGCGGGCGATGGGGTTTGTCGTGCTCCTGATGGCCTGAAGTTTATGATGTATCATTGTCTTGTCTTTAAGGTGGGGATTTCCCCCCTCTTTTCGCCTTTTCAGATAGAAGTGTTGAAGTTTCTCTTGATTGCCCCGTCCCAGTTGCATCCTAACTCTCGGGCTTTTGTGAGGTCCTTTGAGATTGTCATGAGAGCTATGAAGCGGAAGTCTAAGGTTAGAGTATTTTTCACAGTCTTTGTAACATCCCCTAATTAGCTAATTAGATTGATTAGATTAGCAAAGGTTTAAGTTGATTAGTGAGCATAATTATCTTAGTTATGAAATGGTATCATGGATCAAATAGACAAATAACATTTTTCTTAAACATAATTAGTAGTTATGCTAAGTGTGGAGACTTGAGTGTAAGTGTTGGATTAGTGGTGAGTTAAATGAGATGCTAATGAGGGAGGGTAGAAGAGTCTTTTCTCATCCTTAAGTAGCCACCCCTCAGCTGACCAAACCACTCCCCCACACTTCATTTCTTTCTATTCTGAAATTCTAAAACAGCAAAGAGGTAAGAGGAGAGAGAGGAGAGAAAGTCGAACAAGGGAGAGGAAGAAGGAGAGGAGAGGAATTTCTGGATTCAGCTTGCATGTAAGTCATACTCACACCATTCTCCTCCATTTTTCGTTCTCTTCACATTGGTACCACTTTTGACCACTCATTCACCTCCTTTCCCATTTCACCATTTTTGTCCCTATGAAGCTCCAAGCTCCAAAAATGGAGTCTAATAGCTGAATACAGTTGCATGTTCATTTTGGGAGCCACAAAGTGAGTAGCCACCCTCATAGGGTAGATTGGGAGTGAAGTTCGAAGTGGTAGAGGCCAAGCTCTATCGGTTCAGTTTTTGGAGCGTTCGGTGTAGCGTGGAGTCGAGTCCGAGGTCGTTCGTGAAGTCATTTCATCGTTCCATCTCGCGGATTCGTTGATATTGCGATTTTCATCGCAACCGGTGAGTTCTATAACTCGCTTTGGGAATACATGTGTTTTTCTGAGTCTCCACCTTTTTAAAAACCGTTTTACCGAAAAGATTGTGATTTAAAATGTGAAGTTACTTGATTGATTGTTTGGGATGAATTGGGATTGCTATAATATACTATTTTCAATGCATGTTTAAGTTTGGGTCTCGAGCGGATGGGATTTTGGAATCAGAATGGAATGGATTTACACATGAAAATACTGTTTTCTGGAAAACTGATGGAGACGCACGGATCGTGTGCCTATGAGCACGGGTCGTGCGCCCCCGTCTGATACTACAGGAACTGGATTTTTAAACACGCACGGATCGTGCGCTTAGTCGCACGGGTCGTGCGTATGTTTCTGGAACTTTTCTACAATTTTACTGGATAACGCACGGATCGTGCGCTTAGTCGCACGGGTCGTGCGTATCTTTCTGGAAAATTTCTACAAATTGTTCAACCACGCACGGGTCGTGCGCTTACCCGCACGGGTCGTGTGAGACTTTCTGACCTTCAACTTCATAATACCTTTTTATCCATTCCAAATGATTCCAATCCTCTTCTAATCCATTCCCCAAAGTCCCCCAACAATGTAAAGGTAACAATGGTATGAGATTGAACATGTTCAATAGAAAATTTGTGTATAAAATGGAAAACCGCACTTAGAGAACGCGAGAGTGCATATGTCTAGAATAATAATAATACACGGTATTTGACTGATATAGTACACGGTACTTGACCGGCATTATACACTATACTTGACTGAAATGACTAACAGCCCATTGCGGGTACACAGACTGATAATGAATAATAAATACAAGAGGAAAAAGGGTGACGACCCTTAGAGGTTAGCATACTAGGGGAGGGGAAGTCATGAGCCCCAAAACCTAGACTCAAGAATGTTTCCCCCACTAGAAATAGCGGGATGGGTTCACCAAAGTCAAAGAAGTGCCTATAAAATAGGTAGACTGAGGTGTTATGCTAAAAACATGGAACAAAGATTGCATGCTTCATGTGTCGCTTAGGAGGGCCATGAGCATGAAGGTTACAGGAACTAAATGTATTTCCACGTGGTTGCTTTTTAGGACCACGAGTTCAAAACAAGGCATAATGAACCGTTAGAGTTAGTAAGGGGTCTCGATAGGACTCACTGAGATAATGTTTATCTCACCCTTCATATTTGTGGTTTTTACAGAGAAACAGGGGAATGCAAAGGCGATAAAGCACGGTTAGCTGGTGTGACTCTTGGAGTCATTGGAGACCTAATTTCATGTTTTAGACCTTTGTCCCGTTTAATGTTTCAATGTTTCGATTGTATAACTTCCGTTGTTTAAGTTGTAAAATCATTTCCGCTACTTTATGTTTTTGAGTATTGAACACCAGGATTATGTACAAGTCTTAAGTTTGAACTTAAGCATTTTCAGGAAGTTTATGAGGTTCAGAGAACCAATCGATATGAATTATCGAAAATAGAGAATGTTTTAGGTAAATCAAGGTAACCATTGCGCGCAACTGTAGAGACTAATCCATCGAGATACTGAGATCCATATGAGGGGTTGACCTCTCCCACCAGATATTTTTTCATATGCATCGGCCAGAGATCGAACCTTGACTAGATGGTTAAGGAGCCCAAATATCTACCACTTGTACTTTGTTTGTGGTAAAATAGATATTTTAGTAATGAGTGTTTTGATTAAATAAATTATGGAATATATAAAATAGAGATTTTAATTGTGAGTGTTTTGATTAAAAAGATATTATATAAATTTGAAATGAAAATAGAGAGAGAATAGAAAAATCACAATTCAGAGAAGAGAGCCGAATTTATGATGAATATGCAATAGGGCCCATGAAAAGGGGAACACACGTGAATAATTTTATTAATAAACAACTTTACCATCAATTTTATAAATTTGACGTGTGCTCGAAGATAATAAAATTATGTTAGTAATATCTAATATTTTCTTAATCTCAAAAAAAAAAAATATCTAATATTTTCCGTAGATGTCTAACACCTTCCGGATCATGATGTTTATATAATATTGGGAAGAGCCATATTTAGAAACTGGGTTGATGCTAGCTCCCAGTATACTATATCTTTGCTAGTCTGAATAAAGCCAGAAAATAGTATAAACAAATAACAAATTGAAGTCATTGAATGGAGAACTCACTGTCCAATAAGTGAAGAGTCTGGCGTGATTGTCACCAAACAATCTTGGATAAACCTAATTTGCAAAGTAAAGAAAGAAAGAAAAACAAAAGATAAATGATGTCTTTCAAAATATATTACTGAATGTGAAAAAATAATTAGAATGCTACCATCCAGCCTGCTTCAATGGTATTGAGATCTTTATTCTTAGAGGAACCGGCCACAACCCAGATTTGAGATAGGCTGAATTCATCAGATTGTTGAACTTGGGAGTTCCAAACATTTATGCCTGCCTTGGCTCCCGGAGTCCCTGATCTTTATTTAAAGTAATAAATTAGTCCTTTATGTATTTTTTGTCCCAAATAAGTCCTTTATCTTTCAAATTTTTGACACAAAAATCATTTTCCGTTAACAGTGCTGATTTATGTGTCAAAAAAGAGGATTTATGTGTTAAAAATTTGAAACATAAAGGGCTGATTTGGGACAGAAAAAGATTTATGTGTCAAAAATTTAAAACATAAAGGACTGATTTGGGACAAAAAAAAGATAAATGACCAAATCGTTACTTTAAATAAAGATAAGGGACCCCGGGAGCACTTTAGCCTAGTATTTATCTCCTTTCACTTGAGCCACCGCATGCTAATTGCTCGCATACAAAAAGAAAGGAATAAAAAAATTACATAAAATCATGGCGGTGGGATACATACTGTTCAGTACCTAGCAGCGCTGCGGTGACGCTGTTGGTAGGTCTCTTGCGATCTGAGTGGAGTGTTGAAAGAATCTCGGAGGGGGCACCTGCGATGCCACTCCGACGCCCAAGTCTGTATTGGAAATAAGATAGTACTAACATTTAGGAATGAGAATGTATATAATTATGGCAATGTGAGCCAGTATTTATAGGGAGTCGTGTCCGTTGTGAGCCATCGGGTCGATAGAGTGGATCTGAGCTGTCCAAGTATGAGAGTCATGAGTGAGCTTGTACACTACAAAAAAATTGCCCATTAGCGAGGGATTTTTCCCTCGTTAAATGCCCCAAATCCGTCGCTCAATTGGTAGTGGGAGGT
The DNA here is from genome assembly GCA_039519185.1 of Astragalus membranaceus. Taxonomy (NCBI): domain Eukaryota; kingdom Viridiplantae; phylum Streptophyta; class Magnoliopsida; order Fabales; family Fabaceae; genus Astragalus; species Astragalus membranaceus. The sequence goes on from CM076850.1 coordinate 54,992,196, forward strand.
GTGTTTAACTTGCACTTATGCCTCAGGTGCAAGGTTCGATTCCCACGGAAGGCAAAAATTCTACAAGAGGGGTAGAGAAGACCGTGAGGTAATAGTGCCGGGGTGGCCAATGCGTTGGACCTGGGCTATTAAAAAAACAGGCTCAATTGGTAGTGGGAGGTGTGTTTAACTTGCACTTATGCCTCAGGTGCAAGGTTCGATTCCCACGGAAGGCAAAAATTCTACAAGGGGGGTAGAAAAGACCGTGATGTAACAGTGCTGGGGTGGCCAATGCGTTGGACCTGGGCTGTTACAGTGGTGGTGGTGGTGGTGGTGGTGGTGGTGGTAAAGGGTATTAGGGTAGGGAGAGAAGATAGAGTGAGAGAAGAGTGTGAGGAGGTGGTGGTGTTGGTGTGGTGGTGGAAGAGTGAAGAGTGAGGAGAGAAGAAGAGAGAAGAGTGTGAGGAGAGTAGGAGAGAAGAGTGTGTGTGTGTGTGTGAGGATAAATAAGCTGAAAAGTCAAAAATTTAGCGAGGGAATTAGCGAGGGACTGACAATTCCGTCGCTAAACACCTGCACGAAGTCCTATCATCTGAAAACTGTCAGAAATTAGCGAGGGAATTAGCGAGGGACTGAAAAATCCGTCGCTAATTAGCGAGGGACCTAAAAATCCGTCGCTAATGACAGAATTATCGAGGGACTAAAAATTCCCTCGCTAATTCCCTCGCTAATAAGCTTTTTTTTGTAGTGGTATATTGTGGATATGGATCAACATGATTGGGCCTATCCATATCTAATTGCTGAATGGGCCCCCCAAGCCGAGATTATTCTAGAGGATGGTCTTGGCTTGAAGTGTTCTTCCTGATGTCGTTCTCGCCGGCTTGTCTACCTCAGCAAGTCACTTTCAATCTCCGGTCGCGTCTGTTAGATATGTTGTTGCCTTCTTCTTAGTGGTCACTTTCCTAGCTACTATAAATATGCGGACTTTTGTCAATTAAGCCTTTTGTAAATTTTCATTGACCCGTGACCTAAGAAAATTGGTGGAAAAATTTGCTCTGGTGATAAGTGTGTTACGTATGTGACCTCTACCTCAGCTTCGTGGCTTTAGCCATTTGAGAGGTGAGGCGAGGCGCACCCTTCCCCAGCTCGACGCAGGAGAGCAAAGGGATGCGAGGTGCACCCTTCTCTAGCTCGACGCAAGAGAGGTGAGGCGAGGGGAGGCGCACCCTTCTCCATCTCGACGCAGGAGAGGCGAGGCGCACCCCGCCTTGTCACAACAAATCTTGACTTCGCAGAGCTTTAGATCTTCACTTCGCAGGTATCGATTTTACCTTCAAATCTTTAAGCGAATGTATTTGAAAAAATTTCTTCTTTGTTTATATCTTGTGAGTAAAGTTGTTTTTATGTGTGCTTGTCGCGCTTTCCTCGTAGCCCTCATGGGTGACCTCAGGAGAGGGGGATGTTCGACAAGTTATCTTTCTCTCTCATAATGCTTGTTCTGACTTCCTGCCCCTATCCTGCAGGTGGTGTCCGATGCCTAGGAGGAAGAAAACTGTTCGAGATCATGGATCATATCAAGGACCCCTTGCTGCTTTGAGGGAGGCTGTATATTTGATAAGTGGTCCATTGAAAGGGACTGGTGAGTCAGAGTCCGTGGAGTTTGACGCGCCTCATATGGCTATCTCTTCCTCGCCTGGATGCAACATTCCCGGCTTGCAGAAGTTGATTGGAAATAGTTGGAGGATGGAGAGAGTTGATGCGGGCGATGGGGTTTGTCGTGCTCCTGATGGCCTGAAGTTTATGATGTATCATTGTCTTGTCTTTAAGGTGGGGATTTCCCCCCTCTTTTCGCCTTTTCAGATAGAAGTGTTGAAGTTTCTCTTGATTGCCCCGTCCCAGTTGCATCCTAACTCTCGGGCTTTTGTGAGGTCCTTTGAGATTGTCATGAGAGCTATGAAGCGGAAGTCTAAGGTTAGAGTATTTTTCACAGTCTTTGTAACATCCCCTAATTAGCTAATTAGATTGATTAGATTAGCAAAGGTTTAAGTTGATTAGTGAGCATAATTATCTTAGTTATGAAATGGTATCATGGATCAAATAGATAAATAACATTTTTCTTAAACATAATTAGTAGTTATGCTAAGTGTGGAGACTTGAGTGTAACTGTTGGATTAGTGGTGAGTTAAATGAGATGCTAATGAGGGAGGGTAGAAGAGTCTTTTCTCATCCTTAAGTAGCCACCCCTCAGCTGACCAAACCACTCCCCCACACTTCATTTCTTTCTATTCTGAAATTCTAAAACAGCAAAGAGGTAAGAGGAGAGAGAGGAGAGAAAGTCGAACAAGGGAGAGGAAGAAGGAGAGGAGAGGAATTTCTGGATTCAGCTTGCATGTAAGTCATACTCACACCATTCTCCTCCATTTTTCGTTCTCTTCACATTGGTACCACTTTTGACCACTCATTCACCTCCTTTCCCATTTCACCATTTTTGTCCCTATGAAGCTCCAAGCTCCAAAAATGGAGTCTAATAGCTGAATACAGTTGCATGTTCATTTTGGGAGCCACAAAGTGAGTAGCCACCCTCATAGGGTAGATTGGGAGTGAAGTTCGAAGTGGTAGAGGCCAAGCTCTATCGGTTCAGTTTTTGGAGCGTTCGGTGTAGCGTGGAGTCGAGTCCGAGGTCGTTCGTGAAGTCATTTCATCGTTCCATCTCGCGGATTCGTTGATATTGCGATTTTCATCGCAACCGGTGAGTTCTATAACTCGCTTTGGGAATACATGTGTTTTTCTGAGTCTCCACCTTTTTAAAAACCGTTTTACCGAAAAGATTGTGATTTAAAATGTGAAGTTACTTGATTGATTGTTTGGGATGAATTGGGATTGCTATAATATACTATTTTCAATGCATGTTTAAGTTTGGGTCTCGAGCGGATGGGATTTTGGAATCAGAATGGAATGGATTTACACATGAAAATACTGTTTTCTGGAAAACTGATGGAGACGCACGGATCGTGTGCCTATGAGCACGGGTCGTGCGCCCCCGTCTGATACTACAAGAACTGGATTTTTAAACACGCACGGATCGTGCGCTTAGTCGCACGGGTCGTGCGTATGTTTCTGGAACTTTTCTACAATTTTACTGGATAACGCACGGATCGTGCGCTTAGTCGCACGGGTCGTGCGTATCTTTTTGGAAAATTTCTACAAATTGTTCAACCACGCACGGGTCGTGCGCTTACCCGCACGGGTCGTGTGAGACTTTCTGACCTTCAACTTCATAATACCTTTTTATCCATTCCAAATGATTCCAATCCTCTTCTAATCCATTCCCCAAAGTCCCCCAACAATGTAAAGGTAACAATGGTATGAGATTGAACATGTTCAATAGAAAATTTGTGTATAAAATGGAAAACCGCACTTAGAGAACGCGAGAGTGCATATGTCTAGAATAATAATAATACACGGTATTTGACTGATATAGTACACGGTACTTGACCGACATTATACACTATACTTGACTGAAATGACTAACAGCCCATTGCGGGTACACAGACTGATAATGAATAATAAATACAAGAGGAAAAAGGGTGACGACCCTTAGAGGTTAGCATACTAGGGGAGGGGAAGTCATGAGCCCCAAAACCTAGACTCAAGAATGTTTCCCCCACTAGAAATAGCGGGATGGGTTCACCAAAGTCAAAGAAGTGCCTATAAAATAGGTAGACTGAGGTGTTATGCTAAAAACATGGAACAAAGATTGCATGCTTCATGTGTCGCTTAGGAGGGCCATGAGCATGAAGGTTACAGGAACTAAATGTATTTCCACGTGGTTGCTTTTTAGGACCACGAGTTCAAAACAAGGCATAATGAACCGTTAGAGTTAGTAAGGGGTCTCGATAGGACTCACTGAGATAATGTTTATCTCACCCTTCATATTTGTGGTTTTTACAGAGAAACAGGGGAAAGCAAAGGCGATAAAGCACGGTTAGCTGGTGTGACTCTTGGAGTCATTGGAGACCTAATTTCATGTTTTAGACCTTTGTCCCGTTTAATGTTTCAATGTTTCGATTGTATAACTTCCGTTGTTTAAGTTGTAAAATCATTTCCGCTACTTTATGTTTTTGAGTATTGAACACCAGGATTATGTACAAGTCTTAAGTTTGAACTTAAGCATTTTCAGGAAGTTTATGAGGTTCAGAGAACCAATCGATATGAATTATCGAAAATTTTAGTTGTGTTCAGTATTTCAATAACAGGAAGTTACTCTGATGTATGCCATTTAGTGCATTTCGGTAGTTCTATATATTAGAATTTATCGGGGTGTTACATTATGGTATCAGAGCAGTTCGACCTAGTCGGGCTTAGACAGTTAGGGTGGTTTTGTCCCTCGAGTAATTCTGCTATCTTGCTTCTTGTGATGCTAAGAGACATTGAGACTGATCAACTTAATACTTGGTGTATCATTTGCAGAATTATGGCAGGAGGATCGAGGAATAACCCACCGATTGATCCGCATTCCGCATGGATGCAGAACGTGATCGAGAGACAGCAGAAGATGATGGAATATATGTTGCAAATGCAACAGAATGCTCAAGCTCAGCCTCAGCAAGTCCCTGAGCCTCAAGTTGACCCAAGGAGGGTTTTCTCTGAATTTCTGAAAATGAAGCCGTCCGAGTTCAGAGGGGGACCGGATGTCATGGAAGCCTAGCATTGGCTAGATGATATAGAGAATATTTTCGTAGCTATGCAAGTCACTGATGATGACAAGCTGAGATTGGCAACTCATATGCTGAAAGGCGAAGCTAACAACTGGTGGACTAATGCCAAAGCCATGATGGTAACTATGGATACTCCCCAGACTTGGGAGCATTTCAAGCAGGTATTTTTGGAGCTGTTCTTTCCAACAGCCATGAGGTTCGACAAGGAGAACGAGTTTCTGACTCTCACTCAAGGAAGCTCAACTGTGGGTCAGTACGCGGCTAAGTTTGAAGAGTTATATCAATTCTTCGGTTTGGCCGGGTATGCCCCCAATGACAAGTGGAAAACTGAAAGGTTCAAGTATGGGCTAAGGGAAGACATTGCTCAGAGTTTGAGTTCTTTTGCTTATACTAATTATGCTGCCATGGTTCAACAAGCACACATAGCTGAGAGTGACTTGAAGAGGTTATATGCAAGCAGGAAAGTATTCCATCAGAATAAGAAGAGTGTTGGATCATCCAACCATCAGACGGGTCCCAGACACAACTCCAACAAAGGGAAGCAGGTTCAGTCGTCGAACTCCTCAAGGTTCAGTACATGTTCCAACTGTGGAAAGTATCATCAGGGTAAATGCCAGATGAGATCCAACCAATGTTATTTCTGCAAGAAAGAAGGTCATTTTGCACGGGACTGCCCAAAGAAGGAGAAGAGTCAGGGAGGTAACCCTGCTACTACTACAACCCATGGAAGAGTTTACACCTTGGACGCCCAGAAGGTCACACCGTCAGATAATCTACTAAGGGGTATGGGATCTCTTTTTAATAACTCCGTTAGTATTTTATATGATTCAGGTGCGACTCATTGTTTTATATCTCAAGTTTGTGTTGAACGGTTGGGATTGGCTTTAACTCCCTTGCCTCAACCAATCTCCATTAAGACTGCTGCTGAGGGTAGTATTCAGACCCAAGCGATATGTGAAAACTGTCTTCTATCCATTGGAGACAGGAATTTTGTGGTAGACTTCATTTGTTTACCAATGAAGGGCATGGACGTCGTCCTAGGAATGAGATGGATGACGACCAACCATGTGACTATAGATTGCTTCCATCGAACTATCGGTTTCGCCTCCGAGTCAGTGGAGCTACAACCGCCAAATTCTGAAGCTGTTATTTCTTTCACTTCGGCCAGTAACTATCTGTTCCAAGGCGCAGAAGCTTATGTCATGATGCTGTCTGCATCCACTGAGACAGGTCAGGATTTATCTTCTGTACAAGTCGTTAATGAATTTCTTGATGTGTTTCCCGATGAAGTTCCTTCATTTCCTCCGGATCGTGAGGTGAAATTTTCTATAGAGTTGGTTCCAGGCACTGGACCTATTTCTATAGCCCCGTATAGAATGTCGCCGTTAGAATTGAGGGAATTGAAAGTTCAACTGGAAGAGCTGATTTCCAAGCGGTTCATCCGGCCGAGTGCCTCACCATGGGGTGCTCCAGTGTTGCTTGTCAAGAAGAAGGACGGAAGTATGAGATTGTGTATTGATTATCGTCAAATGAATAAGGTGACTGTTAAGAACAAGTACCCTCTACCTAGAATTGATGATTTGCTAGACCAGTTGAGAGGAGCTTCGGTATTTTCAAAGATTGATTTGAGGTCCGGTTATCATCAAATCAGGGTGCGAGCTTTGGACGTCCCGAAGACCGCTTTCCGTACGAGGTATGGACACTATGAATTTGTAGTGATGCCCTTCGGCTTGACCAATGCTCCAGCCGTATTCATGGATTATATGAATCGGATTTTTAACCCCTATCTGGATCAGTTTGTAGTAGTGTTCATTGATGATATCTTGGTGTTCTCTAAGACTATTGAGGAGCATGTGCAACATCTCCGAATTGTTCTGAACGTACTCCGAGAAAAGAAGTTGTATGCTAAGCCGTCCAAATGTGATTTTTGGATGCCCGAGGTTAAGTTTCTGGGCCATGTGATATCTAGGGTTGGTGTTGCAGTGGATCCCAGTAAGATTGAAGCTGTGGTAGACTGGGAGCAGCCGTCTACGGTTACTGAGGTAAGAAGTTTCTTGGGATTAGCTGGGTATTATCGAAGATTCATTCAAGGATTTTCCCAGCTGGTTCTTCCACTCACTCGGTTAACTCGCAAGGGTCAGCCGTTTGTTTGGGACTCAGACTGTGAAAATTGTTTCACGGAATTGAAGGGTCGTTTGACTTCTGCACCCATTCTGATTCTTCCAGATCCGTCCGTAGGATTCCAAATCTATTGCAACGCCTCTGGTAAGGGTTTGGGATGTGTTCTGATGCAGAATCAACAAGTAGTTGCCTATGCCTCATGACAGTTGAAGCTGCATGAAGAGAATTACCCTACTCATGATTTAGAGTTGGCGGCGATTGTGTTTGCCCTAAAGATTTGGAGACATTACCTGTATGGGTCTCGTTTCGAAGTCTTTAGTGACCACAAGAGCCTTAAGTATTTGTTTGACCAAAAGGAGCTGAACAACAGGCAGAGGAGATGGGTAGAATTCCTGAAGGATTATGATTTTGAATTAAAATACCATCCTGGTAAGGCTAATGTTGTTGTCGATGCTTTAAGCAGAAAATCTATCCATACTGCAGAGCTGATGATGCACGAGATGTCCTTCTTGGAATCATTCAGAGACCTCAATTTGAGAGTTAAGTCAAGAAGGAACAGGTTGGTGTTGAGTCACATTCGGATTTCAAGTCCCTTGAGAAATCTAATTCGCTCAGCCCAAGAAGGTGATGTAGAGCTGCAGGAACAGAAGAGATTGCCGAGTTACACCGAAGACGGTGATGGTGTAATTTGTTTTGATGGCAGAATCTGTGTGCCGAATGATGAGGATGTAAAGAGGCAGGTTTTAGAGGAGGCTCATAAGAGTCAGTTCTCAATACATCCTGGGTCTACCAAGATGTATCGAGATTTAAAGCAATTGTACTGGTGGCCAGGCATGAAAGTGGATATTGCAGAGTTTGTGTCTCGATGCTTGACTTGTCAAAAGGTTAAGATAGAGCACTAGAAGCCAGGTGGTCATTTGCAACCACTGAATGTACCTGAATGGAAATGGGAAAGTATATCTATCGATTTTGTCATGGGATTACCACGGTCCCAAGCCGGAAATGATTCTATTTGGGTAGTGGTAGATCGTCTGACCAAGTCAGCCCATTTTATTCCAGTACGTTCGAATCACAAGGTTGCTAGGTTAGCAGATGAGTATCTCAAGAGTATTGTGAAATTGCATGGAATCCCTACAAGTATCATATGTGATCGAGATCCCAAGTTCACATCTCGATTTTGGAGAGCATTGAACATGGCGTTGGGAACGAAGGTGTGTGTTAGCACTGCTTACCATCCTCAGACAGACGGGCAGACTGAGAGAACCATTCAGACATTGGAGGATATGTTGAGGGCTTGTGTACTCAATAGTGGAGGCAGATGGGAGGATCATCTTCCATTGGTAGAATTTTCTTACAACAACAGTTACCATTCTAGTATCGGAATGGCTCCATATGAAGCATTGTATGGAAGGAATTGCAGAACACCATTGTGTTGGTGGGATGTAGGTGAGCAGAGATTGTTGGGACCGGATTTGGTCCGGGAGACTACGGAGAAGATCCGTCAGATAAGAGAAAGGATGAAAGCCGCGCAGAGTCGACAAAAGAGTTATGCGGATAAGAGAAGAAGGCCGTTAGAATTCAAAGAAGGAGATCATGTCTTTTTGAAACTTTCTCCAACCATCGGGACCGGTATTGCTTTGCGAGCGAAGAAGCTCAGTCCTCGGTATGTCGGACCTTTCCAGATTGTCGAGCGAGTTGGGCCGGTAGCGTATCGCATTGCTTTACCTCCAGAATTGTCCAGATTGCATGATGTGTTTCATGTATCTCAGCTAAGGAAATATATTCATGATCCGAATCAACCATTAAGTTATGAAGCGATTGACATCAGACCGGATTTATCTTATCAGCCTACTCCAATCAGGATCATCGAACGCGGCAAGAAAACGCTCCGGACGAGGTCAATTCCTATTGTCAAGGTACTTTGGGACGGTGCGTCACCTGACGAAGCGACATGGGAAGTAGAGGAGAGCATGCGGGTGAAATATCCTTATTTGTTCGAGTAAGGTACGTTTTGTCAATTTTGAGGACAAAATTTTAGAAGTTGGGGTGATTGTAACATCCCCTAATTAGCTAATTAGATTGATTAGATTAGCAAAGGTTTAAGTTGATTAGTAAGCATAATTATCTTAGTTATGAAATGGTATCATGGATCAAATAGATAAATAACATTTTTCTTAAACATAATTAGTAGTTATGCTAAGTGTGGAGACTTGAGTGTAACTGTTGGATTAGTGGTGAGTTAAATGAGATGCTAATGAGGGAGGGTAGAAGAGTCTTTTCTCATCCTTAAGTAGCCACCCCTCAGCTGACCAAACCACTCCCCCACACTTCATTTCTTTCTATTCTGAAATTCTAATACAGCAAAGAGGTAAGAGGAGAGAGAGGAGAGAAAGTCGAACAAGGGAGAGGAAGAAGGAGAGGAGAGGAATTTCTGGATTCAGCTTGCATGTAAGTCATACTCACACCATTCTCCTCCATTTTTCGTTCTCTTCACATTGGTACCACTTTTGACCACTCATTCACCTCCTTTCCCATTTCACCATTTTTGTCCCTATGAAGCTCCAAGCTCCAAAAATGGAGTCTAATAGCTGAATACAGTTGCATGTTCATTTTGGGAGCCACAAAGTGAGTAGCCACCCTCATAGGGTAGATTGGGAGTGAAGTTCGAAGTGGTAGAGGCCAAGCTCTATCGGTTCAATTTTTGGAGCGTTCGGTGTAGCGCGGAGTCGAGTCCGAGGTCGTTCGTGAAGTCATTTCATCGTTCCATCTCGCGGATTCGTTGATATTGCGATTTTCATCGCAACCGGTGAGTTCTATAACTCGCTTTGGGAATACATGTGTTTTTCTGAGTCTCCACCATTTTAAAAACCGTTTTACCGAAAAGATTGTGATTTAAAATGTGAAGTTACTTGATTGATTGTTTGGGATGAATTGGGATTGCTATAATATACTGTTTTCAATGCATGTTTAAGTTTGGGTCTCGAGCGGAAGGGATTTTGGAATCGGAATGGAATGGATTTACGCATGAAAATACTGTTTTCTGGAAAACTGATGGAGACGCACGGATCGTGTGCCTATGAGCACGGGTCGTGCGCCCCGAATGATACTACAAGAACTGGATTTTTAAACACGCACGGATCGTGCGCTTAGTCGCACGGGTCGTGCGTATGTTTCTGGAACTTTTCTACAATTTTACTGGATAACGCACGGATCGTGCGCTTAGTCGCACGGGTCGTGCGTATCTTTCTGGAAAATTTCTACAAATTGTTCAACCACGCACGGGTCGTGCGCTTACCCGCACGGGTCGTGTGAGACTTTCTGACCTTCAACTTCATAATACCTTTTTATCCATTCCAAATGATTCCAATCCTCTTCTAATCCATTCCCCAAAGTCCCCCAACAATGTAAAGGTAACAATGGTATGAGATTGAACATGTTCAATAGAAAATTTGTGTATAAAATGGAAGACCGCACTTAGAGAACGCGAGAGTGCATATGTCTAGAATAATAATAATACACGGTATTTGACTGATATAGTACACGGTACTTGACTGGCATTATACACTGTACTTGACTGAAATGACTAACAGCCCATTGCGGGTACACAGACTGATAATGTATAATAAATACAAGAGGAAAAAGGGTGACGACCCTTAGAGGTTAGCATACTAGGGGAGGGGAAGTCATGAGCCCCAAAACCTAGACTCAAGAATGTTTCCCCCACTAGAAATAGCGGGATGGGTTCACCAAAGTCAAAGAAGTGCCTATAAAATAGGTAGACTGAGGTGTTATGCTAAAAACATGGAACAAAGATTGCATGCTTCATGTGTCGCTTAGGAGGGCCATGAGCATGAAGGTTACAGGAACTAAATGTATTTCCACGTGGTTGCTTTTTAGGACCACGAGTTCAAAACAAGGCATAATGAACCGTTAGAGTTAGTAAGGGGTCTCGATAGGACTCACTGAGATAATGTTTATCTCACCCTTCATATTTGTGGTTTTTACAGAGAAACAGGGGAAAGCAAAGGCGATAAAGCACGGTTAGCTGGTGTGACTCTTGGAGTCATTGGAGACCTAATTTCATGTTTTAGACCTTTGTCCCGTTTAATGTTTCAATGTTTCGATTGTATAACTTCCGTTGTTTAAGTTGTAAAATCGTTTCCGCTACTTTATGTTTTTGAGTATTGAACACCAGGATTATGTACAAGTCTTAAGTTTGAACTTAAGCATTTTCAGGAAGTTTATGAGGTTCAGAGAACCAATCGATATGAATTATCGAAAATTTTAGTTGTGTTCAGTATTTCAATAACAGGAAGTTACTCTGATGTATGCCATTTAGTGCATTTCGGTAGTTCTATATATTAGAATTTATCGGGGTGTTACAGTCTTCGAGGTGCAGTGCCGGCGAGAACTCTTGCCTGGCGGTCCTCACTATGAGTTCGTGTCTATTCGTTCACGTATGACTTATCCTCTCTTTAAACTGTACTCGAAGTCTGATAAGGGTTGGAAGGGTAAATACTTTTATCTTGCTCCTTCGAATCAGTGTGCTGTGGATAGTTTGGTAGAGTTGGATGGTGTGGGGAACTTGATTAGGGAGAAGTTTCATCTTGGTTGGTCTAATGTGGATGCTGCACGAGTTTGTGCCTCCTATGCTATTCCTTCCAGCCTACTGTCTGATGCAGAGCGTAGAACTTTGGATATGGTGGAATTCATAGTTGGGTGCTTGTCCTCTGAGCCCAAACTTTTTCAGTGTAGTATGTTAGTTAAAGTTGAGACCACGGAGGATGTTAAGAAGATGTTAGGTATCTTGCTTGTTTGTCTATGTCTTTTCTTTCCAATACTTTGTTTTGTTTTAAGGCGTTTTGTGGCATTTTCTTTTCTAACAACATGGTTGCTCCACTTTCCTTTGATGACTTGGTGTCGATGGTTGGAAGGGAGACCGCTCCTGGTGCAGAGTTCAAGGCGTCTAGCCCCATCCTTGCTTCTGCAGCTACATTTGCTCGCCCTCCATCAGGGGGTCGCCTCAACTTGGGGGCGCCCTCTAGGGCTCATAAAAATTATCCTCATATTGCATCGGATTCAACAAAACGGCGGGGCAAAGAAATCCAGGAGTCATTCAATGCTCCTCCTAAGTCTTCTGGAAAGCAGAAGCGTCGCAAGGATCATGGCCTTGGTAGTGATGTTGGTGATGTGGTCAGAGATTTCTCTTCCGCTGATCGTGAGGAATTTTTGATGGACCCCTTCTCCCTTGCCACGCATATGGTCAAGCTTGGGTCGGATTTAAATACCTCGTGGCAGGCCGAAGCCGGGGGTAGTGAGCTGGGTAATCCTCGTGGATCTACCGTTTTATTGTCAAGCATTTTGTGACTTGCTTTGACCGTTGTGATCTCTTTGACCGTTGTGATCTCTTTTTATGCAGGGATACTAGAGAAGCAAGACCGTCTCCGTGCCGAGGGCTGGAAACTACAGAAGGATCTTGGTGATGCTAATGAGATCATTTCACATCTTCAGAAGGATCGGGTTGACGCATTTTCTGAGAGGGATAAGGCCTCACTGCGATGGATGAGCATATGAGGAGAGTTCAAGAACTGCAAGGTCAGCTTGAAGAGGTGAGGCTGGATCTGGAGGAAGCAACGAAGAGAAAGGATGATGCAGAGGAGCAGGTGAAAGCCGTGGCTTCTCAGACTTTAGACTTTACTTACGACGCTTATCAGAAAGCTGTCAATGAGCCATGAAAGGCCCGACCTCGTGGTGGAGGTCGTTGGGCCACGCTAGGCCCTACCTCGTAGGAGAGGTCAGCGAGCCACGATAGGCTCGACCTCGCGGTGGAGGTCGTTGGGCCATGCTAGGCCCTATCTCGTTAGAGAGGTCAGCGAGCCACGATAGGCTCGACCTCGCAGTGGAGGTCGTTGGGCCATGCTAGGCCCTACCTCATTAGAGAGGTCAGCGAGTCACGATAGGCTCGACCTCGCGATAGAGGTCATTCAAGACACGTCGGAGCGATCCTTTAAGGATGTCAGTCCGAGGCCACGGGAATAGGTGAGACTTCATTCGGTCTGATCCACCAAGTGCAGAGCTTGGAGTGAACTGGAGTGAAGAAGCTCGAACGAGGCCGGGTGCAAGGGTCCAGCCTTGACCTTTTTTTTTATAAGCTCCAGCCTTGGCCTTGACCAGCGTTCTTTGGCGAGCAGCTATGAGTTCCTGAAAAAGGGTTGTTTTATTAACGAGGACCGGGGTCCAATCGGGGATACAATCATCATTGAAGGGGGGACTCGGAGGTCCGAATTCATAAAACTTCAAACAGAAGTAAACTCCTAAGTGAGGGAATAATCAAAAGCAAGCTAAGTGGTTTTTGGTTCCAGAAGAGTGGCCTAGGGTGGTGTTTTTTTTTTAACTCAATGAGGATTCCGGCCTTGACGTCGTCGGGTCCTCTGGTTTTCTTGTTTAGTTGTGGCATCATGCTCCTCCGAGTCCGACCTCAGGCTAATTGACTTTAGTCATGACCATTTTTTCCGGCGTGGCCCTTCTCTGTTTTTCCAGATTTATGCTCCGTTTTTATCGAGAGGTAGTGTCACTTCTTGGCAAATTTTAGGTCATCTCCGATTGTGATGATCTCGTCATTGTTCGCGTAAAACCTGATCTTCAAGTGGACTGTAGAGGCCATGGCTCTGAGTCTACCCAATGTAGGTCTCCCGATGATGCAGTTGTACGGGGATTTACTTGGTAGAACCAGGAATTGTGTTTTTACCGTCCTGGAGAGCTTATCGATTCCGTAGGTGACCATCAGCTCGAGGTACCCAAGCGGAGTGGTTTTTGCCCCGTTGAATCCAGTCAGCTCCGAGCCTCGGTAGGAAGTGAACTCTGAAATAGGAGGTTTGCCGAGCTCCCCTGGTCCACTAGGATCCTTAAGACCTGGACGTCCACCATGACGGCAGAGATGACGAGTGGGATGTATTTGTTTGGTGAAAGCTATCAGCGAGCCATGAAAGGCCTGACCTCGTGGTGGAGGTTGTTGGGCCACGCTAGGCCCTACCTCGTTAGAGAGGTCAGCGAGCCACGATAGGCTCGACCTCGCGGTGGAGGTCGTTGGGCCATGATAGGCCCTACCTCGACCGACTTTTGCCCATGTTCGCTGCATGTATCGTGAAGCCGTGCTGGAGCCGAACGTCTTTCAATTCAAGCACGAGGATCTTGATGGGAAGATTGTGAGCAATCATCCCAACAGGATGGACTTTGATGTCATTGCCCCCTTCCTTGAGTGTCTTGTTGTTTCTATTATGATTTGGCTATGTATTTTTCTATTCCCGTACTTTGTTGGATTCTGGTGGAACTCCGACTTTTTTCGGATCCATCTTCTGTTGTTAGCATGTAGTTTGACGATCCAGATATTTCTGTAGTAACTTTATCGCTTTTGCTGCGTTCCTTTCGTCATCGACGTTTATTTTACATAATCTTCTGCACTACCGTTCCTAAATTAGCTATCCATCTTGTTTGATTAGGTTAGTCGTTCGGCCTCGGATGATATGATTTGAAGGGATACCGGGCTCAAGGTATGCCTCATGTATCTTTCGAGAGTGTTAAGGTACGCCCTGGGGACAGTTTACCAGGTCCCGGCCTGATTAAAACTCGTCCTTCAGGGGTTGCGACACGTTTATAGTGGCTTCGACGTGGCGAGCCAACTGGGTCGTGCCTCGGTTTATAGTGAAGCGCAAACGATCGTAGCGTCGATCTCATGTCGCCCCTTTTCTACCGTCAGGCTTAGCCGCGATGCTCCCAGCTATTGCCTCGGGGCTTCATTTGTTTTGCTGAACATAACAATGAGGACTTATAAAGTTATACATGCAAGATCACCTCAGATTATTTTGGTTAGCATTATGTTTCCTTAGCTTCGTACCTCAAATAGTGCGTGAGGCTGCTCTGCTGCGCATCTCGTGACTCTGCGCAGCGCGAAGCATGCCTTGCCTCGCCTCATCTGGGTAAAATTTGTCGCATCGCGTCACCTGCTACTGCATCGCATCATGCGACGCGCGCTCTTGTATCCCTGCATCGTGTCGCACGCTTCTGTGCCTCTGCATCGCATCACACACACCTGCGTCGCCTCTCGCATTGCGTCGCGTCGTAGTAAGGTGTCGTCTGCATCGTATGGCGTCTTGTCTCCTCCCACGTCGTGTCGCGCCTATGTGTTGTCTGCGTCGTGTCGCATCATGCTTGGCCACTGCCTGCTGCGCTGCGTCGCGTCCTCCTCTGTTAGCTGTTGCGTCGCGTCGCGTCTTGCCTGGCCACTGCCTGCGTAGCGACGCGTCTCCCCTGCTGCGCATCTTGTGAATCTGCGCAGCGCTCTTAACAGGAAAGTGGAGCTTGAGCCTCGTGACCCCGTTGTAGTCTCTCGAGTCATGTCTTGGTGAATACGTTGTGTGCGGGGGAGTCTTCTTAACCTTCGAAGTGAATTGCGGGAAGTACAACTCGAGTTTCTCCAAAGTCTCGAGTCAGCTGCCGATCGCTCGCGTCGTCGGTCCACCACTCAGGACGTTGCCTCTTTTCTCTTAGTTGTTTACTTACCCATCATTTGGAAAGTCCTTAAAGCCTTAGACTTTCTTCAGGGCAGGGGTGGCGCCGGCTCTTGCGACTGAGTTGGACAGGCTTTGAGTCGACCCTGACTTGCTCTGCCAGGGTTGGCTTCTATTCTTCGCTCTATTGAAGTAAATGTCATGGAACTTCTATGTTCAGACTTCGACAGTGTATTTCGTTCGGGTTTGTTTAAACGGTTTTACTTCTAGAAACCTTTGTTCGTTGTTACTTGGGTCCTTTGCTCCCGTGGCTTTAATATTTATCACAGGCTTTTTATGACCTTGATAGACTATGCTGCTTCTTCCAAGCTTGACAGATTCGTCATGGCTTGGTCGCGTCTTACAGATATGCTCATATAAAGGATCGTAAACGGCGAATGGGAATGTAATTTCGAATCGTATCTTGTTAAGATTAACATGAACAATGCGTGCCCGCCATTTTCATTACTCTTTAACAAAGACTACAAAGCATTACATGGAATGGGCAGATGGTACACTTGATTCTACACAACTAAAAGGTCTACTACGATCCTTCCAGCATCTCTAAACTCGGACGCGTTTTTCTTCAACGACTTGGGGGACTCAAGCTAGATGGTGAGTGTTCCCAGCGGCATGGTCATCATGTTCGCCATAGTCTGGATGGGTGAGTCTACGCTTCTCCTTGGGCTGATCACGAGCTTCTCCATTATCTCCTTGGGGAGGTTCGCGGCTGTACTCCCAGCGTCTTCGAGATCCTTGCTTGACAGTGTGGGGTTAGGCTCATCATTTGCTTTAGGCAACTTGGTGCGCTTATTCAGATTTTTGGGTAGGATGTCATTGCTTTCGTCTTCTTCACTGTCTGGGCCATACCGAGTGCCTAGGTCAGCCAGGTTCACCTCGCTTTCTTTGCCTATCTTCTTGTGTGGTTCTTTACTGCTCCCAGCCTGCCTAGTGTCGGCCTCCCAATTATGCACTTGTAAATTGATTTGCATGGGAGGACTAGGAATGGGGTCTTAACAGTTCGACACAATGGTTGTTCGCCATCTGGGTCTCCATATGTGACCATTAGTTCGACATGGCCAAGTGGCTCGGCTGTTGACCCGTCGAAACCAATAAGTGCAGTTCCATTGTAAGGAGTGATGTCATCCTCAAAGATAATGTCCGCGGAGCTACCCTGATCGACCAGGATCATTCGTAGTTCGACATTGGCCATGACAGCAGAGATAAGCAGTGGGACATATTTGATGGGTTTTCCATCCAGCAGATCTTGGTCCCCGAAGGTTATGGGTGGCCTGGAGGGTCCCTCCATGGGCTTTGAGGTTGAGGCAACATTCATGATTTCCTTCCACCTTCGGGTGCCAAACAGTCTCTCCCTCCTCCTTGGCTTTCATATATTGCTGAACTTTTCCCTTCTGGATCAGTTCTTCAAAGTCGTCTCTCAAAGCTCGGCAGCCATTGGTATCGTGTCCGTTGCTCCGGTGGTAGCAACAATACTTCCTTGAGGGGTTCTGTCCCTCCTTCATTACCAAAGGTTCTGGACTTTTGACGTTTCTAAACTCTATCCTTGCACACTCGGCCAGGATCTTTGCCCGAGAAGTGTTCAGCAGGGTGTGCTCGGAAAAGCGTCGCGGTCGACTTTCACGTCGCCCTCCTCCATCATCCATTTTGGGTTTGGAATTGTGAGGTTCTTCATTTTCATTTCCCTTCTTTGCGGCTACTTTGTAAACCATGTCATCTTCTTCATAGTCCATATACTTTTGTGATCTTCTGAGGAACTCGCCCAAGTTTTGGGGCTTGTTCACCCCAACATCAATCTGAAATAAGCTACCTTTCCTAGGACCGTCCTTCATCCAGAAGAGTCTCTGCTTATCTTCAAGGTTCCGGATACTTGTAGCTTCCTTGTTGAAACGTTCCACATACTCTCTGAGTGTTTCATCTTCACGTTGTCTGACCGCCCTGAGCACCTCCTCAAACTTTGGCTTCAGGCGGGAGGCGGTAAAGCGTGCTTGGAACATCATTGCTAGTTGCCCCCATGACGATATGGAAATGGGTTTCAACTCCTGGAACCAGTTCAGGGCAGCTTTCTCTAGGGTGAGGGGGAAGATCTTACAGTGGATGGGTTCCCTTGCCCCTCGGGAACGCATCATGAGACAGAAGTAGGTGCTGTCGGGTGACGTTAGAGGAGTGTTTGGGGGAGAGCCTGATCCCCTATTCCTGCACTGCCGAGGTGGGGAGCGACGAGCTCGCTTACGCCTCGTGGGAGAGCGATGGTTGAGGCGCCTCCCTGGAGGGGATCTAGCAAGTCTTGATTTCACCGTCCCAGGGGGAGGAGTGCTCCAACAGAGGCGAGGTTGCTCGGGCATCTATGCCACGTGCCTTTCCAACTGCCTGAGGCGCACCTCCTGCTGCGCCATGACGTGAGTGTGGTGGCTGAGAAGGTCCAATAGTTGTCGGACAGATGGAAGATCCTCTTGTGGGACAAAATCCTGAGCCTGCGATCTGACTGCGTGACTGAGGCTTGCTGAGGAGTCGCGACTTTAGAAGCACTGTCCGGCAAGGTTACCGCGACGCCTTCAGGGGTGCCCTCGGGCTGAGGTTGAGATTGAGCCACTGCGATGCTGCGAAGTCGTGGTCTGCCTCGGGGGCCATCAGAGTGCAAGAGAAAGTTCTTAAGAGTAGAGATGAGGTGAAAGCTAGATAGCTCCCACTGTGGTCGCCAATGTTCAGTACCTAGCAGCGCTGCGGTGACTGCTGTTGGTAGGTCTCTTGCGATCCGAGTGGAGTGTTGAAAGAATCCCGGAGGGGGCACCTGCAATGCCACTCTGACGCCCAAGTCAGTATAGGGAATAAGAGAGTAGTAATATTTAGGAATGAGAATGTACCCAACTATGGCAATGTGAGCCAGTATTTATAGGAAATCGTGCCCGTTGTGAGCCATCAGATCGATAGAGTGGATCTGAGACGTCCAAGTATGAGAGTCATGAGTGGACTTGTATATTGTGGATATGGATCAACATGATTGAGCCTATCCATGTCTAATTGCTGAAAGGGTCTCTTGGTCCAGTCCAAAACGCATACCATATTATATATGTTGGAGAGAATCCAAACCCATATATCAAATTATACATTGAAAAATCCTACCATAATCATATCAAATGCTAAATAAAAGTATTGCTACTCAACTTCTTTTTTGCCAATCTTACTATTGACACGTAGTTGATTTTTTTTACGGGATTTGGTTTATCTTCCCACATGGTATTATTTATTTTTTCATATTTTATCAATATAATAATCGTAACGTAAGATCTCCCTAATTGCTTTAAATAAATACTAACTCCAAATAGACATATAGGAAAGATCACTGGTGGAAAAAATGTATTTCATAACTGTCATTTATATCGGTTAAAAATGTCCTGATGTTAAAAGTGTCGCGGTGGCAGTTTTGTAATTAAAATTATATTTTTTATATCAGTTGTCACACGAACCGTTATAGAAACATAATCTTACATCTTTCATATCGGTTCTATTCGATAACCGTTATAGAAAGTGCAATAATTTAGGCTTCCATAACGGGTCACAAAAACACCCGTTATAAAAACGCAAAAACTTAGGTTTTCATTCGCAGCTTCCACCATTCGCTCCCTCTACTCTCATTCGCGCAGTACTCAGATCTCCCTCATCTTCCACCGTCTCTCCCTTCCACCATTTGCTTCCACCACCGTCTCTCCCTCTCACCATTAGCGTCCCTTTCTCCCTTTAACCCTAAAATGAGAAATTCCCTTCCTCCCTCACAACGATTTCATGCAAACCATCCATTCACCTTCGAACCCTAATCTCATCTTCTCTGTTCTCACTCTCATCTTCTCCGTTCTAACTATCAACATTTCGATCTATTCTTCTCACCTGAAATCGCACCTCTCTCTCAGTGTCATCGCAAGCTGAGATCTCAATTTCGATCATCTACCAACGATATCGCATCTTTCTCTTAGTGTCGTTGCAAGCTGAGATTTCGATTTTGCATCTATCCCAGTGTCATCGCATCTCTCTCAGTGTCATCGCATTAAGATTTTGAATTCGAATTTCGATTTCGCATCTCTCTCAGGTTTGTACCCTTCCATACTTTGCATTTCAAATAATCATGTTAAGAACTTGTTTGATGTTGGTTTCACACCTCATTTTTCTGCCTTCACCGATTTCTCTAGTTACTTTTTAGTTATCTTACTTTGTTGTTTCTTCAATTTGTATCAGAGTTCTTCAATTTATAGCATTTTTCAAGCTGAGATAAATTTCTAGAATCCGTTTCTGGTTGAAAAGATGGAGATAGAATAGAGCATTTTGTTATAATGGATTCAGGTGACAAGTTGGTAAAGGTTTTGTGGTATTATAAAATTGTATTTTATTGTGTGTGTGTGTGTGTGGGGGGGGGGGTGTTGTTCAGTGGAATCAAAGTCATGACATCAATTAATATAATGATGTTTTTGGTCGAATAAAGTTATCGAGTCTGAATGAATTTCTATGTTCTTAATATTACCTTTGTGCTTGGTGTTATAAACACTGGTTATTCTACATGTTTGTAAGCCTTTAACTTTAATTGGTTGGTAGTATCTCTTTATGTTGCATATGCTGCACAGGATTGCTCAATGTAGCTGTGTCTGATAAAGCTCCCAGATTCCTTGTTAATCAAAGGATTTGTATTTGTAGCCAGCATTCCACTCCTTTTCTTAATTAGTGTATATCCCGGTTTGGATTAATTTTGTAGGAGCCTATCAATTAATACAAGTGTTTGATTTGATTCTTGGCTCAAATGAAACCTTATAAATTTACAGGTTTTGGTGAAGTTATGTAAAAGGCTCCAACAAAATTTGTGAGTTGAAAAGGGCTTACTTCATATTTTTGCTAGAATTAGCCTAATTTATGATGGTGGTTCCAACTAGTACATGACTCATCTGTCATGAAACCTGTTTCTGGTTTAACCTCATTCCTGTTGCTATATTGGATACTATAAATTAAAGAAATGAAACTGAAAATTAACTTGTTTTAACAACTGTCGGTTGTTTTCCATCAAGCTCCGAATGCTATCTAGTGATATACTTTTTCTTTCTCATTTTGTTTATAGACTTGTGCAGGTGTTGCAGTGCTCACTCACTCTATATCCTGGTTCATCATTTATCCATCCCTGACAGCAATGAGGGACAGCAGTGCTCACTCACTCTATATCAATGTGATTGACACTACAGGTTATGTGCTTGATTTGATCTGTGGGGTGATACAAGGTTGTATTCAACCAGATCCAAAGTAAAGGCCAGCAATGAAGGACATAGCTTCATAATTAGCAAGGTGATAAATATATCTACATTTTTAATAAACAAATTCATGATTATTGTTTATATAATGCTGTTTTTTGTTGAATAAAATGGAGCTTAACTTTAACTGGTTTGTACTATCTCTTTATTCTACATGTTTGTCAGCCCTTAACTTTAACTGGTCGGTACCACCATTATTGCTCGTACTGCTACTCTTCCTTACAAGCCATTAATGTTGTGACATTTAAACCAGCTTCTATTTATTAAGTTATTATTTGTTTAGCCACCATCTAGTTAATGGAGCTTCAATTTCCATGAGTGGTGCTTTTTAAGTTTGCCCTATGAAGAGGATTGAATTGATGTGGTAGACATCTGATGTCTGGGCATATATATAGGCCTTTATATGTCCATTTCATATTAAAGTTCATAGGCACTCTCCTCTCCTAGAGTATAATCCTAATTTTTTCTCATTTGTTTAAGAGCTGTTGCAGTTGGGAGATGATGTGATTTCTTCAGATGAACCATTGCTTTGTGTGGATGACCTAGTTGAACAGGTTGCAGAAGTGCTTGATTGACATCTATAAGGCTTACCACCTTCAATTTCCCCCGATGGAATTATAGCATTGGTTCTTTTGATAAAGGGAAAACTTGAGATTGTGAATTTCTCATGTTATCACTATGTACGTCAGACACCATCACGTAAAACATTTGGCTTAATTACAGTTTTGGTCCCCCTATTTTTACCAACTCACGATTTTAGTCCCCTAAGAATTTTTTTCACGAATTTAGTCCCCCTATTTTCTCTAACTCGCGATTTTAGTCCCCCAAGAATTTTTTCACAAATTTAGTCCCCCTAATTTCCCAATTTGTAAAATTAAAGTCCCCCTCTAATTTGGTCAAAATTGGCACTGAGTTGTGAGTCACTTATCCTACGTGGCTGACACACTGGCTTGCCTTATTGGAATTTAAACATAAAAATTATTATTATTTTTATTATTATTATTATTATTATTACAAAAATTGTTTTTTAATTATTTCATTTAATAAATAAAAATTCCACCTTTATTCGACACTTCCTCTTCCTTCACGAACCCAAACACAACAAACTCAACATCATTCATTCAAAAGCAAACCTTATAAACATCAGTATTGCCTCTAGGAATATTTGATTATAGTTTCTAAAAATAGTTGTGTTTTTGTCCAAAAAAAGAATAGTTTTGAGTTTATAAAAGTTGATAATGTTCTGTCAAAAAAAATTTAATGAAGAACAATATTCTTGTGAATTTGGAGTTCAAATTTTCTTCATTAGATATACTTTACTCTCGAAGTGAGTTTTGAATCTCTCAAAAAGACATTTCCATACACATGATAGGATCAAATCCACGACAACGTGCTTAAGAAACTAATCTATCTGCTCGTGATTATACTGTTCACAAATTTCAACTGGTTTGCTTTTGAAGGAACGATGTTGGGTTTGCTGGATTTGGGATTAGGGTCGCGAAGCGAGAGGAAGTATTGAATGAAGAAGAAAGATGGAATTTTTATTTATTAAATATAAAAAATTTTATTTGTAATAATAATAATTATTATTATTATTTTTATGAGAGAGACTTTGATTTAACAAATTGGGAAAATAAGGGGACTTTAATTTTATAGAATGGGAAAATAAGGGGACTAAAATCGTCAAAAAAATTCTTGGGGGACTAAAATCGTGAGTTTGTGAAAATATGGGGACTAAATTCGTGGAAAAAATTCTTAAGGGACTAAAATCGTGAGTTGGTGAAAATAGGGGGACCAAAACTGTAATTAAGCCAAAACATTTTTTTATGGAAAACAATTGATGTTGTACTGAATATTTTGTAATATGTACTTGAGATTGTGATGTTTCATTTTTTAGTTATATGAATATTTGAGATTATACAGTATATAGTCCTGTCTCATGTATGCTGATCAGAAACACGTTTTTTTTTTAAAAAATTCCACTTTTAATATCGGTCGAGGAGGGTGTTACGTTGGCAGCCTCTTTGTTAAACCGTTCTACATAGTCGTGGAGTGTTTCACCGGGTTCCTGTTTGATCGCTTTCAGGATTGCGTGTGACTTGGGTTTCACCCTCGAAGATGTAAAACAGGCGGAAAAAACCCTGGCGAGCTGTTCCCAGGATGAGATGGTGTTCGGCCTCAGTTCCGTGAACCGTTCCAAGGCCGGCCCCTCCAAGGTTAGGGGAAATATCATGCACTTTACTGGCCGGTACGCTCCCCGGTATTGCATCATCAAATTAAAGTATCTCAGGTAGGCATCTGGATCTTTGACGCCGTCGTACATTCTTAAGTCCGACGGGGGTTTTTCGAGGGCACGAGGGATGGGATATTCGTCAATGTCTCGGGTAAAGGGTCCCATCCACATGCCAATCCTTTCTCTGCGAGGTGGCCGGTCCTCGAAGCGTCGGCCTCGATGACCACGTCACTCTGGAGAGCTTCCGTAGCGGTTCCGTCGTTCTGGTGATCGACTCTTGTAATGAGAACGGACATACCAATCAGATGACCTGCTTCTCGACCGAGCTGGCAACCCAGAGGAGTCGTATGACGATTCTTGGTAAGAGGACTCTTCATGCCAATAAGTAGGATCGGTCGAGGAGGGTGTTGTTCTATGCAGCGTCAGAGTCCCTCCTCGATCCCTTTGTCGAGGTGGGGACTGGTGAACGAGATGCCTCCTTGGAGGGGATCTATGTCGCCTAGATGGATTCTTTCTTTTGGGCGTGACGTTCGCCCGCCCTGAAGTCACTTGAGTCAGTCTTTCCAGAATCTGCTGTACGACATTGTGCGGTAGTACGATGTTTGCCTGAGTGGCCGGTCCAGAGGGTGTGCTTTGAACAGTGTTCTCTGAGGTAATCGGAACACCCTCAGGTTGGTTGTGGTTGGTCATGGGTACCAACCCCGCTTCGCAAAAGTGGGTTCCTCTGGCAGAGTTCTGCCCGGGTTGTACCTACAATGACACTCCGACGCCCAAGTCAATGGAGTAAGAGTTTAAGCAGAGTAACAGTATGGGTTGAGATTATGTCTACCTGTTTAGTGAGAGCAATCACTCTTCATATAGTACAAGAGGGGCAGTGCTGGCCATCGGATCAGTATGGTCGATCTCGACCATTCAATTCAGTGAGGCTCCACGAGGGTAGATCTAAACCGTTGATCTCAGTGGATTCGGGTCATGATTCCTCCATCTTGATAATGGGCCAGTCTTTGGCCTGCCCCGGATTGGTTTGGGCTCAAGGTCCAGTCTAGAACACATTCCTTTATTTCCGACGCATGTGTACACCATTTAAAGTTACCTTTGTCAGAACTACGACACTATTAGTGGTTTCTATTTCTACCAATAGACCACTTACCAGTAATTAAGCTTGTTTAAGTTGTTGCATAGCGATTTCTTGTAGATTTATTTATTCTTTCTCATCAAGAGGTAGATATTATATTAGGTATGGATTAGCTTTCGGCTAACCATGTTACCATATATTTTTTTAAGAAGACATTATCTTTTTCTGAACAAACAAACCACTTTTCAGTTACGGAAGGTATAATAAGAAGAGCATAGTATACCCTAGAGATATTTGATTAACATTTCAAATTTTGATAACTTGTAAAGAAAACTTTGTTCAAATAAATGGTATCTTCATTAGGCATATAAAATAGACCTTTGACTAGGGTTTTAGGGAAAAAGAGACTCATTAAGCTGGTGTTCTGGACAGGGCCGAGGGCCCAATCTGCCTAGAGATTGACCAAGAATGGCCCAAAGCACAAGACAGGTGATCAGTGGCCATTATCGCATGATCAACGGTCGAGATCGACCCACGCTGATCCAACAACCAGCGGTGGCCCTTTGACACTATATAAAGAGGTACTGCCTTCGCTGACAGGTAAACTTTTCACCCATACCGTTACTCTGCTCACACTCTTACTCCACTGACTTGGGCGTCGGATTTTTAGTGTAGGTACACCCGGGCGAATGAAGCTCTGTGCTCGACCAGCAAATCAACAGAACGACCCGACATCTCAACCGGCCTATCTGCCCGGTCCCTGAGGTACGGTTCAGTGGGTAATTTTCGTTAAGTGCGATCTACTCTCCAGCACCTACTGACAAAAACGAAATTTGGCGTGTTCTAGTGAGGCAGTGGAGGTACCTGCTTTCACTAAGCGAGTATGAATCGCTAAGCAAGCTATAGGCTAAGATACTTATTTAGACAAGGATAAAGTGGTAAGACGAGATGCACGAAACTAAGGCGGTGAAGAGGTCTTTACTCTCTATGCGGGAACGTAGTTGCGGAGAATTTTGAGAAAATAAACCATACATTATTTTCGTAAACTCGTGTTTTTTGTTAGTGTTATTGGTGCGTAGTATCCACCAGCTTTGTTAGTGACTAATCTACGCTGGGGAACCTATTTGGCCACGTGTATATCCGGCTTTTCTAGTTCGTGTGGTTCTCCCCTTCCAGTAGAGTATTTGCCACACCCAAGATTCGAACTCGGCCTTGGGGTGGGATCCGAGCCGAGTTACCACTCTGACCAAACTTTGATGGTTGTAAACTCATTGTTTTAAGATTGAAATCAAAAATCACTTATTAGTTTAAAATGCTAACGCGTATAATTTAATTATTTTTTATTGTAAAAGAAATCTTGTTCGATCCTTTCAAAAATCGTTACATGTGATTTTATGACAACTTTAACCTTTATAAATAACTAGTATTTTACATGTGCATACGCACGGGTGATACTGTATGGTCGGTGTATTGCTAGGAAGTCATAATTGTAATTTGGAAGATAATCATAAGTTGTGAACAATGTCCAAAATGTATGATTTGAAATTCAAAGTGGAAAGAGATAGGTATTATGTCATATAAGATACAAATGAAAATTATATTGAGTTGAAGAAAATAGTTGTGTTGCAAATTTTGTCTTTTAGCGGTGAATTTAGTAAAATAGTTGTGTTGCAAAAAGTTAAAACATAATCGGTATCTTCTTATAATATTAATAATGGAGTAAAATGTAAAATATACAATCCCGTCGCTCTCGTTCCCTCTCTTGTTGGCACTCCCGTTGGCACTCTCATTGGCGCTCTCGTTCCCTCTCTTGTTGGCACTCCCGTTGCCGCTCTCGTTGTCGATCTCGTTGTCAGTTTCTCGTTGCCGCTCCCGTTGCCACATGTTTTCTCCTTTTTTCTGTATGATTTAATATTACAATTGTTAGCGGTTAAATTGATTGATTTTATTTATTACATGAAAAATTGATTGATTTTAGTAGTTTTAATAGAGAGATTATAGTGAATAGTAAAGTTTAAATTATTTAATTATTGAGTGTGATATTAATTTAATAATTTATTTTTTTGGAATAAATAATTTTGAAACTATTAGTAAATTGATTAATTTTAGTAGTTTCAGTAAATTATAGAAATAGTTAAAAAAAATTATGTTTTTAGTAAAAAAAACTGACAAAAAAGTGATTTTTTATGGAAAGAAAAACAGAAAAAAAATGGAAAAAAAACTGGAAAAAAAGTTGGTTTTAAAATTTGCTTTTTTTTTGTCTTTTTGATACTTTAGTTGCAGCTTCTGATTGCAGTTTTCAATCAGTTTTTTGTCCCTCTATCGTTGCCACTCTCGTGGCCTCTCCCATTGGCTCTTTGGTTGCCATTCCCATTGGCGCTTTCGTTGGCACTCCCGTTGGCATACCCGTTGGCATTTTACTCTTTTTGAGTAATTATAAAATAGTTATTTGGTAATTTTTTGTAGTGATTAAATTGATTGATTTTTCACAAAAGTAGTTAAATTGATTAGTTTTAGTAGTTATTTTGTAATTTTTGGTAGGGGTTAAAGTTTTTTTACAATTCTTTTTTTGACAATGGACAGTGGCTAATTTGTTTATAAAAATAGTGAAAATTGATTTATAGTGACTAATTGTTTTTATAAAAATATTAACAATCGTTTTTTGAAAAAAAATTAAAAAAACCAGAGTATAAAATTTTATTTTAAAAAATCAGTTTTTTTTAAAAAAAATGAATTTAAAATAAAACTGTATTGGTACTGTAGCGCGTAAGAAACGTCACTGTAGCGTACTGTAGAGTGACATAAGCGGTACTGTAGCGCGTCAGAAACGTCACTGTAGCGCACTGTAGAGTGACATAAGCGGTACTGTAGCGCGTCAGAAACGTCACGGTGCATAAGCGGTGATGTCTAAAAATGTAAATGTGCTACCATATGTTTTTATTATATAGACTAGTATTTTACCCGTGCATACGCACGGGTGATACTGTATGGTCGGTGTATTGCCAGGAAGTCATAATTGTAATTTGAAAGATAATCATAAGTTGTGAACAATGTCCAAAATGTATGATTTGAAATTCAAAGTGGAAAGAGATAGGTATTATGTCATATAAGATACAAATGAAAATTATATTGAGTCGAAGAAAATAAATGAGATTGACTATCAGAATTACATTGTCCATAATAATGTATTTGGACATTAGAGGTAAAATATGCATCCCCGTTGACACTCCCGTTTCCATACTCGTTGACCCTCCCGTTGGCGCTCTCGTTACCTCTCTCGTTGCCACTCCCGTTGCAGCTCACATTGCCAGTCTCTCGTTGTCGCTCCCGTTGCCACATGTTAACTCATATTATTCTATATGGTTTAATATTAACTAAATCATATTCATTTAATTATAAGTAAGTTATTTTGTAGTGGCTAAAGTTGTATTTTTATAATTCTTAGTGGCTAAATTGATTATCACTACTACAGATTTTTTAATGGGCATCGCTTTTTTTTATCAATGGGCAGCGCTTTTGAGCGCTGCTAATATTTGCGCTGCTGATTCCACTCTAATAATGGGCAGCGCTTTTAAAAGCGCTGCCCATTTATAGAAATGGGCAGCGCTTTTAGGAAAAAGCGCTGCTCATTGCCTTAGCGCATTTTCAAATGGGCAGCGCTTTCTAGGAGAAAGCGCTGCTCATTGCCTTAGCGCATTTTCGAATGGGCAGCGCTTTTTAGGAGAAAGCGCTGCTCATTGCCTTAGCGCTTTTACGAATTGGCAGCGCTTTCTCCTAAAAGCGCTGCCTATTCGTAATAGCGCTAAGGCAATGAGCAGCGCTTTCTCCTAAAAGCGCTGCCCATTGTGTAATTTTTTTTTTTAGTTTTTTTTTCTGTTTTTGTTATTTTCCTTTTTACAATTGTAATTTTCCTGGACATATATACTCATAACTAACTTAGCTATACGTATACCAGCATATAACCAGCATATACTCATAACAAACATTATGAGCAAAATCAAAACCAGCTATTTTTCAGAAGTAAACCAGCATATAACTAACTTGTTTTTACATTCCCAATTCCTTTCAATTCTATTTCTCCGCAAATCAAATTATATCCAAATACACCAGAATCAAAACAAGTGCTTAAGTTTCCCAATTCATTCCATTTCTACACTTGAACCAAAACAAACTAGCTAAGCTAACAAGTTATTATCCAATTCATATGTACCCAAAACTAGCTAAACTTACAATATGAACCAAAACTAGCTAACAAGTGCTTAATTAGTTTCCCAATTCATTCCATTTCTACACTTGAACCAAAACAAACTAGCTAACAAGTTTTTATCCAATTCATATGTACCCAAAATTAGCTAAACTTACAATATGAACCAAAACAAGCTAAACTTACAATATGAACCAAAACTAGCTAACAAATGCTTAAGTTTCCCAATTCATTCCATTTCTACACTTGAACTAAAACAAACTACCTAACAAGTTATTATCCAATTCATATGTACCCAAAACTAGCTAAACTTCAATATGAACCAAAACTAGCTTAGTTGTATGTATCCAAATCAAACGCTAACAACTTACAGTATTACATATTCTATCCAAAATCAAAAAAAACGGGAGACATAACGGCACCACTCTCCTCTAAGCTCAACTAGCTGTTCCTCAGAGTATGTCTTCACCCGACAATCAGGAAAATACTGAAATTATATAAATAAATAAAATTAGAATTGAAATGGTTAAATGGAATTAACTATTATTATATCAAAATCAAAAAGAATTCTAGATACCTGTCGGGGAATAATTGTTTGGTTGTGGGTAATAATTTCCTTCAAAAATTTCATTACATAATACCCACAATCATTGCTATTGGGTTGTTTTGGACACTACAAAACAAAACATTAGTTAAATGTTAAATTTAATTTAATACATTTTTTCACAAAATAATGTAATTAAATATATAAGAACATTGATTAAAAACTTAAAACTATCGGTATCCATTTGGTCTTTGATTGTTCCACTCCCCAATATGTTTTCAAACAACTGAACACAATGACATATAACTATATTATTCGAAATACATATATACGTATATAAGTAAAACAAAGAAATATGTAGAGGGATCGAAATACACACACCTATTAAATAACTCGATCAACTCGGGGTAGTTGTTGAAATGACCATGCAATGGATCAATGAAGTACACCGTATCTCTCCCCGGATTTATTGCTAACAGAATCCAATGTTCCCTACAAAATAAGATTTTGAATAAGTAATTGACTAGTATTTAAAAAATGCATGTTATATAAGAATGAATTAAATCTCTCACCGAAAGAGACACGGTGCCAAAAACATGTAATCATCGCTTTTACTTTGAACTTCCCAGAAGCGTCGAGTGATATAATTTGTAACCTCTGTCTTGTTTTGTTCCACAAGCATCTCATAATTACGCAGCTTCTGGGACACATCATGCAGGTGTGTATTATCCGGACACATGAACACAAATCTCAGTGTCTGTTCCGAAGGGACCAAAATGTCCTCGTACAAGTACCTATAATTAGAGATATATACAAATTAAATTAACGATTTAATAAAAAAAATTCAATGATGTCAAATAATCAATTACATACGGACCTGACATATGCTCTAATAGCAGTACTGGTTGCCCAGTTCATTTTACATACATCACTGATATCCTCACGTCTGATCGACAGTGTTTGACCTAAAGTCCCAAAAATTTGATCATCCATCTCTAATTCAATCGGGATTGCCTCATCCATCCTGAATTCCGCGTGCATTTCAGCATAACCAATAATCTTGTAATCATTAATTGAAGAGGCCGAGGGCTGAGACTGAGACACAATTGGAGAAGGGGAGGGCTGAGTCACTTTTGGAGGAGGGGTGGGCTGGGTCACTTTTGGAGGAGGGGCGGGCTGAGAATTTTGTGTAGAAGGGCCGGACCGAGACACTTTCTTGCCAATAGATTTTGCCTTGCCAACACTTATGCTTTTAGATTTTGCATTTTTGCGTACCTATATATTAAAAAAAATAATTACTCAGTTAGCACACAATATATGACAAAAAATAATAATTAGTTACAAGTATATTGTCACTTACCACAAGGTGTGTTGGCCATGCCACAAAGGTACCAACTGCATTATCCACATTCAGTAAATCTATACTGACATTTGGAACAGGCAATTGTGCATTCCCCACAATCGCACAGTCAACTCTGACTCTAAGATGATCTGGAGGTAGGGGTAAATTGTGCATCAATGGACCCAATTGGTTACATATGAAGCCTATTGCAACCATTTGATGTGGGTTTGAGATATACAATTCACACTCACACTCATTGTTGTCCTAAATCAATTATAAACAAAAAATAATAAAGACATTATTTGATGTAATAAGAAAGAGAGTTTAAAAATTAATTCATTATTTATTGTAAAAAAAACAATTAATACCTTAGTTGACGGAATTGTGCAACTATCTCGTGCGCTATTTGTGGCAGGGGATGATGGTACCACAGGCGCTGAAACCTTCGCATATTGCAGTTTGAAATCACTAAGTTCAGCCCTTAGACCTTCATACAATACTCGAAACTCTCTACTTTGTTGACAATCATGCTCACCATGAGTTTGCTTTTTTGGTCCAAGGTAGTGGGTTGGATTAACGCCAAATCCACAACCCCTTGTACGACCCGAGTATTCTCCCCTTTCCAAGGCACGAGAAAGAATTTCCTTTTCAGAGCAATCTGTGATCTCTCCCTGTGACAGAGACTGTGATATGGTTTCCTAATTCACAAAAAAAAAGTATAATAAAATTATTATACATTACAAAGATCATAAAAATTTTAAAAGTTTTTGAAATACTTACAATTCTATGGGTCACCTCCTTAGTTTTGGGATCCACAATCTCCCCATCCTTGTTTTGTCGGGCCTCTACCCACAAAACATGCCGCTCAATACTTTCTTTATGACGATCTTTCCCACTCTCCTCCAACTATATTTAAATTTACCAAATGTTAAGACATTATAAATCAAAAGATTCATTAAACAAAAAGAAATCAAGTTTATTGTGTCTTACCAATCTTTCTTCAATAATTTGATATCCACTAGCACCGCCTCTATACGGGTACTCACAACATGAAGCTCTCCCTCGATTCTGTTGGCTTGTTTTCTATTTAGAGAGATAAGTATACATTAATGCATAATATATAATTGTCAAATATATTTTAAGTTATAACTTAATAGATTATAGTACTAACCAAGAATTCTGGATCTTCAGTGCGTTTTCTAACAAATATACCCCAATCCTCCTTTGTAATAAATCCACTATATAGTGGTGGAGGCTCCCATCTGATGTTTCCACTATGATCTCTGAGATATTTATTTGTTAGACTAGTCCTGAAATTCCGATGTAACTTTCCCGCTTCCTTCATTAACCAGATTTTTCGAGTCTCGTCCACGTCAAAAAATTTCTGCTTACACATATTCAATGAAAATGATATAAATATATATGGTTACAAAATTATTAAATAAGATAACTAAAAAGATATAAAATTATATACCTGTATTGTTAACCAGAACTCCTCTTTTTGTTTCCACAAAATGGCATTTTTTTTGTCATTCCAATTAGTGATTGTAATTGGTATCATTTGTTTTACCTTACTACCAACGAAGGTAATCAACTGTGTGCCATTTCTTCCAATTGGCTGACCCTTAACATTCCACTCAACCTGCATTATGTCATTAATTAATTAATTATCAAACAATTAAAACTAAGTATTGAATTAAGTTAATTAGTAACTTACTGATAAAGGTCCTTTTCCTTTGTTTATCCGACCGATGATATCTTTTTTGACAGTCATTCCACGGGGACCATGCTTCCTGATATAGTCTCCAACATCACTCTCATGACCGCTGTCATCATGCCCACTACCATGATCATTATAATCTTCCATCTGACCTGCAATAAAATAAATTACCAGTCAAGAAAAATAAATAACCAGTCAAGAAGATGAAAACTATGTAAATAACTAGTCAAGAAGATGAATAATCATTGTTATTGTTATATTTATTGAAAAGACCAACAAAAAATTAAATAACCAATCAAGAAGATGAAAACTATGTAAAAATGCATTTGATGTAAGAAAACTATGTAAAAAAATAAATAATCATTGTTATTGTTACCTTTTCCTTTTCTTGGAGATAATTTTATTTGCAATTCGCTTCTTGGTACTTTGTTTTTGACGAATCGTAATTCCATCACTATGATCCTTTCTAACATACACAACATCATCTCTTTCCCCTACTATTGGTAGTGATGTCCCGAAGAAAGGGTCGTCCTCAATACCATCATCATCGGTTGATTGATCATAAATGTCAGTCACCAATTTTTTATTTGTCAATAAAACAATGGACCAATTGATATCAACGGGATCAGTGACATAAAACACTTGTTGAGCTTGGGATGCCAAAATAAAAGGCTCATCTTTATATCCTAACTTGTTGAAATTCACTCGCATGAACCCCGACTCATCAATCTGTAAACCATTATTATTGTCAACCCACTTACATTGGAACACAGGCTCCTGAAACATGTTGTAATCCAACTCCCATATGTGTTCAATGACCCCGAAGTATGACATATTCGCGTATATGGGATTTCTGTCATTGGCACTTGATGTATGCATAGCTTGAGCTACAAGAGTCACCCCACTATTTTGCATTTTACTCTGATCATCATGGTTTTTTGTATAGAACGTGTACCCGTTCATTAGATAGCTGGTGTAAGAGAAAACAGATATATTTGGACCTTTTGCTAACCATCTCAATCTTTCTGAAATCGAGGTAGGATTCATAGCAAACTCGAAATCAATGTGCTCTTTTAGCCACACTATGAAACTCCGATTGTGTTCTTTTGTTAACCAAACTTGACCCTTATATGGGTGATCACTCTTAAGTATGTCCATGTGCTTGGCAACATATGAATCAACCTCACTATCATTGTGCAAAACATATAAGTGTGCTTGATCTAGTTCTTTCCTTGATACCATAACTATTTTAGTTCCTGACATCCCTTTACTAATGCTTCCTAAGTGACGAGACCTTGGCAGTCCCACGGAATATTCAAGACTAGATAGATAGCCGGTGCAGAACTCAATAGCTTCTTCAACTATGTAGCGCTCAACAATACACCCCTCGGGTCGTGATCGGTTTTTAACATATCCTTTTAATATCTTCATGTAACGCTCAAACGGATACATCCATCTCATGTAACATGGGCCACACAATTGTGTCTCTCTAATCAGATGAACTATTAGATGAATCATTATGTCAAAAAACGAAGGTGGGAAATACATCTCAAGCTCACACAAAGTGACGGTAATTTCTCTTTGCAATGATGGCAGCTTTCCAGGGTCAATCACCCTACTACAAATCGCCTTAAAAGAGAAACAAAGTTTGGTTAGGGTCTGGCGCACTTTCTTAGGCAAAATGGATCGTATACCAATGGGTAGCAAATTCTCCACCCCTGTTTCAACAGTCGATACTGATGAGTAGATGGCAAAAATCTACGATGACCAGGGTAGATATTCTTCTTACCATGTTTCAACCACATCCAATCAGTGTTATCTTCACATATAGGGCATGCACACTGACCTTTGTTACTGTACCCAGATAGATTTCCGTAAGCTGGAAAGTCATTAATTGTGCCAAAAATCATAGCCCTCAGGGTGAAACTTTCTTCTCTGAACCCATCATACACCTCTACTCCAGTCTCCCACATTAACTTCAAGTCTTCAATTAAAGGAGCCAAGTATACATCAATATCATTTCCTGGTTGGTTGGGCCCAGAAATTAACAATGACAACATCATATATTTGTGTTTCATGCAAAGCCATGGAGGTAAGTTATAGATCGCCAAAATCACGGGCCAAGTACTATGGGAGCTACTTTGAATACCGTGCGGGTTAAATCCATCAGCAGACAATGCAAGTCGTAGGTTTCTTGAATCCAACCCGAAATCAGGAAAATCAATATCAATTTTTTTCCACTGCGGAGAATCCGCCGGGTGTCGTAGCATGCCATCTTTAATCCTTTCATCCTCATGCCATGTCAAGTGTTTTGCATCTTCTGAACTACGGTACATGCGCCTAAATCGAGGAATTATGGGAAAATACCACAACACCTTTTCTGGAGCAGATTCTTTCTTTTTATACCGCGATGCGTTACATTTAGGACACAACTTTAACAATGCATGTTCATTCCGAAATAAAATGCAATCATTGGGACAAGCGTGTATCTTCTCATAGTTCAAGCCAATGGACCCTAACATTTGTTTTGCATCATACGTCCGAGAAGGGAGCACATTATCCTTCGGCAACATTTCTTTCAATAGTGCGAGTAATTCCGTAAAGCTCTTATCCGTCCATCCGTGGCAAGTTTTCAAGTTATACAACTTTATCACAGCCAATAATTTTGTGAATTCAGTACAACCCGAATACAACGGTGTCTCCGCATCCGTTATCAACTTCTCAAACATTTGAGGACAGTCATTAAGATCGTCTTCAACAGCCTTTGCCATCTCTTCAAATTCGTCCCCATCCAATGTAGGTCTTTCAGTGTCAACCGGCGCACATCTCTCGGTATTATTACCCATATTTGAAGATTCACCTCTTTCCTCACCATGCATTGTCCAACAAGTATAACTTTGATCAATTCCGTAACCCTTTAAATGTCCTGCCAACTCCTCTGCATTAACCGATTTTACATAACAACAACTTAAACAAGGACATTTGATATCACTAGAAGTCCCTAAACGTTTAACAGCACAGTTCACAAAATAATCCACTCCAGCGACATATTCCTTGGACAGACGATTGGCAGACATCCACTTTCTATCCATAATTTCCCAATATTTATAATAAAATCCTGATAAGAGAACTTAAACCTATTACAGGTGAAAAACACACAACGAACAATTTTTTTAAAGCTAAGACATTCAACTATTTTCAGCTAAAAAAATCAAAGACTTTAATGTCTTCCATAATGTCATTCTTCATATAATAAATATAAGAAAACAACAAAAGTACCTGAACACGTGGAAGCAACAATGAACTCGAATGAACTAGAACGAACACTCGAACCAGGACGAACTCGAACAATGAACGCGAAGCTCCGGCAAACCAAACTCGCAAAACCTAACAAACAATTCGCATTAAATTCGCATTAAACAACAAATCATCAACATCAATCCTAAATTTTTCAAATTTATAAATACAACACAAGAATCCATTAACCTAGAGCAACATTAAATTAGCAAGCATTTATTTGGACATTTCAACAATTACTACACCTACATTTCCCCTTAAGTTTAGAAACACTACACCTACACCTACTTTCAAAGAACCAATCAACAAGCATCAAAATTGAATCATTTAACCTAAAGTTCCAATGCCATTAAAAGAACTAGAACAAAATGCAATGCCATTAAATTCGCATTAAACAACAAATCATCAACATCAATCCTAAATTTTTCAAATTTATAAATACAACACAAGAATCCCTTAACCTAGAGCAACATTAAATTAACAAGCATTTCATTTGGACATTTCAACAAATACTACACCTACATTTCATTTGGACATTTCAACAAATACTACACCTACACATTTCAACAAGCATCAACAATGAATCATCTAACCTAAGGTTCCAATATGCCATTAAAATAACTAGAACAAAATGCAATGATATATATATTACCTTTGGTGAAAGTGGAACGAAAATGCAAGCTTCACGAACCCAACGAAAATGGGAAAAGCTCCGTACGGACCCAACAAAAAAAATGGTGAGAGTGAGAGGTAGTGGGCAACGAAAATGAGAGAGGGAAGAAAGTGTGAGGGAACGAAAATGAGAGTGAGAGGGAACAAAAATGTAAATGGAGTGTGAGAGTGAGAGGGATAGGGACGTGAGTGAGAGAGTGAGAGTGAGAGTGAGAGTGAGACCGTGAGCTAGCTGGAAGAGATAGACAGTGAGAGTGAGAGGGAGGAAGACGCGAAATGAAAGAAAATAAACTTAAAGGAATAGGCAGCGCTCAAGCAGAAAAGCGCTGCTTATTCGTGTAGCGAGTTAAGCAATGGGCAGCGCTCAGCCCAAAGCGCTGCTCATTAGTCAGCGCTTTTCTCCAATTGGCAGCGCTCCGTCCATAAAGCGCTGCTTATTTGTATAGCGAGAATCTGCAATAGGCAGCGCTCACCCCAAGTGCTGTCCATCACTGAGCGCCTCTCATCAATGGGCAGCGCTCACCCCATAAAGCGCTGCCAATTGGTTTAGCCCGTACATGAATGAGTAGCGCTCCCAACCAAGCGCTGCCCATTGTTAAATTTTTTGCAAATTGAGTAGCGCTTTTATGGCAAGCGCTGCTTATGTGTGCGACTAATTTCAACAATTCTGGCGTAGTGTATTTTAATAGTTTTAATAGAGATTATAGTAAATAATAAATTTTAGATGGAGTAAAAATGAAGAAAAAAGAAAATAAGATTTTTTGAAATATGCATCCACGTTGGCACTCTGTTGGCGCTCTCCTTGCCTCTCTTGTTCCCACTCATGTTCCCGTTGTCGCTCTCGTTGTCGATTCCATTGCCAGTCTCGCATTGCCGCTCTCGTTGTGTTGCAAATTTTGTCTTTTAGCGGTGAATTTAGTAAAATAGTTGTGTTGCAAAAAGTTAAAACAAAATCGGTATCTTCTTATAATATTAATAATGGAGTAAAAGGTAAAATATGCAGCCCCGTCGCTCTCGTTCCCTCTCTTGTTGGCACTTCCATTGGCACTCTCGTTGGCGCTCTCGTTCCCTCTCTTGTTGGCACTCCCGTTGGCACTCCCGTTGCCGCTCTCATTGTCGATCTCGTTGTCAGTCTCTCGTTGCCGCTCCTGTTGCCACATGTTTTCTCCTTTTTTCTGTATGATTTAATATTACAATTGTTAGCGGTTAAATTGATTGATTTTATTTATTACATGAAAAATTGATTGATTTTAGTAGTTTTAATAGAGAGATTATAGTAAATAGTAAATTTTAAATTATTTAATTATTGAGTGTGATATTAATTTAATAAATTATTTTTTTGGAATAAATAATTTTGAAACTATTAGAAATAGAAAAAGTGATTTTTTAAGGAAAGAAAAACTGAAAAAAAAGTTGGTTTTAAAATTTGCTGTTTTTTGTCCTTTTGCTGCGTTAGTTGCAGCTTCTGATTGCAGTTTTCAATCAGTTTTTTGTCCCTCACTTTTTTGTCCCTCTATCGTTGCCACACCCGTGGCCTCTCCCATTGGCTCTTTCGTTGTCACTCCCATTGGCGCTTTCGTTGGAACTCCCGTTGGCATACCCGTTGGCATTTTACTCTTTTTTAGTAATTAAAAAATAGTTATTTGGTAATTTTTTGTAGGGGTTAAATTGATTGATTTTTAACAAAAGTAGTTAAATTGATTAGTTTTAGTAGTTGTTTTGTAATTTTTTGTTGGGGTTAAAGTTTTTTTACAATTCTTTTTTTGACAATGGACAGTGGCTAATTTATTTATAAAATAGTGAAAATTGATTTATAGTGACTAATTGTTTTTTTAAAAATATTGACAACCGTTTTTTGAAAAAAAATTAAAAAAAAAACAGTGTATAAAATTTTATATTAAAAAATCAGTTTTTTTTAAAAAAAATGAATTTAAAAAAAAAAACTGTATTGGTACTGTAGCGCGTCAGAAACGTCACTGTAGCGTACTGTAGAGTGACATAAGCGGTATTGTAGCGCGTCAGAAACGTCACTGTAGAGCACTGTAGTGATACTGTAGCATTTTGTCTTTATGTGGTGAATTGCCTATTTTGCCCCTAAATTGTGACAAATGTCAAAATTTGGTGATGTCTAAAAATGTAAATGTGCTAGCATATGTTTTGATTATATAGACTAGTATTTTACCCGTGCATATGCACGGGTGTTACTGTATTGGTCGGTGTATTGCCAGGAAGTCATAATTGTAATTTGGAAGATAATCATAAGTTGTGAACAATGTCCAAAATGTATGATTTGAAATTCAAAGTGGAAAGAGATAGGTATTTTGTCTTATAAGATACAAATGAAAATTATATTGAGTCGAAGAAAATTTAGGAGATTGACAATCAGAATTACATTGATCGATAATAATGTATTTGGACATTAGAAGTAAAATATGCATCCCCGTTGACACTCCTGTTTGCATACTCGTTGACCCTCCCGTTGGCGCTCTCGTTACCTCTCTCGTTACCTCTCTCGTTGCCACTCCCATTGCCAGTCTCTCGTTGTCGCTCCCGTTGCTATATGTTAACTCATATTATTCTATATGTTTTAATATTAATTAAATCATATTCATTTAATTATAAGTAAGTTATTTTGTAAAGTTTTGTAGTGGCTAAAGTTTTATTTTTATAATTCTTAGTGGCTAAATTGATTGATTTTAATAGTTTTAATAGAGAAATTATAGTAAATAATAAATTTTAGATGGAGTAAAAATGATGAAAAAAGAAAATAAGATTTTTTAAAATATGCATCCACGTTGGCGCTCTGTTGGCGCTCTCCTTACCTCTCTTGTTCCCACTCATGTTCCTGTTGTCGCTCTCGTTGTCGATTCCATTGCCAGTCTTGCATTGCCGCTCTCGTTGTGTTGCAAATTTTGTCTTTTAGCGGTAAATTTAGTAAAATAGTTGTGTTGCAAAAACTTAAAACAAAATTGGTATCTTCTTATAATATTAATAATGGAGTAAAAGGTATAATATGCAGCTCCGTCGCTCTCGTTCCCTCTCTTGTTGGCACTCCGGTTAGCACTCTCGTTGGCGCTCTCGTTGTAACACCCGTTTCTACCCATCATATTATTGGTAAAAATATCAAAGTTTTTAAACAATTAAACGAGCGCCACATTTACATCTTGAAAATCACCACGAAAACAAACTGCAAAAATAATTATCTTTCATTCAATAAGCAGCGGAAAATAAAGGGGTTTTCAACTTCGACAGTAGTAACTTCAAAAATGGTTCACAGCGGAATAATCGAACAACCATAACTCCAGTTCAATAAAATAACAACATCAGAATTCATAGCCATAAATAAGCGTTCGCCCATCCCCAAGTGTTACATATCAGAGCGACACGACCCGACTCGATTACATGAAGGTGAACTGCCTTCATTCACGGTTACCTGCACATTACCAACATAGGGGTAACATTCAAACAGAAGGGGTGAGATATCACACTATATAATAGGATACATGAAAATCAATATACAAAGGCACATCATGGTATCCATTCAGCAACATACAGCAATCAACATCATTATAAACACACAGTTATGCTCACAATGCGGATGAGACTCAAATGCACGGCACACCG
The DNA here is from genome assembly GCA_039519185.1 of Astragalus membranaceus. NCBI lineage: Eukaryota > Viridiplantae > Streptophyta > Magnoliopsida > Fabales > Fabaceae > Astragalus > Astragalus membranaceus. The sequence goes on from CM076850.1 coordinate 55,031,574, forward strand.
CCCCTGAATGCATGTGGTACCAAAATCAAGCCCATAAATAGAGGCATCTCGTCGTCGTCGTAATCATAACTCGTCGTGTTTGAGCATAGCTCCTCGTCGTAAATATGCCATGCATGCGACACTATGCAAATGCACAAACAAACAACAACAACTGCATAGCACGCAACAACATCAAAACAACAATGGCCATAGGCCTACATCACTTCACCTGCCCATAAATTGAGGCAACTCGTCGTCGTCTTATAAACATCGTCGTCAACAATTACAACTTAACAATTTATAGCGCTTTGGCCACATCGCCACAATTTGCAACATCACAACAATTTGGCTTAATCACATACTCAACATCATTTTAATTGACAGCACCTAGGACAGCACCTACCGGGCAGCCACACGGGCGCCCAGCTATCAACAACCACGGACAAGCAGTCGACACTTAACCATTAAATCAACAGACACGCTTAAAATTAACGGCACCAGAAACAGTCACTTTTTGCCTTAAAATTAGAATATTCAGTTAGGCCTCTGAATAAGCTTTCCAAAACATTTTAGAACGTCCAAATCGGATTCCCGGATCAAAAGATATTGCGAAAACAAAATTGTTTACAGTGACAGCAAAAACAGTGACAGCAAATATGACCTAACTTGTGTCACCTCTAGAATTATCAAAACTCAGTCAAATGACATGGTACTTGTGCCTAACCCGAAAAAAATTGAGTGTAGTTTTCAATGGATCAAGAATCATTCAAAACGGAGTTCAAACGAAAACGTTATACACGAAATACCGAACCTATATCCAGATTGTTTCCAGAATTTTAACATAACTTGTGACACCTATAACTCGGGCTATACAACTCCAAATGCAACCAAACTAGTGTCAAATTAACAAGAATTAAATCTAGTTTCTGAAAAGGTAAACCACGTAATTTTTGGACCACTAGATTGTTCCCAGTTACTGTATAACCGAACCTATACTCAGATCGTTTCCAAAATTTTAACCTAACTTGCAACACCTTTAACTCGAGCTATACAACTCCAAATGCAACCAAACTAGCGCTAAATTAACAAGCATTAAGTCTAGTTTCTAAAAAGGTAAACCACATAATTTTCGGACTGCTAGATTGTTTACAGAATGCGCCCTATGCGCCCTACAACCAGAAATTTCGTTTAAAATCAACAACACACAACACCAAACACCAACAATCACATCCAAATCATCATCAACATGTTAATCATCACCAATCATGTCTAAACACCATTAATCACATTTAATCACCGCCAAAACACATTTAATCATCACCAATCACATACAATCATCATCAATCATGCTTGGACATCGTCAATTCATGTTTAAACACTTTTAAGCACATATATTCATCATCAAACATAATCAATCCTTAAAACTAAGGTTCTCTAATCTTAATCACCTAAGGTTCCATTAACCACCCCACATAGAGACATTCATATAACCCATTAGATAGATAGAACCCCACCCTTACCTTGTTTATTTTTTTTGAAGAACTCGAAATCCTTGCTTGCCTTAGTCCCCTCTCAATTCGCGACTTCCCTCTTCACTTCTCCTCTCTAGAGCCGTCCTCTTCTCTCTATTCTCACTCTCTCACTTTGTTTTTCTAATTCCGTCAGCAAAATCCTAAAAATTACCTATTTATACTTAGTTAGCCTTATGGGTTTTTCTACTTAGCTTATGCGACTTAACCCAAGCCCTTTTCCTTTTAACATCTCACTCCTCACCAATACCAACCCCCACACAAAATAACACACATAATAATATATATTTATTTTATTATTTTTCTACCACATAAATCCTAATTAATTAATTAAATAATTAATCAATTATTTTGGGGCGTTACACTCGTTCCCTCTCTTGTTGGCACTCCCGTTGGCACACCCGTTGCCACTCTCGTTGTCGATCTCGTTGTCAGTCTCTCGTTGGTGCTCCCGTTGCCACATGTTTTCTCCTTTTTCCTGTATGATTTAATATTACAATTGTTAGCGGTTAAATTGATTGTTTTTATTTATTACATGAAAAATTGACTAATTTTAGTAGTTTTAATAGAGAGATTATAGTAAATAGTAAATTTTAAATTATTTAATTATTGAGTGTGATATTAATTTAATAATTTATTTTTTTGGAATAAATAATTTTGAAACTATTAGTAAATAGTTAAATTGATTAATTTTAGTAGTTTCAGTAAACTATAGAAATAGTTAAAAAAATTATGTTTTTAGTAAAAAAAAAACTGAGAAAAAAGTGATTTTTTTATGGAAAGAAAAACTGAAAAAAAATGGAAAAAAACTGAAAAAAAAAGTTGGTTTTAAAATTTGCTGTTTTTTGTCCTTTTGCTGCGTTAGTTGCAGCTTCTGATTGCAGTTTTCAATCAGTTTTTTGTCCCTCACTTTTTTGTCCCTCTATCGTTGCCACTCCTGTGGCCTCTCCCATTGGCTCTTTCGTTGCGACTCCCATTGGCGATTTCGTTGGCACTCCCGTTGGCATACCCGTTGGTATTTTACTCTTTTTTAGTAATTATAAAATAGTTATTTGGTAATTTTTTGTAGTGGTTAAATTGATTAATTTTTTGTAGCAGTTAAATTGATTGATTTTTAACAAAAGTAGTTAAATTGATTAGTTTTAGTAGTTATTTTGTAATTTTTGGTAGGGGTTAAAGTTTTTTTACAATTCTTTTTTTGACAATGGACAGTGGCTAATTTATTTATAAAAATAGTGAAAATTGATTTATAGTGACTAATTGTTTTTATAAAAATATTGACAACCGTTTTTTTGAAAAAAAATTAAAAAAACTGTGTATAAAATTTTATTTTAAAAAATCAGTTTTTTTTAAAAAAATGAATTTAAAAAAAAACTGTATTGGTACTGTAGCGCGTAAGAAACGTCACTGTAGCGTACTGTAGAGTGACATAAGCGGTACTGTAGCGCGTCAGAAACGTCACTGTAGCGCACTGTAGTGATACTGTAGCATTTTGTCTTTATGTGGTGAATTGCCTATTTTGCCCCTAAATTGTGACAAATGTCAAAATTTGGTGATGTCTAAAAATGTAAATGTGCTAGCATATGTTTTGATTATATAGAATAAATTGTGACAAATGTCAAAATTTTGTGATGTCTAAAAATGTAAATGTGCTAGCATATGTTTTGATTATATAGAAAGTAGATCAATGCGAAAGCCCAAACTCCATAAAACCCATTGGGGAGTCACTCTCCTAGGCATTTATGAATACAATAATACAATTAAACATACTACTTAAATTCACTTTAAATCATCAGAATTATAATTACAAACTAAATCTGGACTAATTTTTTTTGATAGGCAAATGTTAGTTGTTAATTGTTAGGAGGAGAGGGAAATGTTAGTTTTCGTGGTTTGAACCCCGGACCTCCTTCTTATACTCCTTCGATATCTCTTAGCTTATATACTAATTATTAATTATCTCTTTGCTAGTTACCTGTAAAAAAGAAGGTATTGAAGGAATGAGATAAAATTCTCAGCGAGTGTTCCCGACACACACGCACCTGGCACCTGATAGACAGTTATGCAAAAAGTAATCAACAGATACAACAACTACAAAATTAGAACACCAAACAAACACATCAAGTTTTACAGCAACATACAAATCAAATCAATCAATAAGGACACCAGACCGGAGCTAACTCAATCATGCATACCTAAATTAGGGGATAACTATGCAATCCTCGTCAAACTCAACTCGCTACTAACTCACGACTCATTTAACACCATTCTCACACCATTAACTACATCATCGAGACTAAATCCAACTCAATGACGTATACCTAAGAGTTAGGGAATGACCATGTCACTCCTGTCAACCTCGACTCGCTACTAACCCATCAACCATCCAACGTCATACTCAAATTATCAACTACTCTGTCAATACATCTAGATCAATCTAACTTTGTGTAAGCAGATGCGAGTTCCCTCAACATCCTGGGTAAAAGATAGAGTCTAGTCTGGGTATTCCAATGTTTTGTGGGACGCCCCACCAGGGCCTTGCCTTTACGTAAGACCTCCCCACTGGTACTACCCAAAATTGTTTTCTTTCCACCTCACCTATAATCTTCATCAATATCATCATCAATCATTGAGATACAACTCTCCTATACTGCAATGATTCCTTTCCACACTACGACAAGGTTTCTCTTATAAATTTTAACCACTGAGGTACGACTCGCCCATACTGCGATAAGGTTCTTCAAATGTGCAGGTTTGTTCATCATGATCATCAACATCAACGTCCCTACGGATTCTTCAGTGCAAAGGCATCATCATACATCTAGGAGCCGCTTGTTCTATAACTGTCATCTCTAGTCAGAAGCATTTCCTGTAAGTACCGTAAAAGATAACTAAGCTCACCTAGAACTTCTCATAGTCACTCAAAGATTTCACTCTTTAACGCAATCAATCATCAATTGTTTAAATAAAAGCATTCGTAAATCACATTTAAATTTCAATCCAACTAATCATTCACGAAATACAGGAAACACGAATCTCTAAGAAAAGAATCAATTCATCAAGAATCTAAACAAACTATTATCACGTGTACTTACAAGTACATTAGTCACATTGTCACAACACACTAACAAGTACATTAATTACATTTACATTTACTCACAAACATCATCAAGACATGCACATAATCACATTAAATCGTTTATTCCATGGCTTATACAATGAACACATATTGGGACTCAAATCATCATTGACTACTTCATCATTGCTAATACAATGGTTGCACATAACACATAACACATAGAGGCCGTTTTAAGTCATTGGTACCCTAAAACAAAGGAAACACACACCTTAGTCGTGGATTGATTACTCGTAAGTTTTTTTGTCTCAATGTACTCAAGTTTGGCGTCATATTAGACTTCATTCACCCTTGTACGGTAATGCCACTTCTCCTCTTTCATCCAAAGCCAAAGTCACTAACTCGTCCAAGGACAATCTCATAAACAACACAATGAATTAATGATGCAACCCCATTGCTAAAATAATTTAAAATATATATACTAAAATATTGATAATCTAAATTAAGTTAAACTTTAAATAGTGTGGAAACGAAGATATTAAATTATTTGAAATCATAGATTAATTTTAAATTCAGGTACTTATGTAAATGATGTTTATATCATTAGGCAAGTCACTGGTGAGGATAATGTGAATCCGTTGCAGCCTTTTACGAATAAGGAATTTTCTCATGTACTAGCTGAAATGCACAAGCATAAGGCTCCTAGGCCTGATGTGTTGAACCCCGGTTTCTACAAAAGATCACTACTAAAAAAATGGAAATTAGAGATGACTAAAATCCGTCGCTAAACAACAAAAATCCGTCACTAATTGGTTTAGCGGCGGAATTTGCGATGACCCATGATTTGTAACCATTTTTGGCGTCACTAAATATTTAGCGAGAGATTCTAAAATCCGTCGCTAATAGAGAGGGAAAAATCCCTCGCTAATAGAGAGGGAAATTTCCGTCACTAATAGAGGGGGGAAAATCCGTTGCTAATAGAGAGGGGTTTTTCCATCACTAATTGAGAGCGAATTTTTCCGTCACTAAAAGCGAGGAAACAACCCGTCACTAACTATGAGAAACCTTTTTTTTACTCCTTGTAAGGGTAGAGGAAAAAACAAAATCAGAGTGGGATAAAATTTCAATGGAACTTTGATTAATTGAACAAATTGTCATGAGCATTCCACAAGGTAACAAACCAATTCACAGTAGCATAATCATTGTTTATAATAAGAACCATACACATAGTTTAATACATAAGTATGATGCACATAGTGTTAGTAACGCAAATCCTAATGCAAGGTTTCAAAAATACATACTCATAAAAAGAGAGAAATGTAAATAGTCTAAAACATAAAACTAAAATCTAACATAAGGAATGAGTCCCAGTACACCATCTGATCATCCAAATTATGATTGGATTGTTAGCCTCACAACCATCATCATAAGCAGTATGAGCATTTCCAGCAGCATCATGGAAATTCAACTTGAATGGGTTATGGGTGGAGGTAGAGGGACGTATATCTGCAAGTTCAGTGGATATCTGAAGAGATTGTCTCATTCATTAATGGCGGATCCCTCTTAACATCAGCTACTTCAAATTGATTCCCAATTGTATCAAAAAGGACAACACAATTAAGAACTCATTGTGATGCTGACTTGAAAACAGATGGAGAAGCTTCACTTCTACCTAATTGCCATAAAAAGGCAGAAAACAAATACAACAATTAGCAAACTAATAGATCATATGGAATTACATGAAACTTACATGGGCAGGCACAAATTCAACCTCATAGAGTTCAAACTTGATGTATTCCATTGATGCATCTGTTCACATAGTGAGTGGAAAAATGGACTGAATCAATAATCCATCCAACAACAACAAACTGAACCAATCCAATAATCCATAAAGCAACAATAATAATCCATATTAATCAATAATCCGGTGGCTAGATTTTGAAAATGAAAGATAAACAGAAGAATAATTATGCTAAGGTTAACAACAAATTGATTCATGTTGCAGGCTTGCAAGATGAAAGATACATAGAGGAATTATTATACGAAGGTTATCAATAGAAGCTACTTTTAAAAACAATGGACTAACAAAAAGAAACCAAGAACAAAGAAATCATCGTTATGAGCAGTCTGCAAAAGGGGAGTGTGAGCACATTGCATGCCATTGTTTTGGTGTCTGTGATGCAAGATTCAACCCAAAAATTTATCATCGTTTAACCAAATTTATTTCTACAAAAAGTAAGACTCTTATTCTTTATATTCAATGCATTCGCACAACCAATAATTTAACTTTGACATAATCTTTCATTGCTAGTGTCGAACTGTCAAACATCTAACTGCTTCTTGCATGACAGCTTTCCCAATTTTCGGATCAAGATTATATTCTATGTTTACCTGCAACACGATAAGAAAATTAATCAAATTTGTGTCTGAGATCCACAACCAAAGTAGCTATAATTAGGTAGTAAGGTACACTAAATTTAAGTCTTGGTATCTCAAGCAATTTCTTCAGATAAGGTGAAAACGGAATGCAACATTTCTACAACAAGAATTTCAAAGTTCATAAGTGAGACTAGAGATCTGACTAAAGGATTGGAAATTTCTAAAAGAAATTTATATGAATTCTCTATGCTTTCTTGGTTTAGAATGAGAAAGAAAGTAACTTTAAAGAATGGTTGGTTGCATCAAGATCCTCTTTCATCACAGACTGAACCAGACTAGGGAGATTTATCATGCCACCACTCACTTTCATCACACACTTCCTCTTTCTTCAATCCTTGTTGATTTTAAATACAACTAAACAGATATCTAAGAAGGCAAACTTTTGTGGAACTAAGAGTTTAGTCAAAGTAAAAAACAGAGATAAGTTTACCCAGTAACTTCTACTTGCTGCTATTTCAATGTCTCACTTTTATGTATAAGAAAATACAAAAGATAAAGCTCGCAAACCATCTTGCTTTGTAAGGAAAAGCTTGTAAGGAAAACCATCTTGCTTTGTAAGGAAAACCTGAAAAATATTCACAAAATGTTACAAGTCATCAATTGCGGAGGCAAACCATCTTGCTTTGTAAGGAAAAGCTTGTAACACAAATTTGTTACAAAAAAATACATAGTCACTTGGACTTGTTTTCATAGAGTACTTTTGAGCATTTAACAACACAGAAATTTGCATGTGTATCAATAAGGCACTTCTGCTCCCATCTTCATAAATCAATAAATGCTATTTATTATTTTTTCTTTGCTCAGGAGCAACTATGAATGGTTTCTTCTTTGGGATTGGTGTGTGTGAGTGAACCTAGGATATACCATGAAAACATTAGTGAAGAAGGAAGTTGTTAAAGTTTGCAACCTCTCCTACAATCACTGAACAAGATACCAAACAGAAACAGATTCTACAAGAAATTAGATAGAGCCAAAAAAAACAAACACAAAAAGCCATTGATAAACTAAAATTTGCAGATTCTAATTTTCAATCAATAATGCTACAATAAAGCAATAGGGTTGTTTAGCATAGATTTTTCAAACACTAAACAGCTATTAACAAGCAAATCAACCTATTAAAATTCAAATCAAGCTATTGCAGCGAAAGTCGCCCTAAATCAAACTATTACGAAGGAATAATCACAGGGGTTGCATAAATGACTAAATAAATCGAATGGGTTGCAGAAATGAAGAGAAAAATAGAATAGGTTGAAGAAGATAAAGTATTGAAGCAAAATAAAGAAGGAATACCTTAGATTCGGAGCGTACCGGTTGAGATTCGGAGCCCTAGAGGGGTTACGATGAGGAGCTTCCCCGTATGTTTCTTTCCATGTTTCTTTCGGTGTTTCGTTTCCGGGTTTCCACCTGAATCGTGACTGGAACAAGGGCATTAACAAGAAGATGCACAACTAATCAAAAAATTACTGACAGTGGGAGAGAGGAGAATGGGAGCAAAGAGACCGAGAGACACACCATAGAGAAAGTGCGAGCAAATGGAGAGAGAAGATTGATGGGTCGTGAATAGAAACAGCCGCCGCGCCGTGAATAGAAGTTGCTACCGCCGCGAATGGAGAGAGAGAGAGAGAGATAGACGTGGTTTTCTTGGTGCAGTGAAAATGTAACACCCCTTTTACTAATTATAAATAAACACGCAATTATCAGAGTCACCACGAGGGCGCTACATTTTTCACCACATAAAAACTCCAAATTGATTTAAATTAAATCCTCAAAAATATAGTTAATAAATCTCTAAGCAGCGGAATCATAAACTCATTTAACATCTTCAAAAATAATTAAACATTAAACCAAAACTCCAAAAATAAATAATAATAGTTTGACAACGGTAACTAAGACCCTCCCCGGTGCTACGCATCAGAGCTGACACAGACCCAACGAGAAGGAAACTACACCTAGCAATCCTCCACGAGTGCTAACGATCACCTGCAGCGTTGCCACATAAGGGCAACATTCCAAGCAGAAGGGGTGAGCTTAACAGAAATAATAAGTTAATGATAGCAGTATATAAGCAGCGGGTAAATCACGGGAACACAGAAAGTCAACACATCATAGCTATACCATCATATCTCATTACAAATCATTTCATAAATATACCACGTGTTGTAGCATCACAGCTACCTCGAAAATCAATACATCATAGCACCACACAAGACACAAATTCCATCAGAACGGAACACCAAAACACGTTGCATATATATATATATATATATATATATATATATATATATATATATATATATATATATATATATATATATATATATATATATATATATATATATGGACTATGCAATGCAACCCCTCTGGGCATATGCATGCGGTACCGATCTCGTAAAAGGCCGCGACGGGCATACCACCAAAATAATCACGTGTTGTTGCATCACAGCTACCTCGAAGATGCATATGACAATGCGACTCATGATTCATGCATAGATACACATACTCGGAGCATTTAATTAATAAATACCATACCACCAAAATTATTATCACACAGAAATACCACGTGTCGTAGCATCACAGCTACCTCGTAACTCTCACCTGTTTACAGCATCACAGCTGCCACATATCACCTGTACACATCACGCCAAACAGCGCGCACAACCAAAACACACACACAGCACAGAAATTGGCGCACAGCACCACCGGAAAACACCAGCACGACAGACACACGCAACACCACAAATTGGTGCACAGCACCACTAGACAATGCCTGAACTTACGCACTAGGCGCGCCCACACACAGGACACAAGGGCAGCGACAATAATCAGCACAACACCCTATTCGTTCGACCATTTTACTAAACAGCTAAGGAGCAGTATTTCTCAGCAACTGTGCACGAACTCCGACAATTAATTTAGCATATCAAACGATGTCGGAATTTTGCAAACGAATATCCTCTGGAAAGCTTGAGATGTCTAGTTTCTAGAAATACTTTTTATTTATTTGTTTAGGTGCCCAAATACTACAGTTTTGCAAAATACCTCTCAGGGTACAGAAGTTCGACAGCTTCTGTTAGCTAAATTGTAACCCAGTTTTCTCTTTGAATTCTCAACCAAATGAAACGAAATCCGTGTCTAAATTGAAGCCCCGTGAGTCTGGTTTACAATGAGATAAAAATCATCCGAAACCGAGTTCGGTGGAAAGAATTATGAACAAAACATTGAACCTATACCCATACGGTTTCATGCAGTTTTTCATATTCTTTTACCCATTTTGTAAAAATGTTTTCTCCAGTTATACTGACTCAAATTTAGCGAAACCAGTGCCTAAAGTGAAGGAAATCGTGTCTACTTCCCAATGAAACAAACCCCACGCAATTCGGGCCAATAATGAAGTCACAATCACAGAAATACTGGACACCTATCAAAACGGCTTCAAAACGAAATTTCAGCACATCAATTCCCTCTTTGCACAACAACCACTAGAAACCAGATTTTTTAACGAATCCACATCACGATATGATCGACAACCACAACCCACCCGCCATTATCAAGAATCATCATCAACATAATATATCATCAAAATCAATCATCACATAAAGACAAACACCATTGAAGACTCAATAACAACACATCATGCGAAATAACAACAATAGCAACATCGCACCATCATCAATTTCAATCCAACATCGTAAATAATCCAACCAAACCCTAACTACCCATATACCCCCATCATAACCCATTATTAGTGTTAAAACCCACCCTTACCTTAAATTTTGATGAACACCAACGCCCCCTTGAGCAAGTCACCAACAAAATTCAGCAACAAGGCTCCTCCCTCCTCTTGAACTCGCGAACCTTCTTCTCTTTTTCCTCTTGGGAGGCGCTGAATTCTTCCCTCTTTTCTCTTCTCTCTATTCGCAACTCCCTTCTATTTTTGCCTTAAGGTTTGTGCTAATGACAAGCCAACCTTAACTCCCATCTAGTCTAGGCGCCTAACCCATGGACATGGGTCATGGGCTCTCCTCCAACTTAAGCCCTATTACTATTCTCCACACCCCTCTCTAATATTATTATTCCTATTAATTCCAACATTAGGATAGGTCCATAAAATAATATATTTTCATTCCAATATTATTTTCTACACTTATTCCCCAATTAATTAAATCCATTAATTAGTTAATTAAACAAATGACTAAATAAATATCTAATCATTTTTGGGGTGTTACAGAAACAACCATTCGTCGGGAATGGAGAGAGAGGGAGATAGAGATCTGGTCTTGCTGGATGAACGCTCCTTCTTTTCGAAGAGAGGAAACTGAACATTGGGGATAAAAGTTAGGGTTTGTCATGAGGAGGGAATCAATTTTTTATTTTACAGCTAACCATTTTTTAAGCTTTTCTTTTGTGATGGATTTAGCGAGGATAAAATTAAAGACTCTATTTTTTGAGGGATTTAGCGACGACCTACTTTAGAGAGGGATTTTTTCCGTCAATAACTCCATCACAAATGTGAGTTCGCAGAAGGTTGGGATGATTCCTTATTTTTGTAACTAAATCCCTCACTATTAGTGAGGGATACATTTTCGTCTCAAAAATTCCTCTCTAAAAACAGATTTTCTAGTAGTGAATATTGGCATCTTTGTGGCGAAGAGGTGTTTTATGCAAGTCAGAGTTGGCTGGATCAAAGGTATTTTCCTTCTCATTTAAATGATATTAATATTGTCTTGATTCCAAAAAAAACAAAATCCCTCTTCCATGAAGGGCCTTCGCCTTATTTTTTTGTGCAATATTGTTTACAAAATTTTATCTAAGGTGCTTGCTAATCGTTCGAAATGAGAAGGAATCAAAATGCATATCTCTCGAACAGTTTTCTTTTGTTGAAAATTGTTCCTTTCTTGACAATGCTATGGTTGCTATTGAAACTATTCACCATATGAATTGTAAAGTTGGGGGTAAAGAGGGGGGGTGTTGCTTTTAAAACTGACATTAGTAAAGCATATGATAGAGTGAGATGGCAATATTTGAAGGTTGTACTTATGAAGATGGGTTTTCATGATAAGTGGGTGAATTGGATGATGTTATGTTTGGAAACAGTTGATTATCAAATCCTTGTGAATGATGATATTGTTGGGCCAGTGAAGCCGCGAAGGGGTCTTAGACAAGGAAATCCTTTATCCCCATACTTGTTTATCATTTCTGCTGAGGGGCTCACTAGACTTATTAAAAAGGCAGAAGGAAGGGGTGATTTGCAAGGAAAATTATTTAATAGCTGACGATTGTTTCTTGTTTTTCAGGGCTAATGAAAAAGAATGCAAAGTCATGAAAAATACTCTTGCCACTTATGAGATGGCGTCTGGCCAGGCTAATAATTTTCAGATATCCGAATTTTTTTTCAGTAAGAACACTTCTACTGACAAGCAGGAGGTGGTGTCTAGCTTGCTTGGAACTATTGACAAGCGGGAGCGAGAGGTTATTTTCAACTATCTTCGGAACAGAATTTGGAACAAGATTCAGGGTTGGTCCGGTAAGCATCTCGTTAAGGCTGGCAGAGAAGTACTGATGGCATAGTCTATTCGGACCTATTCTATGAGTACATTTCTCATCCCTACATCTCTTGGGGAGGAAATGGAGGTTGTGATTAATTCCTTTTGTTGGGGTATGAATAGAGATCAAGGTCGTGGCATCAACTAGTTGAGTTGGGAAAAGTTATCAATGCGTAAGGAGAATGGAGGTATGGGTTTTCGTCATTTTCACATCTTTAACTTGGGAATGCTAGGGAAACAAGGTTGGAAGATTTTTACCAACCCAGATGCTATAATTTCACGTGTCTTCAAAGCTATATATTTCCCAATAGGGGTTTCTTGGGGCTTCCCTAGGCCATAAACCAAGTTTGGTATGGCGTAGCATCTGCGCTTCACGAGTTTATCAAGGGAGTATTGAGATGGAGATTAGGTGATGGCTCTAACATCAGAATCTGGGAGGATCCTTGGCTCCGTAATTCGAATAATGCGCTAGTTACATCCCCCCAAACTAGTGGGTTCGAATCTTTGCTTTGTCTCGGAAATTGTCCCTTAATGTGTCTATCCCACATTCACTTCACAATTGATACCAAAACTAAGAGATAATTATGAGATAGATAAAAAGAAAAACCATTTTGTAACACTCCGATTTTTGGAGCGCTACGTAGTGACCCAAACTCTAAATGCATGATGATTTTTGTAAAATACTCTTAATGTCTTTCTGAAAACATGTTTCATTTTTTTATTTATTTAACACTCTTTCCAATACAATCAAAGTAATGCAACGTTATGAAACATGATGGTAAACCAACACATATTGAAACTAGATCCTTCAGAAATATCGCTCTAAGGCGAATCATGTTTTTCAAAAAGGTACAAGTTGAAAATGTGAATATATCTGAAGAAATGAATACATCTAAAATACATATATCATATATAACTAATACCACTAATATACTCTCAACAGATACTCACATCAGAAATACTTCTCCAAGATCAATATATAACTAGGGAACAGTGATGCCAACAAACTCCTATCGCTGATCACTAACACAAGTGTTTAAAACATAGAATGACTGTAGTCGACACGTCACGCTTCCACATGACAATAAATCCTCGACAATCTAGCAGTAATCTCCAACCACAATGATAGCCCATCTACTAGTGCTGTCACCACTACGAAAAACAGGGCGAGGTAACATCCATAGAATTGGACTACCACAGGCTAGGGTCATCTTCCAAACCAAAGTATAATATCAACAATATAATCAACACATGCAATATAAATACACAGTGCATATGTAAATCAAATCCTTAGTAAATCCGAAACCATGTCAATGCATGTCTATGAATGAATCACGTGTGCACACGATTGCACTCCTTTTTTTGTGGAAGAGGATGCTAGCACAATCCACTAGCATCGGATACTAGGACAACACACTAGTATCAAAAACTGGGACAATCCACCAGTATAATTCGGTCCACGGGAGGCAGGGATACTATAGGACAATCCGCTAGTTCCCATGGATACTAGGACAATCCACTAGTTCCCAAGACACTGGGACAATCCAACAGGTCTATACCAAAAATCCAATGCATGCCTCAATGCCATGATAAATCATGAGTTCTACATTAAAATATTAGCTACTCAGATAGCACAAATTTAGTAAATCTCAACCACACATATTCAATAATACACATATTACAATCAGCAACCAACAATCAACCAAATCAACAACACTTGTCTCAACGACATTCCACATATAAACATACAATATAACGAAACAATAATTTAGATGCGCTTACCTCAAATGCTTTCCTACAATCACTGGAATTCTCTAAACCGCGTGAAGTCTGTGCCCAACCATAGTGAAACCTTCAAGCTATATCACACAAATTTTTCACCTCAAATTCTTAGTCTAATGCTTAGGTAACCTCTACAGCTTTCTCTTGGAGCTAAGGGTTTTAAAAAGACTCGGTACTATTCCTTGTTGTTCTTTACCTAGAAGTATTTTGGTCGGCTTCTGTTGGTAGGTTTCTTGCAGCCCTGGCTGGAGGTCAGTGAGCGCCCGGGGGGGGTACCTGGAAAGCCACTCCGATGCTCAAGTCAGTCTGAGAATAAGCTAGTGAATTTGCAAGGGAAGAGTGTGTACCGTATAAATGGCTATGCGAGCCGGTATTTATAGGAAATCGATGCTCGTTGTGGATCGTCGGATCAGTGGAGGCGATCTGAACCCTCCAAGCGTATTGGGCTTGTTTGTTGTGGATATGGGCCGAATCGGTTGGGCTGACCCATATCCAATTGCTAAACGCACCCCCTGGTTTTGCTAATAGACCTCTTGGTCCAGTCCAGAACACTTGTGAATATCATCGTTCTAGAGACGGTAATTAGGTATTTAAGCCACTAATCTCTTTCTCACTAATACATTTTCAAAACATTTCTCAAAATTTAAAAGCTTTAAACTTTGAAACTTTCTAGTTCAGAACGGTTTTCACAAAATCATTCAACATTCAAACACTTTTAATTATTTAAGTATTCAATCTTTAAAAAATTGTGGCTCTTATTTGTATCCGAAACATCAAAATCAATGTCAGTCGTTATTCTTAAAATATCAAAATACACCATCTAACCACACTTAACATAAGGTTAACATATTTACTATAAGGAATGAAACGGTACTCTTTCAAACGTAAGATAAAAGCTTTAATCTTTTGAAAACATCTTCAAACCATTAAATCTAAACATTATCTCAAACAAGTCACTTTAAGCTAAAGTAATATTTTTCGATCAATCTTACTCAAGTAAAACAACTTATAATATAATATTTCTATACATGTAGGCTTTGTCTTAATCAACGTAATAGCTTGGAGAAATTCTTTTCTTCATACTTCCTTATTTAAAATGGTTAAGAAACTCAATTTTCTAATTGAACTTCTCTGATTTTATTAACATAGCAAACGATGTCAGGTTTGAGCAAATGACCACTATCTGAAAAGCTTAGGATATCTAGTTTTCAGAAAAAAAATAATCAACTCAAAATAAGGTTTATGTTAAGAGATATTGTAAAAATACTAAATATACCCATTTTGGGTCTTATAGTAAAATAACATATTTTCAATAAACTTTGTATACTAATATTTTTTTTCCAAATACTTCAAAGTTTCAACTTGAAATCTTGTAAGCTAGATCATTTTTCACAATATCAATTAAACACCTCTAATGTTTTTAAAGATCAAAACTTAGTTTCTCTTTGTTTCCAAAACATCATCTAACTCTTTTTGAAACATTTCAATGAATCTAAATAAAACATCATCAAAAGATACTACGCCAAAAGCATAAAAAAAAGCGCATCCATCACTAGCGCTTATTTCAAAAGCGCTTCTTATTGAAAATCTCGCTACTCCAGCAGGAGCGCTTTTTAAAAAGCGCTCCTCATTGCCAAATCTCGCATACCCCATCAGGAGCGCTTTTTAAAAAGCGCTCTTCAATGCCAATCTCGCATACCCCATCAGGAACGCTTTTTAAAAAGCGCTCCTTATTGCCAATCTCGCATACACCCATCAGGAGCGCTTTCTCAAAAGCGCTCCTCATTGCCAATCTCGCATACCCCATCAGGAACGCTTTTTAAAAAGCGCTCCTTATTTCCAATCTCGCATACACCCATCAGGAACGCTTTTTAAAAAGTGCTCCTTATTGCCAATCTCGCATACCCCTTCAGGGGCTCTTTTTAAAAGGTGCTCCCTATGCTCAATTATCTAAAATATTTTCCTCCGCGTTGTATCTCCTCACGTTAGATTGCAGAACCAAAAACCCTCTCACCTCCTCGTCGTACCTTCTCTCGAACCAGAACTTGAGTGTTCCTCCCTCGCCGTACCTTCTCTCGAACCAGAAGCTCTCTCTCGTTCATCTTCCTGCCTCGTCGTACCTTCTCTCGCCATACCTTATGGTTCACTCTCAGTCACACAACATTTGTGTGTTGTTTGTGTAAACTTGTTTGTGTGTTATTTGTTGTAAACTTGTTGGAGAAGAAGGGAACTGACCAAACAACCACATTGTCTCATCATCAACCAGGTAAATAATCTCTACCTACTCTTTGTTGTATAAAGGGTGTGTCGAATTTCACACTTGGTTGTAAAAAAATGTTTGTTTAAATTTGTTTTAAACAATGCCCTTATTGTGTTTGACAAAATGCTTCAAACATGATTCTACCAACAATGCCTTATAAATTCTGAAACAACTATGGTCATATGAGGTTGATGCTTGAAATTTGATTTTGTGAAACAACCCTATATTATAGAAACAACCCTCATTGTACGTAGTGTCTTTCTATAGTATTTTGTGAAACAACCCTATATTATAACAATGCCTTTGGATATTTTGTGCTGAAGTTGATGCCTGAAATTTGATTTTGTGTAACTCACCCATACAAAGGACAAAGTTGTACTATTGTGTCTGTCAAATTTGACTTTAAGGTTAATTTGCATATGTATTATTGTTCGACTGTGGGCACTTCGATTGACAAAGTTTTAGTGTTTCTTTGTGATGCCTAAATCGAATATGCGAATTGTTTATTAGGTTTTGCGAGATTGTTTTGTTGGAGCTTCGCGTTCATTGTTTGAGTTCGTCCTGGTTTGAGAGTTCTTTGTAGTTCGAGTTCACAGCTGGTTGGAGAGTTCGTTTTCGTTCGAGTTCATTGTTGCTTCCACTTGTTCAGGTACTTTTGTTGCTCTCTTGTATTTATTATATCAAGAATGGCAATATGGAAGACGTCAAAGTCTTTGATTTCTGTAGTTGAAAATAGTTGAATGTCTTAGGGACTTCTTTAGTTGAAAATAGTTGAAAGTCTTTGTTGTTCGACATTTAGGGACTTCTAGTAATATCAAATGTCCTTGTTTAAGTTGGATGCTTTAGGATTTTGGTTAGTTATAGTGCAATCATAGAATTTTCCTAAAGAGAGTGGGATTGATAATACAACAAAGTGTTTAAGTGAAATTATAAAATTTTCACCTATAACATATTTAAGTTCTTTTATCGGGATTTTATTATCAATTTTGGTTAAATATGGATCGAAAGTGGATGTCTACAAATCGTCTCTCGAAGGAATATGTCGATGGAGTAAAATATTTTGTTAACTTTGCTGTTCGACGATTGGCAACTTCTTGTAATATCAAATGTCCTTGTTTATGGTGTTGTTATGTAAACCCAGTTACTGTAGTTGAGCTGGAAGGACATTTAAGGGCCAACGGAACCGATCAAAGTTATACTTGTTGGACAATGCACGGTGAGGAAAGAGGTGAATCTTCAAATATGAATAATAGTACTGAGAGATGTGCGCCAGTTGACACCAAAAAATATACATTTGATCGCGACCAATTTGAAGAGATGACAAAGGCTGTTGAAGATGAACTTAATGATTGTCCTCAAAAGTTTGAGAAGTTGATAACCGATGCGTAGACACCGTTGTATCCGGGTTGTACTGAGTTCACAAAATTATTGGTTGTGATAAAGTTGTATAACTTGAAAACTTGTCACGGATGGACGGATAAGAGCTTTACGGAATTACTCGCACTATTGAAAGATATGTTGCCAAATGATAAGGTGCTCCCTTCTCGGACGTATGATGCAAAACAAATGCTAGGCACCATTGGCTTCAACTATGTGAAGATACACGCTTGTCCCAATGATTGCATATTATTTCGGAATGAACATGGATTGTTAAAGTCGTGTCCAAAATGTAATGCATCGCGGTATAAGAAGAAAGAATCTACTCCAGAAAAGGTGTTGTGGTATTTTCCTATAATTATTAGATTTAGGCGCTTGTACCGTAGTTCAGAAGATGCAAAACACTTGACTTGGCATGAGGATGAAAGGATTAAAGATGGCTTGCTACGACATCCGACGGATTCTCCGCAATGGAAAAAAATTGATATTGATTATCCTGATTTCGGGGGGGAACCAAGAAACCTTCGACTTGCATTGTCTGCTGCTGGATTTAACCCGCACGGTATCCAGAGTAGCTCCCACAGTACATGGCCCGTGATTTTGGCGATTTATAAGTTACCTCCATGGCTTTGTATGAAACGCAAGTATATGATGTTTTCCTCTCCGACTCTCTCCCAACTGTGTAACCGTTTTCAGTTTCGCCGTCTTCTTCGTTGAGGTGCTTCACTCCTCTTCTCTGCCTCTTCAATGGAGCAAGTCACTCATTCTGGTAGCTCTTCTGGTGAATCTGAACGGTCCAATCGCTCCACTCGTTCCGGCCGCTCCAATCGTTCCAATCGTTTGTCTCGCCGCCGCTCATCGCAACCTAAGGATTACTCCGATCCCTACTACATTCACCCTAATGAGAATCCTTCACTTGTTCTCGTCTCTCCGGTGCTCGACGGTGCCAATTACCATTGCTGGATCCAAGCCATGACGATGGCGCTCGAAATGAAGAACAAGTTCGCCTTCGTTGATGGTTCGATTCTCCGTCCTGACGTTTCAGATCCGAAGTGTCCATTGTGGAAGCGTTGCAATATGTTGACATTATCTTGGATCACCCATTCCGTCTCCACGGAGATATCCTCCAGCATCCTTTGGATCAATGATGCATACGTTGTTTGGAAGGAACTGCGTCATCGCTTCTCGCAAGGTGATAACACACGAATCTCTCAATTACAGCGTGACATTTTCACCATGAAACAAGGTGATGCTTTCGTTACTTCTCATTTTACCAAATTGCGAATTCTGTGGGACGAATTGTGCAATTACACGCCAATTCCTACCTGTTTGGTGCCCCCTGGTACTTGTTGCTGTTCTGTTTCAAGCATCGTTCACTCGTATCGCGAGCGTGATGCTGTGACGACCTTTCTTCAAGGATTGAATGAAAATTTTGCTGCTGCTCGTGCGCAAATCCTTCTGATGAAGCCTCTTCCAGCATTAGCAGAGGCATACTCCTTGATTCTCCAACAAGAACGTCAGCTTGATGTTCCTATTACTCCAGAGATAACTGTTGCCGCTGTTGAAGCTTCTCCTACTGTGCCTCATGGTCGTGGCAAACCATTTCCTCCGCGCGCTCCTCGTCTCTGCACGTATTGAAAACGGACAAATCATACCATTGAAACGTGTTGGAAAAAGCACGGATATCCTCCTGGCATGAAGACTACTTCTAAGTCTGTGAATAATGTTTCTGTTGATGAATCTGCACCGCAACAAGCCTCTGCATCCAGCTCTGCTGCTGTTAATCTCACTGCAGATCAACTCCAAAGCTTGCTTGCGTTGATTCCTGTTGGTTCTCCTACTGCCACAGCATCTGCCAACATGGTCAGTGTGCATAATGTGACTTCTACTCCTCCAGGTACCTCTAATTTCACTTGGATTGTCACTTGGCTTGTTGATAGTGGTGCTACGGATCACATTTGCTCTTCTCTCGCACTATTTCACACTTACTATGCAATCAAGCCTCTGCTAATCACCCTACCTTCTGGAGATACGAGATACACACACTACAAGGGCACCATCCACCTCACATCATCCATTACATTATATGATGTGTACTTTGTGTCTGGTTTTAACTCCAACATTATCTCTGTTGGTCAACTTGCTGATACTATTCACTGCAGAACATTATTTGAAACAGATTTTGCTTTGTTGCAGGATATCCATTCAAAGAAGGTACTTGGCCATGCTAAAAGAGATGGGAAGCTGTATACAATGAAGATCTCTCATTTGTCTGCTTCAGCTAAGTCTAGTTCTCCTAGTTGTAATTCTGTTTCTGTTTCCTCCACTCATATAGACTTACGGCACAGCCGTCTAGGACATCCCTCTCCCTCATGTTATACACTCATACAAAAAACACATTGTAATATGCCTTCCATATCAATTAAAAACTGTGATGCTTGTCACTTTGCCAAGCAAAAGAAACTTGCATTTCCCACACACACCTCACCTTCACTTCACACATTTGATATTGTTCATGTGGACATTTGGGGTCCTCTTGCTATCCCCTCTATGCATGGAAATAAATATTTCCTCACCATTGTTGATGACATGTCCCGGTTTACCTGGGTAAAATTAATGAGAACAAAAGCTGAAACTAGAAAACACCTAACCCAATTTATTGCCCATGTTCAAACTCAATTCCAGACCACTATTAAAGTCATTAGGTCTGACAATGGTCCTGAATTTTCCATGCCTGACTACTATCTCAACCTGGGAATTATTCACCAAAGGTCTTGTGTTGAAACTCCACAACAGAATGGAGAGCGTAAGCATCAACACATATTAAATGTTGCTCGCTCCCTCATGTTTCAATCCCACCTACCCACTGTGTTCTGGGACTTTGCTATTTGCCATGCCATCCTTCTAATAAACAGATTGCCCTCTCCCACTCTTAAGTCTCAATCTCCATTCTTTATACTATATAACAATCTGCCTGACCTCTCTTACCTTCGTGTTTTTGGTTCCCTTTGTTATGCCACTACCCTCACCTCACACCGAACCAAGTTTTTACCTAGAGCACGCAAGTGCATTAACATTGGTCACTCACCTGGTGTCAAAGGATACCTTCTTTATGACCTCCAAAACCATGAAATTTTCATTTCAAGGAATGTTACCTTCTATGAAAATATTTTCCCATACACTAACTCATCAACTCCATCTCCTACTCGTCCAACCATTATCCCTTCTAAAGTCAACATTACTGACCTTTTTGGCTCCTTCCCATCACCAACAGAGTCTACTTCTCCCCCTTCCAGTACATCAACCATCCAACCACCATCCCCTTCTCCTACCTCCAACAATCCCTCTCCTTCACCTGAACCTAATCCACCATCCTCATCTCCAGTTCCTCAACCAATTGTTCCTCTCAGAGTCTCCAACAGAATTAAGAATCCACCCTCCTATCTTAGAGATTTTCATTGTGGACTGGTTTCCATTTCTCCAAGTGGTGCATCACCTTCCCGTAATGCTTATCCTTTAACTGATGTGATTTCTTATGATGCTTTGTCTGCTTCCCATAGAATATTTGTCGCAGCCCTGAGCACTAACATTGAACCCAAGACTTATACTCAAGCTTCTAAGCATCAATGTTGGATTGATGCTATGCAAAATGAGCTGCAAGCTCTTGCTTTGAACTCCACTTGGGTTCTCACTGAACTACCTCCTGGGAAAGTACCCATTGGTTGCAAATGGGTGTTCAAAATAAAGCACAATGCCGATGGCTCTATTGAAAGGTATAAAGCCAGGCTAGTTGCAAAAGGATTCACTCAACAAGAAGGGGTAGACTATTCAGAGACTTTTTCACCTGTTGTCAAAATGACAACAGTAAGACTTGTTTTAGCATTGGCAGCCTCACATAATTGGCATCTATATCAACTAGATGTCAACAATGCTTTTCTCCATGGCAACCTTGATGAGGAAGTTTACATGAAGGTTCCCCAAGGTGTTGAAGCTTCCTCCCCTACTCAAGTATGCAAGCTTCAGAAATCCCTCTATGGATTAAAGCAAGCAAGTAGGCAATGGAATGCCAAGTTAATTTCCTTTCTTACCCCCTTAGGTTTTGTGCAATCAAAACATGATTACTCCCTTCTAATTAAACATTTTGATGACAGTATCACTGTGTTACTCATATATGTTGATGACATTGTCCTTGCTGGCAACAACCTCACTGAAATAGACACAGTCAAATCCTTGCTAGATTCTGCATTCAAAATTAAGGATTTGGGAATTTTAAAATTTTTTCTTGGCTTTGAGGTTGCAAGATCCCCTGATGGTATTGTGGTTTCCCAAAGAAACTATGCCCTTGAGTTACTTGAGGAAGCTGGATTACTTGCTTGTAAGCCTGCATCTACTCCTATGCTTCCCAATCTAAAACTTAGTGCTACTTCAGGTGTCCCTTTGGAAGACCCTACTCTGTACAGGCGCCTCCTTGGCAGGCTCATATATTTGACCAACACCAGGCCTGACTTATGTTATGCTGTGAACAAATTAAGTCAGTTCCTAGCTGCCCCTTTAGCTCCTCATCTGGAAGCTGCTATTCATGTATTGAAATACATCAAATCCTGTCCTGGCACACGCCTTTTTTTCTCTGCTGTAGGTGATGCTAAACTCACTGCTTTCAGTGATGCAGACTGGGCTTCTTGCCTTGACAGTCGCAGGTCAACTACTGGTTATTGTATCTTCTATGGCTCCTCCTTGATTAGTTGGAAATCAAAGAAACAGTCGGTTGTTTCTAGATCCTCATCTGAAGCAGAATATCGAGCCCTTGCCATCACTGCATCAGAAGTACAGTGGCTGCTATATCTTCTTCAGGATCTTCATCTGCCTCACACTGCTGCTGTCTCCATTTTCTGTGATAATAAATCTGCTATACATATAGCTCAAAACCCTGTTTTCCATGAGAGAACAAAGCATATAGAGTTAGATTGTCATCTGGTTCGAGACAAAATACAAGACAGAATCATTCATCTGCTGCCTGTTCCTACCAAAGCTCAACTTGCAGATATGTACACCAAGCCTTTACAGCCTTGTGATTTCAAGTCTTTTGTATCCAAGCTCAACATGAAGGATATTCACTGTTTAGCTTGAGGGGGGCTGTTAGATTGTGATATTTATCATTTACATTTACTTGTAATTAGTATGTAAATTTAGCTTAAGTTAGCAGCTAGTTATGCTTGTTAGCTTAGCTCTTTTTCTATGTATTCTGACTTTGTATATATATACTCCTTTGGAGCAATCAATAAAGTCAGAGAGTTATTTTCATTATTCATTGGCTAGTAACACTTGGTTTCACGGTGATCCACAAATGTCAACAAGTCGGTCCTTTGAATTGAGGTATCTCTTTGTAGTTTACCAAAATCATATTAGTTAATAGTTACTTAAAACAATGTTTTAGCTTGCACTTTATTGTTACATATGTTTTGTTTTTCTATGGGATGTCTCATGGGAAGGTGATTTGGGGAAACTCTGGTATTCAAGGATGTTGTTCATTCATTAAAAAAATGATTTATATTCTAGCCACCTTTTTTCATAATTGTTCGGACTCTACCATTTTTCCAATATAATTGAATAACATTGCTAGCCTGGGTTAACTAATTTGGTTTTCCTCTAGTTTCTTCCAGTTTTATGTGATTTTATTAAATATAGATCTCTGTACTAGATGACCCTTGTGTGTGCTACCTTCACATTATTTAATTTAAGAAAGTTGGTTTTTCCATGAAGCATACAGCTAAGAAGTTTTGCAAAGGTAGTTTATACTTTATTGGGCTTGCTTCTCTTTCTTTCCTCTTACAACTCAAGCAACAAATATTGAGCTAAGGTAGTTTTGTGAATGCTTATACTCATCTGAATATCTTGTTCAGGATTGCACTTCACTACTAGAAAAACAGTTTTTAGCGTCGGCCAAAAGCCCACGCTAATAGGCCAAAAGCAGACGCTAATAGTGAATTAGCGTCGGGTTAGCGTCGGCCACGTATCGACGCTAAAATGTTCGAAGGTAATTTTAGCGTCCCCTTAATTTAGCCGACGCTAAATTTAGCGTGGGCCTGGCCGACGCTAAGGCTGACGCTAACATTTGGACCGACGCTACAAAGTCAACTAAATTTAGTCAACGAAATCATTAGCGTCGGCCTGGCCGACGCTATGCAGTCAATGAAACAGGGTCAACAAAATCATTTGCGTCGGCTTTGCCGACGCTATTTAGTCAACCAAAATAGTCAACCAAGTAATTTGCGTCTACGAAACCGACGCTAAAATGCATCTTTGTTAGCGTCGGAATGGCCGACGCTAAATTTGGTTGTTTTTTTGTAAAAAATAATATAATTGTCCTAATGCTTTTTACCCTGTACCCTGTGTCTTTACTACCACCGCTACTCCTAAAGAATTTTTAATACAATCATCCAGCATACCATATCAAAATGCTTAATACCATAAAACAAAATATTCTTAAAACAACAAAATATAACATATTCTTGAAACAACAAAATATAACATAGTCTTGAAGTTCCAAAATATCAAATGTTGTGTCATCCTACAAATACATAAAAGTAAGCGTAACAACATCAAGTCTCGCCATCAAGTGAGTCTTCATCCAAATCTTCATCATAATGAGGATGAGAATGAGAATGGCTAGCACCACATGATCCACGCTCCAAAGCATCCAGGCGATCCAAAAATAATTTTCTCATCTCATCTAAATCATTTTGGCACTTCTGAGAACGCTCATTCGCCTCTTGAGCCTGGGCTACTGCAACTTGAGCAATCTTCTCAGCTCTAAGTCTAGCTTCCCTCTCTGCTTCCAAAGATATCTCAAACATGAAACCAGAAGGATTCTGAGATTCTTGGATAAGCGATTTGGACCCAGGTCGGGCGTTCACAGATAAACCTGCTGTGCCATAGAGGCGACCACGGGTGGGAGGCCCTGCAGCCAACGTCCAGCACTCAACTGCTACCGCTCCATCTACCTCTTGAACATCATCTCCAACCAAGTCAACCACATTTTGTTTGTATGTATCCTGAACAAACAGAACATCAACAACAATAAATACAATAAACATAGGATGAATCACACAGAATCCAAGGACAAATCAGATCAAATACAGAATCTAGCAATCCAGCAATACAGAATCCAGCAATCCAGCAATACAGAATCATTTACAGAATCCAGCAATACATTCAACTTACAAAAAATACAATTTATCATTTCATATTCTCAGCAACTTATCATTTACAGAATCATTTACAGACCATATGCATACATCCATTCATTTACAGAATCCAGCAATTTTGAAACAAATGAGAATGCTTAGCCAACATAAAGCAAGAACTATTTTGGTCTAAACCAATGAGAATGCTATCATAATTTTCCTCATTGGCTTGCTTCTTCTATACAGACTCAATGTCCATGTTACCCATTGCTTTTAACCCTGTTGGTATCTGCATAAAATTCCAAATTATACGTTTCTTTATTCACATGCAAAAGAACCAACTGACTAGCTAGCCATTAACATGTCCAGTCAAAATATAATAATTAATATGATAAGTGACATAGGAGGGTGGAAAGGTTGTAATGAACAAATTATTAAACAAAGACAATACAATAGTATTACTTTGCCAAGAATATGCCCTTAAAACAGTAACAAAAGAATCGAAAACTATGAACAACTCATCCCATTTCAGGTTGTCGGTTAGTGTATTGTAAATTGATTTTAACACTTGTTTTCTTTGTAAAATCCTCTCATAAATTTTCGCACACGTCTTATATTTGCTGATCAGGAAAACTGCAGACCACCTTAAGTGCACTCTTGTTTTCCCCATTGCAACTTCGCAAGTCTTCCGCTTCTCTACCACTCACTTAGCAAATAAGTAATAAGCTTGATATATAAGATATATTCCACTTTATACAATAAGATACGAATCAATCAGTAACAGTGATACATTGGGCATAAAATAAGACTTTTTTTTTTTTCATTTTTAGAAGTTCTTGAATTAACCACTGTGTCAGTTTATTGCTTCTTTTCCTTTCTGCCCGTGTAAGATTAGTTGTGTGTCATTATACATATATATTCCAAATAATGTAAGACATTTTTAAAGGGCATAGTAGTTGAATTATAGATTTTAATCAGGTGCTTTTAGGGAAATTTGTCTTATCAAGAAAACTCCTAGACAATCTAGAGTATAGAAGCTAGGATTTGGGTGAGAGTACTGCAGATGGAAATATTCTTTGATGATAACATGTCTGTGTTTTACTTTCAGTTCTTTGATATAGCATTTGATCAAATTAGTAGTATTCAGCTTTCCAAGTCAGTTTCCATTTGGAATTTGAGGGAAGCATGCATGCGAGAATATGATCTTCCATTTCTATATAAAGTCTATAAATTTGCATCCCAACTACACAAACAATTAGATTTACACAAAATTCTAAAGCTATGGCAACATATTGTGTTGATGTGTTTTATGCCTAAAAAGCTACATGTCTAAATACAGAATCCAGCAATCCTATACAGAATTCATCAACAGAATCCAGAAGCTACATGTCAGATCAAAGCAAGAATTTAACATTTCACTATAATAATTTCAATTCAGCAATCCTAATTACCATCAACAGAATCCAGAAAATACAGAATTCATCTAATTAACAACAAATGTAATTCAGAGTAGTGGCAACAACTTACATAGGTAGTTTCCGCTCGATGATCAACCCAAACACCGGATTTCTTCTTGTGGGTTATCAAAAATAATTCATCTGGCCGCACATCTCTATTATACTCATTGCACTACAAATAAAATAAAGATGCAATTGATCAACTCAAAGAAATAATTAATGATAAAGTACAAAACAAAGCAGTCATTAAAAAGCTATTACTCAGTTTAATACTTACAAGCTCAAGTGCCAAGTCAACGTGAGCCTTGCGGCCTGAGGTGTGGACCGCTCCACCTCTTGTTGACGCTCTATTAACCTTGTTTTGATTGGAGAGATCCTTGAATTTTTGTCCACCCCAATATTCTTGAAGACCGAAGTAAGCTTTCTCGCGCATCCAACCAGGCCGAGCACCTTTCTTTCTTACCTTCGTAAGCATATCATTGAGCCTTTTCTTGGCCTTTTGTTCAAACAAGTGTTGGATGACATGATTATAACAAGGATCCCATGTCACCTTTTCCTGCAAATTACAATACAATCATAAAAAACTATTCCTTTCACAATGATTGCAATACATACTTCTTACAAAACAAATATGTACTTACCCCAAATTTCTTAAACCATTCCTTTCGAATATCTTCGGTTGTTGCACTCCAATCATAGATAGCCTCATCAAAGGAGCTTTGTATGGCAAATCTAATGGCATCTGCAACTTCTTTGCTAGGAATGAGCCTGCAAAATTTTCATTAACAATTCACATGCATTCAAAAATATCAAAAATCACAATTTCTATACTCTTAACACTATAAGCATTTTTATAGTTTAGCTTCATTTCAATTTTCAATTCCTAAGATCTCTAGAATCTAAAATAATATACATTGTAACTTACCCTTTAGCGAAAGGTCGTACAATGACCTTCCCATCTCTTCTTGGCACGGGAGGAGGAACTGGCCCTTCACCCACCTCATCTTCATCCTTTTCGTCGTGGTCCTCATCTTCATCATCTTCATCGGGCACATCTTTCGCTACCGGAGCCTCATGTGGGGTATGTTGTGAAGAGGCACCCATGGTTTGAAGGTTTATACTTGGATTTGGCATAAACACGAATGCCTCGGGGGTAGAGGCATAGATGGGCGATGGAGTCTCAGCAGGTGCCACAATGTTGTTGGTCGGTGCGGGAGGTTCATTAGGGGGTGGAGATGATCGGCCAAGTGACCTAGTGTTAGACAAGTTTCGCCGGATGGCATTCTGCTGCCCAAGTTTGCCCGGTTGTATCATCCTTGGCTTGCCCCTAGTAGGATGGGCCTTTTGCTTGCCATTGCCACCTCTGTTATTCATCTGTGCTCATAAAATACAAAATGCATTACAATACAAAATAGAAATAAGATATATGTTTCACAAAAGTGCAATACAAAAGTGCATTACAATACAAAATACAAAGTGCAATAATAAATACTTATATAATGAAGAGACACAAAAGTTCCTTAGTCTATTATACAAAATACTTATATAATAAAATTCTGAATTTAAGTACACCAAGTAGTCTTAATCATGATAGTGCAATAATGTGCAATACAAAGTACTATAATAAAATACATCCTCAATCATTGTGAGGCGAATGATCAAAAATCTCTTCGAACACATCTACTTGTGAGTCGTCACGTAAACAAGATATTGATTCAATTTCTGCAATAGGGAGAACAGGTGACATCCCATCAGACTGATAAGCCATTTCATCCTCCGTGTTGTCAATCTCCACATGACCCCTTGGTTTTGTGGTGATTGCCGCACACCATCCACGCATATCTCTACACATTTCTGGATAGGGAACGAAATACACTTGTCTTGCTTTTTGCGCAAGGATAAAAGGATCGTAAAGACTATAATGCTTATCCATTTTAATATCCACAATTTTATAATGTGGATGAACCTTTGTGCCCTTATTTTTTGTTGGGTCAAACCATTCACAATAAAATAGTGCAATCTTGTCCTTCAGACCAAAGTAATCTACTTCAAAGATATGGTTGATTGTGCCATAATAATCATCTTCTCCTCCTTCATTAAGACCCTTTACGTGCACCCCACAATTGACAGTTTTTTTACCAATGCTCCAGGCCTTAGTATGAAACTTGTACCCATTGACAAAGTACATGTTCCATGACATTGCCATTGATGAAGGACCGCGAGATAGTGCCCTTATGTCTTTATTGGTCACTCCATTCGCCTCCTCATCTACATATGCCTTTAGCCATATGGGAAACTCTGAAAATATACGTCCATATGCGTCTTCTCCATTGATCGAGTGGTTCTCCAAGAAAGTGCTGACATCAATCACATAATTCATAAGTCAATATAGGTTATGATGGGTATCAAACTCATGATTGATGTGTAATGAAGGATACTTACTCAAGATATGGTTTGATCTCATCACAGTTAATCAAGACATGCACATGAGCAGATTGCCACTCCTTATCTAATAGATACTGTTTTCTTGGCTTCCCACTCGGTCGACCACTTTTGTGTAGGATGGACAGTGTAGGTTGGATGTCATCACATTCCAAACGAGTATTGTTGCTTAAACTTGAGGTTGCCAACACATCGAATGAGTTGAAATAATGAGAACAAAAATAAGTTGTCTCACGTTGTATATAGTCAGCACATACGGAACCTTCAACCCTAGCCTTATTTTTCACTGCTCGCTTTGAGACTCCCATACATCTGCACATTCAATCATTCCATGTCTATTAAGTTACAATAAACATATAACCGTTAAAAAAACAACCACAACAATTACCTTTCAAATGGATACATCCAACGGTAATGTACGGGACCACCTAGCATTGCTTCATTGGCAAGATGGATTGGAAGATGCTCCATTGAGTCAAAGAAACCCGGTGGGAAAATCCTTTCTAACTTGCATATGATAATTGGAATGTTTTCATCCAACTTAACTAAGTCGTCCATCCTCAACGTATTGGAACAAAGATCCTTGAAGAATCGACTTAGCTCAGTTAATGGTTTCCAAACAAATTCTGGCAAGGAACGAAATGCAATTGGGAGTAAACACTCCATGAAGACATGACAGTCGTGGCTCTTCATCCCATGCATTGTGCCCTTTTCGACATCCGCACACCTAGCAAGGTTTGAAGCATAGCCATCAGGCATTCTAAGTTCCTTAAGCCATTTACAAACCAGCTTTGCATCAGATGATGTCAAAGTGTAACTTGCCTTTGGTTTACCCATCTTTCCGTTAGATAAGGTTTGCATCTCCAAGTCCCCACGACAACATAATAAAGACAAGTCTTTTCTTGCCTTTTCATTATCTTTTGTTTGGCCTTTAATATTCACGACAGTCTTAAATATATTGTCGAAGAAATTTTTCTCTATGTGCATCACATCAAGGTTGTGCCTTAACAAATTATCCTTCCAATATGGAAGATCCCAAAAAATACTTCATTTAGTCCAATTATGACCAACTCCATACCCATCAAATCTCTTTTTCCAACCAATCTCAGTCACCTTTGGGAAACCACTTACCATCTCCAATACATCTTGCCCTGTGTAAATATAAGGTCGACCGTCTTTCTCATCCCTGTTTTTTGTAAATCTTCTTTTATTTCTTCTAAAAGAGTGATTTTCTGGCAAGAATCGACGATGACAATCAAACCATGAATTCTTCCCGCCATATTTCAAGGTGAAAGCTTTTGTGTCTTCCATACAATGAGGGCATGCCAGTTTTCCTTGTGTTCCCCATCCAGATAACATACCATAGGCCGGAAAATCATTGATTGTCCACATCAAGCATGCTTTCATGATGAAGTTTTGTTTTGTGGATATATCATAGGTCAAAATTCCATTAGACCACAATCGTTGCAGATCATCAATCAATGGTTGCAAGAAAACATCTATCTTTACTTTAGGGTTACGAGGTCCAGGTATGAGACAAGTCAAAAACAAGTATGGTTTGGTCATGCACATTTCGGGGGGAAGATTGTAAGGGGTAACTATTATCGGCCAACAAGAGTATGGAGAAGCAGAGGCTTGAATGTAAGGATTAAATCCATCTGAACACAGACCTAGCCTTACATTTCTAGGCTCACTAGCAAATTCGGGATATACATCATCAAAGTGTTTCCATGCTTTTCCATCGGACGGATGTCGAAGGACGTTTGATCTCTTTCTGTTTTCGTGATGCCATCTCATTCCAGTTGCAGACTCGGGTGATGTATATAGTCTTTGTAATCTGGGAATGATAGGGAAATAGAACATTCTCTTCACTGGGACATCTTTGTATTTTTCCATACCAATCCTACGAGGAAGGAACCTAGGAGCATGACAAATTTTGCACTCAGATAAGTTGTTATCATCCTTGTAATATAACATACAACCTACTTCACAACAATCAATCTGCTCAACCTTCAGCCCTAACTTAGACACCAACTGTGATGCTTGGTAATAGTTCTTGGGCAAGCATTCTTGAACTGGACATACACTATTAAGCATATGAGCAACAAAATCTATACCTTTTTGTGGAATATGCCAATTAGTCCTAATTGCCAGAAGTTGAACAGATATT
This sequence comes from Astragalus membranaceus, assembly GCA_039519185.1. Lineage (NCBI taxonomy): Eukaryota > Viridiplantae > Streptophyta > Magnoliopsida > Fabales > Fabaceae > Astragalus > Astragalus membranaceus. The sequence continues at coordinate 55,062,812 of CM076850.1, forward strand.
GACAATATAGACTGCGTAGCCCCCTCGTAGATGGGCTTGTTAGCGCATATCAACTTGTCGTAGAACTGCTTTGCATCTTCGTTGGGCAACTCATCCTCACGAGGGACATCTTCATCTTCATACGGCCTAAAAACATCAAACACCATCTGATTTATTGAATCAAAATGGTCGTCACGATGCACATGCCCACTACTATTCGAACCACCCCTTGTATCAAGATCGTGGTTCACTTCTCCGTGTTCAGTCCAAATCCAATAGCCTGGTTGAAATCCATGTCGGTACAAGTGAAGCCTAACATTAGTTGGCGTAGATTTCTTCCTACACTTGCATTTTCTACACGGACAACTTATCCCTCCGTCAGATATATAAATGGGTAGCTTCCTGGCCCTCTTCACAAAGTTTTTAACACCACGAACAAACTCTTTTTTCAAGCCGTGCCTATTAGCATTTGTCCTATTATACATCCAAGTACGATCCATTTTCTATAATGCAAACACTTAACTTGTCAAATACTAAATAAGTTAGAAAAATACAAATCACTAAATTCAAGGAAACACTTTCACCTATGTGTAAAACACAATACACTCACATAACTCAACAAATTGTTGTAAAGCACATTTACCATCCAACCATCCAGAAACCAATATCATTTGTTGAACAAAAACTCTTGAGCAACTATGTCCTAATTTGCAAAAAATCAAACCATACACAAATCGATAGCAATATATTCCTATCAAAATTAATTCGCTAATAACTTATATATCAAAACAAACATGAATATACAGAAACCAGAATACACAAAATCAAAAACACTGTCCAATAAACCCTAAAATCAAAACACACAAAATCAAAAAAACTGTTAATACAGAAACCAGAATATATTTCACTTTTAATACAGAAAAAAACTGTCAAAAAAACTGCTAATACAGAAACCAGAATATCCAGAAACCAGAATAGAGAAAACTGCTAATACAGAAACCAGAATATACAGAAACCAGAATAGAGAAAACTGCTAATACAGAAACCAGAATATACAGAAAACTGTCAAAAAAATATATTTTGAGAGAGAGAGAGTGAGAGAGAGAGAACGAACCGTGAGAGAAGAAATTTCTTTTTGGTTCCTTGGAGTGAGAGTGAGGCGGTGCACGGTGAGAGTGAGGCGGCGCACGGTGAGAGTGAGGCGGAGGAGAGGTGACCGGAACGTGAGTGACCTAGAAAACCAGAATAGAGTAAAATGAAAAAAACGAAAATGGTGAAAATGAAATAGAAACGGGTGGAGAGACTACTAACCAGCGAGAATGGATGGCGGCGCACGGTGGTTGCTGGTTGCGAGGACGGATGGCGGCGCACGGTGTTGAGGAGAATGAGGGCGTAGGTGATGTTAGGGTTTCGCCGAAGTTGAGGAGAATGAGGGCGTAGGTGAGCCGATTGGCGAGGGAGTTTGGAGGTGGAGGTGAGGTGGGGGTGATTGAGAGTGAGGGACGGAGGAGAACGGAGGGCCGATGAGATGTGAGAGTGAGACGGTGAGATGTGAGGGACGCTGAGATGTGAGAGACGAGATGAGATGTGTGAGAGTGAGACGGTGTGAGCGTGTGAAACTGAGAATTGGTAAAGTAACATAGGTAGCGTCGGCCAGTCCGACGCTAAGGTTAATATTTAAAAATTGGAAGATTAGCGTCCACCAGATCAAGATTAGCGTCTACCATTGCCGACGCTAATATTTTTTTTCCAACAGAAAAAAAATTCGTCTGTTGTGTGGGTCAAGCCGACGCTAGGCCGACGCTATTAGCGTGGGTATCGTGGCCGACGCTAAATAATGGACGCTAAAAAGCCATTTTCTAGTAGTGCTTGTGATGAAAGGGGAAGATTCTCCACTGAAGTTGAGAAGAAACCTGATGAGGTAAAGATGAGGGAGCTTTTCAAGATTTATGCAACCAATTCTGGCTAGCATGACAACTTATCTATCATTGTTTTCCTTCTACTTTTTCTTCTTGAGATTCTCCTTTCGAATATTTTCACGTGTTTTGCTCTTTTTATTGTTTGGTTGCAGGGTATCTTATTTTCCTGTTATCAGCTTCGAAGACGGTTAACTGGTGTATCCAAAATTTACTTCGAAGACCTACCTTCATTTAAAAAGGCATCATCAGATTGACATTCTCATGAAGATAACTTGGACATGAATGGTATTGATCAAGTTGAAGCTATCTCTTCACAATATTTAGTCTCAACGGAAAGACATTCAATGATTTAGTATAGCCAGATTTTTTAATCATTTAGTTTTGGTGATGTTATTATCTACAATTTAGTAGTGTTGTTAAATTTTCAATGCACCTACCTACAGGAAAATTCTCCCAAAGACATTCTCATTTAGTTTTGGTGATGTCATGGTAGGAGATTTGTCCCTACCTACTGAGATGTATTTGCATGTTGAGTTTTTGAAAGATGACTTCTTTTGTTCATTCTGCAATTTGCAGAATGGTGTGAATGGTGTTGATCTAATAAAATTAGAAATTTTAATGTATGTCATATTATATATATATATATATATATATATATATATATATATAAAATCTGATAATTGTATCTTTTTCAACAATAATTAAGTACAACTAATAAATTTTCATTTTTTTTACTTTTAAAAAATGATTTAGCGGCGGTTCCAAACCGACACTGACTTTAATAAATTTTCAACTGTTTTTTTTAAAAAACACTTAGCCGCGGTTCCAAACCAACGCTAACTTTTAAAAAAATAAATAGCCAGGAGATTGTGGTGGTTATAACCGCCGGTAAGTAGCGCTTCAAATTGAAATGAAAGTGGGGAATTGCAGCGGTTTTGAATCGCAGTTAAGAAGACTAGTGGCGCCATATTTAGTGGCGGTTTTGTTGCCGCCGCTAAATCTCGATTTTGTTGTAGTGGTAGGGGATGGCTCTAACATCAGAATCTGGGAGGATCCTTGGCTCCGTAATTCGAATAATGCGCTAGTTACATCCCCCAAACTAGTGGGTTCGAATCTTTGCTTTGTCTCGGAAATTGTCCCTTAATTTGTTTATCCCTCATTCACTTCACAATTGATACCAAAACTAAGAGAGAATTATGAGATACATAAAAAGAAAAACCATTTGGCGGTGATGTTGTCTAGATGTCATCAAAACAGATGACAATGCATAATACATCACTACTAGAAATTCGCGCCAAATAACGACCGATTTGGAGACCGAATATAATCGGTCACTATAGAGACCGATTTAGAGACCAAATTCGAAGAAAATATTTGTCTGTCTTATATTTTAAGTTTAGTGACAGAAATAGTGACTAATAAATTTAGCGACCGAAATTTCGGTCGCTAGCAACGGTGCTTTTTTTGGTGGCTGTTAAGTATACAAATTTAGAGACCCTATTTACAGATGACAATGCATATTTTTGGTCGCAAACTCGCACAATAGATAGCACAATTAAGACAGCAAATCACAAAATATGCAAACAAATTCTTTATGGAAAGCACACAACGAATGAAACACATGTAGATGAAAGGAAGAATTAAACATACAAAGAAATTAAAATCGAAGAACATGTGGCAACAAAAAACAAAAACAATGAACATCACACACAATGGTTAGACAAATTTAAAAAACTCATAAACACAAAAAATAAACCAACTGTAACACCCCGTTTCTACCCGGTAATTTAATTACTAAAAATCAGAGTTTCTTTTTTTTTTCTTTAAAAGTCATATTTCACCACATGGGATGTCACACATAAATCCACACAAAATCATGCATCGATATAAAATAGTTCTCATCGTCAATAGTAATGAGATACATAGCACATCACAACTGGGGTGAGCTCAAAATGCTGAATTCAACCAACATAATAAAAACTCAGCAACTATGCAGCAGAAAGTCATAAAACAGCAAATACAGCAATCAAATGATTATAAAAACTAAGGTTCATTCCCTCCCCACTGAGTGCTACGTATCAGAGCAGACAACCAGACTCAGCTAGCAAAGGTACCTAAGCCTTCACTCGAGATCACCTACACGTTACCGCATAGGGGTAACATTCAGACAGAAGGGGTGAGTTCATCTAACAATTTAATAGTGCATATGATAAGTATTATGCTAGAGCTACAACGCTATATAAACTACATCGCACATCAAATCAGTCATCACAGCAAGTCATCACAATGTCATGAACATGTATGAAATGCAGCCCATCACAACGGGCGTATGCATGTGGTACCTGTCATCATCGTCACTAAATAGCCTTTATGGCATCATCGTCACTAAATAGCCTTTATGGCATCATCGTCACTTGTTTATGCACATGAGATGTATGAGACACCATGACATGCACCATAGACAGTCCCATACAAGCACAGTCAACTTAACGACCCATCACTTACCAGTTTTGCCAATGAAAGGCACATCACCTGTCAAGTTATCGTCACACATATATTTGTCACTAACATTCATCGTCATTAACATCATCGTCGCTAATAGCCTTTATGGCATCATCGTCACTTATAAAACCACAGCTTTTATTCATCATCAATACCATCGTCAATCAAAGCAATAGCCACTAGGGGCATTATCGTCAAAAACATCAACACATCATTATTGACACCGGGACACTAATATTACTGATTACATCAAAGGGTTTTACTTCAGCTCACGACACCAAATAGGACACCAAAAAGGGTTTTAAACACCGAAATAGTTTTACAACGCCAACAACAACGACCACCGGGGACAGCCACTTGAGGCGCCCAGAAACTATTAGAAAAATAATAATTTTTACCTTAAAATTGAACATACAGGTAGAAAACTGAATAAGCTTCGCAACTCACTTTGAAACACTTAAAACGGACACCCGAGTCAAAAGATATGTCAAAAACAAAACCGGGAAAAATTTGGGGAACATCCTGAAAATGGCGCCCAGGCACTGGGCGCCGAACAGGCAACACGCTGGAAACTGGCCAGCAACAGGAACTGGCGCCGTTGGCGTCCAGGCAACACCGAAAACTGGCGCAGCCACGAAAAAACTGGCGCAGCAACACAAACTTAGACACGGCGCCCATGCACAGGGCGCCTAACACAGAGCACGCACAGACATCAAAACACATACACCATTGGCCACGGCGCCCAAGCACCGGGCGCCAAAAACAGCACCACGCCAAAACACCAAAATGCAACATCCTTGGCCACGGCGCCCATGCACAGGGCGCCAAAACAGAATCACAGCCACGCCCAGCAAATGGCGCCCAGCGCCAGGGCCCCAAATTCAGCACACAACAAATCATCAAACAACACATATGCAAATTCATCAATCAACAACAAATCAAACAATCAAACAAGATCATGGCAACATAGGTCTAAGCCCCTACCCTAATACCCATCATACCCACCATTATAGTGAAAGAGAGATCTCACCCTTACCTTAATTCTTAGGAATAGAAGACCCTGGAGAGGAATCACCAACAGAACCACAGCAACACGGCTTCCCTTCTCATCTCCTTGATTCGCGAAACCTCCTCTTCTTCTCCTTGGGATTCGCGTCGCTCCTCTTCTCTCTTTCTCTCCTCTTCGCAATTTCTTTCTTTTCTTTTCTTTTGCACAAAATGAGACAAACCCTAAATTTTAGGTTTAAATATGCGCCTAGCTAGTGGGCTTGGATCACGGGCTTCCTCAAGCCCGATCACTAACGCCATCACCTAAAACCCAAATACACACCTCTCAATCCAACATTAATATAATTACACCAATTAAATAAATAAATAAATAAATAAATAAATAATTGAATACCTAAATATTTAATTAAATAATTTAATTAAATATTTGGGCGTTACAATTCTCCCCCACTTAGAATGTTTTCGTCCTCGAAAACTCACCTGAATCAAACAGCTCTGGATAAGACTCCCGCACCTTACTCTCCAACTCCCAAGTCATGCTCTCACCGGCAGCTCCTAACCAGACCACCTTCACCAATGCAATTTCCTTGCCTCTTAACACCTTCACCTCATGGTCTTCAATCCGTACAGGCATAGTCTCCACCGTGAGATTATCCCGCACCTCCACGTCATCCATGTGGATCACATGAGACGGATACGAAATGTACTTCCGAAGTTGCGACACGTGAAACACGTCGTGCAAATTCGAAAGATTTTGCGGCAAAGCCACTCTATACGCCACATTCCCAACTCTCCCGGAAATCTGATAAGGACCAATGAAGCGAGGAGTGGGCTTCTTCGACTTCAAAGCACGGCCAACACCGGTCACTGGAGTGACCCTCAAAAATACCTGCTCACCCTCCTGAAACTCTAGATCTTTTCTCCTCTTGTCGTGATAACTTTTCTGACGACTCTGCGAAGCCTTCATCTTTTCACGGATCATCTTTATCTTCTCGGTTGTCTCCCGAACAATTTTAGGTCCAAGCACCACACTCTCTCCAGACTCATACCAACACAGCGGGGTTCTATACTTCTGACCATACAATGCCTCAAAAGGTGCCATCCCGATACTAGAATGGTAACTATTGTTGTACGTGAACTCTATCAGTGGAAGGTAGGAATCCCACGAACCTCCTTCTTCCAGAACACAAGCCCTCAACAGATCTTCTAATGACTGAATTGTCCTCTCTGACTGACCATCTGTCTGAGGATGATATGCCGAACTCAACCTCAACTTAGACCCTAACTTCTCTTGCAAACTCTTCCAGAAATCTAAAGTGAACCTCGGATCTCTATCCGAAACAATACTCTTGGGAACTCCATGAAGCTTCACAATCTCTTTGACATAAACTTCTGCTAACCTCGACATCGGATAAGTGATATTAATAGGAACAAAGTGAGCAGACTTCGTTAATCTATCAACGATCACCCAAATGGCATCGTGACCTCTAACCGTATTCGGCAATCTCGTCACAAAATCCATCGAAATGCTATCCCACTTCCAGTCTGGAATTTCCAACGGTTGCATCAATCCAGCAGGCTTCTGATGCTCCACCTTCGACTTCTGAGAAGTCAAACAGGCATACACAAATTGTGCTACATCCCTCTTCATACCATGCCACCAAAACATCTTCTTCAGGTCTTGATACATCTTTGTCGCTCCAGGATGAATACTCAACTTACTTCGGTGACCCTCTTCCAAAATTGTTTTCCTCATTTCTACATCATCCGGAATGCAGATCCTACCACGGAACCTCAACACACCTTGGGAATCCAATTTGAAATCTTCGTTCTCAGATTGACCAATCCCATTCATCAAGTCCACCAACTTAGCATCTGAATTCGGAGCCTCTCAGATGCTGCCCAGAAAATCATTATCGATCCTTAGCATTCCCAGCTTGACACTATGAGATGTCGTCCTACAAACCAGACTTAGATCTCTGAATTCCTCAATCAACTCTAACTCTTTGACCATCATCGCCGACATATCCAAGGATTTCCGGCTCAAAGCATCAGCCACGACATTAGCTTTGCCGGATGATAGTTCAAACCGAAATCATAGTCTTTCAACAATTCTAACCACCTTCGCTGCCTCATATTCAGCTCCTTCTGGTCAAATAAATATTTCAGACTCTTATGATCACTGAACACCTCAAATATGGAACCATACAAATAGTGCCTCCAAACCTTCAACACGGAGACTACTGCAGCCAACTCCAAATCACGCGTTGGATAATTCTTCTCATGAACCCTTAATTGCCTCGACGCATAAGCAATCATCTTCCCATCTTGCATAAGCACGCCACCTAAACCCATCTTCGAAGCATCACAATATACCACGAACGGTTCTTCCGGTTTTGGCAACGTCAAAACAGGAGACGTCGTCAACCTCTTCTTCAACTCAAGGAAACTTTCCTCACAACGAGCAGCCCACACAAAAGCCTTACCCTTACAAGTCAACTGCGTCAACGAAAGGGCCAACTTAGAAAAACCTTCGATGAACCTTCTGTAGTAACCAGCCATCCCTAAGAAGCTTCTAATCTCCGTAACCGACTTCGGACTCTCCCACTGCATCACAGCCTCAACCTTAGAAGGATCCACATCAATACCACTACTAGAAATGATGTGACTCAGAAAACTCACTTCTGACAACCAGAATTCACACTTAGACAACTTGGCATACAACCTCTTCTCTCTCAGGACCTCCAATACTAATTTCAGATGCTCTGCATGCTCTTCCTCCGACTTCGAATAAATCAGGATGTCGTCAATGAACACAACCACGAACCGATCCAAGTAAGTATGGAATATACGATTCACGTATTCCATAAATACACTCGGCGCGTTAGTGACACCGAACGGCAACACCGAATACTCATAATGCCCATACCTCGTTCTGAAAGCAGTCTTCTGAACATCTTCATCCTTCCCCTTGATCTGATGATAACCTGACCTCAAATCAATCTTGCTGAACACTCGAGCACCCACCAACTGATCCATCAAGTCGTCTATTCTCGGCAGTGGATACTTGTTCTTAATGGTCACCTTATTCAGCTGCCTATAATCAACACACAACCTCCTACAACAACCAGCAGCAGCCCAACAACAGCAGCAGCAGCCCAACAACAGCAGCAGCAACAGCCCAACTACAGCAGCAGCATCGATCCTCCCAGCCATTTCAACTCACTTGCTACAAAACAAACAACTGTTAGATATAACTGACAACACACCATTGTCAGTTGACACTACGACTGACAACTTAACCGGACAGACCGAACTTTTGCTCTGATACCACTAATGTAACACCCCGTTTCTACCGTGTAATTTAATTACTAAAAATCAGAGTTTCTTTTTTTTTTCTTTAAAAGTCATATTTCACCACATGGGATGTCACACATAAATCCACACAAAATCATGCATAGATATAAAATAGTTCTCATCGTCAATAGTGATGAGATACATAACACATCACAACTGGGGTGAGCTCAAAATGCTCAATTCAACCAACATAATAAAAACTCAGCAACTACACAGCAGAAAGTCATAAAACAGCAAATACAGCAATCAAATGATTATAAAAACTAAGGTTCATTCCCTCCCCACTGAGTGCTACGTATCAGAGCAGACGACCAGACTCAGCTAGCAAAGGTACCTAAGCCTTCACTCGAGATCACCTGCACGTTACCGCATAGGGGTAACATTCAAACAGAAGGGGTGAGTTCATCTAACAATATAATAGTGCATATGATAAGTATTATGCTAGAGCTACAACGCTATATAAACCACATCGCACATCAAATCAGTCATCACAGCAAGTCATCACAATGTCAGGAACATGTATGAAATGCAACCCATCGCAACGGGCGTATGCATGTGGTACCTGTCATCATCGTCACTAAATAGCCTTTATGGCATCATCGTCACTAAATAGCCTTTATGGCATCATCGTCACTTGTGTATGCAGATGAGATGTATGAGACACCATGACATGCACCATAGACAGTCCCATACAAGCACAGTCAACTTAACGACCCATCACTTACCAGTTTTGCCAATGAAAGGCACATCACCTGTCAAGTTATCGTCACACATATATTTGTCACTAACAATCATCGTCATTAACATCATCGTCGCTAATAGCCTTTATGGCATCATCGTCACTTATAAAACCACAGCTTTTATTCATCATCAATACCATCGTCAATCAAAGCAATAGCCACTAGGGGCATTATCGTCAAAAACATCAACACATCATTATTGACACCGGGACACTAATATTACCGACTACATCAAAGGGTTTTACTTCAGCTCACGACACCAAATAGGACACCAAAAATGGTTTTAAACACAAACAGTTTTACAACGTCAACAACAACGACCACCGGGGACAGCCACTTGAGGCGCCCAGAAACTATCAGAAAAATAATAATTTTTACCTTAAAATAGAACATACAGGTAGAAAACTGAATAAGCTTCGCAACTCACTTTGAAACACTTAAAACGGACACCCGAGTCAAAAGATATGTCAAAAACAAAACCGGGAAAAATTTGGGGAACATCCTGAAAATGGCGCCCAGGCACTGGGCGCCGAACAGGCAACACGCTGGAAACTGGCCAGCAACAGGAACTGGCGCCGTTGGCGTCCAGGCAACACAGAAAACTGGCGCAGCCACGGAAAAACTGGCGCAGCAACACAAACTTAGACACGGCGCCCATGCACAGGGCGCCTAACACAGAGCACGCACAGACATCAAAACACATACACCATTGGCCACGGCGCCCAAGCACCGGGCGCCAAAAACAGCACCACGCCAAAACACCAAAACGCAACATCCTTGGCCACGGCGCCCATGCACAGGGCGCCAAAACAGAATCACAGCCACGCCCAGCAAATGGTGCCCAGCGCCAGGGCCCCAAATTCAGCACACAACAAATCATCAAACAACACATATGCAAATTCATCAATCAACAACAAATCAAACAATCAAACAAGATCATGGCAACATAGGTCTAAGCCCCTACCCTAATACCCATCATACCCACCATTATAGTGAAAGAGAGATCTCACCCTTACCTTAATTCTTAGGAATAGAAGACCCTGGAGAGGAATCACCAACAGAACCACAGCAACATGGCTTCCCTTCTCTTCTCCTTGATTCGCGAAACCTCCTCTTCTTCTCCTTGGGATTCGTGCCTCTCCTCTTCTCTCTTTCTCTCCTCTTCGCAATTTCTTTCTTTTCTTTTCTTTTGCACAAAATGAGCCAAACCCTAAATTTTAGGTTTAAATATGCGCCTAGCTAGTGGGCTTAGATCACGGGCTTCCTCAAGCCCGATCACTAACGCCATCACCTAAAACCCAAATACACACCTCTCAATCCAACATTAATATAATTACACCAATTAAATAAATAATTGAATACCTAAATATTTAATTAAATAATTTAATTAAATATTTGGGCGTTACACCAACCACTTATGAGATATCTAGATTTCCACTCAAAGAAAGATATGGAGACCCCTGCGATTTTTATGCTCCCAACTATAAAATAAAGAAATTATTAATATAAGTAAGACACAGATATGACATGTAACACTAAACTAAAGATAGTAATTAACCATCATTGGATCTAGGCACAAATACATAAAAGCCGACATCAAGCTTGAATTGGAGACCCTATATAAAAAGAAAGCACAATCAATAGATTTAAAAACATTGTTATGCCCTCACATTATCTTAACTAACGGATAAAAGTAAAAACAAATGGGGGAAAGCAACCTGCAAAGCAACCATGCAGAAGACCAAAATAAAAAACAAAAACCTAACAAAAGCAACATTTGTTTAAAGAAGGAGCAAACAAAGAAGACAAAGACACTGCAAATCAAAATGGGAAAACAATTAGCAAAATATAAATTAGGGTAAACAATACAATATGGGAAAAAGTTTAAGAAAACAATAATTAAAAAATTAACTAAAGAAAAAAATAAAAACTATAAAAAAAATAAAAAATGGGGGCAGGAGACTCCCGCGGAAAAGTAGTTTAAGACTACCCAAGAATTATTAGTAAGATTACCTGACCAGTGATGCAACATATTTGACAACGAATGAACACACGAACAGAACTGTATTGGGTGCAGGTCTCAGTCGAGTAGTAGGCTGAGTCGCTCACCAAGCTGAGAAGCTAAAGTAATACCTCACGGTGGTGACGATGAGATGGTGAGCCCGAGATCCATGATGATGTGTCTGAGATCCGAGATGATACGTCCGAGATGGAATTGATGGCCGCCACCTGCAAGGACTTTGACGCCCAAGTCAACCCATAATCGAGATGTACCATATGAGAGGAGTGGAGAGAGCATACCTTTTCCATGAGTGAGTAGTGGTATATATAGTGGAGTAAATGAGATTACTTTAGAAGCTTCTAGGTATTGGGCTAACGCTTCCAAAGATTGGGTTGGCTTGCATTTGGCCCATTAGCTTGCAAAAGCTGGGTCTAGAATTACTTCCTTGATGGGTTTTGACCATTCCAGAACATTAGCCCCCCAAATCGGTTGAACATGTTGTGAGGCCAACTTTTGAGAAAAGTCTTCTTTGTAAGTAAGCCAACTTGCAAAAGTTAGCTAATGATGATAGAAATATAAGTCCGTGTAACACGGCCGTAGATGTGTTACCCTTGTTATTTTGTACACTGAATAGGCCGAGGTGCTATGGATGTTCTCTCACCGGCAGTTGAGCCCTCCAACGAACATAAATCATGATAGTCTATACCTCATTGAGGGTGAAGGCGTATGTAGGGATAACCAATTTACGCTGATAGTCTTTTTATGTAGTTGAGGTAAGAAAAATAAGGCAACAACCTTGTGAAACGAGAGAGCGTTCACCAAGGTAGCCTGACATCCTTGTGAAAGCAAGGCAATGCATGGAAGTTCTGACCAGTGCGATTTTAAGACTCACTTTTCTTTGACATTGGCTGGAGTATCTTCATTCTGGCAATGGTCTAGATCGTTTTGGGTCGCGCAGAGTGTAGCATCTCAAGTTTATTTTCTTAGAGTCTAATGCGTGGGGTGAACCTAAGATCGTTGAAGGATGTGCATCAAATTGGAGACCCCCACTTCTCACAGTGTTACCCGGTGAACAATGAGATGAGACACTAAGAAACAGAGTCGTAGGGCTGAATGGAACCACTAACTCTGGTTCTGCAATTTTGAGAATATTGGCATTATCTTGGCAAAGACGATCTGAGGTCGATGGATCTTTCGGATTTATCCCACATGCACACTCGGGCGTATGTGGATCCTGACGCGGGAAGGAAGTCGTGAGCTACGTGTTGTGGCTGAGGTTTCTTTTTGGCTGCAAAATGAGATTCTGGCTGACTTCAGTCGTTGGAAGCTTTGGTCCTGAAAAGGAGTAATGTCGTCGGTTCTGGGGTCCCAAATGGTGATGTCAAGGCGACCTGGAGAACCGATCCAAAGCTAGCTTATGGGACCCAAAACTGCGTAATCTGAGGTTGGTGGGAGATGAGTCATGGATGAAGTCAACTTGCTGTGATCTCCTATATCACGTGTTAAGGGGTGTTTAACCAACCGCCCGATTTCTTGCGCCCCAGGCGAGGATATGTTAGATCGATCTGGTTCCAATTATTTGCACCTGGTGAGGGGAAGCCCCCCTATATGTTGGTGTTCATGCATAATTAGTGAGGTCATTGCTAGTGGAACGGTCTTGACTTGACGGTTGACACGCTCTCGGCGAGAGTTGAGTAAACTTCCTTGACTGATGAAAGGTGCTAGTAGATATACTTGTGCAGTGGAGTCGATCATGGCGAGCTGGTTGTTTGACTGACTTGGGGCGTCAAGTTGATCCTAACAAGTAGCCCTGCAGGCATATTAGAGCGGGCGACCGGTGTTGGCCACATGATGTTTGGTCCAAAAGTTTGTTGAGACCATGATTGCAGATCCTGACTGTTGATCACCACTTTTACCCATTTTGTTTCTGAAAACCCATTTGGTTCCAATTACTGATTGACGTTTTGGAGAAGGTACTAGATTCTACACTTCATTCTTCTCAAACTAAGAAATAAGCTAAATGTACTAAAGTTTTTGAACTAATGAAGTAGTAATTAAATACTTAAAAAATAAAACCGCATTAATGAATAATAGAGAATGCAACTTATGCTAACTGAGAGAATTTGTTCCTACAGAATAAATATTATAGAATAAATATAAAAGTTCACAAGAAATAAATGTAAAAAAGGAGAAGAAGTTGGTACAAATTTGAAGATTTTAACTTTGTAATGTATAAAAATAAAAATTTAAGTACTTAAGAATTTTTCTAGATAAAGAATATGAAGAAGTTGCAAGAAAGAGGTTTAAGGTTCAAATCCTAGAATTTAACATTTGTCCACACCCCTAACTAGCTAGTAACCACCGATATTTGCCTATAAAAAAAGTAATTAAGAATTTTTACGTAATAACATTATTTATTCGGTAAATATTTATAATATTTTTTCTTCAGAAATTAGGATAGACTATTTTTTTATCTACACTAATAAATGTTTCTCTGGATCCTTCACTAGAAGGAGGGAGTGAATTTTGTAGACGTCATATGCAACATAGATAAAGTCCAATGAATGATAAAATATAAGACGTCAACCATTTAATATAAGAAATCATATAATGGAGATGCTGCGTGCGTGAGAGTTCTACAGAACTGATAATCAAACGCTGACAAAACACACAATGATACAGATCCTCTCTCGAGAGAGAGAGGCTGCGAACCCTAGAGATGGGTTGTCCTACGTCGTGGCAGCCGCCGTGCCTGCACCGGCCGATCTACTACAACTGACTGGGCGGCTAACTGTTGAAGACCCTTGGTTTCGAGACGAGTGGCTTTTTCCGGAGACGGCAGTCGTCCCCCCGGCGAAGGTGGATCCGAATCTGTCAGTTCCGATTGCAGTCGCCGTAAGATTCGGTGCGTTCTCCCCGGCGTTTGCTCCGCGTGTGGTGGTCGCCCCTGCGAAGGTCGTGGGTTGGGTGGTTCCGTACGCTGTGGCTGGTGTTGATGCTAGCTTCGGTGCGCTCTGGTTCGGATCTGTTGTTCGGAGTCGGATCTATTGGGTGCTGTGGGTCTCTCCCCCTGCGGTGGTTGCTCCTGTCCCGCCACCGCCTGAGCCTCCTCCATGCGTCCGTCTGGTTCGGATCCGGCGCTGGTTGCAGCTCTGGATTGCGTTCGGGTTCGGATCGTGGGTTTCTAGTTTGGGTTCGGTTGCGTTGCTGTTCGGATTGCATTGATGCTGACTGTTTCTGGTTTGGGACTGTTGCGTTGGTTCGTAGATGCTGACTGTTTCTGGTTTGGCATTGGTGGCTGTCGTCACGAAATTTGGACCCGCAGTCTCGCCTCCCCCCATTTCGATGGGGGCCCTTTCCCTGTCGCTCGCGGTTCTGCTTGATTGTGCCTCGGTGTTGGCTGGGGCACAATACCGCGGTGGTGGTTGGTGGCTCGACTTCCTCGATCAAGCTAGGTGCTGTCTCGGTGTTGGCCGGTGGCACGACTTCGCGATGATGGCTGGGGTCCGCCGCCGGTGGTCTGGAGTGTGGTGACTCGATTATGGTCTAAGGTTGTTTAGTTTAGAGGTCTTTGTTAGACTCTCTTTATTGTCCTTATTTCCAAGGGTTTTGGCTTAGTCCCCCCTTGTGCTTTTTGTATTGTTTTTATTTTTTAATAAATTCGGGCCTCCTGCCTGTTGCTTAAAAAAAAAAAAAGAGATGCTGCGTGCGTTCATTATTCAGCGTGCGTTCATTATTCGGTCGATGATTTTAATACCATTTTTTTATCAGACTTTGTTGTCTCAATGATGTTGATACCAAGACTAACTCGAACCAGCCAATGGTATTTAATATACGAGAGTGAATGCCCATGACCGTCAGTCACCACACGTTCAAAATTCCAATCTCTATAAGCTATTGAAAGTTACTTCTTCCGTCCCACAAAATATAAGACCTCAAAGTATGTATATATATATATATATATATATATATATATATATATATATATATATATATATATATTATACTGTATATAAAAAGTTTAAAAGCAGTCCACTTTGGTTACAACGATCGATCTCCATCCCAAATTAGTTCTCACCATTTAATATTCTCAAATTTACAAAAAATGAAGTGTTTCTCAAATTTACCCTTCCTTATAACTAAACAATTTAACTAAAAGTACTAAAAACAGCTGTTGGACAAGTCAAACTAAATGAATACTATAAGGCTGTTTTTGGAATAAGATAACTAAATAATGCAAAAGTGGTAAACCTTTGCTTATAATTTGATAAAAAAAGCGAGCCTTTCCTGATTATGATTTTGGAACAGAGGGAGTACATAACTTAAGTTTTGGGATTTTAATGTACATATATTTAATTAAAAGTAGCAAGATGAAGATTTTTTTATAAGTAATGATCATGACATTAATAGCCACAAGCCTAGCATCATTGACACAACTCCCACCACCTATTAGGAAAGGTTTGGGAGGGTGTCTAATCATGAGCTCAAAGCTAGTGGAAGTAAAATACACCAAATTATTGTAACACCTTAAACTCACAACTTGGTGAATCCAAAGTATTAACATAATCATAAACAATCAGAGTATAACCTGCTCATAATGATAGACCAAATAAAAACTAAAGCGGATTACAACCACTTAACATAACTTTGAGATTAAAATCTCTCAAATACAATTTCGAAATAAGTACTCAATAGGTACAAATTCGATATAATAAACATGACTATGGTCCAACTATAAGACAATGTTATAAAATACTACATGACATTAGCAACCTCTTGCTAATCTTCTATGAAACTGTAGTCCTCAACTTTAAACCCTTGACCTGGCCCATGAATTCCTCAATCAATACCTGTGAATCTGAAAAACAGTCAACAATAAACAGTGAGATTACAAATCTCAGTGAGTTCTTTCGCACCCCCTCACAATTCCTCTCTCGGTTTTTTCCTTGTCTATGAATTGTTCTTGACTGTGTCTTATTCTTGTCTGTGACTTGTTCATGTCTGTGTTTTAATCTTGTCTATGGCTTAGCATAATCCGAGAAATAATGCTAGGTATTCTATACCCATTTTCAACGGAAACCTCAATTCGTAAAGCTATACCGAATAATGCTAGGGCCCTAGCTTCGGGTTCATAACTCCCCTCCACTAGGTATGCTACATGAATCTCGGGATCATCATCCCCATGGTATCTTTTATCATTATCTCGGACATTAAGTCTGTTACTCAACACGAGGCCGTATTCTTTCATCTTATTACTTGAACTTGGACACTTAGGTCTTTGACTTGACACTTAGGTGCTTTCTCACTCGATACAACAATTATTTGAGTATAACTTAGTTCATAACAATAAGCTTTCATTGAATTACTTCCGTAACTTTGCTCCCTCGTTTTAACTATACAGTCTTATATACAATAATAACCATACACTTGGAGTTATAACAATTTATCTCAAACATGTGCCAAATGATAGTATTAATGTATGATTATCATTGGGAAAGGCTAAGAAGGGTGTTAGGGAGGGATTGAACCATTTACTTTGAAAAACATGTAAAAAGACATTTTGGGACACGGGCACCTGTGTCATTTGGACACGGGCCGTGTCCACAGTTTTCTAAATATTTTGGCCAGGGACAGCTTTGGAGACGGGTACCCGTGTCACTTTGACACGGGCCGTGTCCTGATGATAATGGCCATTTTCTCAGTTTTAAAACTCGGTTTTGTGTCATTTTGTTGTCCGAACGGTTCCAATATCTAATCCATAACATTCCTAACTTAACAACAGTTTCTAACAACACAATTAGGTACTTAATCAACCAATTTTCGTGTTATCAAACAATCAACAACCAATCATATAAATCAAACAAATTTGAGCGAGTTCACACCCAAATTTGTTAATAATTCGGTTTAACAATTTTTCAACTAAAACGCTATAAGACAACGCTCACCAAACCAAGACAACAACTCCACATATCAATTTCATTGAATAAAACCTAAACGGAGTAAGAACTCACATTGGTTGTCGCTTCCAACACACACAAACACGCGAAAATTCCTAGCTTGGAGCATCAACTATTCTCCTAAGCACCCAACTTTCCCCAAATTCCCAATTCAAAACCCTAAGTCACCAACAAAGCTTCCAATCAACAAATCAAGCTTCAATCCTCAATTAATCTACTATGGGTTTGCTTCTCCTCCTCTTCTAGATACTTGAAGATTGTGGAAACAAAGATGAAGGAGAAGAAGTGATGGAGTGGGTTTAGGGTTTGGGTCTCTCTCTTTCTTCTTCTTCTTCCTCTCTTCTCTTCTTTCTCTTCTTCTCTTGACCTTCTCCTCTTTTCTCACTTTCTTTCTTTTCTTTTTCTTTTAAAACCACTTAAGTGAGGGTGTGGAGGTAAATGACCTCTATGCCCTCAATAAATTCTAATATCCTAAAATACCCTTACTATCTATTAGTCACTTAAACCCCACATAAATCGATAATTAATTTTAGAAGTCAATACACAATATACACAAAGTCACACATATGAGTAACCTTGACCATATATTATTAACTCACTTAACCACAATTAATTCAATTGCAATTAAGTTATTCATTAACCAGCATAAAAATAATCAACTAAAATAATTGAAAAAATTATTTTGGAGATGTTACAATACACCCCAACTTGGAAATTTTTGTCCTCAAAAATTGTTTTGCTAACTGAGAATATACATTCTCAGAAGGACATTCACTAAAAGAAAGTAGTCTTGTTAACTTGAAACCCGTTTTTATCTTTGGTGCAAAACCCAAACATGACATGTGATTTATATCAAACTTTTTCCCACCTCACACCTTAAACTCATAGTAAAATAACTTGAAACTTTGCTCCAATTAGTTTGGTTTGCACCCAAACTTTGATGAATCTTAATCAAAACATATAATATGAGACACTTATTAGAAAATACAAGTTCGAAATAGGGTTCTCGTATCTAAATTATTATACACAATGGACAATTGTGACAAATAATTCAACTGTGAAATTTCTTAACTCATGGGGTGCCATACCCTACAGGAACCTTTTAGTTCGTTCCCAAGTTTCTGAAATAGAAATATTTGAAAAAGATGAGATGAGGGTTTATATAAAAAAAAAACTTTTACCTTAGACATAGAGATATGCCATGATGGCACCAAATAAGTTTGAAGAACAATCAAAATCACATTAGAGTTGTTTTCAAAAATAAAATAGTGCGACCAATACATACCCCTCAGTTTAATTGAACTTAAGGATGCTTCTACTTCATGCAAAGTTATCTCATAACCATATGATCTAATTGGTTCTCGATACATAAACTTTATCTTCACACATAAGGTACTATAAAAGTTTTGTACCTCATTATGTGATACACATGCTCCGTGAACCCTTTAACACTCTCGTGACACTAAACATGGATCAAATCAATCGATTTCAATGAGAATTATCTCAACTTAGGGTGAGGATAAGGTTAGGCAAGCAATGGCGTCGAAACGGAATGATTTGGACTTAGTTTGAAAAGGGGTGGCGAAAATCTCGCACGGTCCATGCCTCTTAGGCGCACGGATCGGGCTCTTTGATCAGTTCACCAAATCAAATTTTTACTTCGAAATTGTACATCCCGTTCGTTCCAACACTTATCCTAAGCTATACTTTAAACCATAACTTGTTAAAATAGTCTCTTTCTCTTTTCATAACACATGTAAATCATCAAAGTTAATCCAAAGTTAACAACACAGGCGTTGAACATGAATTTTCAAAGTCACATGAGTTGTGTTATCAGTTCATAAACTCAAATCATCAAACAACCACATGTATTCACTTGAAATCGCAACTCAATCATCCTTAAACACAATGCAATTTCATAAAAGCAAACCTCATGTCATTATTTCAAAAATTCATGTACTCTATGCCACCATCAACATGCTCAAAATGTAAATTTACATCTATTTCAGTCAATTGCAAGTAGTTCAATCAATTTACCTTTGATGGCTATTCATAACATAAAACACAGTCGGCAGTCACAACACTTTTCATAAGAGTGTACACTCACGTTTGACTTGTCAAACAGAATCACAAAAATACAATCTTACTATTAACCTTCACAAATGAGAGATTAACAAACTAAAACTTCGCCACCATAGTGGAAACTTGTGTAGGCATCATGGCTTATGGACTATTGTCCAACTCAATGCTTAAAACCTCTGCTTTTCCTTATTAGTCGATGCACTAACAACTTTCGTTCTAAATTTCCTTCGCAACGGATAGAAAATTTGAGACATTACCTTTCGGTTCTCTTGGAGATACATCTAGTATTCTGGGCTAGACTCGGGAACAATCACTGTTCTCAATAACTCACAGATTGATAGGAATTTTTTTATAAATCTACTTTCCATGACCTACCGGAGTCAACAATGACCCTCACAATGATAGGATTTTATAAAATCATTTTCCATGACCTATCGGAGTCAACAATGACTCACCCAATGATAGGATTTTATAACACAATTTTCCATGACCTATCGGAGTCAACAATGAGAGGATTTTATAAAACAATTTTTCATGACCTATCGGAGTCAACATTGACTCACCCAATGAAAGGATTTTATAAAAAAAAATTCCATGACCTATCGACTAGCCCAAAATACTAGTATGAGTGAATCTCCATAACTCATGAATTGAGTTTGAAACTCAATAACCATAGAATCCTAAATCATAAAACTCGTGCAAGGACCTTTGGGGAAACTTCTAGCCAGATGAAATCCTATAAGACTGGTTATCCTCCGTGATAGAACTTGTCTGAAAATCTATCACTTATCCTTTCGGACCAATGGCCCTCTTAGGGCCTCAACTACTCATACACTAAGGTATGAGAATCTCTATACAATAGGGATCTCACTGGTGAGGCATAATGGCTTCCCTAAAGAGTAGGGCTCACCAAAAGCCTGTAAATTTAATCTTATCCTAAAGGATCGTTGACTATTCTAGGTGTAATCATTTATAGTAGGATTACGTGTGGTATTGAGATAGTTGTAGCATCAAAGAGACGAGAAAATAGAAGGATTCTTTTAAACAATCAAACGGGTGCACGAGTAGTGCATCCTGTATTGATTCGAAAAATGAATTCTAACTATTTTGAACATTCCTTTGGTCCTCCATCTTTCTGAATTCCATACACAATACAAACAAAATCATTACAACTGTCGTAATCACTCAAACCCGAAAACTTGTCCTACCCATGGACTAACAAAACATTTGGCATTTAGATAAACCAAACTCTGCCCTTCTTCAACATGCAAACTGAGTGCCTAATGACTTAGGACTTTTACTAAATTAGAAGATTTTCATAAGGGAAAGTATAACTGCTAATAGCCATTTCCGAGAAATAGCCTTCCAAAAGACGCCAAAATAAATTGTCATAATCTGGGTCTTAAGTGCTTAGTCTTACTCATTTGGGATTCACTACATACTTCTTATGCCAATCTATGGCTCAAATTCTACTAGCACTTAGAGTTTAAGGGCTTAGGTAGAGTAGGAATACTTTCTGAGACTAGGATAAAACATGTAGCGACCGAAAAATCCAGAAAGGAGGGATTCTTCGTCATTTTGAAAATGAAGCCTCCATCAATATTTATTAAATAGGAAAACATTGAAAAAACCTTTATTTTTGGGTTCGGGGGTCGATTATGCATGGGGAAGGTATTAGCACCCCACAACATCCTTTCAAAAGAAAGGTTACCATTTAATTTAATGTGTAGAGAGAAAGCTAATTAAAAGAAGACACCTTAATTTACCCTTTTTATTGTTTGCAAAATTGAAAAGGAAGACTTAATAAAAATTTTAGTTTTTTGTGCTTGACAGGAGTGGGCCCCTGCTCCTACGTATCCCCAGGTGCGATGGGGAAATCAAAGCTACGTAGTTCTTGGGTAGAAAAGGTTTGCGTGTTTGGTGTTTTTTAATTATTTTTTGAAATTGGGAGGGATATTCATAATGACCAAACAAGTATACCTCAGAGTGGTCACCACTCATAGCTCGTTTGAAAAATAAAGTTGTTATTAACGGTCAAGCAAGCCGGGCTCAGAGTGACCATTAGTAACGAACCATTTTTGTGGAAAATTGTTGAGAAAACTGGTTTGAAAGCATTATGATGTAATAATAAAAAAAAACTAAATGAGTTGTAATAGAAGAGGAAGTATAATTAACAAGGGCGTTATGTTATTAAAAAAGGGGGTATGAATAGAACAAGGGTTGTATTTCAAAAAAAGGGTGCAAACAGTGAGCCCAATCTGTATCTGAGGCCCAGATTACAAACATGGGCCTTTAGTGAGGGGGTTATAACAAGGAAAAAGAAGGGGTGCCATTATAATCTGGATTAACAAATATTTTGGATGAATATAAGATAGAAGGGGAGGGAGGTGTATATATGAAAATGAAAGGGTGTAAATCAAAACCTGAAATAAAATCAAAATAAAAGGAGGAGTATGTGGGGAGGGAGCATGCGAAATAAACATGGGGTGCAAACATACATCTGAGTTTTAAGTCCAGCAGGAGGTCGCCTTAGTAAGATTTTGGGGTCCAAATAACATTTTTTTTTAAAAACGAAAGTGAAAGAAGTAATGGAACCCGAGCCCAATACCTACTAAGATCAAACCGAACTCAGATTTCGTTTAACCTAAATCCCTTCTTCCTTCAGCGCAGTTCACCCATTCCCTTTCAATCCCTATTTTTCATTTCTCTCTCTCTCTCTCTCTCTCTCTCTCTCTCTCTCTCTCTCTCTCTCTCTCTCTCTCTCTCTCTCTCTCTCTCTCTCTCTTTCTCTCTCTCTCTCCAGCGCTGCCTCTCACTTGCTTTTACCCTAATTTCTGTTTCACTTCTCTTCTCTTCCCCCACCACCGAACCTCGACCTCCTTCTCTCCCCCATAGCTACATCACTCTCCTCCCTCACAACCTAGATTTTTCGTTTCTCCCCTCCTCCTCAGCGTTCAATCTCTCATCCCCCTAACCTCAGCGCTGTTTCTACACTCTCCCTGAGATAGAAAAAAAAATGAAAATTTCGCAACTCTCAACAGTGAGAGCGGGAGATAAACGAAGAAGAAAAGGAAAAGAGAGGACATACGGTGGTGGTTTGCGAAGGGGGTTGGCTGTGGGGGTGTGATTTGGGCCGTGGTTGTTATTGATGACGTGTTTGGTGCGAGGGGTGTGAGGGTCACGGCGGTGGTGCGCAATCGGGCTATGGGTTGTCGCAATGTGGTTATTGGGTGGTGACTGTGGGTAGTTTCGGAGAGAGGGACGTGGTGGTTCAGTGGTATTTTGGCCACGATTTGGTGATGTGGTGAGGGAGGTGCGATGGTGGTTTCGGAGAGGATGGGAAGCTCACCGTGATGGCTTGGTGTGAGGAGGAAGCTACGACGGTGCTACGACAAAGGGGGGTATTTCGGTGACGCACGGTGGTTGACGGCGAGGCTACGGTGGTGGCCACCGTGAACGGTGGCCGGAGGTAAAATCTCTCCCCTCTCTCTTTCCTTTTTGTCTTGCTGTTTCTGCATCCTAATCTTTGCATTCGGATAGAAGAAAAAGAAAAGAAAAAAATCTTTCTAAAGAAAACTTTGTTAACATCTCTTTTAAGCAAAATTTTTTTCGAACCATAACATACATATAAACTGAGCCAGCAAGAAAAGATTAGAAACCGACCTAAGTGCCAATTTTTTTTGGAAAACAGAACCCTCTACCACTCCCCTACGCTTCAGCTGCTGCCGTTTTGCCTCAGAAATTTTGTGTTTTGATGATTTGGATTCAGTATGAAACCCTAATTGATTTGTTATTTTTCTGAATTTCGGCCTGTGTTCCTTCTTGTGTTTATGTGAATTCTGTGTATTTTCGTCAATTTTTGTCCATTGTGTGTTCTGTCTCCCTCCCTAATTGTGCTACTGTTTTGGGTATTTATAGGTGGATTGATGAGGTGCTGAGGACAATCAACAATTAGGGAAAAAATGGCACCAAAAGGACAGCATCTTTGGGGGGAATAAAAAGGACAAGAGCTGGCACCATGGACAGTCAAAGGAAGGACAAGGAACCAAAAAGGACAGCCAAGGGGAAACCCTAGCTAGGGCAAGCAGCCAGCTTACTGCGCCCCTTTTCTTCTTTTTTTCATTTTTTGGGAGTTTTATATTTTTTTAATTTTTTTGTATTATTTGTGTACTATTTTGCTGTTTTTTTGCTCATATTTGTAAAGAAAACTGTATTATATATATAAAAACTTTCGACTATTCAGCTTCTTCAATTATTATTATTATTATTATTTTTTGCATCAATAACAATAGGCTAAATAATAACAGTAACGAAATAAAATAAAACGAGCATCGAACAATCGTTGTATGAGAGTGCCAAAGACACGCGCGTTTAGAACAATGTGTGACGCGATAAAAAATTTTGGATTTTAATTGATCGGACAAAATTAGGGTATGACAGCTGCCCCTCTTTATTTATATTTTACTAGGAAATATGGAGGGCTTCCAAATTTCTCGAGTAAAATAGAAATAAGGATAAAAATGACACTAATTTTGTCAAAACCTCTTTTGAGAAAATCACAAAAAAAAACGGGTTTACATAGAACAAAAGTAAATAGGTATCACCAGGGATCTGAAGGAGAACAGGGGCTCTGATGGTCTAATTCGCAGTCGATGCTTGGCGCATTGATTGGAGTTAAACTGAAGGACCGACGGGGTCTGAAGGGCATGCCTAAGCCTGATGGACCAATGGGTCTGATGGAGCGCGAACTAGCAACGGTACTAGTAAAACGGTCTGCTTGAGGGGTGGCCTTTTTTGAGCGGCCATGGGGGCAAGATCAGGTCGTTGACCTGATTTGCTCACCTCGAAGGACGTGCACTGTGTTTTTTTAGGCGGACACAGCTAGTCTAAAGGACCTGGGGTCGGATGACCCGTCGGTTGCTCGATAACGCGACCTGCGATCTGGATTGAAGGACCAATGATGGTCTGAAGGAGCGCTTGGGCTCTGAAGGACTACTGGGGGTCCGAAAGACTGGCGCTAGGCCCAGTGCTAACATTATACTTTGAATTTATCTTGACAGATAAAAACTATCTATATTTGAACGCATTTAAGGATGTAATGGATGATGTATGCGTGCATGCAGTGTAAGCATGCGCAATGATAGGTATCCGGTGGTATGATGAATGAAATGTGGAATGATTTTTCTTTTTGTTTTTGTTTTTGGATCCCCTTTTTTTTATTCTTTTTGCTCTTTTGCTCTTTCGCTCTTTCTTGATTTTTGCTCTTTCGCTCTTTCTTGACTCTTTTGCTGATCTTGTCAACTCGCAGGACTCTCGACGGGAGATATGGGGGTTGCCCAAAGTAGTGATACCGAAGTGCGGGTTATTGTGATTTGTTGCTTGAAGTGATTATGCATTTGTCTTCTTTGCAATTTTAAGAGAGACCATCTCCCTTTTGTGATTTTCAGAAATTTCGCAATGATTGTAATGGTTTTGATTATGCACATGTTTCGCAATTCAGTATCATTTACCACAAAACATATTTTCAAAAAAAATAGGGAAATGAGAGAATAAAGAAAGAGCTTAAGATTCAAATGGAAATCAAATGCGCCGAAGGTCACATCAGCTGAAAATGACATTGAGAGTTTAAACTACAAAAAGAAAGAAGAAAAGGAAAAAGCAGATCTTTTGATTGTTTGTATCTTTGAGGTAACAATGCCAATCACCCATGCATATGCCCTCGAGCATTCATTGTCCAACCTTCGGAGGTATTGACTGCCTTTGTATCTGTTCAAAGTCCAACTTTTGACTCTAATTTTTGCCTGGTTTGCTCTTTGGAGTTTTCAATCCACTGGGTCGCTCTAATTTTTGCCTAGGCCGCCCTTTCGGGTTTTCAACCTAGCGAGCTCATTTTTGCTTGGCTCATCTTTCTCTTTTTTCCACATATTTCTTTAGGCATAGTACTTCTTAACTGTATCTGAGTTCACTGGGAGTGGGAGGTCTTCACCGTCCATCTTTGTGGGAATTAACGCTCCTCCAGAGAATGCTTTCTTTACCACGTAAGGTCCTTCATAGTTGGGGGTCCATTTTCCACGGGAATCCTTTTGGATAGGCAAAATCTTCTTGAGCACGAGATCTCCTTCTTGAAACTGCCGGGGTCGAACTTTCTTATCGTAAGCTTTCTTCATTCTTTGCCGATACAACTGCCCGTGACATAAAGCAACCACTCTCTTTTCCTCTATGAGGTTCAACTGGTCCAAACGAGCTTGAACCCATTCTGCTTCTTCTAATTTTGTTTCCATTAACACTCGCAGAGAGGGTATTTCAACTTCTACGGGAAGAACAGCTTCCATCTCGTATACTAGTGAGAATGGTGTTGCCCCTGTTGACGTGCGAATTGAGGTCCGGTACCCATGCAAAGCGAAAGGCAACATTTCATGCCAGTCCCTGAAGGTCACCACCATTTTTTGCACAATCTTCTTTATGTTCTTATTTGCCACTTCGACTGCCCCATTCATCTTTGGACGGTATGGGGAGGAATTATGATGCTAAATTTTGAAGTCGTCACACAACTATTTCATCATCTTGTTGTTCAGGTTGGTCCCATTGTCCGTGATGATCTTATTTGGCAGACCATAACGGCAGATCAAATCTCTTTTTATGAATTTGACAATCACAGATTTTGTTACACTGGCATAAGAAGCGGCCCTGACCCATTTGGTGAAATAATCAATAGCGACAAGGATGAAGCGATGCCCATTTGATGCTTTAGGTTCGATGGGGCCGATGACATCCATTCCCCACATCGAGAATGGCCATGGTGCTGTTAGGACATTCAAAGAAGCCGGCCCTTAGGATTTTTCTTGCCATGGTGTGCCCGTTAGATTGGGTTCCGAACGAGCCTTCATGGACGTCTTTCATAATTCTTTCTGCTTCTTCTTTTGCTACACATCTGAGGAGGACCATATCGTCATTCCTTTTGTAAAGCACCTCCCCGTTTAGGAAGGACCCATTGATAACCTCCTAAGTCTTCTCTTATCATTCTCAGTGGCACTAGGAGGGTACTCTCTGCTTGTGATATAGTGCTTGATATCGTAATACCAATGTTTACTATCAGGCTCTTCTTCGATTGCCACACAATGATGTGCCGGTAGGTCTCGATGCTGGATTCGGATGAATGTCAGACTTTTGTTGTTATCGATATTGAACATTGATGACAAAGTCGCCAAAGCATCATCCAACTGATTTTCTTCGCGAGGGAGATGGTGAAAAGTGATCTCCTCGAACCGTTCAACCATCTTTCGGATGTGATCACGATAAGGAATCAATTTGGAATCCCTAGTTTCCCAGTCACCTGTTATCTGCTGGATAACTAAGGCTGAGTCCCCATATACATCGAGTCTTTTGACTTTCCATTCAAAGGCCGCTTTGATGCCTAAGACACACGCTTCATATTCTGCAATGTTATTGGTGCAATAGAATCTCAGTCTAGCAGTAAATGGTATGAAGCGGTTATCAGGAGAGATCAACACAGCTCCGACCCCGTGCCCGTACAAATTGGAAGCGCCATCGAATGACATTCATCACCTTTCGTTGCCTGGAGATTTCCCTTCTCCGAATAGAGCAATTATGTCTTCATCTGGGAAATCACATAGCATTGATTGGTAATATTCATTGGGCTGGTGTGCCAAGTATTCAGCTAAGGCACTACCTTTGATTGCTTTCTGAGTGACATACAAAAGGTCGTATTCGGATAGTAGCATTTGCCAGCGGGTGATTCTTCCTGTGAGTGTAGGTTTTTCAAAAATGTACTTGATTGGATCCATTTTAGATACCAACCAAGTCGTGTGGCTCAGCATATGATAGGTATCCGGTGGTATGATGAATGAAATGTGGAATGATTTTTCTTTTTGTTTTTGTTTTTGGATCCCCTTTTTTTTATTCTTTTTGCTCTTTTGCTCTTTCGCTCTTTCTTGATTTTTGCTCTTTTGCTCTTTCTTGACTCTTTTGCTGATCTTGTCAACTCGCAGGACTCTCGACGGGAGATATGGGGGTTGCCCAAAGTAGTGATACCGAAGTGCGGGTTATTGTGATTTGTTGCTTGAAGTGATTATGCATTTGTCTTCTTTGCAATTTTAAGAGAGACCATCTCCCTTTTGTGATTTTCAGAAATTTCGCAATGATTGTAATGGTTTTGATTATGCACATGTTTCGCAATTCAGTATCATTTACCACAAAACATATTTTCAAAAAAAATAGGGAAATGAGAGAATAAAGAAAGAGCTTAAGATTCAAATGGAAATCAAATGCGCCGAAGGTCACATCAGCTGAAAATGACATTGAGAGTTTAAACTACAAAAAGAAAGAAGAAAAGGAAAAAGCAGATCTTTTGATTGTTTGTATCTTTGAGGTAACAATGCCAATCACCCATGCATATGCCCTCGAGCATTCATTGTCCAACCTTCGGAGGTATTGACTGCCTTTGTATCTGTTCAAAGTCCAACTTTTGACTCTAATTTTTGCCTGGTTTGCTCTTTGGAGTTTTCAATCCACTGGGTCGCTCTAATTTTTGCCTAGGCCGCCCTTTCGGGTTTTCAACCTAGCGAGCTCATTTTTGCTTGGTTCATCTTTCTCTTTTTTCCACATATTTCTTTAGGCATAGTACTTCTTAACTGTATCTGAGTTCACTGGGAGTGGGAGGTCTTCACCGTCCATCTTTGTGAGAATTAACGCTCCTCCAGAGAATGCTTTCTTTACCACGTAAGGTCCTTCATAGTTGGGGGTCCATTTTCCACGGGAATCCTTTTGGATAGGCAAAATCTTCTTGAGCACGAGATCTCCTTCTTGAAACTGCCGGGGTCGAACTTTCTTATCGTAAGCTTTCTTCATTCTTTGCCGATACAACTGCCCGTGACATAAAGCAACCACTCTCTTTTCCTCTATGAGGTTCAACTGGTCCAAACGAGCTTGAACCCATTCTGCTTCTTCTAATTTTGTTTCCATTAACACTCGCAGAGAGGGTATTTCAACTTCTACGGGAAGAACAGCTTCCATCTCGTATACTAGTGAGAATGGTGTTGCCCCTGTTGACGTGCGAATTGAGGTCCGGTACCCATGCAAAGCGAAAGGCAACATTTCATGCCAGTCCCTGAAGGTCACCACCATTTTTTGCACAATCTTCTTTATGTTCTTATTTGCCACTTCGACTGCCCCATTCATCTTTGGACGGTATGGGGAGGAATTATGATGCTAAATTTTGAAGTCGTCACACAACTATTTCATCATCTTGTTGTTCAGGTTGGTCCCATTGTCCGTGATGATCTTATTTGGCAGACCATAACGGCAGATCAAATCTCTTTTTATGAATTTGACAATCACAGATTTTGTTACACTGGCATAAGAAGCGGCCCTGACCCATTTGGTGAAATAATCAATAGCGACAAGGATGAAGCGATGCCCATTTGATGCTTTAGGTTCGATGGGGCCGATGACATCCATTCCCCACATCGAGAATGGCCATGGTGCTGTTAGGACATTCAAAGAAGCCGGCCCTTAGGATTTTTCTTGCCATGGTGTGCCCGTTAGATTGGGTTCCGAACGAGCCTTCATGGACGTCTTTCATAATTCTTTCTGCTTCTTCTTTTGCTACACATCTGAGGAGGACCATATCGTCATTCCTTTTGTAAAGCACCTCCCCGTTTAGGAAGGACCCATTGATAACCTCCTAAGTCTTCTCTTATCATTCTCAGTGGCACTAGGAGGGTACTCTCTGCTTGTGATATAGTGCTTGATATCGTAATACCAATGTTTACTATCAGGCTCTTCTTCGATTGCCACACAATGATGTGCCGGTAGGTCTCGATGCTGGATTCGGATGAATGTCAGACTTTTGTTGTTATCGATATTGAACATTGATGACAAAGTCGCCAAAGCATCATCCAACTGATTTTCTTCGCGAGGGAGATGGTGAAAAGTGATCTCCTCGAACCGTTCAACCATCTTTCGGATGTGATCACGATAAGGAATCAATTTGGAATCCCTAGTTTCCCAGTCACCTGTTATCTGCTGGATAACTAAGGCTGAGTCCCCATATACATCGAGTCTTTTGACTTTCCATTCAAAGGCCGCTTTGATGCCTAAGACACACGCTTCATATTCTGCAATGTTATTGGTGCAATAGAATCTCAGTCTAGCAGTAAATGGTATGAAGCGGTTATCAGGAGAGATCAACACAGCTCCGACCCCGTGCCCGTACAAATTGGAAGCGCCATCGAATGACATTCATCACCTTTCGTTGCCTGGAGATTTCCCTTCTCCGAATAGAGCAATTATGTCTTCATCTGGGAAATCACATAGCATTGATTGGTAATATTCATTGGGCTGGTGTGCCAAGTATTCAGCTAAGGCACTACCTTTGATTGCTTTCTGAGTGACATACAAAAGGTCGTATTCGGATAGTAGCATTTGCCAGCGGGTGATTCTTCCTGTGAGTGTAGGTTTTTCAAAAATGTACTTGATTGGATCCATTTTAGATACCAACCAAGTCGTGTGGCTCAGCATATACTGCCTCAGACGACGTGCAGCCCAGGCCAAAGCACATGTTTTTTTCCAACAATGAGTATCTTGTCTCGCACCCGGTGAACTTCTTGCTTAGGTAGTAAATGGCGTGTTCTTTCCTTCCGGAGTCATCATGTTTCCCCAATACACAACCCATCGAGTTGTCCAGCACTGTTAAGTACAGAATGAGAGGTCTGCCCTGCATCGGTGGCATCAGAATCGGTGGATTTTGGAGGTATCTATTGATCTTTTCAATGGCTTCCTGGCAATTATCATTCCACTTTGTTTCTTGGTTATTGCACAGCAACTTGAAGATAGGCTTGCAGGTCGATGTTAATTGGGATATGAATCTGGAGATGTAGTTCAACCTTCCCAGGAATCCACGAACTTCTCTTTCGGTTTTAGGTGCTGGCATTTCTAATATTGCTCGTACTTTGGCTGGATCCACTTCTATTCCCCTCTGACTGACTATGAACCCCAAGAACTTTCTTGATCTTACACCGAAAGTGCATTTAGCGGGGTTTAATCTGAGTTTGAACTTCCTTAGGCGTTCAAAGA
Organism: Astragalus membranaceus; assembly: GCA_039519185.1. NCBI lineage: Eukaryota > Viridiplantae > Streptophyta > Magnoliopsida > Fabales > Fabaceae > Astragalus > Astragalus membranaceus. Next base: position 55,093,452 of record CM076850.1, read on the forward strand.
GTTTTTGCCGATTAACAACATGTTCTTCTTCAGTCTTGGACTTTGCGATCATGTCATCCACGTAGACTTCAATTTCCTTATGCATCATATCATGGAATAAAGCCACCATTGCCCCTTGGTACGTGGAACCGGCGTTCTTTAGGCCGAATGGCATTACTTTGTAGCAGAAGGTGCCCCAAAGAGTCATCTTTAGGGCTGGCTCTATTCAGATCCCGATAGTCATAACACATCCAAACTTTCCCATATTTCTTTGGAACCGGGACAATATTGGCTACCCATTAAGGATATTTTGCCACTGCTAAGAATCCAGCATCAAATTGCTTCTTGACCTCATCTCTGATTTTCTGTGACATATCTGGCTTCATCCTTCTTAGCTTCTGTTTTACCGGCAGGCATTCGGGCTTTACTGGTAACTTATGCTCGACTATGTTGGGGTCCAGTCCAGACATGTCTTGGTATGTCCATGCGAAGATGTCAACATAGTCCAACAAAAGCCTAACCAGTTTATCTCGCTCACTGTCTTTCATCGTGATGCCAATTTTAATCTCTTTCTTATCTTCCTCTGTGCCCAAGCTTATTGTCTAAGTAGATTCCTCGTGGGGTTGAATCACTTTTTCCTCTTGTTCCATCATTCTCATTAACTCTGGAGGAGTTTCCCAGTTATCTTCAACATCTTCCTCAGTTTGATTAATGGGGTGATCAAAGTCACAGTATGAATTATTGGCGTTGTTATTTTCAAAGTTGTTTTTTTCAAATCTGCATTAGTATAAATTGACGAAATGAAAAAACGAGTAAAAGAAAATAAAAAGCAAATGCAAAAGAAAACTGAAATTTATTGGAGAATCTAAAATAACATTTTAATGATACTGATATTGAAAGGAAACATGCGTGCCCGAATGAAATGTCCTAAGGCCTTGGGCAGAGGCATATGATTGCATTACAGAAACATTACTTTGAACTAAAAACTATAGGAAAATCGACGATCTCCCAATTCTTGAGCCGTTCATGTGCGGGACAAGGGCGTACAAGACTGACGACGCCTTCTTCAGCATTTAGATCATCTTCCACTGCAGCAATCTGATCGGGGTTCAGCATTCCCGCACTCTGAAAATTCTGTTTGATGTCGCAGATGATGATTTTCTTCATATTCGGCACTCTGCCCTCAAGTTTGGCCAATAACAACGCCAACACCCTCTCCCGCGTCTATCCTTGTTCTCTTACAGCTGTACCGGTGTCAGGATCCCCTCTTCTGTCTTTCCTAAACCTTTTCCGACCTGGTAACCTTTGTCTATCATGACTTTAGAAACCATCATGGCAGTCTTGGACAGCTTAGGCTTCAGCATGCTGGTTGCGTTGGCAATCTCTAGTGCTTGGAAGGCAGTCTCAAAAGACTCCTCAGCAGCCTCGATGTAACGAGCGGGAGGCGACCTATTTACCAGCGTTTCCTCTTCACCGAAGATGACCACTAACTTGTTGTTCACTATGAATTTGAGCTTCTGGTGCAAGGAAGAAGGAACCGCCCCTGCAGAATGGATCCATGGCCTTCCCAAGAGACAACTGTAGGATGGGGTGATATCCATTATCTAAAATGTCACTACGAAGGGTTCCGGACCCACCTGCACCAGTAATTCTATTTCCCCGATGACTTCCCTTTTCGATCTGTCAAAGGCCCTGGCCACTATCGAGCTAGGTCTCATGTAGGAACAATCCACATCTAACTTTTCTATGGTTGACCTGGGTAATACATTCAAGGACGATCCATTGTCAATAAGCACCCGAGCAAGTGAGTAATCTCCACATTTCACAGATATGTGTAAGGCTTTGTTATGCCCCCTTCCTTCATATGGAATCTCATCATCAGTAAAGGTGAGGTAATTACTTGCAACAAGGTTTCCAACGATCCCATCAAACTGGCCGACTGAGATGTCATGAGCGACATGGGCCTCATTCAATACTTTTGTCAATTCTGCACGATGGGCTTCGGAACTGAGGAATAATGAAAGCAGAGATATCTTGGCAGGGGTCTGGTTCAGCTGATCAACTGTCTTATACTCGCTCTGTCTCATGAGCTTCAAAAACTTGCCGGCTTCTTGTTCCGATAGTGTTCTTTTGCTCACATTCTTATCAGCCGGTTCTTGTTCTACGCCTTTGCCTTTGTGGGCTCTTTCGTCCCCTTCTTTTGTTTGCTCTCCACTGAGTCCTTCGGGGGTGTAAGTACGCCCACTTCGAGTCATCCCACTGGTCCCTGAGATGTTGATGACATCAAGAGTGGTCTGGACTTTCACGTTGTAATTCCATGGGACTGCATTGGTGTCCTTAAAGGGGAAGGGAGCTGGCACTTGAATAGTGATCGGTTTGGGCATGGCTCGATTAATCTTTTTGTAACGGATATCCAGTGGCTTCCGAATATCCTTGCTCTGGTCAGTATTTGACTGGAGAGTCCACACGTCTTCCTCCTTCTTTTGGAGACCCACCTGTATTATGTGTCGGTCTAGTAAGTCTTGCAGGACTATCTTGAATGCTTCGCATGCCCCAACATAGTGAGGGTCAACACACCAATCCTTTTCAACACATACCTTCATAATAATTCCGAAGTCACAGAAGTCAGCATGGATGAGGTCTAGAGGTGTGATGATGTCTTCCACCCTTTTGATCAGGAATTGTCCCTGAAAATTTTCAATGGCATTAACAGACGGTTTCCCGTGCCCCGGTAATGGGTTAGTAGCGACATTTGGACCATCCTCTTCGAAATTTAACCATTTAGATTCAATCAATTCTTGCACCACATATTTTAATGCCTTGCAATTTTCTGTTGAATGGCCGACTTATGGTTATATTGCTTTTGCAGGTTAGGTTTTGATGATGATGCGTGTAACACCCCATTTTCATTTAAATGCTTATTTAATTTTTTGTGTTATTTATTTGATTAGATTTATTTGGTAGATTTAATTAAATAGAGATTAAGTGGTAAAAATAATAATAGAATTAATTATTACTACATGATTAGTATGGGTTGGTCCATAAAGGGGTTAGAAAATAATTAAGTGAGGTGGATAAGCCCACCATGGTATTCAAATTAGTTAGTAAGAAGAAAAAGCCCAAAGGAGTGGTAAGTCATGAGAAGGGTTTAGTGATTAGGGTTTCATTAAAGATTAGCGCATTTTAGAAAAAAGAAAAGAAGAGAAACGACTTGGAGAGTGAGGGAGCGGCTGAACTAGTGGAAAAGAAGGAGAAAAGGGGCGTGAATCAAGACTAGAGTGGAGAGGGCTTGCGACTAGGAGGAAGAGAGGGACAAGGAACTCGTGGTCTTCTATAGCAAAGGTAAGGGTGGGATTTAATTCAATATAAGGGTTTATGAGGGATCTACATGTGGGGTTTTAGGGTGTCTTGATCACCATATTGTTGTCTTGAAAAATCACATGCCCTAAGAAACACATGGTCACCCTCATCAAACTCCAAAGGTCTCCTTCTCTAGTCAGCATAGCTTTTTCTGATGACTCTGACCTGTTTTCATCCTCTCTCTTATCTGTCGGATCTTCTCCGTAGTCTCTCGAACTAAATCTGGTCCTATCAACCGTTGTTCACCAACATCCCACCAACACAACGGTGTATGACAGTTCCTTCTGTACAAGGCTTCATACGGAGCCATTCCAATGCTGGAATGGTAGCTGTTATTGTAAGCAAATTCCACTAATGGAAGATGATCCTCCAATCGGCCTCCGCTATGGAGCACACAGGCCCGAAGCATATCTTCTAGGGTTTGAATAGTCCTCTCAGTCTGGCCATCTGTTTGCGGATGATAGGTGGTACTCATGAAGACCTTAGTCCCCAATGCCATGTTCAAGGCTCTCCAGAAATGCGAAGCAAACTTTGGATCTCGATCGGATATGATACTAGTTGGAATTCCAGTCTCACTATATTCTTGAGATACTCCTCTGCTAGCTTGGATATTTTGAGGTTATAATGAACTGGAATGGAGTGAGCTGACTTGGTCAAACGATCCACTACTACCCATATGGAATCGTTACCGGCCTGGGACCGTGGTAGTCCCAACATAAAATCCATGGAAATATATACTCTCCCACTTCCATTCAGGAACATTTAATGAGTTAACCATCGAGACACAAATTCCGCAATCCCCGTCTTCATCCCCGGCCACCAATACATTTGCTTAAGATCTCGATACATATTGGTAGACCCAGGATTTATTGAGTACTGACTCTTGTGAGCCTCTTCCAAAATTTGCCGCTTGATCTCCTCATCATTGGGCACACATATTCTACCATCAAAACAAACTACACCATCACTATCTTCAGTGAAACCAGGCAACCTTCTCTGAGCTTGAAGCTCCACATCTATTTCTTGGGCTGAGCGGATTGAATTCCTGAGAGAACTAGAAATCTGAATAATACTTAGCACCAATCGGTTCCTTCTAGGTCTCACTTTCAAGTTAAGATCCCTAAAAGATTCCAAAAGAGCTATTTCATGCATCATAAGAGTGGCTGTGTGAAAGGACTTTCTGCTTAACGCATCTGCTACTACATTTGCTTTTCCGGGATGATACTTCAATTCAAAGTCATAATCCTTCAAGAATTCTACCCACCTCCGTGTCTGTTGTTCAACTCCTTCTGATCAAAGAAATACTTCAAGCTCTTGTGATCACTGAACACTTCAAAACGAAAATCGTAAATATAGTGTCTCCAAATCTTCAGTGCATACACAATCGCAGCTAATTCCAAATCATGGGTAGGATAGTTTTCTTCATGAGTTTTCTGTTGCTGAGAGGCATAAGCTACAACTTGCTGATTCTGCATGAGAACACATCCCAAACCCTTTCCAGAGGCGTCACTGTAAATCTGAAACCCCAAGGATGGATCTGGAATGATTAGGACTGGAGCAGTTGTCAAACGATCTTTCAGCTCCAAGAAACATTCTTTGAAATCGGAGACCCATACAAACGGTTGACCCTTGCGGGTTAACCGAGAGAGTGGAAGCACCAATTGGGAGAACCCCTGGTTAAACTTTCTATAATAACCTACCAACCCCAAGAAATTTCTTACTTCTATAACTGTGGATGGTCTCTCCCAGTTCAACACTGCTTCAACTTTACTAGGATCCACAGCAACTCCAGATTGAGATATCATATGCCCCAAAAACTGTACTTCTGACATCCAAAAATCACACTTGGTCGGCTTGGCATACAACTGCTTCTCTCGGAGTACATCAAGAACAATGCGGAGATGCTACTCATGCTCCTCAACGGTCTTGGAGTACACCAAGATATCATCAATGAAAACTACGATGAACTGATCCAAATACAAATGAAAGACTTGGTTCATATAATCCATGAACACTGTGGGAGCATTGCTTAATCCGAAGGGCATCACTACAAACTCATAGTGTCCATATATAGTATGGAAAGCTGTCTTCGGAATATCCAAGGCTCGGACTTTAATCTGTTGGTAACCGGACCTCAAATCAATCTTGGAAAAGACTGTGGATCCTCTGAATTAATCTAGCAGATCATCAATTCTAGGCATGGGATACTTGTTCTTTATGTTTACCTTGTTGAGCTGTCGGTAGTGAATACACAATCTCATAATCCCATCTTTCTTCTTAACCAGCAATACCAAAGCACCCAAAGGCGAAGCACTCGGTCAGATAAACTTTTTGGAGATTAGATCTTCAAGTTGGGTTTTGAGTTCTTTCAACTCTAACGGGGAAATCCGGTAAGGAGCAATAGAAATTGGCTCGGTGCCTGGAACCAACTCAATAGAGAATTCCACCTCACAATCTGGAGGTAGTGAAGCAACTTCCTCAGGAAAAACATCTAGGAACTCGTTCACAACATGAACAGAAGTCAGGTCTAAACCTGTTTCCAAAGCTGAAGACAACATCATTACACAGGCCTCTGCCCCTTGGAACAAATACTGACTTGTAGAGGTAAAAGAGATTACATCTTCGGAATGACTCATGGGTAACTCTACTGACTCGGAAGCAAAACTGAATGTTCGGTTAAAACAATCCAAGGTGACATGATTAGCGGAAAGCCAATTCATTCCCAAAACAACATCCATACCCTTCATAGGCAAGCAAAGAAAGTCAACAACAAAAGTTCTATCTCCTATGGCGAGCAGACAGTTTTCACACAAAGACTGGGTCTGAACACTACCCTCGGCAGCAGTGAGAATGGTAACTGGGTTAGATAGCTGCGTTAAAGCTAATTTCAACCGTTCAACACACACTTTAGATATGAACGAATGAGTAGCGCCAGAATCAAATAATATGATTATAGGATTATAGAAAAGAGTTCCCGTACCCCTTAGTAAGTTGTCGGAGGCTTTGGCATTCTTAGCATCCAAGTGTATACACTCCTTTGAGTTGGAGCGGTATATCCTGCCTGACTCCTCTTTTTCTCCAGGCAATCACTGATGTAGTGTCCATCCTTCCTGCAATAGTAGCACTGGCTGGACCCCATGTGACACTCACCCTTGTGGAACCTTCCACACTTAGAGCACACACCAGATTTCTGAGTTTCATACTTCTGCACTTGCTTTCCTTTGTTGATGTTTCCCTTTGGACCCATCTGAGAACTTGATGGTCCTGAATTCTTCCTACTCTGCCCATACTACTATGTGGGCTTGCTGAACCATTGCTGCATAACTTGTGCCAAGCAAAGGAACTCAAGATTTGAGCCGCATCGTCTCTTAAACCAAACTTGTTTCTCAGGGTCTTCCACTGATCATTTGGAGCATAACACTACAACAAAATAGGAAAGCGGCGGCGGTTTTAAAAGCTTACTGCGGCGGTTTTAACCGCTGCCAAATACCCCTCGCGGCGGTTCCAAAACCGCTGCAGTTACCTCCGCCGCGAGGGAACTCTGCGGCGGTTTTGGCAACCGCTGGAATAACCGCCTGGAGGGGTATGTAGCGGCGGTTTACGCGGCGGTTGGGGGTTTGCGGCGGTTTAAAACCGCCGCTAAACTGTCGGTTAATTTCCCATATATCTGCAGCGGTTTTGAGGCATTTGGCGGCGGTTTGCGTTTAGCGGCGGTTTTGAAGATGTTTGCAGCGGTTCAGAAGCGCCACTAAACCATTTATGTGATGGTATATTCCTTGCTTATATACAGCGATTCCAGGGATGTCTGCGGTGGTTCAAAACCTGAGGACGAAACTGCTTTTAGCTTTAAAGGCTCAAATAAGTTGTTCTTATTTATAACAACTTTTTCTCAAATTATTTAAAAACATAAAATTATAAACTTACATAAATAATTAAAAAAGTTCATTCATTCATACTTAAATAAAAAACACAATAATATCAAAAGATAGTGTTGTCTCAAAATATCAAAAGATATGTGGTTTAGGAGTATAAAATTCCCCAATATAAGAAGATGTTTTTCAACATTACTAGTTAATAACAAATCCTAAATCTAAAGAGTAGATGTTGGTCCATGATGTGTTGGGGCGTGACTAGCAGATGAAGACCGCATTGCTTCAGCAGGTGAATGTAAATTGGCAGCCTGAAATTAAACAAAAATAAAGTTATGAAGTTACCAATTATCAAATCTACCAAGTCAATAAGAAATTTACATCGAAGATCTATCATAATAATACAAGCATATTCCGCTATTCCGCTAGTAACTATGCAGTAACACAGCTTCAATTCCAATCAGTAACTATGCAGCAACATACTCCTAGACAGTGTAACAATACAAACTAAATGGTGCAGCAACATACTCCTAGATCTGTAACAATTAAGTATTCCAATCTATAACTATACTGCTAACGTGTGCAGCAACATACTCCTAGATCTGTGCACACTCTAACAAACTTATAACAGAATTATCTTGCTGATTGTAGCAATACAAAGGCAACAATTAAGTATTCAACAACAATTAAGTATTCAACTAATATAGTAAGCTGAACCTAACTATCTACTCTTACAGACAGTAACTATGCAGTAACACAGTTTAATTTTCAGTGAAATTAACACAGTACTATGCAGTAACACAGCTTCAATTCCAATCTTCCACAGAGACATCAAACCCAGCAACATACTCCTAGACAGTAACTACAAGTTGATAAGACAGGAACTCCTAAACCCAGCAACTCGACAGTGACTGCTTTTTCTTCTAATAAAAGAGAACTTATGATAAAGAAGCTTAAGTATTTGATAGATTCAACTTGATATTAACCCAGTACTATGCAGTAAACCCAGTAACATACTCCTAGACAGTAACTATGCAGTAACACAGCTTCAATTCCAATCAGTAACTATGCAGCAACATACTCCTAGACAGTGTAACAATACAAAGGCAACAATTAATACAAAGGCAGCTTCAATACAAAGGCAACAATACAAAGGCAGTGTAACAATACAAAGGCAGTGTAACAATTAATACAAAGGCAGCTTCAATTAATACTCCTAGACAGTGTAACAATACAAAGGCAACAATTAATACAAAGGCAGCTTCAATTCAAAGGTAACAATACAAAGGCAGTGTAACAATTAATACAAAGGCAGCTTCAATTAATACTCCTAGACAGTGTAACAATACAAAGGTAACAAAGACAGTGTAACAATACAAAGGCAGCTTCAATTCCAATCAATTCCAATCTTCCACAGAGACATCAAACCCAGCAACATACTCCTAGACAGTAACTACAAGTTGATAAGACAGGAACTCCTAAACCCAGCAACTCGACAGTGTCTGCTTTTTCTTCTAATAAAAGAGAACTTATGATAAAGAAGCTTAAGTTTCTGAATTATAATTTTTGCTGAACTATAATCATTCATTGATTAATATGTTCTGATTAATATGTTCTGTACACAGATTCAGAGCTAAAAGTTTAACAAGAACTTGAAAAACAACAAAATAAAATTTAAATTAAGATTTGCTTACTAAAGCAAATTTACAAAAGACTACAAAATACTAAATATTTAGCTCCTTGACAGTAAAATGTAACAGTAACTATATGAGATGTAAGTTCTGAACCAACTGAACCCCTTATTGGCTACTATATCCAATAAATGATACTAAATACTAAATTAAGTTTAACAGTAACTATGCAGTGTAAAATGTAACAGAGTTCTAAATGTAACAGGTTAGTACCTCATCAAATCTAGTCGGACATTGACCACGAGCTTGCTGCATTAGAAAAGCTACTTGTTCCTCTAAAGTTCGAACTTTAGCTACTTCTCCCTCTAAAGCTTCAACTCTTGCATTACTCGCTTGCAATTCCAACTTTAGCCTATCATAGTCAGCCGTTGTGGGACCACCTGATGAAATGGTCGAGCTCCCGTTATGAGAATTAGATGATAGGTATTGAGTAGGGGTTGGGCCAAATCCCATGCCACGCATACGTCCGGGGTGCTCTTTCCCACATACTTGAATATAAATATCTTCGCCAGAAGATGTCTCATCTACTTTGTCCAACAAATCCTACACAAAGTTAACCAACATTCAGTTGAACACATAAATGTTAAATATATAATTATCCTTAACTTTCAATAAAAATAGAAATAAATAACGATTATACTCACACTCTTTTGTCTAGCCTCTTCATTGACAAATGATCCATCTTTTTTTTTGTGTGCGATGGAATACATCTTTGCTCGACCAAAAGGCTTCCCAGTTTTAGTTTCCTAACAAATTAAAAGTGAGAAAACACGATAAGTTCATTATGGTCACAATTGGCTTTTATTACCAATGTTGGTAAACTTAAAGAAAGAAATACCAATTCATGTCTTGTCCTAGCAATTGTTTTTGACCCAAGTGTATGAGGAGTTGTTTGCTTAGCCCTATTTGTCGTGTTTATTTCACAAATTTCCTGCATTATTAAATAAAACAATTAGTAAATGATTAATCTTATCACAACATTCTCAACACATCATATATTACCTGAGTTTCAGGCTTCAAGCGATATTCCAAAAAAGCTGCCCATTGTTCTACACGGATGCCATCAGGGCGAAACTCAAGATTTTGTTCCCAGCTACGAGTTTCATCATAAAAATCACTAAACAGCCGACAACGAGTGTCTTTCCATTTCTTTCCTATATTCCCCAATATCCATTTCTTGCGACAATCGTCAATTAGGAATACTTTCTACAATAGGCAAATTAAGTTTTAGTAAGCTATATGTATATATATATATATATATATATATATATATATATATATAAATGCATTATGTTATATTTATAGTTCATACCTTTATCATCTTGTCCCACACGTTATCCTTGGCTTTCTGTGGAACCTTTGGCCATTTTTCATAATTGATAGCGAAGATATCATAGCTAGCCGCAAGAAATCCTAAATAACCCCCTAAAAGACCAGCAGCATGTCCAATTGGTTGACCCTCTCGATTCCAATCTAGGATCACTTTCTTCTCATCAGGAAACGAAAACAAGTCCTGAACTCTTAGACGATCTTCTTTAGGCTCTCCATCCCCAACTGAATATAAAATAAAATAAATGAAAGTTAAAATTTGTATCTCATTAGAAATTATTAATTAATCCAAACTAATAAAGAAGTAAATTGCATACCAATGACATTAACCGGCCAATATTTAGTGGGCTTTTTCGTGTCAGTGGGGAAAAAACTGTCATCGTCAATGTCAAAGTCAAGAGATGGGTCAATATCACCAAGAGGCTCACTTTGTGGTGATAGGTGAGATCCACTTTGATTCATATTTGGAGCATTCTCTGGAACTTGAACAGGTGCGGACTGAGTTCTGGGAGTAAACCTCTTTCTCCTAGTCATTGCTGCAAAACCATATTTAGATAATGAGAGTATGTTTTAGACAAATTGTGAAGGAAAAAAAACACATAACTAGCAAAAAAAAGGTACATATATTTTATTGAAGATGAACTTCTGTTGAAAGCATATTGCGATTCAGAAACAGAGACATAAATAAAATGTTCAACCATTTGAAGAAAATAATCATAATAATAATAATAACAACACAACATTACAAAACAATGTCTAGAAATTTTACCAGTGCTTGTTACATATCCATGTTGTCATTACAATCATCAACATTTTCATTCAATGTTGATGTTGGAGGATCATCATCTATATCAGCTCTTGCTAATTGTATGTTTGGTGTATCATCAGGAAACATTTGTTCTAAGTTTTGTGTTTCATGAAGCCCATTAGACATCATTATCTCTTCGTCATCTTCTCCCATGTCATACAAGTCTCTTGGCTTCAAATGAATAGGTATGCTCCATCCCTTTTCTTTCTCATCATCTACATAGTAAACCATTTGGGCTTCCGATGCTTTGATATATGGCTCATCACTTTCATGGACACCAGTATCTCTTAACCTCAAAAGATTGATTGAGGTAAAACCCAAATTATCTTTTTTCATGCCTCTAGAGGTAGTGGTATTAGCCCATTGACATTTAAATAAAGTAACTGTAAATACACCATTATAGCTAACCTCAATGATGTCTATTAATTTACCATAGTAAGCTACCCCTCCAAACCTCATTTGGGTATCGCGGTTACTTGAATAACTTCTAGTTCCAAATGTGCAAAAAACCCCACTATTTTGAGTTTTTAATCTTTCATCTCGTTCCAAGGTTCGAAATTTATATCCGTTGACATTATATGCAGTGAATCTTCTAGCTTTGTCAATTGGACCTCTAGCAAGCCAAAGAAGAACATCTTTATCTGGTTCAACAAGATTGTCCATCTCTTTAAAAATCTGAAATTAGAATTCTGTTGTGTTAGTGACATGCATATTACCAATACACGTGCAATATACACATGGCATCGAGTGAATTTTTGCTTACATGATTAGAGAACCAACTAACGAACTCTTTATGGACCTTCTTGTCTATCTCATTAGCACTCCTTGTGCGATTCCTTAGTTGTCTCCGGACAATTTCTCTATATTCCCTATATAGATTAAAGTTAATAGACGCACTAAAGGATAATCTAGGTACTTAAATTTCATCAAGTACTTACTGGAGATAGCGATCAACTGCAGAGCAGTTGGTTAGCACATGTCGGTGAGCTTGTAATTTTTCAGTGGATGTAAGAGTGAAGTGTGAACAAGCACCAACAGGTTTTCCTTCTCGCGGGAACAGTTCGTCTTTTCGAGTTTTAGGTTGTATGTCACTGGGTTCATCATCTACACGACCAGCTCGATTCCATCTTGTCTCAATATTATCAAGATACCTTGAACAAAATGTTAAGATCTCTTGCATTAGGTATCCTTCTGCTATAGAGCCTTCTGGTCGCGCCCTGTTACGCACATATGATTTTAATGATCCTAAGTACCTATCAAATCATAACAACGATTTTTATTAATATAATCATCCAAATCATTATTTGATTTAAAATGACAGGAAACTTACCTCTCAATAGGATACATCCATCGATAATGTACCGGGCCTCCAAGCTTAGCTTCTTCAACAAGATGAACAATTAGGTGAACCATCACGGTGAAGAATGAAGGGGGAAATAACATTTCCATGTGGCATAAAGTGAGCACAACATCATGTTGCATTTTGTCTAAAGTTGAAACGCTCAACACTTTATCACATAGTTGCCTAAAGAATGAGCACAATTCATTTAAAACTGTCGATACCTCTTTAGGCAATCCTACTCGCATGGCCAGCGGTAGAAATTGCTCTATTAATACATGACAGTCATGACTTTTTAGCATCCCATTCAGCCGAAGGTTGTCCACATCAATGCACCTAGAAAAGTTGCTCGAATAACCATCTGGCACAGCGATATTTTTTAAAGTTCTTAAAAAAGACTTCTTTCCTTGTTTAGTCATTGTATAAATTGCTAGAGGATACTTTCCATTTTCATCTGGCCAAAGATCATGCCTAAAGCCCATTGATTGTAGGTCTCTTCGAGCACCAATGTGATCTTTTGACTTTGCACTATCATTTAGTATGGTATAAATAATATTGTCGCACACATTTTTCTCAATATGCATAACATCAAGATTATGACGTAACAAATTATGCTCCCAATACGGAAGCTCAAAAAGTATACTTTTCTTTTTCCACTGTTGAGTACCATCTTGCGAGGTACGTCCATCACCACGTGATCTTTTTCCCCTTCCACTTGTTTCAGCAGTTTGACCAAAGGTGACATTGATATTCTTAACTTGTTCAAGGATTTCAGAACCAGATAAAAGTTTAGGTGGATTGCGCATATCTTGTTCTCCATTAAACCGAATCCTATTCAGCCTAAATCTGTGTCTGCGATCAAGAAAACGACGGTGACCCATAAAACACCACTTCCTACTATGTGGCAAGCGGCAAGGAATAGAGTCAAAGTTACAAGTTGGACAAGCTCGTCCGGTATATGTGTTCCACCCAGAGAGAGTTCCCAACCCAGGAAAGTCACTAATCGTCCACATCAAAGCTGCGTGCAATTTGAACATCTCTCGAGTTGAAGCATCATAAGCATCTACACCGTCGTGCCATAACTCCTTAAGCTCTTTAACTAGAGGTTGCATGTAAACATCTATATTATTTCCAGGCATTTTTTTACCAGGAATTATCGTTGAAAGGATAAATGATGTCGACTTCATACAGACCCATGGTGGGGTGTTGTAAGGTATGAGAATAATTGGCCAAATGCTGTAACTTGTACTTAAATTACCAAATGGATTAAAACCATCAGTAGCTAATCCAAGGCGAACATTGCGTGGATCTGATGCAAATGACATGTTTGTTGAATCAAATGTCTTCCAAGCCATTGAATCTCTTGGATGTCTCATCATGCCATCATTGTTATTATCAACAGCATGCCATCTCATATCCTCAGCTGTCTTTGAAGACAAAAACAATCTCTGCAAGCGCGGTTTAAGAGGAAAGTAACGAAGAACTTTTGCAGGCACCTTCTTCTTACCATTTCCATCATTGGACGCCTCAACCTCACCATCTTTTGTCCTGGATTTCCATCTGCCCTTGTTACATACTTTACATGTTTGCCTATATTCATCTTCACCCCAATACAACATACAATCATTTGGACATGCATGTATCTTTTCACAATCCAAACCAAGCTTCGATATAGTTTTCTTTGTCTCATAGAATGAACTTGGAATTTTTGCATGCTCAAATGCATCATTTAGTAGTTCTAAGATCATTGTCATAGCCTTATCGGTCATCCCACAAAGGCATTTGATATGATACAACTTCACTATAAAAGCAAGTTTAGAATACTTTTTGCACCCTTCATACAATGGCTGTTCTCCATCCCTAGCTAATTCATAAAATTCTCTAGCTTCCCTCCCTTCTTGAGTTACATTTGGAGTCACTCTTTCACCTTGTGCGGTGTCTTCATTAGTATCATTTGCAAGATTCCTATCAACTCCAAAAGCATCGTTAATGATGTTCTGAATTGGATCTTGAACGACCACAGTATCTTGTGCCGCATTTGGTACATTTCCACTTGCAATATTACTAGTATGTCCTTGGTCAGACTCCCCATGAAATAACCAAGTGGTGTATCCTCTTGGGAACGGTTTACAAACTAAATGGTCGTACACATCTTGCGTAGTTTGGCGTCTTCTAAAGCCACACAAGGAACAAGGACATTTTATTTTTCCATCAACGGCAGTACGTTCATAAGCAAATTGAATAAATCCCCGAACACCTTGCTTATACTCACGTGAACCTTGTGGCATTGTAATCCATGACTTATCCATTGTCATACAATCTTCTTTCTGAAGCATCGTGAGAGAGAGGACATAAATAAGGATAACTAAAAGGAGAAAACCAGAACACAATTCAAGGAACAGGGAGAGAAGCAGTTTGAGGAAAAGCAGTGTAAAAACAATGAAGCACTAAAGAGAACAACAATAAACAAGTACAAAATAAAGTTCACACACACACAGAGACAAAATGAATTGTTTCATCTCTAGGAATTCATTCTTCTGTTGGTTTTTCTCTTCTTTACAAACTGTTTTTACAAAGTGTATCAATTACCATCATCAACAATTTCAGCTTCTGCGCCAATAAAGTTGGCAAGGATCAAGATTCAAAATCAATTCTAAAATTCAAGGTGCCTACTCTACAAGACTAAACAAACAAGAATATAGTCACCTGTTCAGCTTTCTCCTCTGAAGCACAAAGCACAAGGGCTCGAGGATACTTTGAACTCGAACCAAGCAACTCTCTATCCCGTCTTAGCAGCTACACAAGTAAACGGATTTAGTCCATATTTACACAAGGAAATAATGAACATCGAAATAACAAAGCTGAAATATAGAAACTAGTTCTCCTATCCTGTTCGGATGTCATGAAAATGAGGATGAACTAAAATGTAGCTAACAGAGTAATTTATATATACTAAAATATTCACGCTTATTTTCTAATTTTATTGTGACCTTCAATAAGTGGCACCTACTCATTATATTATCACCTATCTATGCAAGACCTAGATAATGTAATATTTACTCGATGGATTGAACTTAATCAGAGTTTCACTAACTGTCCTTTTTTTAATAATCAGAGAACCAGGGCACACATGAAACAATGCAAAATAAGGAACAAGCAAGTCAGGCCCAATGAGAGCATCATCAAACCAATCAATTACCATCATCAAACCAATCAGTTACCATCATCAACAAATTCAGCTTCTGCGCCAATAAAGAACAAAGCTGATTCGCAACCCTCTCCCATTTCCTCTTCGCAACCCTCTCACTCTCTCTCAGTTTGAAAACCCTAAAGCCCTAATTCTTATTCTCTTGAAATTGAATCTGTTGATTGTTTATGAAAACCCTGAAGCCCTTTTTTTTTTTAAAACCCTAAAGCCCTAATTTGTGGTTTGTTTCTGAAATTAAATCAGTTAATTCCAACCAAACAGAAATTAAAACCTAAAACCCTAAAAAAAGAGAGAATGAGAGAGAGAGAGAGGAAGAAAGAAGACATACCTTGTGTGGGTGTGGCGGAGACGAGAGAATTCGAGAGAGAGATGAGAGATCTGCTCCGGCGGTGGCGCTGCTTCGAGAGAGAGAGAGAGAGAAATGAAACTGAGAGGAATGAGAGCTGCGAAGGTGAGAGCTGCGAAGGTGAGGGTGCTGCTTCGAGAGACAAAGAAATGAAACTGTGAGGGCGCAGCGCTGCTGCGAAGGATCGAGCCAGAGAGAGAAATGAAACCGAGAGACAGAGAAATGCTACTGTGACCGCTTAGTTATGTTAATAACCGCCGCAGTATGTTAATAACCGCCGCAGCATGAATTTCAATTTGTCTGGCGTATTAATATTTACAGAACCGCCGCAGTCTTAGAACAAACCGCCGCAGTCTTAACTTCAGAAAAACCAACCGCCGCAACATTCTTAAAAACCGCTGCAGTTTACTTAGTTATTGAAGCGGTCAACTTCACCGCCGTGCAAACCGCCACAAGAATCAAACCGGCGGCGGTTTTGCCTTAACCGCCGCAGCATAACTGCCGCCAGTTACCAGTTTTGTTGTAGTGTAACCAGCCAACCCAAAGAACTGATACAACTCTTCAAACCTAGCAGTGTACTGCCCCACAATCATATTACCTTGAGTTAGTGTCAAAAACTCATTCTTCTTCTCCGCTTTCATGGCTGTTGGGAAGAACTGCTCCAAAAACATTCTACTGAAGTTCTCCAAGGTTTCGGGAGTCCTCTGAGTTATCATCATAGCATGAGCATTTGTCCACCAAGTGTCAACCTCTCCTTTCAGCATTTGCATGGTCCGGAAGATTTTGTCAATGTCAACTATCCAATGTTGGGCTGCCATTACATATGGCCCTCCTCTGAACTCTGAGGGTTTCATCTTATAGAACTTGGCATAGATTTATTGCGGGTCTACCAGTGGTGGTACCGGATGGTGAACCTGAGGTGGCTGAAGTGGATGATGTTGAGCATTGAACATCTGTTGCATCAAGGCCTCTGGATTGTTCAGCATCTGCTGATTCATCTGCTGTTGTGCTTACATGGTCTGGAGGATCAGTTGCATCCAATCCGGAATAGGATTCTGAGGTACTTCTGGCCTTGGCTGAGGATTACGCCTGGGTCATCCAACCATAATTCTGCATACAATGCACCAAGTATTGAGTTGATCAGGCTCAATGTCTCTTAGCATAATAAGAAGAAATATAACAGAATTAACAAGGAATCACACTCAGCCCTAACTAAACTAAGCCCGACTAGGTCGAACTGCTCTGATACCAAAATGTAACATCCTAGTATTTCAACCTTGGAAGAAATACCGAGACTTCCATAATAGCATACATCAGAGTACTAATCCTGGTTAAGTGAACTGAACATACTTAACTCGACGGATAATTCATCAACTATCCCTTAAAGTGACAAATTCCTCAAAGGAATTACTAAATGACAACGAAACAAGGTCCCAAAAGTCATTCATAAACTCTATTGTTCAAGTTCTCAAAAGCAGAATTCTTAAAGACGATACATAAACTCCGATTACAAATCAAAAGTTAAAGTATCAAACATAAACTTGTTACATAAAGTAACACTAGGATCAGCTAGGAAAAAATAAATAAACTCGATGAAGAACGATCCTTCTATAACTCGTAGCCCAGAACAGCAGCTACTTCTTCTCGGTTTTCTTTTGCTTTCCCTGCTCATCTGTAAAACACCACATAATAAACAGTGAGATAAAAATCTCAGTGAGTTCTTTCGAGGCCCCTCACATTAATCTGTCGCTGTCTTAGTTATCTTTTCTCTTTTCTCAGCACATCACTAGACAACCACTTCACGTTTCCCCCGGTGAACCCACCCGATAATAGCTATTACCGAGTCAACTTATTCTGGTCCTAGGTTTAGGGCTCATGACTTCCCACCCCTAGTATGCTATTAATTCAAGATCGTCATCTCCTTGGTGTTTTATGCTTTAACTTGACATATAGTCATTCTTCTCACTCGATACAACAATTCTCGGTTCATTTAAAAACCCTAACTCAAAGTTACTCATGTTGCATCCTAATTATACTTGATTTTTAACTCAACTTTGTTCAATTATCATTGGGAAGGGTTAAGAAAGGGATTAGGGAAGGATTGGAGTCAAAAGGAATAGCATTTGAGGCATTTAAAATTTAGTGACAGAAGGGTCGGCACAGACCGGGCCCCTAGGCGCACAGACCGGGCCACCATGACAAACCACGAAACTGGCTATTAGTTGGGGGCGCGCGGACCGGGCTCCTGGGGCTCACAGACCGTGCGTTCCCTGCAGCTTACAAAATTGGTTTGATTCACGAAAATTGTCCTTTCCTATGGCTCCAAAACTTATCCTACTCCACTCTTAACACAACAACAGTCATTAACAACATTTTAATTCTTCCAAACAATCAAATTTGCTGCAATTCAACAATCAAATGGAACCACATTGAAACATTCAATGATACAATTTTTCCTCAACACACATTCAGCAACATAGCTTCCCAATGAGCTTCCCAACTGATTTTAACAATCAAGACATACATGCATGACTGAATCCATAGAATAGACAACATGCAATACTCAAAACATCAAACAAAATGTAATTATGTGAAGAACTCACCTAAAATTCAGCTACACAATGATGAAACAAACAAGAATTTGTAACTTTGAACAGCAACCAAGCTCCTATGGTCTCAAAATCGAAACCCAAGCTCCCAACTCCCTTCTACCCCTTTTGATCAACAATGTGTCTTCTCTAATCCACAATGCAACCTCTGAAAGTGCCTAAACAAGCTTCAAAGGAGGGTTTGGTGTTTTCTCCCTCTTATCTCTTCCTTTTTCTCTCTCTCTCTCTCTCTCTCTCTCTCTCTCTCTCAACACTCTTTCTTTTCTTTCTTGTGTTGTGTGTGTTTTTGTGAAAGTGAGAGGAGAGTTAATGTGTTGTGTTTTTCAGCTGGGTGTGTTTAAGTGGGAAATATCACTTTTAACCCTATGCTATGCGCACCTCTCTCTTTACTTATGCACAACCTAACTAAAAAGCACAAGTAGCAATTTTTGACAACCACTTATTAACTCAAACACAATCAATCAACTCGATTAGCAATAATTTATTAAAATTATCAACTAACCACAAAAATTCGAATTAACCATTTTTGGGATGTTACAGGTCTCATAAGAATATATAATGAAAGAGCAATCCCAACCTTACAAGCGGGTTTTGGGGGTTGAGTTAGGCCCAATCCACGTTCTAAGATGGTATCAGATCCTATCCTGGATCCTTCGGGCCACCCACCATTATTATCCACGCACCAAGCCCAATAGTGGTGGGCGTGAGGGGTGTATTGGGAGAAACCCAAGTCCCACATTTACTAGAGATATTGTCTCATAAGAGTATATAATGAAAGGGCAATCTTCACCTTACAAGCCAGTTTTGTGGGGTTGAGTTAAGCCGAATCCATATTCTAAGACGCAACACACCCCCAACCAAAGACAGTAGCGAGACTAAGCTAGTGATATATAGTAGGAATTTATATCCAAAAACTTTAACATTTTCATTTCTGTTGACAAACAGAGAGAATCTCCGTAACATCCCAGACTGCTTTCAGAACTGTTGACTGCCCCCACAAACCAACACGTTTCTTTCCAGCACGCGTTGTCCTCACTTGCATGCTTTCTAGGAAACTTCCCAGAAAGTCACCCATCCCACTACTACTCCAAGTCAAACACGCTTAACTATGGAGTTCTTATGGGAAGGGCTCCCGAAAAGAAGATGCATCTTGTTGGTATAGGAAGTCCAAATCATTTCATTTAAGCCTTCCTTCATCTGTATAGTCCATACCTGCACAACCTCAGGATCCCTCTCATTCCGGTGCGTATTCGGTTCATTCACGCGCCCCTTCGCCTAGAAGCTGCCAGGAGCCGCTCTTTGCCGTGCCAACTTTTGGGCACCGGCGATCACTCACCGCCCTCGTCAGCCATGAATGTCACATGCGACCAAAGGTATTATTTCATTCACTATAAAGAAATCCAAGAATGAACACACCTGTAATTGCAGTCACAGCACTAGAACCACTTAGAGCTCAAACCAACATGTAACTAAATATCAAACAAATAAATCTCTACTGAAAGTAATCAAAGATTACTTTGGGTGTTAAAATGTAACACCCCAAAGTAATTAATTAAATTTTTTTGATGATTAAGTGTTATTGAATGATTTAATTAAATTTGAATTGGTGCATGGTTGATAATTTTATGAATTGATTGCCTAAATATGATACTTGTGTGCTCTTAGTGCTTGTTTGGTGGAATAATTGGTTATTAAGGGAGTTAATAGAATTTTTATTAGTGATGGGGCAAAAAGGGCATTTCACAATAAAAACAATCTTTCCATTCGCTTTACCCTCAACGGAAAACCATTCCTCATTTTCAAAAAGAAACACAACACTTTACCTTGAGAGAGAGAGAGAGAGAGAGAGAGAGATTCGAAGGAGAGAAGGAAAGAAGGGAAAGAAGAACCTCATCACTCCTCCACCTTTGAAAATCAAATCTTTGAAACCAAACACTCACTTCATCACTTCATCACTCACATTCTCTCCATTTTATCTTCATCATTTCGAAATCCCTAGAAGATTGAGCTACCATTTTCTGAAATTTCAACTATTATTCTTTCGTGGGTCCATTTTTGGGTTGCATGTGAGTTCCAAGGGTCACAAACGGTGAAATGAAGCTTACATGTGAGTTTGGTTCAGATTAGTGAAGCATAGGAAGGGGAAATCAAGTTCTAGGAGAGTATGGGAGCGGTTTCTAAAGCTAAGAAGAGTTTGGGGTCGAATTTGGAGCTTTGGGGTTGAGCCTTGGGATTTCTAGGAGCTACTATGAGGAGAGCACTTCACCTTTTCACTTGTAATTTGTGATTTTCATCACAATCCATGCATGTGAGTTCCTTGTTTAATTGTTTGGGTTTTGATGTTGGAACTGATTTCAAGTGGGGCTTGGGGTGTTTTGGAGACACATTTCATGATTTTTGGTGGTGGATTTGAAGATATCATCAACTCATAGCAAAAATTCTGCAGTAAACCCGTTTTGACAGTCTCTGGTATTTCCTCCGTAACGCACTGTACATACCTCATTTGATGTTCATTTTTTATTCTTTAGAAAATAGACATAAAACCATTCAAAATAGGCACAAGAACCATCTGATTTCATTAAGTATTGAGTGAGAAATTATATTTACAAGTTCTGCTTTTGAATCAGTGACACTTTTGACCTAGTCACATTGTTTCGGCCATAACTCCCTCAATACTTATTGTATCAGTATGAGACTTGAAACTTCAGAAACTAGACAAAATTCTCTTTAAGATAGACACTTGTTTGGGTAGTTCTAGTTTTGTATTGAGTTAGTTATGCGTGTTGTAATATTGGCCACAGATGCTGTCCAAAACAGAATTCTTTTACAAATCAAACCATCTCTCTTTCCCAATTTCGAAATGCTTGTGAGTATGGGGTCTTGATGTGAGCTGTTGGTGGCATTATTAGGAAGAATCAACTGTTACAAGAGGAGATTGAAAGAGGGATAGTAGTGGGAAGTCATGGGAGCCTTTGAAGTTCAAAAAGACTTCAACTTCTTGATTGTGTTGCGACCATACTTCTTGACCATGTGAGTTCCTTACCATGTTTGATTGTTTACTGATTTTTGGATATGATGAAAAGTGTGTCTATACTGAAATTGATTGTTGAATGTGTTTGAAAAACCGAATTGGTTTGATTGTCATGAAAATTTGAGCTTTGTGAATTGATTGAATGTTGGAATGTTGAATGGTTGGAACAATGATTGTCTTGGTATCCAACTCGCTTCCGATCCTAAACTTAACTTCATATACTAGAAGAATGCTATGGTTATGACTAAATCATTGTCTTGAATATGTATTTGGAATGATTATTCCTTGGCTATATAATAAGATTTATCTGATATGTTTATCGAGTGAGAATATGACCTAAGTGTCAAGTAATAGACCTAAGTGTCTAAGTTAAAGCATAAGATACCATGGGGATGACGATCCAAAAACCATTGTAGCACACCTAGTGGAGGGGAGTCATGATCCCGAAGCTAGGGCTCTGACATTATTCGGTCGTGATTGTCGGATTGAGGTTTCCGTTGAAATTGAGTGATTTGGTTTCTCGGATTATTGTGCTAAGCCATAGAAATAAAACAAAGACAAGGAAAACACCGAGAGAGGACTGTAAGGGGTCACGAATGAACTCATTGAGATTGTATCTCATTGTTTATTATGTGGTGTTTTTCAGATGGACAGGGAAATACAAAGCAAACCGAGGAGAAGTAGCTGCTTAGTTTTAGAGGGATCCTTTAGGATCAGATTTATGTTTGCTTAGTCCTTCCTTAGTATGAGGTTGTATGTATTTATATATACTATATATGAAACGGTTATAATGTAACTTATGGTACGATGTAACGGTGTATTGGATTTGAATCGACATTTGTCTTCGGACTATTGTACTATAATTCAGGGTCATTGAATGATTAACCAATGACTTTTATGTTCATTGGAGAGGTAAAATGATGGATTAACTCAGTCGAGTTATGAAATTCAAATCCATGTACGGTTATACTCTGATTGATTATTAAAATGGTTAATATTCTAGACCTTATGACGTCTAAAGGTTAGGATGTTAAATTCTCTACTCCACTTCGGTTCCATGGTAGTCTAGCCAAGGTGTGGTCAGGGTTTATCTTGTTTGGTAAAAAGTTCTCTGACTTTTAGGAGCGTGTCTAACTTAAAATTCCATAATTGATCGCATTTTATCCTTATCTAGAAGTTGGTTCTTGTGTAGGAGAAAACAGTCTCGTTATGAGTGGTTTATGGACCCTCTTAATTGTCTAAAGAGGCGATAATCCAATTTAATTAATATTTTTACTATAAAAGAAGTACTTACAACATCAAATTGGAGAAATTTGCGGTGTTTCCTCGAAGACCAAAGATAAACGTAGACAAGACTTTCAATGAAACATTCTTCTTTATTTCAGTACTAAATTAGAATTCAAACAAGAAATACAATTCTTCAAAATAAAGTAATACAATTATCATTAAAACACTACTAAAAAAAGATAAATTAGTGAAAAAAGTTTAGAGACGAAAAATAATGAAATCTATCACTAATTTCGTCTCTAACTGCTAACGACACAAAATTTGGAGACCAGATTTTCTTTTTTCATCTCTAATTTTCGTCACTATTTTCAGATTTTTCTAGCAGTAGAATTTATATTTTTCTTGACGTATTACTAGTACATCAAAGTAACTTATTTGTTCAGATCACAAATAATTTAACTTATCCGATATCCTTATCAACAAATCAAAGCCCTACAGTAAATGGCACACTAGTGCTTGGTAACCAAGAGTTACCAGCAATAAAGTTCCCAACTGTGAAAGGGGAAGCTTGAGAAGCAGTAGTAAGAACATGGTAACCCTTCCATGTAACCCTTTGAGAAGTAGAAGAACCGGGACCAGTATTAGCATATTCAGCATAAAACAAGGTGTCCAAAGCAAAATTACCATCCCATTCCATCCAACCAGCTGGACTAATCAAACTATCTAGAAACGTTTTCATGAAAACCGTCCTTGAATATTTTTGCCATGGCCTACCAAGATAAGACTTAACTGAACCCGGGTTAAAACCTGAGGCACCAGTGACCTTAGAGTTATGAATGATGATTCCAGTGTTTTGGTTTGGATCAGTTCTACCTTGCGCGGTCACAGTGATAGTTCTTTGAGGTGGAGTTCTTGCATAGATATTGCAGTCTTGTAAAACAACTGCTGCGTTACCAAAGATGAAATCAACTGTGCCATATATGTCACAGTTTTTGTAAAATTGTCTCTCAGAATGGACATATAATGTGTCTTGGTAACCTTCGAAGCTGCATCTGTAAAATACTGAGAGATCTGAGCCAGAACGTAGTGCCACTGCTTGTTGATTTGCTGCTCCTGCTGTGTTTCGGAATGTTATGTCTTGCGCAATAAATCCATCGCCCACGACAGCTGCAAAAAAGTAAGAAAAATAAAGAACAGTTAGTTGCATCAACTAGATTTTGATTTCCATCTATGTCTATTTATTGAAAAAAAAAATACCAATTTGTTTGTTCTAATTTTAAATTGTATGGATATTTGAACACAAAAAGTTGAACAACTTAATTGCATGATACTAATATTATATATCAGTTAATATCTTCTGCTTACCTTTTATCTTCTAGAACTTACACATTTCAAAAATACGCACAAAATCTTTTGACTTTTACACTTACACATATTTCAAAAATGAACACTAACACAATTACAACAGGAGACATTATGTTGTCCTAAATAATTATGTGTTTAAGAAACAATACTCTTTTTTAAATTAATCCCAACAATTATTTTTTTAGTAAAGTTCCTTTCTTGCTTAATTATGTAATTCACATCCGACCCAATGGCAAAAGGTCTTATCCAAATGCACGACGAACCTATTTATTAGTCTATTTTTAAATGGTCAACTTAATTATCATATATACCAATTGATAAATGAGTTATATCTTAAGGGAAGTACCCCTGATGTCATTCTTCTTTAAAGTATAGCTTCAAATGCGATACATTTTCAATGTGGGTCATGCTTTAGATTTGGAAATTGCGACATGTTTTTAGCTGCTATTTAATAGGTTAGAATGGTACCAGCCTGGTACATTATTATGTAAAAAAAATTATGCACTCTAGGAAAAATTAAGAGGGATATGTGTCGCTTTCTAAATGTTAAAGTCGACACGTCTCTTCTTTAAGTTTTGACTTCTAAAAGTCTTATTTTGATCCCTTCCCAGTTCCTACACACAACCTAGCTCGACAGAAAGTTTAACACTAATCTAAAGCTAAAACATTATGCGAAGGTTATGCTTTAATTTCTAAATTTCAATTTCAATTGGGAAATAACTCTCATAGTATGTACTTTGTTTTTTACAGTTTTGACTAAGATGTAAGATGTAGTGTTAATGGTCTAGTAAAATTATTATTAGATTCTTTTTTAAAAACATTATTATCAGATTGTTTATCAAAAATAAATTATTATTATTATATGTTTTTAAGTTAGATAAAATGACAAATAAACACAGACATTATGATGCGGTAACACCCGAGTTCAAACCAAGGAATTACTGTCACCATGTCGCTGAAATCATGTCAATGCAAACAGTCACATACTAATACACAATTCTATTTTCTCCATCTTTATTTCAAAATATAGCTTTTCAATCTAGACTTAATGGTTATTTTCTTTCATCCTACTCAAAATACTTCTCTTTAATTTTTTTTTACCGGTAGAAAGAGTGGCAAGTGCAACATAAAACTTACACACAACTGCATGGTCACGGGTTTGATCACGGGTGATATCATTTAGCCCGCCAATTTTGGCATTTATTAATTGAGTTAGGCCTTCTAGATTACGGCTTAGATTTTTTTTTCAAGTGTGTGAATTTATTTGTTTCAAAAAAGAAGTGTGTAAATTTATTGTTATTAATTATTATATATATTGTAATAAAACTAGTAAAATAGTATGAATGCAACAATTATCAAAAGTATTTTTTTATTGCTATACTATTCCAAATAACTTCCTTAGCTTTAAAAGTAAATTAGTAACACTAAATTTTGAACACCTTTAATTTATATATTTAATTTAAACCTAGAGAGTGTAAACAGGAGGATCTGAGTTCAAACCTTGGAAACGAGCATTACGCCACCTCATTAACATGGTGGGAACATTGGGCACATTGCACCACATTGTCACTTGGTGGAAACAAGAGCCACGAGCAAACTAACCCAAGCACCACTAAAGCATGTTGAAGTTAGTTTTAGTTAATATATCAAATATATCCTTATTAATTACTCCATTTTTTCATGGTTCAAGTAGCTTTTGGTTTCTAAACATTCCATCTTCTGTTTTTGACTGTTTTTTAGAAAACTAAATGATTCTCTCGGTGCATAACCAATTGATAGATGTTTTCAATCTTTAAGGAAGCACCCCTCGTGTCATCCTTTTTTAAAGTGTTGCTTCGAATTTAAGACATGCATTATTAATGTGGGTCATGCTTTAGATTTGGAAATTGCGTTGCAGTTTTAGTTGCTGCTATTCAAGACGTTAGAATGGTACCAGCCAGGTACAGTCAATATATATATATATATATATATATATATATATATATATAGAGAGAGAGAGAGAGAGAGAGAGAGAGAGAGAGAGAGAGAGAGAGAGAGAGAGACCTGTATGCTAGACTCTATGTGTCGGCACGTCTCCTTTTTGTTTTGACTATTTTCTTAATTTTAGAAGGGAAATAGCTCTCATAATATATACTATTTATAAGATTTTTTATTAAGATATGGTATCTATTAAAATTACAATTGATTGTCAATCCAAAAGGAAATATTATTACTTTAAGATAACATGAATAAATTAAGAAGATGCTTTTATGAAACTGGATACTCAATTGTATTTTTTTTTTACAAATAATTGATGCATACAAAGAGATTTGAAATCAATATTTTTTTTACAAATAATTGATACCCAAACCCTTTTGTGGACAAGTAACTACGGCCAAGAACGACCGTAATATAATATTCTCTCCGTCTTTATTTTAAAATATAACTTTTTTTTGAAAAACTATTTTTTCAAAATATAGATTTTGAATCTAGACCTAGTGGTTATTTTCTTCATTCCTACTCACAAAATTATTTAGATTCTAGTTGCTACAAAAGTGTGTGAATTTGTTGTTATTAATTGATAACACTGTATTAAAATCAGTATAATAGTATAAAACACCCAACTTAAGTGGATAAAAATAAAAATATTCTATTGTTGCTAAGAATTATTCCAAATAGCTATAA
Organism: Astragalus membranaceus; assembly: GCA_039519185.1. Lineage (NCBI taxonomy): Eukaryota > Viridiplantae > Streptophyta > Magnoliopsida > Fabales > Fabaceae > Astragalus > Astragalus membranaceus. The sequence continues at coordinate 55,120,277 of CM076850.1, forward strand.
ACAAAGGAATTATTCCAAATAACTTCCTAATCTTGAAAAGTAAAAGAAACTTATCATAATAAGTAATATAATATTTTGTCATATAAAAACGTAAAATAAAATTACACCATAAAAAATTAAAATAATATTTTATTAGGGAAAGTAACTTATTGATGAATTAACTATTAATTAGAAATATATTTGAATTGGTTGAAATAAGAGTATAATATTCATAAGCTAGGAGTAGATAAGCAACATATTTTTTGTTTATTACCTACCTTTAACCAAAGCAATTTTCGAGAAAAGAAAATAGAAAGTCATCACTAAATAGTATAATATTGGCATAGAAATTTTGGTGACGGGAAAATAGAAAGTCATCACTAAAATGTAACTAATTACTTACCAACGGTTGCTGAACGGAAGGTAGTGGTGCCACCTCCAACGCTCTTGCTACCAGTGATGATAGTCTTTCCAATACCATCACCCACCAACATGATATTCTTCACTTTGATCTCAACTTGTTCATTATACACTCCCGTTTTCACGTATATCACATACCTCCCACTACTACTCGTTGGTGCAGCATCTATTGCTGCCTTCACTGTTGTGTACTTTCCAGACCCATCTTTAGCAACCACAACATTCGCCTTAGAAGCCGCAGAAGAAGTTTGAAGAAGCTTCCTATCGCCCGGTTTGACCCATGTTGGAAACCCATCTTTGTAACTAGGTTTTTGGAAAGGTACCTTATTGAGGGACAAGGTGTTACTTAGCAACTTAGTAACATTGTTAGACATCAAAGGTAACACATAGTTTGGAACACCTAGGTCATAAAACCCATCTTTGCATGTCTCAAGGTTTGTAAGAGCTGTGCTAAGCCATGTTTGAGAATCGGTTTCAGTGCACTTTGTGAGTATGGTTTTGTTGAGCCTTTGGATTGTGTGCTCATAGAGTTCAAGACAATCGGCCCATGCAGTTCTTTCGTGTGAATTACGACACTTTGGGCCTAATGAATGGGTATTTTCTTGGCCCTTTTGTGCTCTCTCTATGGCGAGTTGGAGAGAAAGTTTGAAAAAATCAGATTTGTTATTTATGGGTTTGTTGAAATTGTTGTGACTCAAATAGTATTCACATGGTTGAGGGTATGGGGTTTGGCTACACCATGACTTGATGGAGCTTGATGGGTAACTTAAAACAATAGAGGAGAATAGAAAAGGAATTATTAGAAGGGTTGATTGCAAATGAAATGATGCCATAGCTAGTGAGAAAACTATGGTACAAAGAAGAGCTTGGGGAATGGTTTTAAGGTTTGGTTGATAATAGGTGGGGTTTATGGCCTCAATTTTAGTGCCTTTATATAGAGGGAGAGATGTGGACAATTAAGCTTGAAAATAGGGTATTGCTCACCATGTCTTACTTTTCTATTTAGTTTGATGAAACAATGTCTTACTTTTCCGATTCAGCTTTGGATTTGATCTAAAATTTTCATCCACGTTTGTTCATAAATTCATGTATGAAGAATATGTTATATATTTATGAATTTTATAGTACATATCATTTAAGTAGGTAGCAATATTTTAGAAATTTAAAAAAAAAAATTAATGTGTCTTCATTTGACCAACCTGCTGCATGACTTATCCCAAAAACGACAATAATCATCCATTAATACTAATAATAATAATAATGATAATATTAATAATAATAATAATCCAAATGCTGAAACACGTTAAAGCTAAAATATTCAATTCAATTCATCTACATATAAGTCTACGCTTGATAGTCTGTCTTATTGGTTGAGCTTTGACTAGTTTCTAGCTTGGGATAACGAGAGAAACAAACGCTTTTTTTTTTGAAAAAAAAAAACTATGTTTTATATGTAGTTTGTCAATGGTAATTGCCCTGCTGCATGCAGCTTGGTGCATGCCCTATGAATTTTAGATGTTAAGTTAATGATATACCATCAAACATAGTTTTTTTTTTCAAACCATCAAACAAGCCCTAATATATAGTTTGATGATATGCTCCAATAGGATAAGTATAGTTTTGGATGATCCTACTAATAGAATTTAAATGGATCTAGATACAATATATAAAATATAATCGTAAGCAACTTCGTTTTCGATTCCTTTTCCAGTGATTTCATTTCGTTTTCCAGCAACTGCATTTCGTTTTCGTTTTCGTTTTCCATATCGTTTCTGATTGCAGTGATTTTCGTTTTCAAACCCAGATTTTCTTCTTTGATTTTCGTTTTGAAACCCAGAACCCACAATCTGGAAACTAGGGATTTGGCGGAAATTAGGGATGAACACAAATATGAGATTTGGCGGAAATCGTGGAGATGAAAGAGGCGAATCATTAAAAAAAATTGTTCTTATTCGTTAAGATTGAAGATGAACACAAATTTGGGTTTCAACTAGAAGATGAAATCCGGGTTTTTGTTCTTCTTCGTTGCTTTTTTAATTTTAGTTAATGTTTTTAGTTTTTTTGTTAATTTATGTTTTTTTTTAAAAATTAAAAAACTTAATTGCTTATGTGTCATTAGATTTAGGATTAAAAAATTCATTTATTTGCCACCTCAATTAATGAATGCCACGTCATTTAATGAACTTAAGAAGCCACGTTAGCAGTTAACAGCCAGTGTGGCGTCCGTTAACAAAAACTAACGACAGGGACCAAAATGAAACGAAAATGAAAGATGAGGGACCAAAACGGACCAAAAAAAAGAGAAAGGACCAAAATGAAACCTAGAGCAAAGATAAAAGACCAAAAATGCTATTTAGCCTAAAATATATGTTAAGAGAGGTTCGAGATAGATGCACCTGTTATGTTGATTGGATGCATTGAAGTCAACGATTGAAAGAGTAAGGGTGTCACTACAAGACTTTCGGTGATTTCCGAGGGAAAAATCCTTCGCAAAAGAAGGAAAATCCGTCGCTAGCTAATACGCATTTCCGACGGAATTTCTGATGGACAAAATTCCATCGCAAACTCCTTCGCAAGTACCTGTCATACCCTAATTTTGTCCGACTAATTGAAAAAACCCAAAATTTTATCGCTTCGCATATTGTTCTAAACACGGGTGTCTTTGGCACTCTCGTGCAACGATTTTGTTTGACACTCGTTACTTTCAAAAAAAAGAGTCCAAAAAAATATAATAAAAATAATAATAAATAACGCGAGCGCGTGTTGGTTGCGAGTCACGTGTGAGTAGTTGCGTCACTGCGCGTTATTTTACCGCGTTTTAGAAATGTAAGGATAAAATGAAATCGGTTTTAATAACTTACGCGTGTGCGCATTAAGTCAGTTACGCGTTCATAGCCTTAACGCGAGCGCGTGTTGGTCGCGAGTCGTGCGCGAGTGATTGTGCCGGTTCCTGTTGTTTTTACCGCTTCTTTCAAGTATTATTAAAAATAATAATAATAGTAATAAGATAAAATCAATTTTTATTCAGCTGTCCTTTTATTTATTTGTTACATATACAAACAAAAAAATTAAAAAAAAAGGGGCAGAATAGTACAAAAAAAGAGTCAACTCTTTTTACAAAAAAATTAATTAAAAAAAAAACAGTACAAATAACTGAGAGCAGGGCGCAGCCTGCTGGTTGAAACAGAAGATGGCATTTTGAGAATGGGGCTCAGGCTCCCTTCTCCTTGTTCCTTGGCCTTTCACACTTTAGGCAAGAACATGCCAGCCTCATCCTTGCTGCTCCCTTGCTGCTCCACTGCTGCCAACAGCTTGGTCTCCTGGGGGTTTTGATTCCCTGCTCCAACACCACACCTACACCACAATTCTCTGCCTATAAATACTGTGAACAGCAACACACAAAAGGGGGGAACAAAACAGTAACAGAACACACAATCACAGAAACACAAACCTGAGATACCATAAAATTAGAATTCATCACAGTTCTAATACACTTGAGCAACAAAAGGGAGGTAGCAGACACAGCAACATACACACACATGCAGAAATTCCTCAGTGAAAACAGATACACAAAATACAGTTCTAGGTGAGCAAGTAAAAAAAAGCAAACATCGATTCAGAATCAAGGAGCTGAGGTAATTCCTTACAACTAATTTATTCTTTGCTGGCTTCTACAAATATAATAGCATGTGGGTATTAAGTTTTTTTTAGCTTCTGTTTGGCAAATATGTTGCTATTGTGTGTTATACCAGGAAGCTACAATGTTAAAAATAAATATGTATGTATCGTATGGAGTAGGACTGGCACCCTTTTTTTTTTAGAATAAAAAAAAAACAGGCTGAAGGGGTAAAATAGGCATAAAAAAACAAAAAGAAAAAATAGACTGAAAAGGGGACAGTAAAAGAAAAAGGGAAGGGAGAGGTTTTACCTCCGGCCACCACTTGCGGTGGCCACCACCGTAGCCCCACGGCCAGCCTCCACCAAACGGCCACCACCGTAGCCTCCACCAAACGGCCACCACTGTAGCCTCACCGTCGCCACCCCCACCACCATCATTGCTAAATCCTTCACGACCGAACCCTCTCCTCAGCCATCACCAAACACCACCACTGTCGCAAAGCCAACCACCGTGCTCCACCGTCAATGACCTCTCTTCGCCACCCACACCACCGAGCCCCCCAAACGCTGAGCCCCCCAGCGCGTCCGTCACCGTCATCCTCTCTTCGCCGTAGGCTCAGATCACCATCAGGACACCACGTTTTTGTTCTCCACCACGGTCGCCGTGCCTCACCACCGTCATCACTCAACCACCAACAAAAACCAGATCGGAGAAATAGTGAATCGGTTGAGAGAGAGAGAGAGATTCAGTCTGATGTTTATGGTGGAGGAGAAAAGGAGGCGAGATTAGGGTATGGGAATGGAAGAGAAGGTGAAGGTTTGGGTTGCAATGGTTGCGAAAGGGGAGAGAAGGATTCTGTTTACGTTGGTGGGGGAGAAAGAAGAAACGAGATTAGGGTTGAAGAGAATAGTGGTGCGGCGCTGAGGAGATGTAAAATTAGGGTTGCTTTTTTTATGTTAGCCTTATATACTTAGGTTTAATCTGTCCTAATTTCATTTTTTTTAGATCGCTTTTCACACCCCCCCCCCTCTTTCATTAGCAGCGCCACCTTTAGAGGCCCAGACTTCGTGGGCTGCTGAACCCAGTAAGGGAACTGGGCTGCTTAATATTTACACCCCCAGTTTTAAAAATACAACCCCCTGTTTCTAAATGCACATACCATTTTACTACCGCACCCCCTGTTTCTCTTTTTAAATTTTGTTTCTTTCCCCTAAGTAAACTTATTTTCTCACAAACCTTTTTTTCCCAAATAATGGATAAATGTTTCCCTGAACAAGAATCAATCCAATTGCAAAAACTCTTCAAAATCAAACTTTGTTAGTAGTCTCGTGAAGCCTTTGCTTGCATGATTATTAACAATGAGGTACTAGTGGTGATCACTTGGAGCCTTTGCTCAATTGATCATCGTGAATGCCTAATTTTCCTAAAGATTTTCACTAAGTCAAAAACTTTGTTAGTAGTCTTGCGATGATTATTAACAATGGAGTGCTAATGGTGGTCACTTGGAGCCTTTGCTCAATTGATCATCATGAAAGCTCAATTTTCACAATTAAACAAAGCAAAAAAAACAAAAACCTTTTTGTAGACAACCCAGAACTACGTAGCTTTGAATTCTCCATCGCACCGGGAGATACGTAGGAGCGGATACTCTCCGTCAAGCACAACAAACCCAAAACATTTTTCCTTTCAAAAACAAACTTTTCCAAAATAAAACATTTTTCAAAAACAAGAACTACGTTGCTTTGAATTCTCCATCGCACCGGGAGATACGTAGGAGCGGATACTCTCCGTCAAGCGCAAAAACTAAAGATTTTTCATTAAGTCATCCATCAACAAAAGAGGTAAAAACAAATCATTTTTCCGAATCAACTTTGCAAATCACACATTTAATTAAGGTAACCCTTCTTTGAAGGGACGTTATAGGGTGCTAATACCTTCCCCATATGTAATTAGACCCCCGAACCCAAATCTAATGGTTCCAAAGACCATTGCTTTCCAAAAGAGGTTTTTTTTCAATGTTTTACCTTTAAAAAATATTGGCGGCGACTCTAAAATCCCGTTGTGCGAAGAAAAATCCCTCCAAGGATTTTTCGGGGTGCGACAGCTGGCGACTCTGCTGGGGACTCTTTTTCTTAAGTGGGTCAAGCCGATTAATTGAATGTGTGATTTACTTTGCTGATTTAACATGCTCTGTTTTACCTCCCTTCTTCCTACTTTTGTTCTATTTTCCATGCATTTGTTTGCTAGATTTTAGAACATTCCTTCTTCTCGGCTCCTTTTCTTTGAGGTAAGCAATGCGTGTAATTATTGCTGGCTTCTTAGAATGGTTTGTATATTGAAATGATGTATGCATGTTGAACCCTAGGGTAGACGGCCTTTTGTCTGGACTGTTCATGGTTTTTCTTGCAGGTGGGGAAGGGTAGTTATTTCTAGGTGTTGTGCCCTCAACACGCACTTCACACCCTATACTTGTGAGCATTGAGTGGGGCCTAAAACCCAAGGTCTGAACAAAAACCTAGGAGAGTGGGAACGATTAGTGACTGCCATTCGTAGACCTTTGTCTGTATGGCTCTCATGAAAGTTTCGCCCAAGAGTACGCTTTGTCATGATGCCTCACACTCGGTAGCTTTCTACGATTGTGGGTATCATCATGAGAGAGACTTTGGCTCTTGGTTGCCATTGTGAGGAAGTGATTAGAACCTACATGGGAGGATTACCCTTTTCGTCGACTCTAGACCCTAGGATTCCCACCCTTTGTAGGACACGGGGGCACGCCTTTGTTTGTTGCATTAGCTTAGGCATTCCTTTTTCTCAAACTCTATTTCAAAATTGTAGAAAGTAATTTTCTTTTCCCCTCATAAACACCTACATGAGGTGGCATGTAGCGTGTATCTTTGAAAATGTTCAAAGTACCACCAATAACCTAATTTTCTTACCCTTTTTCCATGTAAATAACGCATCATTTCGCATTCACATCATTTTGCACCATTGCATTTGCACCTGACAAAATTTTGAAAAAAAAACTTTCATCATTTGCATTCTTCATGCATTAAAGTTTGTTTGCCGGAAATCGCAACATAATACCGAACCTTGCCAAAGGGGTGTAAGAAGAAATATGGAATCAAAAGGCAAAACCGCATTCAATTCGAGGTTCCCCATTGTAAAGAATATTGATGTAACTAGTTTGAAGGAGTATGCTTCCCTATTAGGTCCTATTGAGCTCTGGTCCTTCGACAAGGCTTATGGGAACATCCGCAAGTTATTACAATTAGAAGTACAAGAGAGTGCCATTGCCGCACTATGTTGGTTCTATGATTCAGAGGTTAGGTGTTTTCTTTTCAAGAACTTCCAAATGGCGCCTACCCTAGAGGAGTATGAGAAGATTCTGGGTTTTGATCGCTCAGAGGTTAGACCTTACCGGTATCAGGGGCGGTATTATTCAGATGAGAAGTTTGCTTCCCTGTTACAAATCAGTGTAGGAGAGGTGCGGTCCCACAAAGTTGAGCGTAACAAGATATTTGGGTTTCCTCAGGAGTACTTTGAGAGTTTGATGACTAGTTATGTAGTATCAAATGATTGGGTTTCTTTCAAGCAAGTACTAGCCTTGACCATCTTCGGCATCGTTCTTTTCCCTCAGATTGAGAAACATATAGATGAAACCGATATTGGTGTGTTCCTAGCTTTCAAGAGTGCAAAAAGTCCCATCAATTTGATTCCCGCTATTCTCGCAGAGACCTATCGTGCCTTCACCCGCCACCATGAGTTCCGAAAGGATAAGATGTGTTGTTCCTTCCCTGTGCTATATGCTTGGTTGATCAGTCATGTGTGCATTAACAAAAGTGATGTTGGGGATTTGCTTTCCTATGCCTTGGGTTGTAATCCGAAGACTATGAGCCCTCAGGAGTGGAAGGATACTTTTAAGAACCTCGATGCTCTTCAAATTCGATGGTTCTCCCACAAGTGTTGGGAAGATAAACCCTCAGTGATATTCCAATGTGGCAGTTTCCAGAACGTTCCTCTCATGGGAACACAGGGATGCATCAATTATAACCCATCTTTGACCTTGAGACAACTCAGGTACCCTATGCGGGACTCACCCTCCGAAGCTATGCTGTCTCGTTTTTACCTCCATGCAGGGATCCCTAAAGACGAGGACTTACTTCGGCGAGTCTTGCAAGCTTGGGAAACCGTGGTGCGGAAGGACAAAGGCGAGTTATCTAAAAGGACCACTGCTATCCCCTTCACTCAATGGCTTGAAAAGAGGATTAAGGAAACTCGATCATCCAACCAAAAGGTGCCATCACTTGAAGAGAAAATGCCAGAACCTCACATCCCCCTTATTGAAGAACTAGAAGAGGCTAAGTTGGCCTTATCTAAAGCGGAAGAAGAGAAAAGGAATTTGCAAAACAGATTGGGAAAGGTGATGCAAGACAAGCAGAAGCTAGAAAATGAAAACGCTCTCCAAGCCGTAGCTATTGAAGCAACCAATAGGAAACTTGAAATAGAAGAAGAGAGCAAGAGGGAAATTCAAAAACATTTGAAAGGTGTTAAAGAGGAAGTAAAGAGGTGCGCCTCAAAGATGAATGGGGCTGTGGCAGAAGCAAGTGAATGGAAGAAACTATATGCCAAGTCATGGAGGAATGAGAAAATGGTTAGAGATACGCTAGCTAAGTCAAAAGAGGAATTCTAAGTGATGAAGTTTGAATTGGAGAGCCAAGTGAAAAGCATCAGGCAAGATAGAGAGTCTATCATAGGGATCTTGAAAGAGTATCAACAAGCTTTAGGGTTTGAACAAGGAAGGTCGGAAGAATTGAAGAGGAATCTCCGATGCCTAAGGGAATCTTATGGGCAAGTGCAAGCAGAAGGCCAGTATTGGGAGAAACGTTTCATGGCATCAATTGGCAGAATAGAAGACCAAGAGATCGTCAAGGAGCTAAGGGATGAGATTCAGCTTTGGAGGAGCAAATTTTCAAAGCTAGCAGGACTAGCTAACCAAGCTGTGAGGGATGTTGTAACACCCCTTTTTCTACCCCTTTGTTTATTTGACGAAAAATCAGAGTACGCAAAAAAAAAAAAATCTTTTTCTTTTATTACACTAGAAGGAGTGTCACACTTCATCCAAAAACCAATAACAATAAATAAATAAATAAAAACATTTAACAACCATAACATCCTAGCAAACTTATCAATGGCCACAAATGACTCTATTGTCCAACCCCGAGTGCTACATATCAAAGCAGACACCGACTCGACTACGTGAAAGTAAAATACCTTCACTCGAACTCACCTGTAAACATACCACAGAAAGGGGGTGAGATATCTCACACATAATAGGAATAAATGATAGAGAATATATTAGGATATAGCCCTATGACTACCACATTAATCATAGACATCATTACAACATCGGGGGCAAAACAGTCATTTCATCATCACAAACATCACCAAGGCACAGTCGCCGAGATCATCACACATGTTATGCAATGCATGGATGCAGCCCCAACAGTGAGCATAATGCATGTGGTACCAATACAACCTCCTTTAAACATGGGTCGAAGCCCCAACCTCCTTAAATATTGGGCCGAAGCCCCAACCTCCTTAAACATGGGCCGAAGCCCCAACCTCCTTAAAACAATCATGCAAATGAAGTGTATGCAACACCATGCTAATGCATCAAACGCAACCAGCAGCAACCACCTATAACAATCATATCCACATCCTTTAACATTAATGACCATCTTACAAGCACAACCTCCTATTGCTCTAAACCGAAGCCTCACCCTCCTTTAAATTCTAAGTACAACCTCCTATCACTCGACAACCTCCTTTAAATGCAAAACCTAAGACAACCACCCATTTATGATTCGGGAGGACCACCTCCTTTAACGACACCAAAAACAACCACCTTTAATGACTTCAAAAACAACCCCGACACCCGAACACCGGGATATCAATCACTAAATACCGGGAGTACCGAAAACCACCAGAGACACCCGACGACACCAGGGGCATCAACACATCAAGACAGTACCAAGGACATAACTTTTTCAAAAGGGCAATTTCACCAAAATGCCGCAGACACGACAACGTTTCCCAAAACGACAACACACACTAGTTCACCCAAACCTCAGTAATTTTCAAGAAAAATAATACTTTCTGCCCAAAAATAGAATATTCAGATGGGCCTCTTAATAAGCTTTCCAAAACATCTCGGAAAGTCCCGATCGGACTCCCGAGTCAAAAGATATTCAGAAAACAAATTTGGGAACAACAGCGACACCCTGGGCTACGCGAACACGGCAGCCAGAATTCGGCGAACTAGTTAAAATAGTAAACGACATCGGATTCCAACAAACGACCCCTCTACAGAAACCTGAGAAGGTCTAGTTTCTGACTATAGTTTTCTTTTTTTGAAACAATGAGCCAATTAGTACAGTTTCAACAAACAAGTATCAGGGTTCAGAAAACGGAACAGCCACCATGACCCCTAACTTGTGGCACCTCTAGAATGATCAAAACTCAACCAAAAGACATGGGGTTTGTGCCCAAACGAAGGAAATTGAATCTAGTTTTCAAAGAGACAGGAACCATTCAAAACGGAGTTCAGATGAAAACGTTATAACCGAAATACCGAACCTAGACACAGAATTACTCCAGGATATTTTCCTAAATTGTGATACCTATATCTCGAGCCACACGACTCCAATTTCAATCAAACCAGTGCCAAATTAAAGATAAATAAGTCTAGTTTCTAAAATAGGAAACCACACAATTTTTGGACCACCTGAACAGACGTAGCATCAAAAAGAACGAACCTGTATCCAGAATTTCCCAACAGTAAGTTTTAACACCATAATACACCAATTTTATATGTAATCCTAAAGAATTCTAGGAACCAATAAATCACCAATTATTTCCAGCCACACGTATTCAAGATCCACCCAAGAATCAATTTCAACAATCCAAATCAAGATCCATGAACATCATATACATGGCAAGGGTCCAATTAATTTTCAAGATTCAATAACATAACAACACATTATTTAACACCATCAATATATATTCAGCCACTTTAAACAAACATCAAACATGCAAGAAACATCATAGATCTATCCCCACATAGTACCCATCATGTAAGCCCATTAGGTTAGAGAATCCCCCCTTACCTCTTAGTTAGATGAACACTAAACCTCTTTGACCAAGCACCAATGAAATTCGTAGCTCTCCTCCTTCTTAGGCACCAAGAAGTTCCTCTTCTCTTCTCGTTGAGCCACACGAACCCTCTCTCTTCCCTCTTCTTGAAGTTTCGCCTCCCTCTCTCAAGCTTGCCTCCCCCTTTCTAATTTCTCCTAAGCTACGTGAATGCCTACTCTAAAACCCTAGGTTGGCTTCATGTAACATGCCTATGTCATGGATCCATGATCCATGGGTTTTCCCTCATCACTTAACCCAATTGGATAGTTTAATGGTAGCACCTCCTAATTAACTAAGTGAACCCCTCCACTGAATAAATACCTCCTCAATTATATCTTCTACTAATTAAACCACCCATTATTATTCATATCACCCAAATCCTATTTTATTAATTAAATTCTACCACCTAAACCTCATTTAATAAATTAAATAAACAACCTAATATTTTTGGGCTGTTACAGATGTTCCCAAGAAGCTAAGAAGAGTTGAAGTGGAAATGAACCCTTTCAACACTCCGGCCAAGGTGTGTGAGTTTGTCGAGTACTGCAAGATTCTGACGGAAGAACTCGTGGAGAAGGCCAAGGGGGCAGCCGAAAGCAAGAAGAGAAAAAGGAAGGAGAATTTGAAAGCTATATGCCTTTGAAGTTCACTTTAGAGCATTGTAATAATCCTTAGGAAATTGCAAATTTTCTCTAAAAAATTATAATTTTCTTCAGAATATTGTACTTTGCTTTTCTTTCGAGTTTGAAGTTGTAGTACTCATTCCTTCTGAATAAAGTGTGTTTGTTTTGTCTATTGCTTTCAACCTCGTTGCAACCAAAAGTTAAAAAAAAAAAAGAAAGAAAAGTGTTAGAGCTTTAAACTTACACGCCTATGACAAGACGAGTTGCACCGCGATTCCCGGCACCAAAACAAACATAAAATCATACATATTGTCATACCCCAATTTTGTCCGCCTTCTTTTAGTCACTTGTTTTATTTAATTTGTATTTTGAGTGGTTAGAATAGTGTCTTTTTTTAATTTAAGCCAATTTCAATTATCCGTTCAATTAAGTCGAAATACCGTTATTTAAGCTAGGCATGCGCGCGAATTATCGATCTTTTCGCGCATTCTTGAGTTTAATCTTGATATTTGGGCCTAATTGAACCTAAGTGGGCTTATTTAAGTCGCTCTTCTCGTTATTGGGCTTATCATTTTGATTTGGGCCTACAAACGTGGTTCTGATTCATTTTTTTAGTATTTATCGCTTAATGGGCCTGTTTCTTCTATTTGGGTTTCATTCTAAGCACTTTTGTTCAGTCGGGCCCATTTTCGTTTTGTGTTTGGCCCAACTTCTTAGTTCTTTTTTAGTATTCTTTATTTGCCTTTTTAATTTATTTTGAGTAGTTCATAGTCCAAAAATGTCAAATATTATTTTTATTACAATTTAGGAGTGTTTAGAGTCCAAACTGTCCAAAAATACAAACAAAAAAACAAAAAAAAGTAGAATAGTACAAAAAAGAAAGTCAGCTGTTTTATTTGCATATAGACAAGGAAAATTAAATACAAATGGTACAAAAATTAATTACAAACAAAAGGGCAGAAAAAAAATATAATAAAGCAAATCAGAATAGGACAGCATGCGACTTGCTGCCTTGCCCTCTCCATGAAGCTACAGGCCCAAGTTCTTTCTTCTTGTCCCTTTTGTTTTGCCTCCCATTTTCAGCAAACACAGTGCTGCAGTGGCAGCAGCCCTGCTGCCATCCTTGCTACTCCCTTGCTGCTCCACTGCTGCCAACAACTTTGTCCCCCATGAGCTTTGATTCCCTGCCCCAACACCACACCTACACCACAGTTTTTACCTATAAATACAATGAACAGAAATCAGTTTCAGGAGGAAGACAGTAACACGGAGAACAATACACACACAGACTGAAAGGGCACAAAATAGACACAAAGTGACTGGAACACACAAGAATTTAGAGAAAAATCAGAGAAACCCTAATCAATGAAAAGGTCAGAGTTTCTGAAACGGAGAAGCAAGGCAGCAAACAGCAAAACCAGAAGCAAAGCGGTAGCATAGGTTCAGTAGCAACAGAACAAACCAAAGAAGACCTATCAGAGGCTGGAGTTTAGATTGGTTGCTTAATAATTTCTCTTTTATGACATTCATATGCTACACGATATTTCAGTTTGGCTAGTGTAAAAGTTGTAACTAATCTGATGGCATTGTAGAGCTTAAGTTTTAAAAAAGGAAAAATAAAATGAAAAGAAGTTTGTTCAGGGTTCATGCTAAGAAAAGCTGGAGCATAGGGTACGCTCTTTTAACCAGAAATTAGAAGTAATGGTAAAAAAGGGGTATAAGCAAAACCAACACAGAAGGGAACAAGCAAAATCAATAGTTGTTTTTAAATAGTTCCAGTGACATAAAATCAGGAAAACAAGTTTTTTTTTAACAACAAATAATAACACTAGCAAAACTGAACCAGAACAGTAAGGGAAGAAAAACGGAAGAAGGGAGAGGATGCAGTGAGGGATAGAGTAAAAAAAAGGGAGAGTTCGTACCTTCGGCCACCGTTTACGGTGGCCACCGCCATGAGCCGTCAGTCACCAACCCCTCCACGACACCAACACCGCCGTCCACCACAAGCCCAACCACCGTGCGACAACCCAAACAGCCACCAAAATCACTACCTCCGGCCACCACCCCTTAAAACACCAAACGATCACCCCAACCACCATCGTCGCGAAAACCCTTCGTTTCTCTCACCACCGCTCCACCGAACCAACAACCTCCAAACAACCACCACCCACGAATAGCCATCGTCGCGCCACCACAACGTCTCCGTCAAACCGCCACCACCAAGACCGAAACACCACCACTCTCCACCAAACTGTGAGCGCCCCCACCACCTTCGCACCGCGGTTTCCTCTCTCCGTCAACCAAGCTCCGTTTAAAGCTTCGGACCCTCCCTTTCAGCAACCATAAATGACGGAAACGAAGGATAGGGAAAGGGGATCGCTGGCTATGGGGTGAGAGGAAGGCGAAATTTCGGTTGGGGATGAGGGGAGTGGGTGAACGGCGGCGAGAAGAAGAAGAGGGGAGGTAGGGTTGAGGGGAAAGAACGATCAGCCGCAGCCAAGAGAGAGAGAGAGAAAAAAAATTAGGTTTTGGCCATTTCTAGGTTGGAGGCGCCGTGGAGAAGGGGGGAGTTTTTAGGGTTCCCATTTTTGGTATTTTCGTTTTTATAGTATGGGTCCAGGGGTGTTTTCGTCTTTTCCTTTTTTTTATTATTCAGATTTCTACTTACACCCCCTTGTTTAACTCAGCGCGCCCCCTTTCTGAAGCCCACGATTTCCTTTTTTTTTGAAACGCAGCCCAGCTTACAAAAACGAGCTGGGCTCACTATCTGCACCCCAGTCTTAATAATACACCCCTCCTTTTATTTACACCCTTATTTTACTACTACACCCCCTGTTTCTCTTTTTTAAATTTCGTTTCTTTCCCCTAAGCGAACTTATTTTTTTTCACAAACCTTTTCTTCCAAATAATGGATAAATGTTTCCTCGAACAAAAATCAATCCAATTGCGAAAACTCATTAAATCAAAAACTTTGTTAGTGGTCTTGCGAAGCCTTTACTTGCATGATTATTAACAATGGAGTGCTAGTGATGGCCACCCATAGCCTTTGTTAGTTTGGTCATCACGAAGGCTTTCATTTTTTTCAAAAGGAGATTTTTACATGCACTTAAGTAGGTTTTTAGTAATGATCACCCATAACCTTTGTTAGTTTGATCATTATGAACGCCCTTCACTTTTCAAAGCCAAAGCAAAAAGACTATCACTTTCAAGGCTCGTTAGAACTACGTCGCTTTGATTCCCATTTGGGATACGTAGGAGCGAGTCACATTCTCGTCAAGCGCAACCATAAAAAGTTTAGCATTTGCATAACAAAAAGAAAAGAGTTATTTCATAACAAAAAAGAATCACTTTTGCAAACCAAGATCATTTTCAGAACGAAAACCTTTGCCTTTCTAAAAACATTTTCAACCAATCGTCGCTAGTGGCTAATCAGAACCTTTGTTCGTCTAGCCATTGGTGGCGATGTCTTTTTCCCGAAAGAACAAACGATGATCACCCATAACCATTGGTGACGATGTCTTTTTCCCGAAAGAACAAACGATGGCTTGAAAAGAGGATTAAGGAAACTCGATCATCCAACCAAAAGGTGCCATCACTTGAAGAGAAAATGCCGGAACCTCACGTCCCCCTTATTGAAGAACTAGAAGAGGCTAAGTTGGCCTTATCTAAAGCGGAAGAAGAGAAAAGGAATTTGCAAAACAGATTGGGAAAGGTGATGCAAGACAAGCGGAAGCTAGAAAATGAAAACGCTCTCCAAGCCGTAGCTATTGAAGCAACCAATAGGAAACTTGAAATAGAAGAAGAGAGCAAGAGGGAAATTCAAAAACATTTGAAAGGTGTTAAAGAGGAAGTAAAGAGGTGCGCCTCAAAGATGAATAGGGCTGTGGCAGAAGCAAGTGAATGGAAGAAACTATATGCCAAGTCATGGAGGAATGAGAAAATGGTTAGAGATACGCTAGCTAAGTCAAAAGAGGAATTCTAAATGATGAAGTTTGAATTGGAGAGCCAAGTGAAAAGCATCAGGCAAGATAGAGAGTCTATCATAGGGATCTTGAAAGAGTATCAACAAGCTTTAGGGTTTGAACAAGGAATGTCGGAAGAATTGAAGAGGAATCTCCGATGCCTAAGGGATTCTTATGGGCAAGTGCAAGCAGAAGGCCAGTATTGGGAGAAATGTTTCATGGCATCAATTGGCAGAGTAGAAGACCAAGAGATCGTCAAGGATGTTCCCAAGAAGGACTCATGGAGAAGGCCAAGGGGGCAGCCGAAAGCAAGAAGAGAAAAAGGAAGGAGAAATTGAAAGCTATATGCCTTTGAAGTTCACTTTAGAGCATTGTAATAATCCTTAGGAAATTGCAAATTTTCTCTAAAAAATTATAATTTTCTTCAGAATATTGTACTTTGCTTTTCTTTCGAGTTTGAAGTTGTAGTACTCCTTCCTTCTGAATAAAGTGTGTTTGTTTTGTCTATTGCTTCCAACCTCGTTGCAACCAAACGTTAATAAAAAAAAAAAGAAAGAAAAGTGTTAGAGCTTTAAACTTACACGCATATGACAAGACGAGTTGCACCGCGATTCCTGGCACCAAAACAAACATAAAATCATACATATTGTCATACCCCAATTTTGTCCGCCTTCTTTTAGTCACTTGTTTTATTTAATTTGTATTTTGAGTGGTTAGAATAGCGTCTTTTTTTAATTTAAGCCAATTTCAATTATCCGTTCAATTAAGTCGAAATACCGTTACTTAAGCAAGGCATGCGCGCGAATGATCGATCTTTTCGCGCATTCTTCAGTTTAATCTTGATATTTGGGCCTAATTGAACCTAAGTGGGCTTATTTAAGTCGCTTTTCTCGCTATTGGGCTTATCATTTTGATTTGGGCCTACAAACGTGGTTCTGATTCATTTTTTTAGTATTTATCGCTTAATGGGCCTGTTTCTTCTATTTGGGTTTCATTCTAAGCACTTTTGTTCAGTCGGCCCATTTTCGTTTTGTGTTTGGCCCAACTTCTTAGTTCTTTTTTAGTATTCTTTATTTGCCTTTTTAATTTATTTTGAGTAGTTCATAGTCCAAAAATGTCAAATATTATTTTTATTACAATTTAGGAGTGTTTAGAGTCCAAACTGTCCAAAAATACAAACAAAAAAACAAAAAAAAGTAGAATAGTACAAAAAAGAAAGTCAGCTGTTTTATTTACAAATAGACAAGGAAAATTAAATACAAATGGTACAAAAATTAATTACAAACAAAAGGGCAAAAAAAAAAAATATAATAAAGCAAATCAGAATAGGACAGCATGTGACTTGCTGCCTTGCCCTCTCCATGAAGCTACAGGCCCAAGTTCTTTCTTCTTGTCCCTTTTGTCTTGCCTCCCATTTTCAGCAAAAACAGTGCTGCAGTGGCAGCAGCCCTGCTGCCATCCTTGCTACTCCCTTGCTGCTCCACTGCTGCCAACAGCTTTGTCCCCCATGAGCTTTGATTCCCTGCCCCAACACCACACCTACACCACAGTTTTTACCTATAAATACAATGAACGGAAATCAGTTTCAGGAGGAAGACAGTAACACGGAGAACAATACACACACACAAAAATACACACACAGACTGAAATGGCACAAAATAGAGACACAGTGACTGGAACACACAAGAATTTAGAGAAAAATCAGAGAAACCCTAATCAATGAAAAGGTCAGAGTTTCTGAAACGGAGAAGCAAGGCAGCAAACAGTAAAACCAGAAGCAAAGCGGTAGCATAGGTTCAGTAGCAACAGAACAAACCAAAGAAGACCTATCAGAGGTTGGAGTTTAGATTGGTTGCTTAATAATTTCTCTTTTATGACATTCATATGCTACACGATATTTCAGTTTGGCTAGTGTAAAAGTTGTAACTAATCTGATGGCATTGTAGAGCTTAAGTTTTAAAAAAGGAAAAATAAAATGAAAAGAAGTTTGTTCAGGGTTCATGCTAAGAAAAGCTAGAGCATAGGGTACGCTCTTTTAACCAGAAATTAGAAGTAATGGTAAAAAAGGGGTATAAGCAAAACCAACACAGAAGGGAACAAGCAAAATCAATAGTCGTTTTTAAATAGTTCCAGTGACATAAAATCAGGAAAACAAGTATTTTTTTAACAACAAATAATAACAGTAGCAAAACTGAACCAGAACAGTAAGGGAAGAAAAACGGAAGAAGGGAGAGGATGCAGTGAGGGATACAGTAAAAAAAGGGAGAGTTCGTACCTTCGGCCACCGTTTACGGTGGCCACCGCCGTGAGCCGTCAGTCACCAACCCCTCCACGACACCAACACCGCCGTCCACCACAAGCCCAACCACCGTGCGACAACCCAAACAGCCACCAAAATCACTACCTCCGGCCACCACCCCTTAAAACACCAAACGATCACCCCAACCACCATCGTCGCGAACACCCTTCGTTTCTCTCACCACCGCTCCACCGAACCAACAACCTCCAAACAACCACCACCCACGAATAGCCATCGTCGCGCCACCACAACGTCTCCGTCAAACCGCCACCACCAAGACCGAAACACCACCACTCTCCACCAAACTGTGAGCGCCCCCACCACCTTCGCACCGCGGTTTCCTCTCTCCGTCAACCAAGCTCCGTTTGAAGCTTCGGACCCTCCCTTTCAGCAACCATAAATGACGGAAACGAAGGATAGGGAAAGGGGATCGCTGGCTATGGGGTGAGAGGAAGGCGAAATTTCGGTTGGGGATGAGGGGAGTGGGTGAACGGCGGCGAGAAGAAGAAGAGGGGAGGTAGGGTTGAGGGGAAAGAACGATTAGCCGCAGCCAAGAGAGAGAGAGAGAGAGAAAAAAATTAGGTTTTGGCCATTTCTAGGTTGGAGGCGCCGTGGAGAAGGGGGGAGTTTTTAGGGTTCCCATTTTTGGTATTTTCGTTTTTATAGTATGGGTCCAGGGGTGTTTTCGTCTTTTCCTTTTTTTTTATTATTCAGATTTCTACTTACACCCCCTTGTTTTACTCAGCGCGCCCCCTTTCTGAAGCCCACGATTTCCTTTTTTTTTTGACACGCAGCCTAGCTTACAAAAACGAGCTGGGCTCACTATCTGCACCCCAGTCTTAATAATACACCCCTCCTTTTATTTACACCCTTATTTTACTACTACACCCCCTGTTATTTCATAACAAAAAGAAAAGAGTTATTTCATAACAAAAAAGAATCACTTTTGCAAACCAAGATCATTTTCAGAACGAAAACCTTTTCCTTTCTAAAAACATTTTCAACCCATCGTCGCTAGTGGCTAATCAGAACCTTTGTTCGTCTAGCCATTGGTGGCGATGTCTTTTTCCCGAAAGAACAAACGATGATCACCCATAACCTTTGTTAGTTTGATCATTCGTGCCAATCAATCTCATTCGAAAACCCCTTTCAAAAGAACAAAGAAAAACGAGTCGCTACTAATAGTCAATCAGAACCTTTGTTCGTCTGACTGGCGGTAGTGACTCTCATTTTCAAGAGTACTTAGCGGTGATTACCCATAACCTTGGTTAGTTTAATCATTCACTAAATGCTCGTCCTATTTCGAAAACTCACTAAAAAGCTAAAAGACAAAAACCTTTTTCAGGACAAAGAAGAACTACGTAGCTTTGAGTTCTCCATCGCACCGGGAGATACGTAAGAGCGGGCCATGTCCCGTCAAGCGTTTTTTTCTAAGAACCCATTTTTCCCCTTTTTTTTTTATAATAAATAAAGATTTTCATTAAGAATTTTTCAATAAGAAGTAGGGAGGCAAAATTAAGTATTTTCGAGTCAACACACTAAAACCACACATTTAATTAAAGGTTCCCTCTCAGTAGAGAGGACGTGTGGGGTGCTAACACCTTCCCCGCGCGTAACCGAACCCCGAACCCTATTCTCTAGTTTCGCAACACCAATCGCTTTCCAAAAAAGGTTTTCCTAATATTTTCCTTAATAAATAGTGGTGACGGCTTCATTGTCTTAGGAAAAGTTGTGAACGAGGAAGGTTCTCCCTCGGGGACTTTTTCGGGCGCAACAGCTTGCGACTCCACTGGGGACTAAAAAGAAAAACATTTTTTAAAAGTGGGTCAAGCCTAATTAATTAAGTGTGTGATTTGAGTGATTGATTTGAATATCTTGTTTTGCCTCTATGCTTTCTCCTTTTTCATACTTTCATGTTGCGTTCCTGTGCATTCTTCTTCTTCTCCTTCTATGTTCGCTTTTGTTTAAAGTAATAGATGGTTGCTTCTTTGCTTATATGCTTAGTTCCCTCATGCATTTCCCCAATCATATCATGTTCCCTTTTCCTTTGCTCCCTTTCTAAGGTAAGTTCATATATTCCCCAATTCCCTCATGATCCCCTCTTCTCAGCTCCCTTTCTGAGGTAAGTAATGTGTTTGTTGTTGGCACCCTAGATTAGTTGTATTTGATTGGCATTGAACCCTAGGGTAGACGACATGTTATTGCTTTCTATTGTCTGGACTATTCTGGATTTTCATTTGTAGGTGGGGTAGTTTTTAAGGAAATGCCCTTCGCACACACACTTGTACCTTGAGGCTACATGATTAGAGAAAGAGACCATAACCCAGGTCTGTTAGGATACCATAGGATGAGTGGATTCGAGTAGTGGGAGCCCATCAGGACCTTTGTCCGTTTGGCTACTCGCGAAAGTTTCAATCAGAGTTGTGCTCTCTTATGGTGCTTCGTATCTAGCAGTTTGCTGCATTTACGGGGATTTTCATGAGAGGGACTGTGGCTCCGATGGCCTTTGTGAGGGTGTGAATAGAGCTACATGAGAAGATTATCCCTAAAGTGCCTTAGATCATAGGTTCTACCCCCTTTTAGGTCAAAAGGTCTTCCCAAATTGTGTGCTACATTGTTGCATTTCGTCTAGTTAATTTTTCCCTCAAAGATTTTTAAAAATAAAAAAAGGATATGATTTTCCCTTAAACACCTATATGAGGTGGCATATAGTGTGAAAATTTTCTAAATTCCTCCTGTGAATACCCTCCTTATGCAGAAACCTCAAAAAAAAGAAGTATCTTGCATCCTGCATCATTGCATCATTGCATTATTACATCATTGCGTCATTTGCATTAAATAAAGTTCCAATTTTGGAAAAATTATTCATCTTGCATTTCATTTCATTGCATAAAAAGGAAAAAACAATTATCATAGCTTAAGCATTTCGTTTATAACCAAAAAGAGGAAAAAGCTCCTCGCCAAGTTCATCCAAAACATGGCATTCATGCATAAGCATTATTTAAAAAAAAAAGATCCAGTAGAACTACGCAAGCTTTGATTCCTCATTACAATGGGGATACGTAGGAGCGAGTCATACCCTGTCAAGCACCTTTTTCTAAAACCTTTTTCCAGTAAATCATTTGCATCTCCAAATAATTTTCAAAACCATGTTTCAAAACTAAAAATGAAAAAATGAAGAGTTTCCAATGCATGCATCTTCTCTAAACAAAGAAAAAATAGAAAAGCTCTTCATGTAAATGCTCAATGAGTAAAAGTGCACCTTCGAATGACGAAGGATAATATCTCAAATTTGTTTGTGCACTACAAATTCGAGATGTTACTCTACGATATCGGGGCACTTTGACCCTATCAAGTGAGGTTTGTTTTCGAATAAGAGAATAAGTTTGAGTTAACCAAATGTCGAAGCATTTCAGTATATTGTGTGAAGTATCGAGTCAGGATCCACTCAATGTTTCATGCAAGTTACTCAGAGTAACGACAATTGGTTGCCTCACATCATCATTACCTAAAACAAAATTTTCAAAAAAAAGGGGGCAAAAAGCAAAACTTTCAAAAATCATCATAGTCTTTTTTTTTACCGGGCTACATGAGGTGATGTTCCCAAAATTTCAGTCACCAAACCCGAAAAAATGTTTTCATCTTATTTTTTTCACATGCATGTCAGGTCGCATTATCGCCGTCATTTTCATATAAAGACATCATTTGCATTGCATAAAACAAAAACTTGATAAAATTCATACATGCATTTTTCTCTATCTCATTTAGGTTTGTCAGGAGTGCATCCTCCGCACGTGTGCGTTTCCATTCACTAAGGCTTTCTTTTCCCTAATTTTCTCGAAAAATTCAAAAATCGTGTCTTATTAGAAGCGCGTCTCATGCATTATTGTTGTCCTTTTTCACACATCATGAAAAATAATACATTAACCTCTCATCTTGCATGCATTTCAATTCAATAAAAATCATGTCTCCCCACGCATTTTTAAAAAAAAAGAAAAAAAAGAAAATCATTGTGAGTATCATGCATTTCATTGCACAAAAAAAATGAAAACAAGAAAGCATCTCATTCATAATCATGAACAAAAGTCATCATCAAATTTATTCAAAATGTAGCATTCATGCATCATTTCATTAACCTCATTACTTTAGTTCAAATACATCATTCCTCCATACATGCATCTTTCAAAAAAGGAAGGGGCGTTGGCATTTCATACTTCGCCTTGCCTCTAAAAAAAAAATAAAAAAAACATCATTCCTGCATATTTCATCATTCAAAAGAAAAAGGAGGCATCGACATTTCATATCTTGTCTTGCCTCTTTAAAAATCATTTTGAAATGAAGCATCATTGTTGCATCATTCATCATCCAAAAATGCATTGGCATTTCATATTTCGTCTTGCATAAAAAGAAAACATCAAAAAGAAAAAACTTTTAGAATAATCACACTTTTCAAGTAAACATTCTTTCATGCATTTCATTTTCATCATGTATACATCATAATGTTTTCCTCCATGCATCACATACAACAAAAATGTTGTGAGGAGAGACGAGATATTCTTGCAAAGTAATCTCTCCTTTATGGGAAAGTTTACCCTCACTCATTTGCAAACACTTCAGAGATAAATTATTGTCCTAAAGTTAAGTCTTACAGAGATAAACAATCGGGATTTGAAATGAAGTTTGGCCATCTCTCCATACCCTCAAAAACCTAAAATCCCAGAAAGTCCATTTCCTACCCCTCTTAAGCCAAAGATTCAAAACAAAAAAAACCTTTGTTACCCATCTTAAGCTAAGGAAAGCCCAGGATATCCCCATCACTCTAGACGAAGGTTAATTCCACATCAAAAATGGTATATCAAAAGGAGGGGAATAACAAAGTTTAAATAGGAGAATCCCAAAACAAAGAAAGGAAGACAAAGGGAGTATAAATTAAGAGTCAGTACATTTTGCCATGAAGCATAAGAGCTCCCCTCCAAAAAAGGCCCTCAAATTCAATGGGTTCAATCATTTCCCCTTCCAAAACAGCCCTCAATTCATTGGGTTTAACCATCTCTTCTTTCATAAAACCTTCAAACACCTCATTGAGTATAACCATCCCCAAACGCCTCATCAAACCTAATAACCATTTCCTTCATAAACCATTGACCATCGGCCAACACCGAATAAGACCCATCCTCCCCATCAACCCCCAAACACTTCATTAAGCTCAATCATCCCCTTCTCCACATCACAACCCTAAAAAGTCCATTCCGATCAATGACTAATTGCTTTCGTTCTCTCAAGTTTTAATCTTAGGACAAATAAGTTCATCTATTTACGACGTGTTTGCTCAAAAGGAAAAAAACAAACAAGCAGAAAAAAGAAAGCTGCTCAAAAAAGAAAAAAACAAACAATCAAAAAAAGAAAGTTGATAAAAAAGGAGAAGGACTTGCACTCCAAGATGCATTCGTGTTGCATTAAAACAAGGTCTAGTGGTCACCAGGTGGAGCCTCTCCTCGTACTAAAAAGTCAAAACTTTCATTGCATTTGAGTTGTTCTTAAAGAGAACCAAAAGTGTGTACTAGGGGGCATTCCCTTCACCTCTCACTCTACTCAAGTTTGGGGAGGTTTGTTCATTGCCCACCCCATTCATATATCACCCTCAGTTCATAACCATCACCATAACTCTGTCGCCTTTCACAACCTCACCCAAAGAAACCATTTGAAATGTCATTCGAAAGTGGGGCATGTAACATCCTCAAAATAATTAATCGAATTATTTGGACGTTAACCCAATTGAATTAATTTGGTACTTAATTGGTAAAATTATTGAGTGCTAAAATTAATTATTGGCTGTCACAGGATCGTTAACCGAATAATACGGATCAAGGAAGTTTTGGAATCGAAATAAGGAATTTAGATCAATATGGTAATTTGACCACGCTCCCACTTAATTATTAATTAAATAAGTGTGTGTGTGGTGAAAAAGAGAAAAGAATAAAAGAAAGAAAGAAAGAAAGAAAGGATACGCAGAAGGAAAGAAAGAAGGGAAAAGAAAGAAGAAAAGGAAAGAAGAAGAAGGAGAAAGGAAGAAGAAGAGGTGATCCCACTCCTCCAAAATTCAACATCTTCATCATTTTTCCTCCCTCATCAAAACCCATATCTTTGGTAAGCTTCTCCTCCATTTTTCCCCCTTCTTTTTGATTTCGAAAATTGAGGGTTTGTGGGGAAAATTTGTTGAAATCATGGATTAATAGGTTGTGTTGATGATTGGGTTATGTTTAGGATCGAAGCTAGGAGCGGATTGATCGCGTTGTGAAGTTCGAATCAAAGTTTGGAGCGATTTGGTGAAATAGGGTTCCGTTCGAGAGTTTTTCAAGTCTCGGCAAATTCGGTTCGATATCGGCTCTCGCTTCAAGGGTGAGTTTTACTCACGCTTAGGATGTTTTTGTGTCTCGATAAATTTTATGTGCTTTGATTCCGAAAGATTTTGACTCGAAAACCGCTATTCGGAAAAATATGTCGTTTTTGATAAAATTCGTTTTGATTGAGTTTTTGATTGGATTGATTGATTGTGTGGTATTGGTTGGGCTGGTTTTGCTGGTTGTCAAATCTGTTTTCAGTCGGAACGAGAATCGGAATTGAGCGGAATAGCGAATATCGTAAGAAAACGGAAAATCTGCACTTTCTGCAGAGGGTCGCGTCGCGACCCGTCCCCTTCGCGTCGCGACCCGTCCCCTTCGCGTCGCGACGGTTTACAGAATTTTCAGCAACTAAACACTGTTTTTGTTTTCGCGATATCTTTTGATCCGGGAACCCGATTGAGGTGTTCTAAGATGCGTTGGAAAGCTTATTCAGAGGCCTAACTGAATATTCTAATTTTAAGGCAAAATAAACTGTTTTCGAAGTTGTAAATTGTGTCGAAAAGAGATAAATTAGAGTGCGAGTGTGAACTTGGTTTTATAAAAACGCGGGTTAAGTGTTCAACCGGTTATTTGAGGAGATGGATCCTGAGTTCATATGATTGTAGATATATGTTTATATATATCGAGTTGGGTGACGACCCATGTTTTGACATACTAGGCGGGGCAGTCATGCTCCCCCAACCTAGGCTCCGTGCCAATAGGAGAATGTACTATTGGTAAGGGGGTTCACCGGGATTAGCACTGGATTTGCAGTCGGTGTTATGTCATGAGTTTGTTGTACGTACACCGGGATTAGCACTGGATTTGCAGTCGGTGTCGTACTGTGTGATACACCGGGATTAGCACTGGATTTGCAGTCGGTGCCGCACTTTGTTTGTTCACGTTCACCGGGGTTAGCACTTTATTGCAGTCGGTGTCGTGTTGATTTTAAAAAGGATTTTTAATCGAACCGAGAGAGTTAGTAGGGGTCTCGGTAGAACTCACTGAGATTGTATCTCACTGTTTAAATGTTGTTGTTTTACAGATAAACAGGGACAGAAGAAACCTCAGAGGCACGAGTAGGTGGCCCCGAGTGATGGATGATGACTTAGTTTTACGTTTAAGTTTATTTTCCTTCTGTTGTCCGTGTATCACAACACTATGGCATTAGTGTTATGTTATCTTTCATTCCGCTTTCTTGTATGACTCTGACTACCATAGTTGCTGATAGATTATGGTCTGAGTACCGTATGGTCTTGTTTGTATATAAGACTGTTTTGTTTTATTCAGCGAAAAATTCATAATGGTATTCAGTGTCTGAGCAGGAAATAATATCTCTGATGTATGTTTAATGTGCACTTGGGTGTTTTTAACAAATAAAAATACCAGGGTGTTACAATTGGTATCAGAGCGGTTCGACCTAGTCGGACTTAGCTTATAGGGTCTTTGCTGTAACACCCCGATAATTTCTAACTTGTAGAAGTTACCGAAATGCACTACTGGCGTACATCAGAGTGACTTCCTTTTTAAATACTGAACACATACAAATACTCGATGCTAAAAACCCATCAAGTTCGCTTACATAACTGAACATAAAATACATAAAGCGGTCCTTACACCCTCAACTAGTGTTCAGTACTCAAAACCGAAAGTCTGCGGAAGCGATTTACAACTTAAAAACATAAGTCGTACCATCGTACATCTAAGAAACTGAATACAAAATACAGAGATACAAGGGAAACTGAAATACAAGACATAAAAATAAGGATAGCGGCTGCTCCTCAAGCGTCTTCATAGCCGTGCCTCACGGTCTTCATCTTTCCCTGCTTAACTGAAAAACAACAACAATGGATTGGGTGAGACAACTTGTCTAAGTGAGTTCTATCGCGACCCCTTACTAAACCTCTCGGTTCAATTATGCTTGATTCATTATTCTGATTCTAACTCATAGTCCTCAAAATTGACCATGTGGCTAACTAACTGAAGTTGTCCTTATAACCCTCAGGCCGGTTACAAGACGCAACTCATAACTAAACTAAACGTTGTCCTCATAACCCTCAAGCCGGTTACAAGAAACAACACTAACTAAAGTTATAGCGTGTCACCGGTCACTTGGCATAATAAGCTTCCGGTGAACCCGTCCCCACTAATCGGCTGGGTCCCTAACGGGGTCTAGGTTCATAAGGCTCATGACTACCTCTCCCCTAGCACACTAAACTAAATAGGGTCGTCACCCGACTAAAAGGTATATATGATGATATACCTGAACTGAACTCAACAATGAATTTAAACGTAACAATAACATAATAATGAACTGAACTGAACATAAACTCATTACTAACGTGATCTAATTACTAACTTAGTCTAATTATTAAGTGATCTCTCATAGATTACTAAGGTTTACTAACTTATCTTATCAATCTTACTAAACCAGTCAATCCAGCACAATACATCAAACACAAATTCGTAACATGAAATCAATGGTCAATCACATGAGCATTCACTTAACCTGAACATAATCCAAACACAACCAATCATATGGTACTAACATAACTTAGATCCAATCATAGTCAATTACCACTCAATTCAGGGCAATTCAATTATGGTAACTGTAGCGACCGAAAAATCCGGAGGAGGGATTCTTCGAAGTTCTTGAATGAAGCCGCCACCAAAGTTTTAGTTTAAGGGCAAACATTGGAAAATCCCTATTGAGTGGATAAAGGGGTCTTGCGGACCAGATTTAGGCTCGGGAGTCGTTTATGCGTAGGGAAGGTATTAGCACCCTACGACATCCTTCCTAAGGAAGGTTACCTTTTAACTAAATGTGTAAACATTTATTAATTCAAAAATAATGTTTTTACCCTTATAATAATAATAAAAAAGGACTCGATAGACAGTTAGTTGTTTTTGCACTTTTTGAGAAAAAGGAGAGAAGTGAATTAAGAGAGAAAAAAAAAGGTTTTTTATTAATGCAATTGACAGAGGTCGGCCGCCATCTACTCCTACGTATCTCCTGGTAGAGAATCAAATCACACGTAGTTCTTGGTAGAGAAAGTTTTGTGTGCTGGTGTTTTTTAAGTATTTTGAAATTGGGATGGACATTCGTAATGACCAAACAAGTAAAACTCAGAGTGGTCGTCACTCATGGTCTGTTTGAAAACAAAAGTTGTTATTAACGGTCAAACAAGCGGAACTCAGAGTGACCATCAACAATAAGTCATTTTTGTGAGTTGGATTGTTTGGAAAAAATATTAGTTTGAAAGCTATATGATATGTCAAAAACGCAATGGGCTGTGGTAGAAAATACAAGGGGTGCAACTAACAACAGTAGTATTAAATTAAAAATGGGGGGGGGGTGCGTAAAGTATAAGCCCAGATGTAACATCTAGTAACTAAAATCCACACCCTCATAAGTCATAACCCACACCTAAAACAAAGCGAAAGAGTCCAGAACTAGGGAATGGGAAGGATGCAGCGAAAAAAGCAAGGGAAGTGGAAATAGTACCCTGTTATTGTATATTTATTTTTAATTGATTATAAAAAAAAATAATAAATCAAAGAGGGAAATAAGGAGAGGGGATTTACGTGTAAATACGGTGGGTGCAAATAGCATACAGCTTTTCACCCTTTTTATTAAAATGACATTTAAAACAACAAGTCTGATTATTAAACAAAATGGAAAAAATATAAATAATCAAAAAGGGACACTGGAAAGGCAATTAGGTTTTGCTTACCCATCAGCCGCAATGAAAAACGAAGGAAGGAAAGAGCTTAGAGAGAGAGAAAGAAAAAGGAAGAGGATGAGAAATGGTGAGGGACTGAGGATGGTGTGGGAGAGATTATGATGAGAGAGCGATTCTGCGACAGAGATGGGGGAGAAGCTCGAAGTTGCTGTGACAGTGGCGCTCACCGGAGGTCACGGTGGCGGTGACGATAGTGGTACGCCGCCGGCGACGGTGGTGCGCCGTCGAGGTCGGTGACGGTGAGTTTCTTCTATTTCTTTGCCTCTTCTTCTCTTGTTTGTGTTTTTTTGGTTGGTTTCTTTGTGTGATGGTGATGGCTATTGTATTTATGGCTTCAGGAGTGAAATAGGGATTTACATATTTGGGGATTTTTGAAAGGAGTGGGATATTGAGTTTTGTATGTGATAAACTGGAATGGAATTGTTAGAAAAATGTCTCAGCTTTTGTGAAGGAGACTTGTTTTTCTCTCTATTTGATTCTCTACTCCGAAATTTGTTCTACCTTTTTCTCTCTATTTTGCTACTGTTTTTGTCTCTCAGAATGGTTCCCCCCTTCTTTGTTCTGAAACTTTGATTCCCCTTCTTCTATCTGATCCCCCCTTTAATCTGATATGGTACTATGGTATTTATAGGGGATTTTTGAAATGCTGTGTGTTGTGGGGTTGTTTACAGGTTGATGCTAAATGTCAGATTGTTTGTTGGACTTATATTGTGGTACAGTGGCGCGGGAGTGGAGCAGAGGTGTGTGAGAGCTGTTGGAGACAAGGTCACAGAGGTGTGCATAAAGCTGTTTGGCTGAAGCAAATGTGGAAAAATGCCAAGGGAACAAGAGGAAGGTGGTTTTGGCTTAAGGCCAGAAATACATTCCACTACTTGCTGCAGGAACCAGCGCTTGGCATCTGCTTTTTCCATTGTATCATTTCTGAAATTTTTGTGTTTTATTTGTATTATTTTCCTGCCTTTTGGGAAAAAGGCCAAAAGAACAAGAAGAAGGTGACTTTGCTTGATGCTTAAAATACCACTACTATCAATAATGCAACAACAGCATGTTGCGCTTGCCTCTCTTTATTTTTTGAAAATTTGTTTCAAAATTTGTGCACTATTTGCCTTTTGTTTTTGTCCATATGTAAAGCTTGGTTGAGTCATAATAAAACTTTTGACTATTCAGCTTAATGGTTTATTTGATTTTGCATTATATTTTATTTTTTATGATAATAAGCAATATCAAAACTAAAAAAACGAGTATTAAAATAAACGTCACATGTTGAGCGTTAAAGACACGCGCACGATAAAAAAAAATGACGAGAGTAAACTATTTTCGGACTTTTTCAATTAGCCGGACAAAATTAGGGTATGACAGCTGCCCCCCTTTATTTATATTTTACTAGGAAATATGAAGGGTTTCCAAATTTCTCGAGTAAAATAGAAATAAAGATAAAAAGACACTAATTTTGTCAAGACTATGATTGATTTTTTTTTAGAAATTATTGAAAAATTGGGTTGACATAAAGCAAGAGTAAATAAGGATCACTAGGGATCTGAAGGAGCACCGGGGTTCTGATGGTCTAATTCGCAGTCGATGCTTGGCACATTGATTGGAGTTAAACTGAAGGACCAACGGGGTCTGAAGGGCTTGCCTAAGCCTGATGGACCAATGGGTCTGATGGAACGCAAACTAGCAATGGTACTAGTAATACGGTCTGCTTGTGGGGTGGCCTTTTCGAGCGGCCATGGGGCAAGGTCAGGTCGTTGACCTGATTTGCACACCTCGAAGGACGTGCACTGTGTTTTTTAGGCGGACACAGCTAGTCTGAAGGGCCTGGGGCCGGATGATCCGTCGGTTGCTCGATAACGCGACGTGCGATCTGGATTGAAGGACCATTGTTGGTCTGAAGGAGCAATTGGGCTCTGAAGGACCACTGGGGGTCAGCAAGAGTACTGGGACTCTGAATTGTGATATGAGACCAGCGCTTGGAGCACTGACTTTGAGGGAACAAACTAATGGGATCGGCACATGGCGCACCTGCCAAGAACATACCTAATGAATGCATTTACCTGAGACGGGAAAAGCTATCTACATTAGGCATGTCTCAAAATGCAATGAGTGATGTATGCGTGCAATATAGGTATGTAAAATGGTAGGTATCCGATGGGGTGAATGAAATGTGGTAGATGATGTGAGTTGAAGTTGATGGAACAACGTATGTGAATGCAGATAAGATATGAATGTGATTGTGCTGATTAATGATGAGTGTAATGGAATGAGCAATTTTCCTCCTTTTGTTTTTTTTTTTGCTTTTCTCCTTTTTTCTTGGTATATAATGGGCGTATGAAATGCAAAGTGTGAATGCCATGCATGGTACAGAGATATGATTAGTGATGTAAAAAAAACTCTCTTTTTTTTGGGGGGGCAACGATGAGACCGGCACTTGGACATCTATCGAAGCAAACAATGTCGTGCATGTAATGTGATGAACGTGCAATGATTGGTATCTGGGGGATGATGAATGAAATGGGTGTACCATGGGTGTTGAAACTGATGGAATGAGAAAGTTGACAACGGTGTATGAGATGTGAATGTGACTGTGGTGATTACTTTTTGGTGTGATGATGAATGTAATGGATGGATTTTTCTTTTTGCTTTTTCTTATTTATTTTGCTTCTTTTCTTGATGCATGCAATGCGAATGTGAATATGATGCGAATGTAATTCTTTGATGCAAATGCTATGGTGAATAAAGGAAACACATGAATGCATAGCAAATAATATGATTGGTGATGTAGAAAGCTTTTGGTAACGATGAGGCCGGCACTTGGCACTTCTATCGAAGCAAAAAAAGTGTTATAGGTATGCAATGTGATGAATGTGCAATGCGAAAATAAGTGGACTACAAAAAAGGACCGTGAATGATGGATGCTGAAGTTGGTCGGAAACAGAAATTGATAAGCTGTGTATGCGAATGCGAATGCAAATGTACTGCCGGTTGCATGATGGGATGATTTATGCTTTGGTGGGGGTAACGGGTGCAATGTGGATAATTTTTGCCTTTTTGGTTTTCTCTTTTTTTGTTTTTTTTTTTCATGCATAAATGAATGAATGAATGAATGAATGAATGGGCACACGTAATGCTTAGATGAAGGGTTGTGGTAGCCGCATGACTTGATGTTGTATGATGCAACGATTGGATGTTTGTTGGGATGTGGGAGGTTTTTTTTGTCTTTTCGCTTTATTGCCTTTTTGGTATTTGATGAGTGCATGAAATGAGAATGTGAATGTGATGGATACGTAATATTTTGATGCAAACACTATGGTGCATAAAAGGAAATGCCTAAATACATGGTGCATGGATGTGATTGATTGGGATGTAGACAGACTTTTGGTAATGATGCGACCGACATTTGACATTTTTATTGAAGCGATACTTGTTATGCGTGGCTATGCATACCCGCATACGCAATGCGTAATGCACAAGAAGCAAAATTGTGTAGGCGAAACAAGTGGAATGTGAATGCATGTACAATACTTGTATGAAAGAGTTGTGATGGGTATGACCAAATGCATGGTTTAATTCTAGAATAATGAGGACCTGTATAATGCATGATTTGTTGGTAACAACACTTTTTGTTTTTGTAAGGATGCAAAAATGTTTGATGTGAAACGAAACTTTTGATGCTGGAAACAGAGAGCTGAACATTTTGAATTGATCGTTCCTTGGAAGAAAGATTTTTGATGGCTTGGACTTGAACTCTGGTAAGCTCAAAATTGTCATCTTGAAAAGTGTGGCTTGCAGCAATGTATTAGTGTCATTTCTAGAGATCGATATGTGTATTTGCAGATGGGTTCTCATTTGGTTATGATGACCCATGATGGCTAAGCTTTCAAGTCTAAGATATTAACTTAGAGGGATTGTCATTATTGTGTGTCTCTCCCTTTGAAGCATTTGCTTAATAAATATGAAAAAAAGTGTGAATTCAAATGAATGTGTCAGTTGACTTAGGGTTCAAGAAATGCAGGGTATAGTCAAGTGTGACACATGAGTGGAGTGGAGGATGAGGTTTATTGGCTCAAACTTATGAGAGATAAGCTTGCCCCAAGGTAAAAATGTTTGACTGCCCCAATTTTGACTTCAAATAGTGGGGAGTGAAACAGTCTGCCTTTGTCTAGGGAGGACAATGACAACTAAGGATGTAGACTGCTTGAGGGATTGGGAACTATGCAGGTATTGGGGTGACGCGTGGCTAGGAATGAATGGAATGGGAGGCAGAAGGATTCTTTCGGGCCGAGGGATATGAAGCCCCGGTCTACAAGAGGACAAGGTTGCCCCAATCCATGAAAGGTGAAGATTGCCCCATCCGAGTGGGATTGTGACAGGGTGTAAAGTTAGAATGTAGTATATGAACGGGATGAAAGATGAGGGTATTTTGGGGATGCTAAAAAAAAATCTCCCTGAGTTTGAATGGAATGGGGGGTGAGGTATTGCCCCATTTTGATATGATAAGCCAAGTAACTGCCTTAGTAGGGATTTGTGGTTTTCCTTGGGAAGGATTCCATAAGCTAAGACAGTCAAGAGTTTTTGGTTCGATGAAAATTCACTTTGTTGATGATCACTGTTATCTTCTCTTGATGAACTTCGAGCGTGCAAGCCCTTTTAAGTTTTTTTTTTATTTTCTTTTGTAATAATATTTTTCTCTTTGTTTTTTTTTTTGAGCAAATAAATTATTCTGATTATTTTATCCTATAGTATAAGCTTTGAGAAAAATGGAAGCAACCAATTATTGATCAGAATAGGCCTTAGGATTGTAATATGGCTAATGGCTAATGATTCATGAAGGAAATGATTACTTTGCTCCTGAGAGTGTTCGGGGTTGGTTGAGACAAAGAATCTTTTATGCGCTTCATGGTAGAACGAACCTGTTTTAGGGTTGTAGCGCATTTGAGGGTTTATGGAGGATAGGACGCTTAGGCCAAAGGAAGTGTTTGAGGGTTTATTTCAGACAATGATCTTTTATATGCTCGATGGTGTGAAGTGTCAGCTCACAAATTCTACTTTTTTGGTTTTCAGGATTTTTCGATCCTCTTTTTTTTTAATTTCACTTTTTTGTGATTTTTACTTTTTTCTTTCGAGCTGAGCGAGCTGTTAGATATGGGATCGATCCTTGTCTAAAGTGTTTGAAAGATTTTTGATTTTTTGGCTCGAAGTGGGTAGCAAAGGGCATTTCTCTTTTTTTGGATTTTTGGATATAGGAAAATGGCCAAACTCCAATTCAAATCATGATTGCTTATTTTATTGAAATTGTAACTATAGGACAAAACTTCATTTTAATATATTTGCTTTTTCTTTATTATTATTTTTTTATGCCCTAATTTTTGCTTAGATTGCTCTTGTGAGTTTTCAACCTAACGGGCTTTTCTTTTTTTGTATTTCTTTTGTGTTTTTTTTTTACTCAAAGGACTTGCACGAGTGTTTAGAATGCTAGCAGAAAATCTTAGTGATCATTACTCTGCCCCAGTATGGAGCGTACAAAGTGTTATTCGTGAAATGTCATCACTGGGGGAAAGCGAATGAAATACTCTTGTGGGGACTGGGTGTTTCATGAATGGTTGGATTTGGTTTTGAAAATGAAGGAAAGACGGGGATAGTATAACTGACTCAAACAAGAGTAAACACACATGTCATGCTAATTTATTTTGCAAATGCTTCATAGAGAGTTGACATCGGTTAAGATAGAACAATTTTAATTGCTAAAACCACACAAGTTAACAAAATAGACATTTAAGCTTCTTATCACGCGGGTGAGATTTATGTTGGCTGATGCCCTTGGTGGGGCATGTAGTGGCTAAGGGTCGAGCCTATGGGAGTAGGGGTTTGAGGACGATACAGTCAATATTGTAGTGACCATGATGGGGAATGAGTCATTGGTGAATTCCGTTGAATGGTTAAGTGGGTAGGTGGTTTCCATAAATGTGGTAGGATGAAGAGTGAAGAACTTGTTGTTGGTGAATCAAGTTAAGGTATGGCTACATTTTCCAAGGAAGAGGAATCAATTAAAATATATTTTCAAGAAGGCATCGTCTCTCATCAAACAGCATGTCAAAAAACTTATGAGCTTCATTTTTTTTATTTTTTGGAAAAAATTATTTGAATAAAGCAGAATGCATGAACATATGGATGTTGTTGTACAGACAATGATGCAGGTGAATGGAATGCATAATGATACCTTAAGCAAGTGTGTGATTTTTTATTTTTTATTTTTTTTATTTTTTAAAGTTCAACTAGAGCGAGAGGCTAACAAAACAACAAAAAAAACTATTGGATGATGAATAATGCAAGAATAGAAGAAAATGAAGCAAATCCTAATTTTGTTTTAATGCATGTGAGAGGATTAACGCCCTTGAGATGGATGTGAGAGGAATAAATGACTTTTTGTTTTTATTCTTTATGACGCATGAAGGAACTGTTTTTGAGATGCATGAGAATGAATGACTTTTGTTTTTGTTTCTTCATGATGCACGAAGAGGAGTAATGAAATAATGAATGAATGTAATTTTTTTATAATATCAAGGTTATATTATTTTCTCATTTTTGGCGTGTGGCCTATGCAAGATGAAGTAAAATAAAAAATATGATATTTGTTATTTTCTAGATGATGAGATGCATGTTGGTACCATGATAATGAAAACGATGACCGTATTCTATTATGAATGCCTGATAATTTTTTTATTTTCTAGTTGAAAGACTAACTATGCTCACGCAACAAGAATAATCAAGTTAAACGCACCTTGTGTCCTAATGCATGAAGGAACACATGGTGAAAAATGACGAAAATGCAGATGCGAATGCATGAAATGTGTGCATGAATGATCACTTGGACATGTCGGTTATTCTAAATGATTTTTGAAGACAATGCGGCACGTGACCGATGCAGAGCCTCTTTCATGTATCAGAATGAAATGCTAAATACGTATCTATGAATGATGCGAAAATGATGACGTAATTTTTGAAATGATGCATGTTGAAACGGTATATAAACGATGTGTGGATGAAATGGTGTATGGATGATTTAATGAAACAACAGTTTTTGGATGAATGAAAAGGTGCGTGAATGCTATCATGATATTGCAAATGATGAAATGCCTATATTATTTAATGATGGTTTTTGTGAATGATTATGAATGAATGCATGCTAAATGAGATGTTCAGTTATTTATCAAAAATGTGATCATGTTTTTTTATTTTTCTTTTTCATGAAAAGAAATGCAATGTATGAACGAATAACGTTGCATGATGCAGATGCGAGGAAGGTGAATGAATGATCACTTGAAAAGATTGACTATCCAAGATGATTTTTCGGAGGCAATGCAATATGATGATGAATAATGTAAGAAAGTGGCATCATCTTATTATTTTTCTTTTATTTTGCATGTCAGATGACTAATGCATTTTTTATTTTTCTATGCATGAAGGGGAGTGACGAATATAGTATATTTTTGAGTATGCAAGATGATGAAAGCTGGACGATGATATGCATGTTAGTACCATGAGAACGAGATGTATATGACAACAAGTGACTCGTTCTATGATGATTTTTTTTATTTTCTAGCAAAATATAATGCCCATGATGATAGACAGGTATGAAAAATGCGAATGCATGTATGCATGAAGAAATAAATGTTTGATCCTAATGCAATTGTTTTTATTTTTTCAAGAGGCAGTGCAATATGCATGCAGACTCTTATTTTTGATTTATCGGATGACAAATGATACAATTATAATGAAATGATTTTTTTTTTTGTTTTATTTGGGTAATGACACATGAATATGGAATGGTTGTATTTAAACTAGGATGACCACATGAGGGAAATGATATATGAATGTTATGTTTTTTTTTTTTTAAAATGTAATCCCTTTTTTTTTATGCTTCAACTAAAATAAAAGCTAACAAAATGCTATTGGGTTATGAATGATGTAATAATGAAGAAATTTATAATTTTTGCTTTGACGCATGTTGAAGGACTGATGCATTTGAGATGGATAGGAATAAAGGACTTTTGTCCTTGTTTTTTATGATGCATGAGGATGATGCATTTAAAAATAAATTTTTATAATAGCAATGCGATGTATGAGTATGAGAGATGATGCAACTAGGATAAAATGATGCATGTATGGAGAAATTGCGCATTTGGACTATGATGACAATATGAGCTAAATGTCATAGAATGTCTCATGCAATTTGTAATAATGATGTTGCAAATGACAAGATGCCTACACCATTTGATGATTTTTTTTCGATATTTATGAATTATGAATATAAGATGAATGGTACGGTAGCGGAAATGGCAATGTGATGCATATGATAAAAAAATGATCTTATTTTATGATAATTTTTTGTATGATGAATGAAAGGAATGATGTCGTCTCGTATGCATGCAAATGAAGGAAGCGTGAATTTTTTTTTTTGAGTGATTTTAATTTTTGGAGAAAAACTAACCAGATTGATGGAGAGGGTAAGTATAGTGCCCCTGTGTCCTAGGTGGGTCATGTCTAAATTGGGATTTTCAACATGGTCTAGGGTCGCTTATGTGATCAGTCTCTCAGGTGGCTCTATTCACTTCCTCACAAAGGTCCTCAGAGCTAAAATCCCCTCCATGACATGATCCACAACGATAGCGAGCTACCTGGTGTGGGATACCATGAAAGAGCGTACTCTGGTTGAGACTTTCATGAGAGTCAGACAGATAAAATCCAGAATGACTGTCACTAATAATCTCCACTCGTCCTAGTTATTTGCAGACCCGGGTGTAGGGCCCCACTCAAAAGTGTGTGCAAAAGTGTAGGTGAGGTGTGTGATGAGGGCAAAATACCTATCCTAACCAGACTGAACAAGATATACAACAATAATAACAAAATGGTCATCTACCCTAAGGTTCAATAATATGAAAAAAAGCTAATAAATAAATAAAATAAGCATAAGGGTAAAAAACAAAATATAAAGCTAATAAAAACTTACACATTTAGTTAACTAGGCTTGACTCTCTTAATTTGTCCCCAGTGAAGTCGCCGGCTGTAGCGACCGAAAAATCCGGAGGAGGGATTCTTCGAAGTTCTTGAATGAAGCCGCCACCAAAGTTTTAGTTTAAGGGCGAACATTGGAAAATCCCTATTGAGTGGATAAAGGGGTCTTGCGGACCAGATTTAGGCTCGGGAGTCGTTTATGCGTAGGGAAGGTATTAGCACCCTACGACATCCTTCCTAAGGAAGGTTACCTTTTAACTAAATGTGTAAACATTTATTAAATCAAAAATAATGTTTTTACCCTTATAATAATAATAAAAAAGGACTCGATAGACAGTTAGTTGTTTTTGCACTTTTTGAGAAAAAGGAGAGAAGTGAATTAAGAGAGAAAAAAAAAAGGTTTTTTATTAATGCAATTGACAGAGGTCGGCCGCCATCTGCTCCTACGTATCTCCTGGTAGAGAATCAAATCACACGTAGTTCTTGGTAGAGAAAGTTTTGTGTGCTGGTGTTTTTTAAGTATTTTGAAATTGGGATGGACATTCGTAATGACCAAACAAGTAAAACTCAGAGTGGTCGTCACTCATGGTCTGTTTGAAAACAAAAGTTGTTATTAACGGTCAAACAAGCGGAACTCAGAGTGACCATCAACAATAAGTCATTTTTGTGAGTTGGATTGTTTGGAAAAAATATTAGTTTGAAAGCTATATGATATGTCAAAAACGCAATGGGCTGTGGTAGAAAATACAAGGGGTGCAACTAACAACAGTAGTATTAAATTAAAAATGGGGGGGGGGGTGCGTAAAGTATAAGCCCAGATGTAACATCTAGTAACTAAAATCCACACCCTCATAAGTCATAACCCACACCTAAAACAAAGCGAAAGAGTCCAGAACTAGGGAATGGGAAGGATGCAGCGAAAAAAGCAAGGGAAGTGGAAATAGTACCCTGTTATTGTATATTTATTTTTAATTGATTATAAAAAAAATAATAAATCAAAGAGGGAAATAAGGAGAGGGGATTTACGTGTAAATACGGTGGGTGCAAATAGCATACAGCTTTTCACCCTTTTTATTAAAATGACATTTAAAACAACAAGTCTGATTATTAAACAAAATGGAAAAAATATAAATAATCAAAAAGGGACACTGGAAAGGCAATTAGGTTTTGCTTACCCATCAGCCGCAATGAAAAACGAAGGAAGGAAAGAGCTTAGAGAGAGAGAAAGAAAAAGGAAGAGGATGAGAAATGGTGAGGGACTGAGGATGGTGTGGGAGAGATTATGATGAGAGAGCGATTCTGCGACAGAGATGGGGGAGAAGCTCGAAGTTGCTGTGACAGTGGCGCTCACCGGAGGTCACGGTGGCGGTGACGACAGTGGTACGCCGCCGGCGACGGTGGTGCGCCGTCGAGGTCGGTGACGGTGAGTTTCTTCTATTTCTTTGCCTCTTCTTCTCTTGTTTGTGTTTTTTTGGTTGGTTTCTTTGTGTGATGGTGATGGCTATTGTATTTATGGCTTCAGGAGTGAAATAGGGATTTACATATTTGGGGATTTTTGAAAGGAGTGGGATATTGAGTTTTGTATGTGATAAACTGGAATGAAATTGTTAGAAAAATGTCTCAGCTTTTGTGAAGGAGACTTGTTTTTCTCTCTATTTGATTCTCTACTCCGAAATTTGTTCTACCTTTTTCTCTCTATTTTGCTACTGTTTTTGTCTCTCAGAATCGTTCCCCCCTTCTTTGTTCTGAAACTTTGATTCCCCTTCTTCTATCTGATCCCCCCTTTAATCTGATATGGTACTATGGTATTTATAGGGGATTTTTGAAATGCTGTGTGTTGTGGGGTTGTTTACAGGTTGATGCTAAATGTCAGATTGTTTGTTGGACTTATATTGTGGTACAGTGGCGCGGGAGTGGAGCAGAGGTGTGTGAGAGCTGTTGGAGACAAGGTCACAGAGGTGTGCATAAAGCTGTTTGGCTGAAGCAAATGTGGAAAAATGCCAAGGGAACAAGAGGAAGGTGGTTTTGGCTTAAGGCCAGAAATACATTCCACTACTTGCTGCAGGAACCAGCGCTTGGCATCTGCTTTTTCCATTGTATCATTTCTGAAATTTTTGTGTTTTATTTGTATTATTTTCCTGCCTTTTGGGAAAAAGGCCAAAAGAACAAGAAGAAGGTGACTTTGCTTGATGCTTAAAATACCACTACTATCAATAATGCAACAACAGCATGTTGCGCTTGCCTCTCTTTATTTTTTGAAAATTTGTTTCAAAATTTGTGCACTATTTGCCTTTTGTTTTTGTCCATATGTAAAACTTGGTTGAGTAATAATAAAACTTTTGACTATTCAGCTTAATGGTTTATTTTGTTTTGCATTATATTTTATTTTTTATGATAATAAGCAATATCAAAACTTAAAAAACGAGTATTAAAATAAACGTCACACGTTGAGCGTTAAAGACACGCGCACGATAAAAAAAAATGACGAGAGTAAACTATTTTCGGACTTTTTCAATTAGCCGGACAAAATTAGGGTATGACAGTAACATTGGGGAAGGTGGAAGGAAGGATTAGAAAGCAATTGGAATCGTTCGGAATGATTTAAAACACTTTTTAAAATAGGCAACCCGAAGACCACGCACGACCCGTGCGCCCATACACACGATCCGTGCGTGTCCATCATTTATCGTGTCATTCTGTTCCGATCCCGGATTACTTCCCGATCAATACTACCACTTCAGTCAAAGCCAAACATGTAGAATTACAGTGTTCCCATCCTAGGGGAACCTTGGGGAGTGGATTGGAAGGGACTTAGGACCAATCGGAACGACTTAGGACGTATTTCAAAATGTCGCATCAGAGAGATACGCACGGTCCGTGCGCCTTGGCACACGACCCGTGCGCGTTTTCAAAAACGGCACCATGGTTCCAGAATCTCACGCACGACCCGTGCCCAGAGGCACACGGTCCGTGCGTGACTAACAGTATTTCATAAAAACAGTTTTCGCGTTTTCCTTTCTATTCCGATCGTTCCCCTGTCCATTGCGATTCACATCCTAACTCAATAATACATCAAAACCGACATATCAACCACTACAATCAACAATTTTCATTCAACAATCACACTTATGCACTTTAACAATTTCAATCTCAAAGACCTCATGACTTGACGGTTCACACGCGAGATTTTCGTAAACATTATCGACTCGAATTTTATAAAAACGCGAGACCTGAACCAGGACACACATGCATACACAAATTCATGGTTTCCCTAGTGAGTTATAGAACTCACCTTTAGAAGACAAACAACTCACACCGAGACTTCACGATCACGATCACACGTGACTCCAAATTCTCCCAAACCGCTCCAAATAACTTCCAACTGAGAACCCAGCCACTGAACTACTCTCTAGGTTGCTCCAATTTGCGTTTCAGGTACAGGGACTGGCTATACAACTCTCCAACATAACATGCAAGGTGGATTCTCCATTAATGGCTAAACTTGGAGCTCAAAATCGAAAATGGAAGATGATGATGGAGGAGGGTTTTGGTTCAGAAATTTGTATCAATGGGAAGAGGGGAATGAGCTGGTCATGATGGTGAAAGAAAACTGAACATGCATTGGAGTTTTTTCTGAAGCTCTCTCTCCCTTTTCTTCTTTCTCCTTCTCGCTCTCCTCTCCTCTCCCTCTCAATTTGCTGTTTCAGATTTTTCAAGGAGTGAAATGTTTATGGTGTTTCAGCTGGAAGGGTATGCATATATATGTATATAGTTAGGCTAGGTAAAAGACAACTATACCCTTTACTTAGAATTTTATTCCTAATGACTCCTTCACTCCTAATTAATCTAATTTGACACCATTAATTACCAATCACGCACAATTGACAAATAAATCAATCAAGCAAATTTTTCATTTTATTTTCAAAAAACTTAACAATTCAATTCACGCCAAATAATATAATTAGCGAAAATTGGGGATATTACATTTGCTTTCTCCAGTCGTGATTTTCTTAGTATGCTATTAGACATTGAGCTTGATCAACTTAATACTTTGCGCATATTTCGCAGAATCATGGCCAGAAGAGGTAGAGGCGTTCCTCCTCCTGTTGATCCGAACTTTGAGTGGATGCAGAATGTCATTGAGAACCAACAAAAAATGAAGCAAGATATGATGCTTATGCATCAGCAGCAACAAATCCAACAGCAAAATGCTCAGCAGCATCAAGCTCCGGAGCCACAAGTGAACCCAAGGAGAATTTTCACAGAGTTCCTAAAAATGAAACCCTCCGAGTTTAGAGGTGGGCCGGATGTCATGAGAGCACAACATTGGCTGGATGACATTGAAAAGATTTTTGTAACAATGCAAGTGACTGATGAAGATAAGTTGAGGTTGGCATCCCATATGTTGAAGGGAGAGGCCAATAACTGGTGGACAAATGCTAGGGCCATGATGGAGACAATGGGAACTCCCCCGACTTGGGAAAATTTCCGAACATCATTTCTGGAACAATTCTTCCCCACAGCAATGAGGTTTGATAAGGAAAATGAGTTTTTAGCTCTCACACAAGGAGGCTCGACCGTGGGTCAATACACGGCTAAATTTGAAGAGTTGTATCAATTCTTCGGTTTAGCTGGATATGCCCCCAATGACCGATGGAAAACTGACAGGTACAAGTATGGGTTGAGAGAGGATATTGCTCAAAGTCTTAGTTCTTTTCCGAGGAGCAACTATGCAGCCATGGTGCAACAAGCATATATTGCCGAAAGTGATTTGACAAGATTGTATGCAAGCAGGAAGGCATTCCATCAGAGCAAGAGGAACACTGGACCATCTAGCTCTCAGATGGGTCCCAGGCATGACTC
The DNA here is from genome assembly GCA_039519185.1 of Astragalus membranaceus. NCBI lineage: Eukaryota > Viridiplantae > Streptophyta > Magnoliopsida > Fabales > Fabaceae > Astragalus > Astragalus membranaceus. Next base: position 55,162,374 of record CM076850.1, read on the forward strand.
GGGGAAAGGAGGTAATTACAAAGGGAAGCAGGTACAATCGTCTGATTCTGCACAATTCAGGAATTGTAGACTTTGTGGAAGACATCACCGTGGAGAGTGTCCGCAAAGGCCAGATCGGTGCTATGTTTGTAATGAAGAGGGACACTATGCAAATAAGTGCCCAACAAAGAAGAATCTGCAAAGAGCACCAAATGCTCCTGGTTAGGGGCGAATCAACACATTAGATGCTCGAACCATCACACCTACCGATAATCTTCTGAGGGGTACGAGATCTCTTTTTAATAGTTCAGTCAATATTTTATATGATTCTGGTGCAACTCACTGTTTTATCTCGCAAGCATGTGTGGATCGGTTGGGATTAGCGTTGTCTGAGCTATCCGAACCGATAACTATTTTAACTGCTGCCAAGGGTCGTGTCCAGACCCAATCATTATGTGAAAATTGCCTACTTGTCATAGGCGACAGACAGTTTGTTGTGAAATTTATTTGCTTGCCTATGAGAAGCATGGATATTGTTCTGGGTATGAATTGGATGGCTGAAAATCATGTAACAATCAACTGTGCTGATCGAACAATTAGCTTCGCCTCCGAATCCATAGGATTGACACAGGCAGATTCTGAAGCAACGATCTCTTACACCGAAGCAAGCCAATCATTATTCCAAGGTGCGGAAGCTATTCTTATTATGTTGTCTGCATCTACTGAAACGGGTTTAGATTTATCATCTGTGCAAGTGGTAAATGAATTTTTAGATGTCTTTCCAGAAGAAGTCTCATCCTTACCTCCTGAGCGAGAGGTAGAGTTCTCAATAGAATTGATTCCTGGGACAGCATCAATCTCTATTGCTCCTTATAGAATGTCTCCCTTAGAATTAAAGGAATTGAAGTCTCAACTTGAAGAGTTGATCTCAAAGAGGTTCATTCGACCGAGCGCTTCTCCATGGGGTGCTCCGGTGTTACTAGTCAAAAAGAAGGATGGTAGCATGAGGTTGTGCATAGATTATCGACAACTGAATAAAGTAACGATCAAGAATAAATATCCCTTGCCAAGGATAGACGATTTGCTTGACCAACTTCGAGGTGCCGTGGTATTTTCAAAAATTGATCTGAGATCGGGTTATCACCAAATAAAGGTTCGAGCCTTAGATATTCCGAAGACAGCTTTTCGTACGAGGTATGGTCATTACGAGTTCGTAGTGATGCCCTTCAGTTTGACTAATGCTCCAGCGGTATTCATGGATTACATGAACCGAGTGTTTCACACGTACCTTGATCAGTTTGTGGTAGTTTTTATTGATGATATCTTGGTGTACTCTAAGACCATTGAGGACCATGTTCAACATCTCCGCATTGTTCTGAACGTACTCCGAGAAAAGAAATTGTATGCCAAGCCGTCGAAGTGTGACTTCTGGATGCCTGAAGTGAAATTTTTGGGACACGTGATTTCCCAATCGGGAGTTGCGGTGGATCCCAGTAAAGTAGAAGCAGTGTTGAACTGGGAACGACCAACATCTGTCACCGAAATAAGAAGTTTCTTGGGTCTAGCTGGTTACTACAGGAGGTTTATTCAAGGTTTTTCACAATTGGTTCTTCCACTTACTCGGTTGACTCGTAAGGCCCAGCCGTTTATATGGAATGCCGATTGTGAGGAAAGTTTTCAAGAATTGAGGGTTAGGCTGACTTCTGCTCCAATCCTAATTCTTCCGGATCCATCTTTGGAATTCCAAATTTACAGCGATGCTTCTGGAAAGGGTTTGGGATGTGTTCTCATGCAGAACCAACAAGTTGTAGCTTATGCCTCCCGACAGTTAAAGACCCATGAAGAGAATTATCCGACTCATGATTTGGAGTTGGCAGCTATTGTGTACGCACTGAAGATTTGGAGACATTACCTGTATGGGTCTCGTTTCGAAGTCTTTAGTGATCATAAGAGTTTAAAATATTTTTTGATCAGAAGGAGTTGAATAACAGGCAGAGAAGGTGGGTGGAGCTTCTGAAGGATTATGACTTCGAATTGAAGTATCATCCGGGAAAGGCTAATGTTGTAGCTGATGCACTAAGTAGGAAATCCATTCACATAGCAGAGATTATGATGCATGAAATGAGACTGTTGGAGTCTTTTAGAGACCTAAATTTGAATGCAAGATCAAGAAAGAACAGGTTAGTGTTGAGCCATATGAGGATCTCTAGTTCCTTAAGAGAGTCTATTCGCATAGCACAGGAAGTTGACGTGAAACTTCAATCACAAAAAGTGTTGCCAGATTTTACCGAAGATAGTGATGGGGTTATTTGTTTCAACGGTAGGATCTGTGTGCCCGATAATGAAGATATTAAAAACCAAGTGCTTGAGGAAGCACACCGAAGTTTATTTTCTGTACATCCTGGATCCACCAAGATGTATAGAGATTTAAAGCAGATGTATTGGTGGCACGGAATGAAGTTAGAGATTGCTGAATTTGTATCAAAATGCTTAACTTTCCAAAGAGTTAAGATAGAACATCAGAAACCTGCTGGTCTGTTACGGTCACTAGACGTGCCAGTATGGAAATGGGAAGACATTTCTATGGATTTTGTAATGGCGTTGCCAAGGTATCAAGCCGGTAACGACTCCATATGGGTAGTTGTGGATCGGTTAACTAAATCAGCTCATTTTATTCCAGTTCGTTCAAGCAGTAAAGTATCCAAGTTAGCTGAGGTGTATTTAAATAACATAGTAAGGTTACATGGGATTCCTACCAGTATAGTTTCGGATCGAGATCCGAAATTCACTTCTCGATTTTGGAAAGCTCTGAATGAAGCATTGGGAACTAAAGTACTACTTAGTACCGCATATCACCCACAAACAGATGGTCAAACCGAGAGAACTATCCAGACATTAGAGGATATGCTTAGGGCTTCGGTACTTGATAACGGAAAGAAATGGGAGGATTATCTTCCATTGGTGGAATTCTCATATAACAACAGTTCTCATTCCAGTATCGGAATGGCACCTTTTGAAGCCTTGTATGGTAGAAAATGCAGGACTCCATTGTGTTGGTGGGAAGTAGGTGAGAACCGATTGTTGGGGCCCGAGATGATTCATGACACTACTGAAAAGATCCGCCAGATCAGGGAAAGAATGAAAGCTGCTCAGAGCAGGCAAAAGAGCTATGCTGATAAAAGAAGAAGGCCGTTAGAATTTGAGTCGGGCGATCATGTGTTTTTGAGATTATCACCAACAATTGGCACAGGTAGGGCATTACGGGTGAAGAAACTCAGTCCTCGGTATATTGGACCCTTCCAGATTATCGAGCGAATAGGGCCTCTTGCATACCGTATTGCTTTACCTCCACCATTGTCAAATCTGCATGATATATTCCAAGTGTCTCAGCTGCGGAAGTACATTCCCGATCCAAGTCAACCGTTAGATTTTGAAACGATTGACCTTCGACCGTACTTGTCCTTCCAACCTAATCCGAATTACATCATGGAACATGGCGAGAGGACGCTACGGACAAAGTCAATTCCCATTGTCAAGGTGGTTTGGGATGGTTTTTCCGCCGAGGAAGCTACTTGGGAGTTGGAGGACGATATGCGGACTCGGTATCCGTATTTGTTCTCTTGAGGTATGTCGTGTCTAATTTTGAGGACAAAATTCTTTCAAGTTGGGGAGAATGTAACATCCTCAAAATAATTAATCGAATTATTTGGACGTTAACCCAATTGAATTAATTTGGTACTTAATTGGTAAAATTATTGAGTGCTAAAATTAATTATTGGCTGTCACAGGATCGTTAACCGAATAATACGGATCAAGGAAGTTTTGGAATCGAAATAAGGAATTTAGATCAATATGGTAATTTGACCACGCTCCCACTTAATTATTAATTAAATAAGTGTGTGTGTGGTGAAAGAAAGAAAAGAATAAAAGAAAGAAAGAAAGAAAGAAAGGATACGCAGAAGGAAAGAAAGAAGGGAAAAGGAAAGAAGAAGAAGGAGAAAGGAGAAGAGAAAGGAAGAAGAAGAGGTGATCCCACTCCTCCAAAATTCAACATCTTCATCATTTTTCCTCCCTCATCAAAACCCATATCTTTGGTAAGCTTCTCCTCCATTTTCCCCCTTCTTTTTGATTTCGAAAATTGAGGGTTTGTGGGGAAAATTTGTTGAAATCATGGATTAATAGGTTGTGTTGATGATTGGGTTATGTTTAGGATCGAAGCTAGGAGCGGATTGATCGCGTTGTGAAGTTCGAATCGAAGTTTGGAGCGATTTGGTGAAATAGGGTTCCGTTCGAGAGTTTTTCAAGTCTCGGCAAATTCGGTTCGATATCGGCTCTCGCTTCAAGGGTGAGTTCGAAGTTGTAAATTGTGTCGAAAAGAGATAAATTAGAGTGCGAGTGTGAACTTGGTTTTACAAAAACACGGGTTAAGTGTTCAACCGGTTATTTGAGGAGATGGATCCTGAGTTCATATGATTGTAGATATATGTTTATATATATCGAGTTGGGTGACGACCCATGTTTTGACATACTAGGCGGGGCAGTCATGCTCCCCCAACCTAGGCTCCGTGCCAATAGGATAATGTACTATTGGTAAGGGGGTTCACCGGGATTAGCACTGGATTTGCAGTCGGTGTATGTCATGAGTTTGTTGTACGTACACCGGGATTAGCACTGGATTTGCAGTCGGTGTCGTACTGTGTGATACACCGGGATTAGCACTGGATTTGCAGTCGGTGCCGCACTTTGTTTGTTCACGTTCACCGGGGTTAGCACTTTATTGCAGTCGGTGTCGTGTTGATTTTAAAAAGGATTTTTAATCGAACCGAGAGAGTTAGTAGGGGTCTCGGTAGAACTCACTGAGATTGTATCTCACTGTTTAAATGTTGTTGTTTTACAGATAAACAGGGACAGAAGAAACCTCAGAGGCACGAGTAGGTGGCCCCGAGTGATGGATGATGACTTAGTTTTACGTTTAAGTTTATATTCCTTCTGTTGTCCGTGTATCACAACACTATGGCATTAGTGTTATGTTATCTTTCATTCCGCTTTCTTGTATGACTCTGACTACCATAGTTGCTGATAGATTATGGTCTGAGTACCGTATGGTCTTGTTTGTATATAAGACTGTTTTGTTTTATTCAGCGAAAAATTCATAATGGTATTCAGTGTCTGAGCAGGAAATAATATCTCTGATGTATGTTTAATGTGCACTTGGGTGTTTTTAACAAATAAAAATACCAGGGTGTTACAGGGCAAGTGCGTTCCCATTCCTTCACCTCATTCATTCCTACAAAACCTCACCGGGGCAATCTCTCAATTCACTATCCTAAACCAGGCCTGGTCATTCTAAATGGGGCATTATGGCATATGCATCGAAGCATTACATTTGTACCTTCACATTTTGTGCATTCATCACATAGCAAAAAGAAAAACGTTCCACGTCAGTTGCACCATATTAATACTTGCATTTCATAGAGGAAAATAGTAAAGAAGAAAAAGCAGAAATCTTTTCATTGCATTGGCATCATATTAATGTTCGCACTTCATAAAAAAGAAAAGAACAAAATCATTGCATGTCATTCATCATTAGAGCAGTACATTTTGCATCAGATATTTCATAGAAAAAGCAAAGAAAGCAAAAAGAAAACAAAGAAAAGAAACCACAAAAGCAACACAAAAGCATTCCATGTCATTCACCATTCCACAAGATACTAATCATTGCATGCACATTGCATCATCAAAATTCTTCAGACCATTAGATGGATACAGACATATGTTGACCCATAAGCCAGACCCCTTGTGTCCATAATACAAAGCTACTCCCTTGATCCCAGGCGATCCTCATTTCATGTCTTCTCATTCATTGCTTTTTCATTAGCACATCCAGTGTTGACTCTCACTTTCAAACTCCAAACAAGCGACAAAAAGAACAGAAACATTCCCTATCATCCAGCATTCCATATCATTCATCATTTCATAAGCATTCCTTTGTCATTCAATCCTCAAACATTAAAGCGGTGCATTTGCATCATATTAACGTTAGCATTTCCATAAAAGAAAAAAGAACAAAAAACATCAGAGCATTGCATCATATTAGTGTTTGCATTTCATAGAAGAAGCAAAAAAGAAACAAACAGAAGTTAGAACAGGAGCATCCCATTCATCAAAGCATCAATCACCGCATACACTTGCATTCAAACATCAAAGCATTATGTTTGCATTTCATAAACTACAAAGAAGAAGCAAATACAAAAGAACAAAAGCATTCCATAATATTCAAGACATCAATCATGGCATATGTTTGCATTACATGTGTCATTCATTGCATTGCTAAGCAAAATGCGGATGAACACAAGATGTTAATCCTCATGCCTAGTTCCAAGAATCAGCACTTCAGGTGTCAGTCTTCAATCTAATTCTCAAGATAGTCATCCTGGACTTGTCAGCCTCAAAATCTCATTCCCAGTCGCTCCTTCAGATCAGAGTTCAAATGCTCTTTCAGTTTGGGGTTCAGTGGCTCCTTCAGTTCGGAGTTCAAATGTCCTCGGGTCCCAAGTGGTTCATTAAAAGCACGCTAAGTGTTCATCCTCATTTACTGCTTTCTCATCAGCACGCCAAGTGTTCATTTACTGCTTTCTTTCTAGCAAACCAAGCATTCATCATCACTGCATTAGACATCACATCAATTTTCAAAATACAAAATCATTTTCAATAAATAGGAGACTAAGTCGAATGTACATTCGAAATAGTCATCACGATAGAATTGATCACTCAAGGAAGGAAAAGAACCGAAGATTCATCGTCCCATCAAACATCAAAGCAATACAATTGCGTCACATCAATACTTGCATCTCATAGAAGAAAAGAAAGCTAAAACATCCCATGTCATTCATCATTTCATAGCAATATTCACATTTCATAGAAAAAAGGCAAGGAAGGAAAAGTTCTCCATTGCATGTCATCTGCCATGTCATCAAAACACAAGAGCATTACATATCATCAAACACCAAAATTTTGCATTCGCATACCTGCACTTCATAAAAAGAGCAAAACAGAAAAGAGAAATTCAGATGTTTGCATTACATTCATCATAAGAAAAAGAAAATGGCAATCATGGCATTTGCATTGCATGCGTTGGTTCATTTTTCAGCTGCAGACAAGTGAGAGAGGATAAACACCGCAGTGTTAATGCTCGCCTTCAGATTCCAGAAAATGCCCCCCAAGTTGGGAGTTCAGAAAAAAAAGAAGGAAAGAAAAGAAAAGAGAGCGCTCAGGCGCGCATTGCGGATTGGAGCCCAGAGAGATCATCGCTCCCTTCTGCCCAGGTCTCACATCGTGTACGAGCAACGCGATGGACCGCAGCCCCATGTGAGGTTCAACGGAATAGTTGTATCAGCCTAAGAGACAGTGGACGCCGTGCATTGATTTGTATATCAGTTCCGGAGCTGATAACGATCCCCCCGGTCGCTCGAAAAGGCCAACAGGAAGAGCGTGCTCCTCAAAGCCACGTGCAAACTCAGATTCGTCAAGAGTTCGTTTAAGGATTACAGGTTTTAGGCAGCCTGGGCAATTTACCGCTTTCTGCACGCCAAGTGCCCATTTTACTTTTCTGTCTTCACGCAAGTGCCCATTTTACATTTCTGTCTGCACGCCAAGTGCCCATTTCACCTTTTCTGTCTGCACGCAAGTGCCCATTTTACCTTTTCTGTCTGCACGTCAGTGTTCATTTACTTTTTTCGCATCGACACGAAAGTGTCCATCTTTCCAAAAAAAAAGAGGAGAAATTCGGGTCTCTCTAAGTAGACAAAATTGGTATAATTTCTGAATTCTTTATTCCTATTTTATCTTCGAAATATGTCCCGGCCAATTCATATTTCTTGATAAAATCCAAATAAAGAGGGGCAGCTGTCATACCCCAATTTTGTCTGCTTTCTTTTAGTCACTTGTTTTATTTAATTTGTATTTGGAGTAGTTAGAATAGCGTCTTTTTTTAATTTAAGCCAATTTCAATTATCCGTTCAATTAAGTCGAAATACCATTACTTAAGCTAGGCATGCACGCGAATGATCGATCTTTTCGCGCATTCTTCAGATTAATCTTGATATTTGGGCCTAATTGAACCTAAGTGGGCTTATTTAAGTCGCTTTTCTCGCTATTGGGCTTATCATTTTGATTTGGGCCTACAAACGTGGTTCCGATTCATTTTTTTAGTATTTATCGCTTAATGGGTCTGTTTCTTCTATTTGGGTTTCATTCTAAGCACTTTTGTTCAGTCGGGCCCATTTTCGTTTTGTGTTTGGCCCAACTTCTTAGTTCTTTTTTAGTATTCTTTATTTGCCTTTTTAATTTATTTTGAGTAGTTCATAGTCCAAAAATGTCAAATATTATTTTTATTACAATTTAGGAGTGTTTAGAGTCCAAACTGTCCAAAAATACAAACAAAAAAACAAAAAAAAGTAGAATAGTACAAAAAAGAAAGTCAGCTATTTTATTTACATATAGACAAGGAAAATTAAATACAAATGGTACAAAAATTAATTACAAACAAAAGGGTAAAAAAAAAATATATAATAAAGCAAATCAGAATAGGACAGCATGCGACTTGCTGCCTTGCCCTCTCCATGAAGCAACAGGCCCAAGTTCTTTCTTCTTGTCCCTTTTGTCTTGCCTCCCATTTTCAGCAAAAACAGTGCTGCAGTGGCAGCAGCCCTGCTGCCATCCTTGCTACTCCCTTGCTGCTCCACTGCTGCCAACAGCTTTGTCCCCCATGAGCTTTGATTCCCTGCCCCAACACCACACCTACACCACAGTTTTTACCTATAAATACAATGAACGGAAATCAGTTTCAGGAGGAAGACAGTAACACGGAGAACAATACACACACACAAAAATACACACACAGACTGAAAGGGCACAAAATAGACACACAGTGACTGGAACACACAAGAATTTAGAGAAAAATCAGAGAAACCCTAATCAATGAAAAGGTCAGAGTTTCTGAAACGGAGAAGCAAGGCAGCAAACAGCAAAACCAGAAGCAAAGCGGTAGCATAGGTTCAGTAGCAACAGAACAAACCAAGGAAGACCTATCAGAGGCTGGAGTTTAGGTTGGTTGCTTAATAATTTCTCTTTTATGACATTCATATGCTACACGATATTTCAGTTGGGCTAGTATAAAAGTTGTAACTAATTTGATGGCATTGTAGAGCTTAAGTTTTAAAAAAGGAAAAATAAAATGAAAAGAAGTTTGTTCAGGGTTCATGCTAAGAAAAGCTGGAGCATAGGGTACGCTCTTTTAACCAGAAATTAGAAGTAATGGTAAAAAAGGGGTATAAGCAAAACCAGCACAGAAGGGAACAAGCAAAATCAATAGTCGTTTTTAAATAGTTCCAGTGACATATAATCAGGAAAACAAGTTTTTTTTAACAACAAATAATAACAGTAGCAAAACTGAACCAGAACAGTAAGGGAAGAAAAACGGAAGAAGGGAGAGGATGCAGTGAGGGATACAGTAAAAAAAAAAGGGAGAGTTCGTACCTTCGGCCACCGTTTACGGTGGCCACCGCCGTGAGCCGCCGTTGAGCCGCCGTGAGCCGTCAGTCACCAACCCCTCCACGACACCAAGACCGCCGTCCACCACAACCCCAACCACCGTGCGACAACCCAAACAGCCACCAAAGTCACTACCTCCGGCCACCACCCCTTAAAACACCAAACGATCACCCCAACCACCATCGTCGGGAACACCCTTCGTTTCTCTCACCACCGCTCCACCGAACCAACAACCTCCAAACAACCACCACCCACGAATAGCCATCGTCGCGCCACCACAACGTCTCCGTCAAACCGCCACCACCAAGACCGAAACACCACCACTCTCCACCAAACTGTGAGCGCCCCCACCACCTTCGCGCCTCGGTTTCCTCTCTCCATCAACCAAGCTCCGTTTGAAGCTTTGGACCCTCCCTTTCAGCAACCATAAATGACGGAAACGAAGGATAGGGAAAGGGGATCGCTGGCTATGGGGTGAGAGGAAGGCGAAATTTCGGTTGGGGATGAGGGGAGTGGGTGAACGGCGGCGAGAAGAAGAAGAGGGGAGGTAGGGTTGAGGGGAAAGAACGATCAGCCGCAGCCAAGAGAGAGAGAGAAAAAAATTAGGTTTTGGCCATTTCCAGATTGGAGGCGCCGTGGAGAAGGAGGGAGTTTTTAGGGTTCCCAATTTTGGTATTTTCGTTTTTATAGTATGGGTCCAAGGGTGTTTTTGTCTTTTCCTTTTTTTTATTATTCAAATTTCTACTTACACCCCCTTGTTTTACTCAGTGCGCCCCCTTTCTGAAGCCCACGATTTCCTTTTTTTTTTGAAACGTAGCCCAGCTTACAAAAACGAGCTAGGCTCACTATCTGCACCCCAGTCTTAATAATACACCCCTCCTTTTATTTACACCCTTATTTTACTACTACACCCCCTGTTTCTCTTTTTTAAATTTCGTTTCTTTCCCCTAAGCGAACTTATTTTTTTTCACAAACCTTTTCTTCCAAATGATGGATAAATGTTTCCCCGAATAAAAATCAATCCAATTGCAAAAACTCATTAAATCAAAAACTTTGTTAGTGGTCTTGCGAAGCCTTTACTTGCATGATTATTAACAATGGAGTGCTAGTGATGGCCACCCATAGCCTTTGTTAGTTTGGTCATCACGAAGGCTTTCATTTTTTTCAAAAGGAGATTTTTACATGCAGTTAAGTAGGTTTTTAGTAATGATCACCCATAACTTTTGTTAGTTTGATCATTATGAATGCCCTTCACTTTTCAAAGCCAAAGCAAAAAGACTTTCACTTTCAAGGCTCGTTAGAACTACGTCGCTTTGATTCCCATTTGGGATACGTAGGAGCGAGTCACATTCTCGTCAAGCGCATCCATTAAAAGTTTAGCATTTGCATAACAAAAAGAAAAGAGTTATTTTCATAACAAAAAAGAATCACTTTTGCAAACCAAGATCATTTTCAGAACGAAAACCTTTTCCTTTCTAAAAACATTTTCAACCCATCGTCGCTAGTGGCTAATCAGAACCTTTGTTCGTCTAGCCATTGGTGGCGATGTCTTTTTCCCGAAAGAACAAACGATGATCACCCATAACCTTTGTTAGTTTGATCATTCGTGCCAATCAATCACTTTCGAAAACCCCTTTCAAAAGAACAAATAAAAACGAGTCGCTACTAATAGTCAATCAGAACCTTTGTTCGTCTGACTGGCGGTAGTGACTCTCATTTTCAAGAGTACTTAGCGGTGATTACCCATAACCTTGGTTAGTTTAATCATTCACTAAATGTTCGTCCTATTTCGAAAACTCACTAAAAAGATAAATGACAAAAACCTTTTTCAGGACAAAGAAGAACTACGTAGCTTTGAGTTCTCCATCGCACCGGGAGATACGTAGGAGCGGGCCATGTCCCGTCAAGCGTTTTTTTCTAAGAACCCATTTTTCCCCTTTTTTTTATAATAAATAAAGATTTTCATTAAGAATTTTTCAATAAGAAGTAGGGAGGCAAAGTTAAGTATTTTCGAGTCAACACACTAAAACCACACATTTAATTAAAGGTTTCCTCTCAGTAGAGAGGACGTGTGGGGTGCTAACACCTTCCCCGCGCGTAACCGACCCCCGAACCCTATTCTCTAGTTTCGTAAGACCAATCGCTTTCCAAAAAAGGTTTTCCTAATATTTTCCTTAATAAATATTGGTGGCGGCTTCATTGTCTTAGGAAAAGTTGTGAATGAGGAAGGTTCTCCCTCGGGGACTTTTTCGGGCGCAACACATATCGCATGGCATTTGCATTCATTTATGTGATTCCCGCGCTCATGAATTGTGTTCCATCATTAGAAAAAGGCAAGCTGGTTCGCCAACATCGATACCTGACTCGTCTGCAAGCAAGGCTCATGGCAACTAACCAGAATGACTCGGACCGTCCTGTTATTGAAGACTTAGGAAGTGGTGAATCGAACCATGGTAACCCTGTAGATATCTTGTGTTGCAGGCTAAGTTTTGATGATGAAGTGGTTAAGAGGTTTTGATGATGAAAAAGACAAAAGTTAAAGTTGATAAGAGTAAAAAGGCCAAAGCCAAAGTTGATGGTCAAAGTTAATGAAAGTGACAAAACATCAAAGTCAATCCAAGACAATCAAGCTCAAGGATTGAAGATTCAAGTTTAAGGGTAGTCCTTAAATATAAGGGTAGTCCTTAGGGTTTGGGTGTGTCTTAGGAAAAAGTGTAAGCTCTTCCGAAGGTCGGCTCATCTCTCAAAGTCACACGTTTTTCAAAATGCTTGCATGCACACGTAAACACAAAAAGCATTTTTGAAAAACCCTAAAATCGATTTCTAACTAAATTGTGAAAGTCCACAATCGATTTCTAAACTAAATGAGAAAGTGCATAATCGATTTTGCTATGCATAAAAATCGATTCTCAAGTGTCTTTAAAAGGAAAGAATCGATTCATATTATTTTTACCAAAGTGCATAATCGATTCACAAGTATTTTTCAAAAAGGAAAGAATCGATTCACGCTATTTTTCTCTTAGCAAAAGAATCGATTCCTACATGTCTCAGGAAAGCCAAGAATCGATTCATACAACTTACATTGAGTATAAGAATCGATTCCTAGCCCTCCTGGATCTCAAGAATCGATTGCCACCTCTTTTCAAACCAAGTCAAAATCGATTCCTACCTAAATCAAGCAAACAAGAATCGATTCCTAGATCAATTCAAATAACAAAGAATCGATTCCCACATATTTTATAACGTAAACTTGATTTTTCCAAAGCCTATAAATAGAGGCCTCATAGCCTCCATTTCTTACCAACCCATCTTCACGATTCAGAAACACATTTGAGAAAAACTCTTCATATTTTATTTTTGCTCTTCTCGTACCGCTGGTCTGTCAGAGCTGATCTTTTGCTAAGAGTTAGTTGGGGTTGCATTCTTCAAGTTGTAATATCTGCCTTCATTAGAGGTATTTCTGTCTTTACAATTGTTTATTATTTAACTGTTTGTGATCTGTACTAGGGAGTGGGGTATCTCTCTAGGGTAGCTGTTTGTACTAGGAAGTGGGGTATCTTTCTGGGGCAGCTGATTGTAACAGGGGTGGGGTATCTCTTGTTATTGTTATATTAGATTTGAGGGCTCTCCATAGGTGGGGTATCCTAGGAGGAGAGTGCCTGAGTCTGTAAAGGTTTTCCAAGGCACCTGTAAGCCTTGTTGTTTTGGTTAGTGGAAAATCTCACAAGGGTGTGAGGACTGGACGTAGGTCACTAGGAGGTGACCGAACCAGGATAAATCTCTGCGTGCTTTACTGCGTTCCTGCTTTACTATTATACCGCTTTACTGCTTTATATTCTAATTCCTTCGCTTCCACTTAACCTGCGCGAAAAATTGATCTAAGTCATTGAAAAGGGGAAAAACATTTTCGAAAGATCTGAAAAGTTTTAAATCTCAATTCACCCCCCCTCTTGAGACTGAAGCCACTTGGTAACAAACCCAACTGCCGAGGTTCCCAATCCAGAGCAATTGGCTCAGGACAATCGGGAATTGAGAACGAAAATTGGGGCAATGGAAATACAGATGACTGAAATGATGGGGATACTACAAGCTTTGAGGAACGGAACTACCGCTGGAAATCCCGCCGTCACTACCGAAGTTGCTGTCGCTCTCCCTCCTCCGAGTCTTGAGACTGCCACCTTTGCTCATACTTCAGGGACCAACAACCAGGGCCAACCAGCTATGCATAGGATTCCTTGGGGACTCCCACCCGGATACACACCTACAAGAGCCGAGGCTAATGCAGGAAGTAATCCCCCTAGGGTTGCAGAGCAAGTCCAACCCATCTCAGCCGCAAACAGTGGAGGAACGGGAACGCCTCAGGTTCAAATTCAGATTCCTATTCCGCCGGGAACTCCGTTTGGCTTTCATTCACCAGCAACGGTCCATCCTCAAATTCAGGGACCAATTCCTGGGAATACCACTCACTCACGTGACCCACATGTGAACCCAGCCGTAGTGTCAATGAGTAATCCTCACTACGGTGTGAATGGTTTTCCTCAGAACTATCCTACTGAAACACCTCAAGCTAGAGATAGGTTTCATATGTTAGAAGAGCGCTTAAGAATGATTGAAGGGTCGAGCTCTAGAGCAAGAGAAGCTTGTGATCTGTGTCTCATCCCTGATGTGGTTTTACCTCCTAAATTCAAAGTGCCTGACTTTGACAAGTACCGAGGCGTAACTTGCCCTAAAAGCCATCTGACCATGTACTGTAGAAAGATGGCTACACATTCTCATGATGACAAGTTGTTGATCCATTTTTTCCAAGAGAGCCTTGCTGGGGCATCTCTCAACTGGTACATGCAGCTAGAACCGTCCCATATCCATTTTTGGAAGGACCTGGCTGATGCCTTCCTCAGACAGTACCAGTACAATACAGATGTGGCGCCTGACAGAACACAGTTACTGAGCATGGCAAAAAGAGATAATGAGTCATTTAAGGAGTATGCCCAGTGGTGGAGGGCTTTGGCTGCACAGGTGACACCCCCTTTGTTGGAGAAAGAACTGGTCTTCATGATCATGGAAACCCTACCACCGTTATACTATGATCGGTTGATCGGCAGCGTATCTTCCAACTTCTCAGACATGGTAATCATCGGTGAAAGACTAGAAAATGGACTGAGAAGCGGTAAGATTGCCCATGGTTCCGCAGGTACAACCACCCACAAGAAGCCATTCTCCGGATTTTCGAAGAAGAAAGAAGGAGAGACCAACACCAACACCATCACCATAAGCCCACCTTATCAACCACAAAATATCCCTGTCCCCACTCAAACACAACCAACCCGTCCACCACAAAGTAACTACCACAAAAACTACCAAGGCAAAAAACATACCACCTTTGATCCCATCCCCATGTCCTATACTAACCTTTTCAGCTATCTTGCCACAAACAAGCTCATCAATACCAGACCCATGAAACCAGTCCAGCCACCCTACTTCCGAGGCTACAATCCCAATGTCACCTGTGCATTTCATGAAGGGGCAGTTGGACACGTTGTTGAGGACTGCAAGGCCTTTAAAATTGTAGTGCAAGATCTGATTGATACCAAAGAGATAACTTCAAACAAGAAAGCCCAAGCATCACAACTAATCCGCTTCCTGTTCATGAGAAAACTGCAACCAATGCCATCCAATATGGGGGGGCCAATCCTTAATCAGAACTGTGGAGTGTATCCAGACACCCTTAGAGGTTATTCATGCAGAGCTGTGCAAGTTCGGGGTCATCAAGAGAGGTTGTATTCAAAGAAGTCTGTGTTGATGTTAATTGTGCTGGGGCATGTAAGGCCTTCAAGACAGTTTTGCAGGACCTATTGGATTGTCATATAATCCAAATGGGTGTGCAAGAGAAAGAGGAGGATGTGCTGACTTTCCAATCAAATAAGAATAGAAATGTTCAGAAACCTATTGAGATCCCGTATAGCCGAAAGCCGATCGTGGAGAGACCTAAGACCATTGTGATTCCTGTCCCAGCTCCTTATCAAAAGAATAGTGCTGTTCCGTGGAGCTATGGGGTGTCAGTTCCAATTCAGAAGCCTCAAGTTGTTCCCGATGTCACAAACATTGCTGGAAGCAGTGGAGTCACTAGAAGCGGACGTGTTTATGTCCCCGAAGTCCTGAAAGAAGGTCCCTCAAAGGAAGATGAGGAAAGGATTCGCAAAGGTAAAGGTATAACGCAAGAGCCCAAGGAAAGTAGGAAGGTGTCAGAGCAAGAAGCCACAGAATTTTTGAAGATCATGCGGCTGAGTGATTACAAAGTGGTAGACCAGCTGCACCACACTCCTGCAAAGATCTCTATCATGTCCCTACTGCTAAATTCTGAGGCCCACCGTGCCGCTCTAATGAAAGTATTAAATGAAGCCCATGTAGCCCAGAACATCACTGTTGACCAGCTCAATGGCATCGTAGGGAATATTGTTGCATCCAATTATATTACCTTTACTGATGATGAGCTCACCCCTGAGGGGAAGGGGCATAATCAGGCACTTCACATTTCAGTTAGATGTGGTGAATATACACTCTCTCGGGTCCTCATCGACAATGGATCCTCTTTGAATGTCATGCCCAAATCTACTATGAGCAGACTAAATGTAGACTGTTCGTATATGAAGCCTAGCTCAACACTAGTTAGGGAATTTGACGGATCCAAGAAGGAGGTTATGGGAGAAATGGAATTCCAGATGCAGATAGGGCCAGAAGTATTTTATGTGAATTTTCAGATCATGGACATTGCATCATCCTACAGCTGTCTCCTGGGGAGACCCTGGATTCATGCTGCCCGTGCTGTTCCTTCATCCCTCCACCAAAGGCTTAAGTTTGTAGTCGACGACAAGCTGATAGTCATTTTTGGAGAAGAAGAGTTCATAATTAGCAAGCCCCATCCCTCTCAAAACATTGAGGCTGCAGAGGAGTCACTTGAATCTGCCTTTCAGTTGATGGAAATTGCCAATGCTGCTTTCGTGGGAGAAGAAGCCCTATTGCCTGCACCAAAGATATCTAACGCTGCTATCATGGTAGCCAAGGTCATGTTGAAAAATGGTTACCAGATTGGAAAAGGGTTGGGAAAGTCCGAACAGGGAATTCTGGCACCAGTTCAGCTGCGAGAGCACAAGGATAGGCGTGGGTTAGGATATTGGCCCACTCAAGCTGATAAGAAGAGAATGGCTGAGGAAAAGCGAGAAAGGAGGCTAGCTAAGCTTCAGGGGCGGGAACCAAGCTTGAAGAAGGTTCCTACCTAGGATCTCTCCTAGAGCTTCAGGAGCGTGGGTATGCTGGACCCCAATCAGGTGGCCGTCGTTGAGGAAGAATCAGTTATGGAAGACAAAGGTGTGGACTTGGTGCATCGCAGTGCTATAGATGAAGAGCTTGATAATTGGAATATCATTTATTTCCCTGTTATTTTCATTCCAAAGTAATGATTTTGTAATGCAAATTCTTTGGACCCCAAGGCCTTAGAATATTTCATAAGGGCATGCATGTTTTTTATTTCGAATATCATCTATTAATAAAATGTTGTTTCGGACTCTCAAATGAATAAAATTGCTTTTCATTATCATCTGTCTTCATCTTGTGTTTCTGTTTTGTTTGTTCAATTATTTCCATTCCCGCAAATGCAGATCTAAAATGAATATCTTTGAAAATAATGATGCCAACGGTTCATATGTTATTTTTGATCACCCCGTTAATCAAGCTGAGGAGAATGTTGAGGATGACTGGGAAACTCCTACAGAATTGATGAGAATGGTTGAACAAGAAGAAAAGGTTATCCAGGCGCATGGGGAATCTGTTGAGATAATTAACCTAGGCACAGAGGACAGTAAGAAGGAAGTAAAGGTGGGTACTTCAATAAAGGAAAGTGTGCGCAAGAAGCTAATTGAACTCCTGCATGATTATGTTGATGTCTTCGCATGGACTTATCAGGATATGCCAGGGTTAGATACTGACATAGTGGTGCATAAGTTGCCGGTCAAGCCAGAATGTCCTCTGGTAAAGCAGAAACTGAGAAGAATGAAGCCCGAAATGTCCTTAAAGATCAGAGATGTGGTGAAAAAGCAGTTTGACGCCAGGTTTCTAGCGGTAGCCAAGTATTCGCAATGGGTTGCTAACATCGTGCCGGTTCCGAAAAAGGACGGGATAGTTACAATGTGCGTTGATTACAGAGATCTGAATCGTGCTAGTCCCAAAGATGATTTTCCCCTGCCCCATATTGATGTCTTAGTGGACAGCACGGCGCAGCATTCACTGTTCTCCTTCATGGATGGGTATTCAGGGTATAACCAGATCAAGATGGCTCCTGAGGATATGGAGAAGACAACTTTCACAACTCTTTGGGGAACATTCTGTTACAGAGTCATGCCATTCGGGTTGAAGAACGCCGGTGCTACCTATCAAAGGGCTATGGTCACATTATTTCATGACATGATGCACAAAGAAATAGAGGTCTACGTGGACGATATGATCGCAAAGTCTAAAACTGATAAGGAACACATTGTCAATTTGCAAAAGCTCTTCGAGCGGTTGAGAAAATTCAAGCCCAGATTAAATCCTGCCAAGTGTACCTTTGGCGTGCGATCAGGAAAGTTGTTGGGATTCATGGTCAGCCAAAAGGGGATAGAAATCGATTCAGACAAGGTGCGTGCGATTCTTGAGATGCCAGTTCCTAAAACAGAAAAAGAGATTCGGGGTTTCCTTGGAAGACTGAACTACATCTCTAGGTTCATATTCCAATTGACTGCCACTTGTGAACCAATCTTCAAACTATTGTGCAAGAATCAAGAAGCCAAATGGAATGTTGATTGTTAAGAAGCATTTGAAAAGATCAAGAAATATCTTCAGAACCCACCTATCTTGATGCCTCCTGTACCCGGCAGACCTCTGATCCTGTACCTAACCATGCTAGACAACTCAATGGGTTGTATGTTAGGGCAACATGATGAATCTGGGAAGAAAGAGCATGCCATTTACTATTTGAGCAAGAAATTCACTGACTGTGAAACAAGGTACTCGCTGCTAGAAAAGACTTGTTGTGCTTTAGCTTGGGCTGCTCATCGTCTGAGGCAGTACATGCTAAGTCACACTACTTGGTTGGTATCTAAAATGGATCCTATCAAGTACATCTTCGAGAAGCCCGCACTTACAGGGTGACTTGCCGGTTGGCAAATGCAGTTATCAGAATATGATCTCCTATATGTCACTCAGAAAGCAATTAAAGGTAGTGCGCTGGCCGAGTACCTGGCACACCAGCCCGTTGAAGATTATCAGCCTATGCAGTATGACTTTCCAGATGAAGATATCATGGCCTTGTTTGAAGAAGGGAAATCCCCAGAAGATGAAAGATGGAGAGTGGTGTTTGATGGTGCCTTCAACATATATGGGCACGGGGCCGGGCCAGTGCTGATTTCCCCTGATAATCGCTTCATTCCATTCACTGCCAGACTAGGCTTCTTCGTCACCAATAATATGGCAGAATATGAGGCATGTATTCTTGGTATCCAGGCAGCCATTGATTGGAAAGTTAAGAGACTTGATGTGTATGGAGATTCAGCTCTAGTCATTCACCAAGTGAATGGTGATTGGGAGACCAGGGACTCCAAGTTGATCCCTTACCGAGATTACATTCTAGAGTTGGTTGAGCCTTTTGAGGAAATCAGATGTAATATCCCCAAATTTTCGCTATTTAAATCATTTGGCGTGAATTGATTTATCGAACTAGTTGAAAATAAAATTTGTTGCTTAATTAACTTATTAGGAAGGTTGTGTGTTTTATTAAATTTAATTGTATCAAGTGGGGTTAATTAGGACTGGTGGAGTCATGGGGAATAAAATGTTAAGCGGAGGGTATAGTTGTCTTTTCCCATAGTCCTTTAAATACCATTTCAGCTGAAAATGGAAGAGGGGAAACACACTCATTTCATAAATCTGGAATCAGGGAGAGAAAGAAAGGGAGAGGCGCAAGGGAGAGAGGGAGGAAGAGAAAGGAGAAATTCTCAAGACTCCATGCATGTTCATTCCCATGGTACCAAAGTAATCAGCTCATCTTCCTCTTCATAGTGATAGCAACTTCGAAATCATCATCCTCCTCCACCATGAATCTCCATTGATGACCACCCAAAACTCCATTTGGCCAAAGCACAAAACCTGAAACTTGCATGTCATTTTTGTGAGCCTTAGAACCAACTACTACAACCAAACCACGAATTGGAACCACCTAGGAATCATTTTCAGTTTCTGGGTTCTGAGTACAAGCCATAGGAGAGCTGGGTTTTCGAGAAGGAGAGTTGTGGAGCGAATTGGGAGAAGTTCGTGAGTTGCCGTGTGACCGTGTTCTTGAGGCCTCGGTGTCGTTTGCTATTGTCATCGTGAAAGAGGTGAGTTCTACACTCACTAGGGAAATCATTGTTAATATATGAGTCATGCATTCTTGGTTTTATTATGTTTTGATTCTGTATAAAGATATGTGTTTGATGACTGAAATTGGATGCTATTTGTGTTGATAATTTCACTGTGTGGAGACTTTCTGGATAGGTTCGGTTTTCTGGTAACTGGGACTGTTTTACCGGTTCAAAAATTATGTGACTTACCTTTTAAGAAACTAGATTGAATACTTGTCATTTTGGCTTTGGAATGGTTGCATTTGGACTTGTGTAGCTCAAGATATGAGCATCACAAGTTAGGGTAGAATTCTGGAGACAGTTTGAGAATAGGTCCGGTTTCTGAGCATCTGGGAATGATATAGGTATCCAAAAATTATATGGTCAATTGTTTTAGAAACTAGACTGAATACTCGTCAATTTGGTCCTGATTTGGTTGAATTTGGAACTGTGTAGCTCAAGATATGAGCATCACAAGTTAGGGTAAAATTCTGTGTAATTTCGCGTCGCGGCCTGTGGCCATCTCGTCGCGACCTCCCTTGATTCTTGCAACGCAAAACTTTCTGTCACTTTTCGCGTCGCGACGGAACCAGTTCGCGTCGCGACGCTTTGCAATTTTTCAACAAAATACCCTAAACTTGTTTTCGCAATAACTTTTGATCCGGGAACCCGATTGAGGTGTTCTCAGATGCGTTTATTCTTATTAACGGCCCTTGCGGTCCATGGTTTTATGAACGGCCCAATGCGGGTACATGGAATGTGTTGTGGATTTGATTGTCCTGCTATGATTGTGATTGAGATAAGCTTATGCCATGGATATTGCTTAATGTGATTGATGTATTGTGCTGGACTGGCTGGATTATTATCAGGACAAGTTAGAAGAGTAAATCCTAGAAAGCCGTGTGAGATCACCTAATAATAAGATCATGTTAGTACAAGACTAAGTTAAGTATAAGTTCACTGTTAAGCATAAGCTCATTGGTTATTGTTCATCGTTCACTGTTCACTGCTCATTGTTCATGGTATATATTATATACATCATTGCTGGGGTGACGACCCTGTTCATGGATTAGCGTACTAGTGGGAGAGGAAGTCATGAGCCTTATCCCCTAGGCCCGTTACGTTGTTGTCCCTAAGGTAGTAGAAATGGCCGGGGACTGGGTTTGCCGGAATCTTTAAAATAAGACCCGGTGATATGCTAAGAATCATTGTCATGGTGTGTAGCTTGTGTGTCGCTTAGAAGGGCCACGAGTACACGTTGTATGTTCCCCGTAGTCGACTTAAGGGCTACGATTCATGAAATCAAGCATAATTGAACCGAGAGAGTTAGTAAGGGGTCTCGATAGAACTCACTGAGACAAGTTGTCTCACCCAATCCATTGTTGTTGTTTTTCAGTTAAGCAGGGAAAGTTGAAGACCGTGAGGCGGCTAAGGAGACGGCATGAGGAGTTGTTGACGCTGTTTATTTTGTCATGTTATGTATCTCTGTATTTTTATTCAGTGTCTTAGATGTACGATTGTACGACTTATGCTTATAAAGTTGTAAATCGCTTCCGCAGACTTTCTATTTTGGTACTGAACACCAGTTGAGAGGTGTAAGGAACGATATTATGTATTTCTCATGTTAAGTTATGTAAGCGCACTTGAAGGCTTTTAGCATCGAGTTTTAGTATGTGTTCAGTATTTAAAACAGGAGGTACTCTGATGTATGCCAGTAGTGCATTTCGGTAATTTCTACAAGTTAGAAATTATCGGGGTGTTACAATTGGTATCAGAGGAGTTCGACCTAGTCGGGCTTAGAATCATGAGTCTCTTAAGTCCTCTAAGTGTGATTCCTCTTTATATGGTATTAGACGTTTAACCTGATCAACTAAACACTTTGTGCATATTTTGCAGAATCATGGCTGGTGGAAGTAGGAGAAGCGTCCCCGTTGATCCGAATACCGAATGGATGCAGAATGTGATCGAGAGACAACAAAAGATGATGGAAGATATGTTGCTAATGCAGCAGAATGCTCAAGCTCAGCCTCAGCAAGTTCCTTAACCTCAAGTTGACCCAAGGAGGGTTTTCTCTGAATTCTTGAAGATGAAGCCATCTGAGTTCAAAGGAGGACCGGTTGTCATGGAAGCCCAGCATTGGCTGGATGATATAGAGAAGATTTTTCTGACTATGCAAGTTACAGATGAGGACAAGTTAAGATTGGCGTCCCATATGCTGAAAGGGGAGGCTCACAATTGGTGGACTAACGCCAAAGCCATGATGGAAACTATGGGTACTCCCCAGACTTGGGAGCATTTCAGACAAGTGTTTTTGGAGCAGTTCTTTCCAACGGCAACGAGGTTCGAAAAGGAGAACGAGTTTTTAACTCTCACTCAAGGAAGTCTAACGGTGGGTCAGTACTCCGCCAAGTTTGAAGAGTTGTGTCAATTCTTTGGTTTGGCTGGGTATGCTCCCAATGACAAGTGGAAAACCGAAAGGTTCAACTATGGATTAAGGGAGGACATTGCTCAGAGCCTAAGTTCTTTTGCATATACCAATTATGCAGCCATGGTTCAGCAAGCTCATATAGCTGAAAGTGATTTGAAGAGGTTGTATGCTAGTAGAAAGGTATCCAATCAGAATAAGAGGAAGGAGGTCGAATGGGCAGACCGGGACGATGAGTCAAGGGGTAACTTCGGTAAGGATAAGCAAGTACGGACATCCGAGTTCTCAAAGCCTGAAAATTGTTCAAAGTGTGGAAAACCTCATAGGGGAGAGTGTCGCATGGGCTCAGATCACTGTTTCTTTTGCAAGGAGGAAGGACACTACTCTAGGGATTGTCCCGCGAAGAAGAGGAATAGAGAGGGGACGGTTGCTCCGAGAGTATTTGTGTTGGACGCTCAGAAAGGGAAAGCCGATGATGATTCAACGAAAGGTATACTGTGTGCTAAATTATTTGATTAGGTCCAATTTTGAGGACAAAATTTTTAAAAAGTTGGGGTGATTGTAATATCCCCAAATTTTCGCTATTTAAATCATTTGGCGTGAATTGATTTATCGAACTAGTTGAAAATAAAATTTGTTGCTTAATTAACTTATTAGGAAGGTTGTGTGTTTAATTAAATTTAATTGTATCAAGTGGGGTTAATTAGGACTGGTGGAGTCATGGGGAATAAAATGTTAAGCGGAGGGTATAGTTGTCTTTTCCCATAGACCTTTAAATACCATTTCAGCTGAAAATGGAAGAGGGGAAACACACTCATTTCATAAATCTGGAATCAGGGAGAGAAAGAAAGGGAGAGGCGCAAGGGAGAGAGGGAGGAAGAGAAAGGAGAAATTCTCAAGACTCCATGCATGTTCATTCCCATGGTACCAAAGTAATCAGCTCATCTTCCTCTTCATAGTGATAGCAACTTCGAAATCATCATCCTCCTCCACCATGAATCTCCATTGATGACCACCCAAAACTCCATTTGGCCAAAGCACAAAACCTGAAACTTGCATGTCATTTTTGTGAGCCTTAGAACCAACTACTACAACCAAACCACGAATTGGAACCACCTAGGAATCATTTTCAGTTTCTGGGTTCAGAGTACAAGACATAGGAGAGCTGGGTTTTCGAGAAGGAGAGTTGTGGAGCGAATTGGGAGAAGTTCGTGAGTTGCCGTGTGGCCGTGTTCTTGAGGCCTCGGTGTCGTTTGCTATTGTCATCGTGAAAGAGGTGAGTTCTACACTCACTAGGGAAATCATTGTTAATATATGAGTCATGCATTCTTGGTTTTATTATGTTTTGATTCTGTATAAAGATATGTGTTTGATGACTGAAATTGGATGCTATTTGTGTTGATAATTTCACTGTGTGGAGACTTTCTGGATAGGTTCGGTTTTCTGGTAACTGGGACTGTTTTACCGGTTCAAAAATTATGTGACTTACCTTTTTAGAAACTAGATTGAATAATTGTCATTTTGGCTTTGGAATGGTTGCATTTGGACTTGTGTAGTTCAAGATATGAGCATCACAAGTTAGGGTAGAATTCTGGAGACAGTTTGAGAATAGGTTCGGTTTCTGAGCATCTGGGAATGATATAGGTATCCAAAAATTATATGGTCAATTGTTTTAGAAACTAGACTGAATACTCGTCAATTTGGTCCTGATTTGGTTGAATTTGGAATTGTGTAGCTCAAGATATGAGCATCACAAGTTAGGGTAAAATTCTGTGTAATTTCGCGTCGCGGCCCGTGGCCATCGCGTCGCGACCTCCCTTGATTATTGCAACGCAAAACTTTCTGTCACTTTTCGCATCGCGACGGAACCAGTTCGCGTCGCGACGCTTTGCAGTTTCTCAGATGCGTTTTATGAACGGCCCAATGCGGGTACATGGAATGTGTTGTGGATTTGATTGTCATGCTATGATTGTGATTGAGATAAGCTTATGCCATGGATATTGCTTAATGTGATTGATGTATTGTGCTGGACTGGCTGGATTATTATCAGGACAAGTTAGAAGAGTAAATCCTAGAAAGCCGTGTGAGATCACCTAATAATAAGATCATGTTAGTACAAGACTAAGTTAAGTATAAGTTCACTGTTAAGCATAAGCTCATTGGTTATTGTTCATCGTTCACTGTTCACTGCTCATTGTTCATGGTATATATTATATACATCATTGCTGGGGTGACGACCCTGTTCATGGATTAGCGTACTAGTGGGAGAGGAAGTCATGAGCCTTATCCCCTAGGCCCGTTACATTGTTGTCCCTAAGGTAGTAGAAATGGCCGGGGACTGGGTTTGCCGGAATCTTTAAAATAAGACCCGGTGATATGCTAAGAATCATTGTCATGGTGTGTACCTTGTGTGTCGCTTAGAAGGGCCACGAGTACACGTTGTATGTTCCCCGTAGTCGACTTAAGGGCTACGATTCATGAAATCAAGCATAATTGAACCGAGAGAGTTAGTAAGGGGTCTCGATAGAACTCATTGAGACAAGTTGTCTCACCCAATCCATTGTTGTTGTTTTTCAGTTAAGCAGGGAAAGTTGAAGACCGTGAGGCACGGCTAAGGAGACGGCATGAGGAGTTGCTGACGCTGTTTATTTTGTCATGTTATGTATCTCTGTATTTTTATTCAGTGTCTTAGATGTACGATTGTACGACTTATGCTTATAAAGTTGTAAATCGCTTCCGCAGACTTTCTATTTTGGTACTGAACACCAGTTGAGAGGTGTAAGGAACGATATTATGTATTTCTCATGTTAAGTTATGTAAGCGCACTTGATGGCTTTTAGCATCGAGTTTTAGTATGTGTTCAGTATTTAAAACAGGAGGTACTCTGATGTATGCCAGTAGTGCATTTCGGTAATTTCTACAAGTTAGAAATTATCGGGGTGTTACATCACATTTCAGTATCTTCCTCGCAATGAGAACCAGTTGGTTGATGCGCTAGCCACTTTGTCTTCAATGTTCAATATCAACTACGACAAAAGCTTGACTCACATCAAGATTCAGTATCGAGATTTGCCAGCACATCATTATTGCGCGGCAATTGAGGAAGAGTCAGATAACAAGCCCTGGTATCATGACATCAAGCAGTACATCTTGAACAGAGAGTACCCTCCTCGAGCGTCAGAGAATGACAAAAGAACCCTCAGAAGATTGTCAAGGAATTTCTTTTTGAACGGTGAAGTTCTATACAAGAGGAATTATGATATGGTCCTCCTGAGGTGTGTGGCAGAAGAAGAGGCAACAAAAATCTTGAAAGAAGTCCATGAGGGCTCATTTGGGGTTTATTCCAGTGGGCACACTATGGCAAGAAAAATCTTAAGAGCTGGCTATTATTGGTTGCGAATGGAATCAGATTGCTATAGTTTCGTGAAAAGATGTCACAAGTGCCAAATCTACGCTGATCACATTCATGTGCCACCTGCTTCCCTAAATGTCCTGACTGCATCCTGGCCATTCTCAATGTGGGGCATGGACATCATAGGTCCTATCGAGCCTAAGGCATCAAATGGGCATCGCTTCATCCTGGTCGCTATTGATTACTTCACCAAGTGGGTTGAAGCTGCTTCATACTCCAGCATTACTAGCTCTGTGGTTGCTAAGTTCGTAAAGAGAGACTTGGTTTGTCGCTATGGGCTTCCAGACAAGATTATCACAGATAATGGCAGCAACCTGAACAGTAAGATGATGAAAGAGTTATGCGAGGACTTCAAAATCCAACCTCATAATTCTTCTCCATACCGTCCCAAGATGAATGGGGCAGTCAAAGTAGCCAATAAGAATATCAAGAGGATCGTGCAAAAGATGGTAGTAACCTACAAAGATTGGCATGAGATGCTTCCTTTCGCTTTGCATGGGTATTGTACCTCAGTGCGTACTTCAACCGGGGCAACCCCTTTCTCTTTGGTGTATGGGTCGGAAGCAGTCCTCCCTATTGAAGTTGAGATACCCTCCCTACGCGTGCTGATGCAAACCAAGTTGGAAGAAGAAGAATGGGTCCAGGCTCGTCTGGATCAGCTGAATCTCACTGAGGAGAAAAGAATTGCTGCCCTGTGTCATGGCCAGTTGTATCAACAAAGGATGAAGACAGCTTTCGAAAAGAAGGTTCATCCCCGAGAATTCAGCGAAGGAGACCTTGTGCTCAAGAAGATCCTGCCTATTCAGAGTGACCCCCGTGGGAAATGGACTCCTAGCTATGATGGACCATATGTGGTAAAGAAAGCCTTTTCTGGAGGAGCATTGATACTCACAAACATGGATGGTGAAGAACTCAGAAACCCAGTCAATACAGATTCAGTCAAGAAATATTACGCCTGAGAAAAATAAAAGAAAAAAGAGAAAGATGAGCCAAGCAAGAATTAGCTCGCTAGGTTGAAAACCCGAAAGGGCGGCCTAGGCAAAAAAAGAGCGACCCGGTGGACTGAAAACTCGCAAAGAGCGGTCCAGGCAAAAATTAGAGTCAGAAAGGTTGGACTTAAAAAAGTAAAAGAGGCAAGCAGCGCCTCCAAAAGCTTGGATAAAAGGGTGATCAAGGATATAAGTATGGGTGATTGGCATCAACACTCCAAAGACAAAGAGCGCTCATAAGACCTGTTGCGTCCATTTTTCTTTTTTTTTTTAGTTTCAAAAAATTCTCAATGTACTCTTTTCAGTCGGCGCGACCTTTGGCGCGTTCGATTTCCATATAAATAAAAAGTCCAAAATTTTCCACTCCGTCTGCTTATTGTTTTATCATTGCTTCCTTTTCAATTGCGCTTTAAAATGGTGTTTTATGGTAGATGATAAATGAATTATGAAAATGTGCATAAATCAGAGCATTAAAATCATTGCGAAACTTTTGAAAATCATGAGAAAAGAAATGATCTCTCAATCAGGTAAATTCACAAGAATCAAACAAAAGCACTGATCGCGTCAAAACAATTCTCAAAAGGCTGAAGCATGACCCTCGCACCACTATGGACGACCATCGTGCCTCCTAACGCACGTCCTACGATTTGGTCGAAGGAAAAAAAAAAGAAAATGAGCAAAAGAGCAATAAAACAAATAAAATTCATGCATTGCATTCATCAAACATAGACAAAAAATTCATGCAAACGAAAAGAAACTCCTGCATCACATCACATTCATCCCATCAAAAAGAAATCATGGCATTTTCATTGCATCCATTTGTTCATCTCACTTGCAGGTACAAGGACGGATAAGTACTTCGATGTTAATCCTCGCATTCAGTTCCCAGAAAATGCCCTCTTAGTTCGGAGTTCAAATGCTTTTCAGTTCGGCGCTCAAGCGTGCATTGCAGTTTGGAGTTCAAATCGCTCTTATCAGAGTTCAGTGCTCCCTTCTGTTCACGGTCTCACATCGTGTACGAGCAACGCGATGGACCGCAGCCCCATGTGAGGTTCAACGGAATAGTTGTATCAGCCTAAGATATGGTGGACGCCGTGCATTGATCAGTATATCGGTTCCGGAGCTGATAACGATCCCCCCGGTCGCTCGAATGACCAGAGATTCTCAGGATGCGTGCTCCTCAAAGCCACGTGCAAACTCGGATTCGCAAGGGTTCATTTACAGGTTTTAGGCAGCCTGGCATTTTACCGCTTTCTTTATCGTTCTCTTCATTTAGCGCTTTCCTTGCCTTTCGCAGTTAGCATGCATGTTGTTAACTATTTCGTTTATCGTTTTCTCATCAACACTCCAAGTGTTGATTCAAAAAAGAAAAAAAAGCAAAAAAAAAGAGAAGAAACAGAAAAAGAAATTCGGGTTTCTCCAACTAGACAAAATTGGTATAATTTCTGAATTCTTTATTCATATTTTATCTTCGAAATATGTCTCGGCCAAATCATATTTCTTGGTAAAATCCAAATAAAGAGGGGCAGCTGTCATACCCTAATTTTGTCCGACTAATTGAAAAATCCCAAAATTTTATCGCTTCGCATATTGTTCTAAACGCGGGTGTCTTTGGCACTCTCGTGCAACGATTTTGTTTGACACTCGTTACTTTCAAAAAAAAGAGTCCAAAAAAATATAAAAAAAATAATAATAAAAAACGCGAGCGCGTGTTGGTTGCGAGTTACGTGTGAGTAGTTGCGTCACTGCGCGTTATTTTACCGCGTTTTAGAAAAGTAAGGATAAAATGAAATCAGTTTTAATAACTTACGCGTGTGCGCATTAAGTCAGTCACGCGTTCATAGCCTTAACGCGAGCGCGTGTTGGTCGCGAGTCGTGCGCGAGTGATTGCGTCGGTTCGTGTTGTTTTTACCGCTTCTTTCAAGTATTATTAAAAAAAATAATAATAGTAATAAGATAAAATCAATTTTTATTCAGCTGTCCTTTTATTTATTTGTTACATATACAAACAAAAAAATTACAAAAAAAGGGGCAGAATAGTACCAAAAAAGAGTCAACTCTTTTTACAAAAAAATTAATTAAAAAAAAAACAGTACAAAAAATTGAAAGCATGGCGCAGCCTGCTGGTTGCAACAGAAGATGGCATTTTGAGAATGGGGCTCAGGCTCCCTTCTCCTTGTTCCTTGGCCTTTCACACTTAGGCAAGAACATGCCAGCCTCATCCTTGCTGCTCCCTTGCTGCTCCACTGCTGCCAACAGCTTGGTCTCTTGGGGGTTTTGATTCCCTGCTCCAACACCACACCTACACCACAATTCTCTGCCTATAAATACTGTGAACAGCAACACACAAAAGGG
This sequence comes from Astragalus membranaceus, assembly GCA_039519185.1. NCBI lineage: Eukaryota > Viridiplantae > Streptophyta > Magnoliopsida > Fabales > Fabaceae > Astragalus > Astragalus membranaceus. Next base: position 55,191,495 of record CM076850.1, read on the forward strand.
GGGAAGAAAACAGTAACAGAACACACAATCACTGAAACACAAAACTGAGATACCATAAAATTAGAATTCATCACAGTTCTAATACACTTGAGCAACAAAAGGGAGGTAGCAGACACAGCAACATACACACACAGGCAGAAATTCCTCAGTGAAAACAGATACACAAAATACAGTTCTAGGAGAGCAAGTAGAAAAAAAACAAACATCGATTCAGAATCAAGGAGCTGAGGTAATTCCTTACAACTAATTTATTCTTTGCTGGCTTCTACAAATATAATAGCATGTGGGTATTAAGTTTTTTTTAGCTTCTGTTTGGCAAATATGTTGCTATTGTGTGTTATACCAGGAAGCTACAATGTTAAATATAAATATGTATGTATCGTATGGAGTAGGACTGGCACCCTTTTTTTTTTGAATAAAAAAAAACAGGCTGAAGGGGTAAAATAGGCATAAAAAAAACAAAAAGAAAAAATGGACAGAAAAGGGGACAGTAAAAGAAAAAGGGAAGGGAGAGGTTTTACCTCTGGCCACCGCTTGCGGTGGCCACCACCGTAGCCCCACGGCCAGCCTCCACCTAACGGCCACCACCGTAGCCTCCACCAAACGGCCACCACCGTAGCCTCACCGTCGCCTCCCCCACCACCATCAGTGCTAAATCCTTCACGACCGAACCCTCTCCTCAGCCATCACCAAACACCACCACTGTCGCAAACCCAACCACCGTGCTCCACCGTCAACGACCTCTCTTCGCCACCCACACCACCGAGCCCCCCAAACGCTGAGCCCCCCAGCGCGTCCGTCACCGTCATCCTCTCTTCGCCGTAGGCTCAGATCACCATCAGGACACCACGTTTTTGTTCTCCACCACGGTCGCCGCGCCTCACAACCGTCATCACTCAACCACCAACAGAAACCAGATCAGACAAATAGTGGATCGGTTGAGAGAGAGAGAGTGATTCAGTCTGATGTTTATGGTGGAGGAGAAAAGGAGGCGAGATTAGGGTATGGGAAAGGAAGAGAAGGTGAAGGTTTGGGTTGCAATGGTGGCGAAGGGGGAGAGAAGGATTCGGTTTACGTTGGTGGGGGAGAAAGAAGAAACGAGATTAGGGTAGAAGAGAATAGTGGTGCGGCGCTGAGGAGATGTAAAATTAGGGTTGCTTTTTTTATGTTAGCCTTATATACTTAGGTTTAGTCTATCCTAATTTCATTTTTTTTTAGATCGCTTTTCACACCCCCCCTCTTTCATTAACAGCACCCCTAGTTTCGTGGGCTGCTGAACCCAGTACGGGAACTGGGCTGCTTAATATTTACACCCCCAGTTTTAAAAATACAACCCCCTGTTTCTAAATGCACATACCATTTTACTACCGCACCCCCTGTTTCTCTTTTTAAATTTTGTTTCTTTCCCCTAAGTAAACTTATTTTCTCACAAACCTTTTTTTCCCAAATAATGGATAAATGTTTCCCTGAACAAGAATCAATCCAATTGCGAAAACTCTTCAAAATCAAACTTTGTTAGTAGTCTCGCGAAGCCTTTGCTTGCATGATTATTAACAATGAGGTACTAGTGGCGATCACTTGGAGCCTTTGTTCAATTGATCATCGTGAATGCCTAATTTTCCGAAAGATTTTCACTAAATCAAAAACTTTGTTAGTAGTCTTGCGAAGCCTTTGCTTGCATGATTGTTAACAATGGAGTGCTAATGGTGGTCACTTGGAGCCTTTGCTCAATTGATCATCATGAAAGCTCAATTTTCACAATTAAACAAAGTAAAAACAACAAAAACCTTTTTGTAGACAACCCAGAACTACGTAGCTTTGAATTCTCCATCGCACCGGGAGATACGTAGGAGCGGATACTCTCCGTCAAGCACAACAAACCCAAAACATTTTTCCTTTCAAAAACCAAACACTTTTCCAAAATAAAACATTTTTCAAAAACAAGAACTACGTTGCTTTGAATTCTCCATCGCACCGGGAGATACGTAGGAGCGGATACTCTCCGTCAAGCGCAAAAACTAAAGATTTTTCATTAAGTCATCCATCAACAAAAGGGGTAAAAACAAAGCATTTTTCCGAATCAACTTTCCAAATCACACATTTAATTAAGGTAACCCTTCTTTGAAGGGACGTTATGGGGTGCTAATACCTTCCCCATATGTAATTAGACCCTCGAACCCAAAATCTAATGGTTCCAAAGACCATTGCTTTCCAAAAGAGGTTTTTTTTCAATGTTTTACCTTTAAAAAATATTGGTGGCGACTCTAAAATCCCGTTGTGCGAAGAAAAATCCCTCCAAGGATTTTTCGGAATGCGACAATACCCGTTGCAAATCCCTCGCAAATTCCGTCCGAAATCCCTCGCAAATACCTGGCAAATATCCGTCGCAAATCCCTCGCAAATATCCTTCGCAAATCGCTCACAAATATCGGTCGCAAATCCCTAGCAAATATCTATCGCAAATCCCTTGCAAATTCGTTAGAGCCCCAAGGAAATTCCGTCGTTACGCATGGATAAATAATTTTGGAAAATCATTCAGTTACATACATACCCATTCTATTTGCAATACGACTTCCCTGCCAATTTAATTCAGACTCAGCCAATGTAACTAGCCTATAATTAATTCAATAGAAATTCAATCCAAACCAAATAATTCCAACTAGCCTATAATTCCAAACCAATATAACTAACAATCACATATACAAACTTATATTTCCAAACCAATGTAACTAAAAATCACATAAACTATAAATCATTCGGTTACATACAAACCCATTCTATTTGCAATACGACTTCCCTGCCAATTTAATTCAGACTCAACCTACCAATTCAATTGAAATTCAATCCAAACCAAATAATTTCAACTACCCTGTAATTCCAAACAAATATAACTAAAAAACACATATACTAACTTATATTTCCAAACCAATGTAACTAAAAATCACATAAACTATAAATCATTTGGTTACGTACATACCCATTCTATTTGCAATACGACTTCCCTGCCAATTTAATTCAGAGCCTACCAATTCAATATAAATTCAATCCAAACCAAATAATTTCAACTAGCTTATAATTCCAAACCAATATAACTAAAGATCACATATACTAACTTATATTTCCAAACCAATGTACACATAAACTATAAGTCCAAAAGCGAGACCATTTAAAACTAATTCAACAAGTGTCAAACAACGATAAGTGTCAAAACATACAACTAAAAGTGTCAAACTTCCATAAACTACACAAATGTTCAAGTGCTAAAACGTTATACCTAACATAGAGCTAAAAGTTTCAAACATCCATAGACAACACTAATGTTCCCTAAACACAAAAAACTCTGACGGAGCATCTTCAAGTCCAACTCTGAAAAATTAATCAAAAACGATAATGTTAAGAATATCATATAATTCTGAAAACTAAGATATTTTGCACATTCTTTTAAATATAAATTACCTAGATTCCATCAATAACCCTTCTCATAAGCATGGTCTATGTTGTAACACCCCGATAGTTTCTAACTTGTAGAAATACCGAAATGCACTACTGACATATATCAGAATAGTTCCTGTTTCAAATACTGAACATGAACTAAAACCTCGATGCTAAAACCATTAAGCGCACTTACATAACTTAACATGAAAATACATAAAGCGTTCTTACACCACTCAAACTAGTGTTCAGTACCAAAATAAGAAGTCTGCGGAAGCGATTTACAACTTTAACAATGTAAGTCGTACAATCGTACATTCTAAAAACCATAACAAGATAAATGAAAGCGTTAGCAACTCCTCAAGCGTCTCCATAACCATGCTTCATCATCTTCAACTTAGCCTGCAACTCTGAAAAACAACAACATATGAAGGGTGAGACAACTTGTCTCCGTGAGTTCTATCGAGACCCCTTACTAACTCTCTCGGTTCAATTATGCTTGATTCATGACTCGTAGCCTTAATAAGCGACTACGTGAATACCTGAAACGTGTAACCCGTAGTCCTCCTAAGCAACATACGAGAGACACACATAACAATGACATTGTCCTCATAACCCTCAAGCCGGTTACGAGAAGCAACACTAAACATGATTTTTAGCGTGTCACCGGTCATTTGGCAAAATAAACTCCCGGTGAACCCATTCCACCAATCACTGGTGGACCCCTCATGGGGCCTAGGTTCATAGGGATCATGACTTCCCCTCCCCTAGCACACTAAACTGAAATAGGGTCGTCACCCTAACTGAACTGATTTATATATTTTAATATACCTGAACATGAACATAACATAATACTAACTTGACATAACCATAACTTAGTCTTATTCTTAACCTTAGGGCCTTTAGTCTGTCTTATCTTATCATAACGTGATCTCACTCGTGGTTACTAACTTTATTAGCATAACTTAGGGAACATTATATTTCAATCACAAACTGTGTTACCCGCATTGGGCCGTCTCATAAACAATGAACATAATCATGGCATAACAATCAATATTACCCGCATTGGGCCGTCTCAAGAACAATAAACATAATCATGGCATGAACAGTAAATATTACCCGCATTGGGCCGTCTCATAAACAATGAACATAATTATAAACATCGAACAATTCATTGAAAACATAGTCCGCTAAAGAATCAACAATTCAAACATTCTAATTCAGCAACCATACTTAAACTTTGAGAATTTATTTAACCTATCAAACGACCCCTCTACGGAAAGCTAAGGACGTCTGGTTTCTGACTATGTTTTTAGAGTTGTGGAATGATGGGTCATTGAATACAGTTTTAGCAAATAACACAGTATGTTCAGAAAACAGGACTGCGACTGTGACCTAAATTGTGATCCTTCAAAAATGACCAAAACCTACTCAATTAACCTGGAACCTGAACCTAACAGTAGAAAATTAAATCTAGTTTTCAAAGAAATAGAAATCATCTGAAAAGGAGGTCAATTGCAACCACAAATCCCAGAACACTGACCCTATGTCCAGAATGTCCCCAGAATTTTACCCTAACTTGTGAATCCTGTAACTAGAGCAATACTACTCCAAATGCGACCAAACCAAATCCAGAATAACATGCATTCAGTATAGTTTCTAAAATGGTAAGATATAAAATTTATCAACCAGCAAAAAAGCCCCAGTTAGCCGAAATCCGAACCTACCCAGAAAGTGTCTACACAGTGAGCTTAGCAAAAATTTAAGTATCCAAACAGCAACCAATTCAGCCATCAAGCATCATTTCATCAAGAAACAATCAACACATATATTAACAACAATTTGCCTAGTGAGGATTGTAACATCCCTAATTTTTAAAGACTCGTACTATGATGCCTAAGACCGAGTAATTATTTGTGGGAATAATTGGTCGTGTCTCGGGGATTAATAATCGAGGAAAAGTCCAAAGAAATCCTACTCTACATTTAATTGTGGCTTAGTCATAAATTAAATGAACAATTCAGCTGAAGGGTAAAATCGTCATTTTGCCTCATATCGAAGACATATCAATTGAGTGAGAAATTAATCTCGAAACGAATAAGGATTAGCCGAGAAACCTAAGCCGAGCGGAAAGCCATAAGGGTATTGGGGTTTTAGCCTCAAAACCAAGACTTAATGGGCCAAGGGCATTTTGGTAATTTAACCTCATTAAACCTTCAGCTGGTCAAAAAAATTTCCCCCTTCCATATCATCTCATTTATCAAGATTCAGAATTTGAAAGTGAAAGAAAGGAGAGTTGATGAGAAGTTGAGTGAAAAGTTGGTCTAAGGGCAATATGGTGATTTCCTATTGTTTTACAACACCTCAACCATTACTAATTCTGATTTCCCCTCATTTGCCACAACACTCAGCAAAACTGAAGTTCAGAATATAGAGAGGGAGAGAGAGACTCGAGTGTGGGAAAGAAGGAAGAAGGGAGGAGGAGTTGAAACTCCACTCAAACTTCATTGCATGTAAGCAATGTCTTGACACTTCAATTCAGCTGCTCATTCTCTTTCTAACCAACTAATTTTCATCACCTCATTCTCTTCCAAATTGCAACTCACCATTTCTGGAACTCTTGAGCTCAAATTCATGATTTGCAAGTAGTTAAGGTTGATGATTCAAGATTCATCAAGAATCCAGCTGGGAAACCGTTTTACATACCTTCAGTGTTTTCTTCGTATTTCCCAGTACACAACTCCGATGATCACGATTTTTGTTTCTCTGGAAATTAGACAAAAAGCTCTTCATTTTAAGCACAAGAATCGTGTGATTTCATGGAGAAATGAGAGAGATATCCTGTTCACAAGTTTCGGTTTCAGAATCAAACACTGTCCTGGACCAGTCATCTTGTTTCGGTGATATCTCCCAAACCTCTGGATGCATGCGTGTGAAAATTTGATCATCAGAAAGAAGACAAAATTATCTTCAAAATGGGCACTGGTTTGAGTAGTTTTGGTTACGGATTGACTGAGATAACTCTGTTTCAAAACTGCTCTTTGATTCTGGAAATTAGAAATAAATCTGGAAATAACGGTTCGTTGGATTAAGGGTCCGATTCGTCATAAGTCTCGAGGGTCGTCAACTCAAGTACCGGATGAGTGTTCAGTAGCAAGAATTTGATCTAATTACTGGTGGTGCACGTGGGACCCGTCGAGTCCAGATGCGGAGGCACTAGGAGCGTGTACGTGACTACGGGGATTGTTCGAGTGGTTACAATCCGGCCGTCCGTGTTTCGACGTGATTTCTCGGCAATCGTCAACCGGGTGAGTTCTACTCACGGATAGGGATATTTTTACATGTCTTGAAAATATATCGGTTTTGAGTCATAAGGCATTATCCGTTTTCGAAAGATTTTTGAACCGAAAACCGTTTTTGAGAAATATTACGTTTTACGGTTTCTATGGAATTGTTGAACAATTTATGAAGTTGTGATTAAATTGTTGAAATAAAATGATTTGTAAACTATCTGGAATATTTGGAATTTTCTGAGTTTCAGGTGGAACGGAAATTAGGAATCGAATCGAGAGCGAACGGAGAACGAAAGTGAGAAAATTTCGAGTTGAGCATCAGACTGGTGGTTCTGTCCATCCGCGCGCCGTTCACGCGGGAGTCGCGCGCCGTGCGTGATTCTGGGCTGCGCTTCTGTCAAGTCGCGCGCCAGTCACGCGTGGGTTGCGCGCCGCGCGCCACTGTTCATTTCTGATGCGTGACTCCGTTTTTCTCGTTTCAACGCTCCGTTCAATTCCGAACCTTTCCTAATCCCTTCTTCAAACTATTTTAAAGCTACCAACCTATTGAAAACATAATTTCAAACCGTTTAAACTATATTTTTGAAAAAGAGTCTTGAAACCTATTTGGTCGAGAACGAAAATCCTAGATTACGTGTGAGCACACCGAGTAATGGTTGGGCTGAACTTATATATGGATATAAGACCTGGAATTGATTATAATTCTGGAAGTTAATAGAACTCTTCATAAACGGACTATGAAATGAAATGGAATAAGTATCATAAGCTTATGTTTGATCCTTTGGTGATCGTTGGTATGTATTGTCGTATATATCGTTCGTTGGGTGACGACCTGACAAGTAGTATACTAGAGAGGGTAGTCATGACCCCTTATCTAGGCCCTGTATGTGTTTTGGCGTGGTCAACTCACGGGTTTCCGGTATGAGCGAGGTTTCGCCACCGGATTATACTAAACAAATTAAATAATAAGGTATTAGTGTGCCGGGATGAGTGAGGTTTCACCACTGGTTTACACTAAATTAATTACATGATTGTGTGCCGGGATGAGTGAGGTTTCACCACTGGTTTACACTAATCAACAAATATAATTCTCCGGTATTCGTGGTTATTCACAACCGGCTGTTCCTCATAAAACATAAAGACTTGTTTGATTGGACTCGACTTGTTGAGATTTGTGGCAAGGTTCACGATCAACAATTCGCTGTAACGTGTTCGTTATCAACATGATTGTTAACAGTTTAATAATTGAACCGAGTGTCGGTGAGGGGGCACGGTAGGACTCACTGAGACAAGTTGTCTCACCCAATCCATATTTGTTGTTTTTACAGAGAACAGGTTATAAGGACAGCTGGCGGCATAGTTGGTTATCGGGTTCGAGGAGAAGATCGAAGATTTATTCCTTTACAGTTGTCCTTGTTCTTCGGTAGTTGTATCTGTATTCGGTCGTATGACTCGAGCTTGTAATATTTATTTTATTAGTTTCCGCTGTTTCTTGTAAGATGTATATCTGAACAGGAATTTTTATACTCTGATTTGTACCAGATTGTATATTTAAGTATTTCTTTGTTAAAGAAATACCGGGGTGTTACAATTGGTATCAAAGCGGTTCGACCTTGTCGGACTTAGTGACTCTCGGGCCGAGAGTATAGGATCGAGTCAGCTAGGGACTTAGACAATTATATGTCAGACCTTTTTAGGATATTATGTGATGTATTGAGTCAGGATCCACTCAATGTCTCATGTAATGTACTGAAAATTATGACAGATAGTTGCCTCAGCCCCGAAAATGTCTGAAACCCTACACCATAGGATTCTCAGCCTTCTCGTTTCATCAGAGCACGCAGTAGGAGCAGAGGGCTACATATGGCATTTGGAAACAATGATGGGCATCCGCAATGGCTCGAGGAAACTGTGGGCGGCTGTTCAGTAAATGAATCGGATGCGGCTAGTGAGTCGCGGCATGAAACATAGTAGATCTTATTGAGAAGTACAAATCAAGCGAAGCCATTGGGCAATAGCAATGTCAGTGTACTGAAAGCTATCAGATTAGTAAACACCCAAAACCCTAACCTTTATTTAGTCAGCGTATCAGTTTTCGAGATATCGTTTTCATTATAAATCTTACCTTTTGGTGTCAATCGATCCCAGTTAGGGCAGCAGTCAAGGAAAATCCTTATCGGTTTATTTTAAGCATAGATTCCAATTCTTCTTCTTCCGAGTCACAATGTGACAGATGACAAAGCCAATTGAGTAAAGATACTCCGTTGCCAGTATTGACTAGCAGAGTCATAATGTGCCGATCAGGTTAAGTCCCGATCAGGAATTGTGAATCGAATCCTTCAAAGCAAGTTAGTATGTGAAATCGGTAGAAGTGACCTTATTTCAATCCGCTGCTGGAAGCATTCCGATCACGGTCTGTGAGAAATTCTCGTTGGTCTTCCGACTCATTTTGTTCGTAACTTCTGCTCTGGAACTCCGATTTTTATGTTCCGAGAGGCGTTGGAAAGCTAACGAAAATATCTACACTGATGGATGGATTGTGAACCGTACCTCCAGTTATATTTTGAAACATACCTCTGTTTTAAATCCGAACCATAAACTCTACGCATTCGTGGAATGTGAACTTCCCTGTTGTACTGGTAATTGGAAAAAGGATTCCAATCACTCGGATTAGACTTTTGAACATCAATTCTGAATCACGTTTACTGTACGTTTTTCCAAGAAACCTACTTCCGGCAATTGTCAGTAGTACTGATGGCCATTCAACCGTTATAAATGATTCCGAAATCTTAATCTATGATACCTCAGCTAACCAGTTGGATGATCGAGGAGCTTCAAGTCACCTGCGTGACAAACGTAATGTTGTCGTGGAGTAAAAACCGTTCTGAAGCTAGATCGATTAATGTAATGTAATAATTATGTCTGGATAGACGCGGAAATTCGGAAAGAAACGGGACCAGGGAAAATTCTAAGTGATAAATACTACAATTTCAACGAATCAACACGAAGACACTTATGGTGTGCTCGTTTGATTCTCAAAATAGCTTTTGTTTTCAAAATCCCCTGGTGCCGCCACAATTTTAATTTCGTGACTAATCCGAGAATAATTACTACATCGAAGTTAATCGAGAAACCAAGGATTGTCTAGGATGACTCTAAATCTCATCTTCTAAAGAAAACCTTATGTCATTCTAGTAAGATTTCTAATATCGAAATCCGCATCTCCTTAAGATCCGAGTAAACAATATCTATGAAAGGTAGGTATCGAAATGCAAAGCCTAGTTGATCTAAAAAGACAACTGCGATTGGATAAGTCGTTGACTTAGACAGTCCTGAATGACCCATAACCTGTATGAGGGCACCGAACTGTAGGTTCAATTATGAGGACAGAGTCATAATGGTCAAAAGACGCACCCTTATCGTTATTTTGGGTTAGATAAAACATCGGTTGTACCGGTGACTACCTGAAATACTAGAAATGTTTCTAAGATAACCAAAGATGTGGGTTACCCAAAACGTTTGCTCAGAAGTAATGGAAGGCTAGGTGACACGTGAATATAATAGCTAGTCGGAGAAGTATCAAGCCACGTTATAGGGCAATCATCTTTCGGCATTTCTAGTGCTCAAGCTTCCGCTACTGAAGTGAAACTCCAATCGTTAATCTGGATCCCGTTAGGGTTGACAGTAAGTTGTTATGACCTTGATCCATCGGATGGATCGAAGCTAGTTTCACCATGCTAATAATCTATCGGCAAGATGTCAATAAAGCAAGTATGTACTGAATTCAGAGTTGTCTGATTTAGCCAGTACACGAGGCTTTCTAAGAATTCGATGAGTTGAATACGCATAGTACATCTTTCTTTTACCCAACACACCAGTATGATGGAAGAATGTCTGAGGATGAACCGTAGGTCGGTCTGAGACTAAATGATTGGACAGTGAATGTATGACACATAAGTCCTTGATAGTGCATCCTATAACTATTGTATAGTCTTTTGAGCCAATTGTGTCGTGTCTATTTTTGCCACGAAATGCAAACCTTTGTTTTTAATCTCGAAATTTTGTCTTGGACCGATTCGAGAAAGGAATTGAACGGAAGTGAATTGAGTCGAGTGGAATAGCGGCTTGAGAAGAATTTTTAAAGCAAAAACCCGTTTTCTTTTTGGGCTCAATATCCTTCCCGATCCCTTCCTCGAACGAACCTAATTATTTTTGTTTTAACGGAACCTAACTCAAGCACGATAAAAGTTTGCGAGATTTTGATCGCACAAATGTTTGACTCCAACAAAATAACACCTTTATTCTCACTTTCGAACTTGCAAATTTAAAAAAAAAAAAAAATTTGAGAATGAGATTCCGCTTTGTTGAAACGTCGTGCATCGAGTAAGGTCATTTATAAGTTGGGGTGAATTATCGTTTTGTATAGTCGTGTTTTTCAAGCTATTGTTATTGGAAAACCCCACTGAAAAGAATTTTCATCAAAATAACACGATTGTGTTTTCAAGTTTTGGAAAAGAATTTTATTCAAACGAACCTATTTATATGTTCAAGTTCTGAAAGGATTCAATGAAAGAAAATATCACTATTATTTTTTAATTTCTTGGTCATGTTACAAGAAAAAGTATTTTCTACGTTCAATTGGACTGAGAGTCAAACTCTTTATAAAAATAACTCTGTTTGCTTCTGTCGAGATTTTAGTAAAATGAGTCAAGCGCTGGTGTAAGCGTAACTTAGGAAGAGGAAGGAAACTTTTTCGTTTATCGCGTAGTGTGATTTCCAAGTACGTCTGCGTCGTCTCTTTCCAATTCGAGCTACGGCTAGGCCGAAACCTTCCGAGTTCCTGACTTCGATAGTGCAGGATGTGTGGATACCGTAACTATGAGTTCGTGTCCTCAACCGATTGTAGGCATTCCATTGTCCATTACAATTAGTGTCAGCTTTCAAGAGGTCGGAATAGTTAATTTCTGAAGAAAGTCTGTATCTTCAAGATGTCTTTCATGTGTCTCAGTTGAGAAAATGTATTCCCGATCCACTTCAGCCGTTGAGCATTGAAACGATCGATCTTCGACCAGATTTACCATTCCAACCTTTTCCTAGTCCTATCCTAGGGCGTGGTGTGAAGACATTGCGGTCGAGGACTATTCCAATTGTCAAGATAGTCTAGGAGGGCTTCTCAGCCGAAGGCGCTACTTGAGAATTGGAAGAGGACATGATGACACGATATCAATATCTTTTCGCTTAAGGCATGTCTTGTCAATTTTGAGGACAAAATTTTTAAAAGTTGGGGTGATTGTAACATCCCTAATTTTTAAAGACTCGTACTATGATGCCTAAGACCGAGTAATTATTTGTGGGAATAATTGGTCGTGTCTCGGGGATTAATAATCGAGGAAAAGTCCAAAGAAATCCTACTCTACATTTAATTGTGGCTTAGTCATAAATTAAATGAACAATTCAGCTGAAGGATAAAATCATCATTTTGCCTCATATCGAAGACATATCAATTCAGTGAGAAATTAATCTCGAAACGAATAAGGATTAGCCGAGAAACCTAAGCCGAGCGGAAAGCCATAAGGGTATTGGGGTTTTAGCCTCAAAACCAAGACTTAATGGGCCAAGGGCATTTTGGTAATTTAACCTCATTAAACCTTCAGCTGGTCAAAACAATTTCCCCCTTCCATATCATCTCATTTATCAAGATTCAGAATTTGAAAGTGAAAGAAAGGAGAGTTGATGAGAAGTTGAGTGAAAAGTTGGTCTAAGGGCAATATGGTGATTTCCTATTGTTTTACAACACCTCAACCATTACTAATTCTGATTTCCCCTCATTTGCCACAACACTCAGCAAAACTGAAGTTCAGAATATAGAGAGGGAGAGAGAGACTCGAGTGTGGGAAAGAAGGAAGAAGGGAGGAGGAGTTGAAACTCCACTCAAACATCATTGCATGTAAGCAATGTCTTGACACTTCAATTCAGCTGCTCATTCTCTTTCTAACCAACTAATTTTCATCACCTCATTCTCTTCCAAATTGCAACTCACCATTTCTGGAACTCTTGAGCTCAAATTCATGATTTGCAAGTAGTTAAGGTTGATGATTCAAGATTCATCAAGAATCCAGCTGGGAAACCGTTTTACATACCTTCAGTGTTTTCTTCGTATTTCCCAGTACACAACTCCGATGATCACGATTTTTGTTTCTCTGGAAAGTAGACAAAAAGCTCTTCATTTTAAGCACAAGAATCGTATGATTTCATGGAGAAATGAGAGAGATATCCTGTTCACAAGGTTCGGTTTCAGAATCAAACACTGTCCTGGACCAGTCATCTTGTTTCGGTGATATCTCCCAAACCTCTGGATGCATGCGTGTGAAAATTTGATCATCAGAAAGAAGACAAAATTATCTTCAAAATGGGCACTGGTTTGAGTAGTTTTGGTTACGGATTGACTGAGATAACTCTGTTTCAAAACTGCTCTTTGATTCTGGAAATTAGAAATAAATCTGGAAATAACGGTTCGTTGGATTAAGGGTTCGATTCGTCATAAGTCTCGAGGGTCGTCAACTCAAGTACCAGATGAGTGTTCAGTAGCAAGAATTTGATTTAATTACTGGTGGTGCACGTGGGACCCGTCGAGTCCAGATGCGGAGGCACTAGGAGCGTGTACGTGACTACGGGGATTGTTCGAGTGGTTACAATCCGGCCGTCCGTGTTTCGACGTGATTTCTCGGCAATCGTCAACCGGGTGAGTTCTACTCACGGATAGGGATATTTTTACATGTCTTGAAAATATATCGGTTTTGAGTCATAAGGCATTATCCGTTTTCGAAAGATTTTTGAACCGAAAACCGTTTTTGAGAAATATTACGTTTTACGGTTTCTATGGAATTGTTGAACAATTTATGAAGTTGTGATTAAATTGTTGAAATAAAATGATTTGTAAACTATCTGGAATATTTGGAATTTTCTGAGTTTCAGGTGGAACGGAAATTAGGAATCGAATCGAGAGCGAACGGAGAACGAAAGTGAGAAAATTTCGAGTTGAGCATCAGACTGGTGGTTCTGTCCATCCGCGCGCCGTTCACGCGGGAGTCGCGCGCCGTGCGTGATTCTGGGCTGCGCTTTTGTCAAGTCGCGCGCCAGTCACGCGTGGGTTGCGCGCCGCGCGCCACTGTTCATTTCTGATGCGTGACTCCGTTTTTCTCGTTTCAACGCTCCGTTCAATTCCGAACCTTTCCTAATCCCTTCTTCAAACTATTTTAAAGCTACCAACCTATTGAAAACATAATTTCAAACCGTTTAAACTATATTTTTGAAAAAGAGTCTTGAAACCTATTTGGTCGAGAACGAAAATCCTAGATTACGTGTGAGCACACCGAGTAATGGTTGGGCTGAACTTATATATGGATATAAGACCTGGAATTGATTATAATTCTGGAAGTTAATAGAACTCTTCATAAACGGACTACGAAATGAAATGGAATAAGTATCATAAGCTTATGTTTGATCCTTTGGTGATCGTTGGTATGTATTGTCGTATATATCGTTCGTTGGGTGACGACCTGACAAGTAGTATACTAGAGAGGGTAGTCATGACCCCTTATCTAGGCCCTGTATGTGTTTTGGCGTGGTCAACTCACGGGTTTCCGGTATGAGCGAGGTTTCGCCACCGGATTATACTAAACAAATTAAATAATAAGGTATTAGTGTGCCGGGATGAGTGAGGTTTCACCACTGGTTTACACTAAATTAATTACATGATTGTGTGCCGGGATGAGTGAGGTTTCACCACTGGTTTACACTAATCAACAAATATAATTCTCCGGTATTCGTGGTTATTCACAACCGGCTGTTCCTCATAAAACATAAAGACTTGTTTGATTGGACTCGACTTGTTGAGATTTGTGGCAAGGTTCACGATCAACAATTCGCTGTAACGTGTTCGTTATCAACATGATTGTTAACAGTTTAATAATTGAACCGAGTGTCGGTGAGGGGGCACGGTAGGACTCACTGAGACAAGTTGTCTCACCCAATCCATATTTGTTGTTTTTACAGAGAACAGGTTATAAGGACAGCTGGCGGCATAGTTGGTTATCGGGTTCGAGGAGAAGATCGAAGATTTATTCCTTTACAGTTGTCCTTGTTCTTCGGTAGTTGTATCTGTATTCGGTCGTATGACTCGAGCTTGTAATATTTATTTTATTAGTTTCCGCTGTTTCTTGTAAGATGTATATCTGAACAGGAATTTTTATACTCTGATTTGTACCAGATTGTATATTTAAGTATTTCTTTGTTAAAGAAATACCGGGGTGTTACAAGGATAGAACTCACCTCGTGCGATGAAATCGCACACAACACCGGAACTCCGTGAACTCGAACGAACCGTAACACACGAACTCTCCGAATCCGCTCCAACGAACACGAAATCGATCCCGGGCAAATCCTCCAACTTGACCAGTTACTGAAGCATCCATGAATGCATCTCGAATCAACCCGAACTACTTCGAACCGCTTTCCAACTTTGAACTCAGCTACCCGAAATGCTCCTGTTGTTTCCAGCAACAATGTGACATTTTGCGACGATCATAACTTTGTCAATTCTCAACCAAACATAACGAAACGAGTGCCTATCGTGAAGGGAATTTCATCTAGTCTCTGAGGGTTCGGGTTTCACACACATGCAGCCAGTATTCAGAGAGATATCACAGAAACAAGGGGACTGGTTCAGTACAGTTCCTGATTCTAAACCGAAAATTGTAAATCATTTATCTCCCAGTATTCTCAGTCAAATTAAGTGTTTCTTGTGCCCAAACTGAAAGGTTTTGTGTCTAATTTCGAATGAAACAAATATTGTATTAAAAGGAGGTCTGTACAGGGAGATATATGGAAATCACTGGAGGTGGGTTACACGGGTTTTCTGAAGAGCTTGCTGTGAAATGGTCCTTTCGACCGCACCACCAAGGATTACGAACCCAGACACTGAAACTACCCAGATCAGAGTCGAATCTTTACTCTAATGCTCCCAAAATACAATGATGTTCCTGAGATGCTCCTACCCAGCCTTACTCTTGACATGCAAAGTTTGAAAACTCCATTTTTGGTGAAAGTTGAGTTTGAATCCGAAAATGGTGAATTGAATTTGAGGAAGGATGAGGTGGTGATTCTAGTGCCATAGGATAGAGGAGGAGAAGCTGAATTTAGTGGGCTAAAAATGAAGAACATGCATTAAGATTTGAGAGAGAACTCTCTTCTCCTTCCTCCCCTAGCTCTCACGCACTCTCTCCTCTCTCAGCCGTCTGTTTTGCTTTCTTTCCTCTCTTTTAAATTCTGAAATGTTTTGCTTTCAAGTGTGTGTGTGGCCAGCAGGAGAAATTAAGTGAGCATGCTGAAAAAAATGGGAAGGAATGGACTATCCTACCGAGGGTTTCAAATTGCGGACCGCATCACGTGATGCGGCCGCAATATTGTCGTTGCGGCAACGCCCGCAACCGCATCAGCCCGCAATTGCGTTGTGATCTCAAATCACAGAAAAATCCGCATTGGAACGCTGCATCGGCCGCAACGCAGTGGTGCAACAGCCGCATCAGGCCGCATTAGACCGTAATTGACTGTAAAGTGGTCGCACGAATTGTTTTTCTATCTTCATGTCTTTAGATCATACATTTAGAGGTATTTTAAAGGATTAAAGATATTATAAAGTGATGAAGAGTTGATAATGAAATATATATGAAATTTTAGAGACGAAATAGAAGGCATGTGAACTATAAAATAACTAGTAAATTATAATATTTGATGCTAACAAAAAATAAAATCACGCCGCAACGACCGCAATACGTATCGCAACAGCCACAATGCCCGCAATCGCAACACCCGCAACCGCGACCGCATCCGCAACCGGAATTTAAAACCATGATCCTACCCTCATTTGACTCCCACTTAAACCACTTCTAAGCCATTACTAAATCAATGATTTCTTATCATAATATATTCAAACAATCAACACACAATTAGATCATTTAACCCATAATTTTACTTTCTCATAATAATTAAGTTATGCTAATTATTTAACTTAACAAATCAATTAGTAACCATATCATTTAGAAATTCATTACCCAAAATCAATTTACTTATTTCATGGCAACCATCTTATAACTAATAAAATATGCTAAATTTTCCAAATCAGCTAATTAATCGAACATAACCCCTTGCTAACTTCTATTTACCGACTTAGCTAAAAATTGGGGATGTTACATATGCATCACAATCTCCATCATCTGTACCATCCAGGTCCTGGTCCTCGTCCTGTTGGGCCGGGTGGCCATGCTGGGCGGGGTGGTCCTACTCGGGCGGCTGCGACTCCAGTGATCTTGTAGGTGACGGTAGACTAGTTCTCCCATTAAACCAGGCCGGCTCCTCTGCATGCGGACACCATTGAGCATATCGGCGAGTCGGTCAGTAGCTTTCTTATGAAAAGGCTTATCAAGGACGGCCTCCTGATACTCACGCCATCCAACTTTCTTCTGCATTGTGAAAACATTTACAAGACAATATGTTATTAAATAACTTAACAACTTATTTAAAGGCATATGTTCAAATGTACACTTACTCTAAAAGCAATAAAAAATGCTCTCGCTCACGCTCATTAAGCCCACGCCAAGTAGCCCATGGATAGTGGTACAACTCCTGAATAGTCTTACGGATAGCCGTAGAGGCTACCTTTGAAGGAAGGAACCAGCAGAAGTTAAAACAATTGAAATGATTAAAACACATCATATATACACGACAAAAAAATCAATCAAAAGAATAACTTATGAAAATTTTTACGTACGCTCCACGCTCAATACGGATGACAGGTCACCCGTCAGGTAACTCCTCAATCTCATCCTCCTCACGCTCACCCCCCTTAACATCATGCATCTGATTATCATCAGGCATCTCACCATCTCCATCTACAAATGCCTCTGTCGCTGATGGCGAAGAGGTAGGAGTAGGCTGGTGAATGGGTAGGAGTCGGCCCAACATCTGGCGAATGGGTAGGAGTAGGAATAACACTAATGCCCGGTATCGGAATCATACGATATGGAGGAGTCTGTACGATGCGAGTCAAACCAAGAACTCTTACCCCTGTGTTTCATACAATGTGGACATGCTAATTTACCATGAGTTTGCCAACCAGACAACGTTCCATAGGCAGGGAAGTCATTAATGGTCCCCATCAAAGCGGCTCTCATCATAAAATTCTGCTTACGTGCGGAATCATAAGTCGAGACACCATCCCACAACCTCTTCAAATCATCAAAGACGGTGCGAAGAAGGAAATTCCATACTGCACATTTAAAAAGTATAACAATAGAGAAGCTGAAGCAGATATAACATAAAACACTAGCAGTAAAGGCTGATATGTTTGTGTTGATAATAAGCCATCTAGAAAAATATAAAGATAATAACTAGAACAAAAAGCAAAGGCTAAGGAAACATGACTCCAAATAAGAGACCAATGACACTATTAAAAAGTAGGTGATCAAGAATTGCAAGCCAAAGGCAAAGAAATATAACACCAAGAGAGCATCGAATGAAATTTTTTAGAGAATCAAAATTAGACTGAGACTAGGTTCTATCTACTATTTAAGCCTCTTTCTGGATCCCTTTAAATATGACTACATTTGTGATGAAGTTACAAATTTGTATGACCCACGCCTCACCTACATTGCTTTATAATGAATACTGGGTCACTAGAAAATAAGACACAGAAAAAACACCTAATTTAAAAACCAGAAGGACGTGTACTAATAAAGAATAATGTAAACAGAGGTCTTTCAGATTTCATATAGAGGGAGTCAAGAGAAAATTATATTTTGACTTGTCTTAGATCTCTATCTGATATAGCATAATTTTGAGGACAATCACCATTATGCAACAGTTTTCATACAAGCTAATTATGATGCCAGTACTAGTTTCATTGGAAGCCTCAGACAAATCCATTTGGTTTCAAGCCAATACAGGAAGTGATTGTGATTGTCCTTATATATTACTCAGTTGTGAATTTCTCTTTCCCCTTCTATAACCAGTACTTAACTATCTAGGAAATCACAACCAGCACTTAACTATCTATGAAATCAATTTGGATTCAAATTCAAAATGACACTTAGCATTTGTTATTGACACAACTAGCACTTTCTTTTTATGGCCTCAAACTGAAATTGATCAATTCAAACATGGAAGTATTTGGTTATGCAATTTTGAAACTAAAACAAAATTTCTGAACTCAATAACACATTTATAATTTGGTTCTATTAATTCTAAATCTTGTGACAGATCAAGCACAAAACACCATAGAATAGACAGATCATGCACAAAACTATGCAATCTAGTAATTACCACTCTACACTTTCATCATGAAATAAATATAATAAAGCATTTCAACCATTTCAACAACAAGGGAATGAACATATACATTCAGTAAAAATTCCAGATTCATCAAAATTGAATATTTGATATAATGGTCAAAGTATATTCATTTCTTTTTTTAGGAAGTGAGAATCAGGTCGTGATACATTGTGACGTAAATGCGTTTGATGAGAATATTGGCGACAGAACATAGTTTTATAATGTAAAAGAAAAATACCGAACTAGAAATCGAATTTATTCACCTAGAAGCTTCAAAGTGAAAGGACAACAACTGAATGCTTCTTCCAAGCTTGATATAGAAACAAAGGATCTGTAGGGTAAGAAAACCAGAGAGTATTGTGGCTTAGGGTTCTGATTGAAACTAAAAAATTAGGAAGAGGAGGTTAGGGTTTTCACTAATTCAAAAATTAGGGTTTTGATTAGGATAGAAGTAGAATACAATAGAATAGAAGAACAAAACTTACCAGAGATGAAGAAGAAGAAGTAGAATGCTTTGGTTTTGAGTTGGGTTACACAATGGGTACTGGTTTTTGGGTTGGGTAGCGTGAAGGGAGTGGAAGTCAGAAGGAGAAGGAGTGGTGGTGGCCGGCGACGCGAAGGTGAGAGTGATGGCTGAGAGTGGAGAGGGTTTAGGGTTAGAGTGAGAGGTGAGAGTGAAAGTGAGGGTGGGAAAGTGAGGGTCGATGAAGTTGTTCTTCTAGATTTAAGTGAGAAATGGTTGCGACGGATATGTATGCGTTTCAAACGGAAATTTCCCTTGGAACGTAGCGACGGGTATAACTTCCCTCGGAAAGATAAGTGGAAAACACACTAAAAAGGTAGCGATGGAATTATCCGTTGGAAACGAACGTATTACCGACCGAAATAAATCCCTCGGAAATATGTGGTAGCTAAATCAGCATATTCTTGTAGTGTGTGAGAGAAAGCTGCCTTCTTATCTGATGACGACTATTAGGGTTAAAATTAGGCTGACCGAACGGGTAGTCAACGTTATAATTATCAGATGAGGCCAGAACCTTTCAACAGGCTAGTTTTAAGAACAGTCCAATCCATTACGGGCCCTTCATATATTATAGCCCAATAGAATATTCATTTATATATTTAAGTGCATTGTCTAAATAAGTATATATATATATATATATATATATATATATATATATATACATATATATATATATATATAGTTGATATAATAATTATTAAAATATAGTTTAATTAATTGACTAAAGCTAACCCATAATTATCGAGAAATCCAACAATTCTCCCGGTTGGATAGCAGTATTCAATTATTAAAATATAAAGGATAGGGGAGTTAAAATATCAACTACTTACAAAGCACTTATATTCGAATTAGTATAAGAAACATAAGTCTTAAAAATGTGGAGATTGTACACGATAAGGAAACAAATCTTACATGCTACAATACCTTGGAACACTGATCTTAGAGGACTTATGAACTTATGGGAAGTACTACTACAGATTGTTCCTTAACGGTACAATACCCCAGCGTGTTTATTAGGGCATATCTTGTAGGACTGATAAATTTGATATTGGATCCCCTAGGGCTTAATTCTCTAGGTTACTTAGGCTATGACCCTATGAGAATTACTCACTCCTTTGACATAAAATGCCAATCCTTCTTGAAAGAAAACTAACTTATAAGTTTTTGGACTATAAGTAGTACAACTTGTCAAGTTCATAAGTACAAGGACTTTTCAGTAGATGGGTTTCTCAATAGAGGGAAGGTCTTTATGAGAAAAAGAACATAATTTATGGCTACAGCTAACCGGGAGAAATCTTAAGGAAGCTAGAACATGTGTTTTTGGTTAACTCGAGTCATAGAGTAAGGTTGACTAGAAAGGTGTACTTATACCCTCACAGAACATTTTCTTGATAACCGAGGGAATGCTTGAAACGATATCCTAGGTCTCAAGATGCCCACCTTTTCCGAACAAGTGTATGAGACTATCACCTTTTCAATGGGAGGTTTCTCAAGCTTACTAATAGGGGTAACCATCTAATAGTTGTGCGATGACACAATGGTTGAATCGGCTCTAAAAACTAGACAGTTGGCCCTTTCTTTCTGCTGCACCATCTGTAGCCCTAACGTTCCGCAACACACTCTGATAAAGGGAGAAAATGGGGAATCCCATGGTTCGGTGTTTAGGGAGTTTTCGAGGCTAAAGCAACCAATTGTCATTGTTCTTAGTACATTGCATGAAATACTGAGTCGATCAGGCTCAGTGCTTCACATAATATGCTGAGAGGTTTTGACAATTCCCTGTCACAGTCCCTCAATGACTCGATCTATCTAATCTTTTTGCGGTGAAAACACTAAGCCTGACTAGGTCAAACTTCTCTGATACCAAAATGTAACATCCTAACCTTTAGACGTCATAAAGTCTAGAATGTTAACCATTTCTATAAAATCAGAGTTAAAAATGGTGTATGGATTTGAAATTAATAACTTGACGGAATTAATCCATCCATTTTTCATACCAATTGACAAAAAAGTCATTGGTTAACTTATTCAGTAATACTGAATTCTTAGTACATGAGTTCGAAGACAAAACCTTGATTCAAATCCAAAAGACGGTTACATCTTACATTACTACAGTCTCAAAATATATATTTACAACCTCATATACAACCTCATACTAGGGAAATACTAAGCAAACATAAACTAATTGATTCGAAAGGATCCCTCGACAATTTAAGCAACTACAGCCGCAGCTACTTCTCCTCGGTTTGCTTTGCCTTGCCCTGTCCATCCGAAAACACCACATATAAAACAGTGAGATTACAATCTCAATGAGTTCCTTCGCGATCCCTCACTGTTCCTCTCAGTGTTTTCTGAATTCCATCGTTTCCTCTTAACCTCTTATCCTCTTTTCCTCTTTACCTCCTTTTACCTCTTTACCTCTTAGAACAACCCGAGAGATTAACTTACTTAATCTCAACAGAGAACAGAACTCATGATAGCTATACAGAGTAATTCTAGGCCTTGGCTTATGGGCTCATGACTTCCCTCCACCAAGTGTGCTTTTACCTCTTGGGATCGTCATCCCCCTCGTATATTATGCATTTAATTATCCTCTTTAAACATTCTCACTCGGTTCACACATATTTAACGAGGTATAATAAACCGTAATATCAAAACTTCATTATTTCTTATCATATATATGTGCCAAACTCATTCAATCACGCATAAACTAACTTAGGTTGAATTAAGGATGGGGTTGGATTAGATAGGAGAGGTAGCCTTGGATAGGCGAAATTGGAATATTTTTGTTTTAGAAAAATAATCTGGGAGCAGATTCACAGTTATGGGAATAGATTCACTGGATGGGAACAGGTTCACCATCTAGGAACAGATTCATAGAGTGTGAACAGATTCACAGAATGGGAACATGTTCACCATATGGGAATAGATTCACAGAGTGTGAACAGATTCACAGAATGGGAACAGGTTCACCATCAGGGAACAGATTCACAACTTGGGAATCGATTCATAGAGTATGAACAGATTCACAACCTGTGCACACTACAACAGAATTAGGAATGGGTAGCGCTTTTTTTTAGCCATAGGTAGCGCTTTCGAGCGCTACTAATCTTAGCGCTACGGATTCCACTCCCACGATGCGTAGCGCTTTTAAAGCGCTACCCATTGATAGGAATGAGTAGCGCTTTCCTTAGAAGCGCTACTCATTCCCTTAGCGCCTCTTAGGAATGGGTAGCGCTTTTAGGAGAAAGCGCTACTCATTGCCTTAACACCTCTTTAGAATGGGTAACGCTTTTAAGGGAAAGCGCTACTCATTCTCTTAGCACCTCTTAGGAATTGGTAGCGCTTTGTCCTTAAAGCGCTACCCATTGCCTTAACACCTCTTTAGAATGGGTAACGCTTTTAAGGGAAAGCGCTACTCATTCTCTTAGCGCCTCTTAGGAATTGGTTGCACTTTTTATTGAAAGCGCTACTCATTCCCAAAAGCCGCTAAGAGAGTAGGTAGCGCTTTTCAAATGAAACGCTACCATCTACTATTCATCTACACGAGTATCCAATACTATTGATGCTCTCCCTTTAAGATTACAAATTTCAAATCCATTTCCCTGGACATGTACACAACATACAATATATATACATATCAACATATATAAACAAATTAGCTAACAACATATATATATCGAAATCAAATGAACAACTTTCATTACATTATATCTAAAAATATTACATCAAATTCAAAGTTGGTTAGTTAATAAAACTGGTAACATAGCGACACCACTCTCCCTTGAGCTCAGTAAGTTGCTCATCAGAATATTCCTTGAACCGACAGTCAGGAAAATACTGAAAAAATAAAATTACTATTAAAATGGTTAAATTGGAGAAACTATTATAATATCATTATCAAAAAGAAATCTAACTAGATACCTCATTTGGAATTTCCATTTGATTGGGAGTGATGATTTCCTTCATATACTCATAACATAGTACCCACAATCATTGGTATTTAGTTGTTTGGGACCCTATAAAACAAAAGATTAGTTAATTGTTAAATTATATTAAATATATTTTTTTGACCAAAAAATTTAATTAAATATATAATGAATATTGATTACAAACTTACAATTATTGGAATCCATTTTGTTTCAGATCTTGACTTCTTGTACATGGTCCTAGTTTCACTCAGTGCCCAAAATGTTGCCAAACAACTGAACACAACGTCATATATATAACTATATTAATTGAAATATATACATATATAATTTAATTATGAAATATGAGAAAGATCCAAATACACACCTATTTATTATCCCGATCAACTTAGGGTAGTTGTTGTAATGACTTAGTAATGAATCTAAGAAGTACACCACATCTCTCTTAGGATCGATTGCCAACAATATCCAATGTTGCCTACAAATTAAAATTTTGAATAAATAAATGACAAGTATTTCAAAAATGCAACTTATATATGATTGATGGATTAAATTTCTCACCCCCTTAAGTTAATCGGTGCCAAAAACATGGTATCAAAGCTTGTATTTTGAGCAAGCCTCAAGCGTTGACTGATATAACTTGTAATTTCACGCTTGTTTGTTTCCATAATTTTGGTTGCACCTTTTTGATTGAGGGGAACATTGCGCACATAAGTTTGCTCCGGGCATAAGAACACAAATCTTTGTGTCCATTGGAAAAGGACCAATATGTCATGGTACAAGTACCTATAATTAATATACATGAATAATAGTAATCAGAACATGTCAGCTACTGCACTGTTACAGAAAGCTGCTCAAATGGGATCTACAAGGACTACCAATGATATGTATTACTAGTTTATATATATATATATATATATAAATTAAATTAACGAAATAATAGAAAAAAATCAATAATGTCAAATAATAAAAAGACACAGTACCTGATATATGCTCTAATAACAGTAACGGTTACCCACTCGCTCTGATGTACACATTTGAGATCCTCACGATTGATCGTTAGATCTTGCTCGAGTCCCAAAACTTCCTCATCCAATGGTATGAAAAAATTGCTTATATCAGTCATCTTATTTAACACGTGCATTTTTTTATAAGTGATGAATTCTTTGAAATCATTGGAAGAACTAATAGCTTTTTTGTTTGATACTTTTTCCTTTCCATTAATAGAAGGGGAGGGTCGAGACACTTTTCTCTGGCCAGTAGAAATGGAAGGTCGTGATTTTGCCTTGCTAAGACTTTTGTCTTTAGATTTTACCTATATATATAAAAAATAATTAGTTATTAGCACACAATATATATATATATATATATATATATATATATATATATATATATGACAATCAGTCAACGAGTGGTCAAAAATATATTGTCACTTACAAAGACAAGGTGTGATGGCCATGCCACAAAGGTACCAACTGCATCATCCACAATCCTTAAATCTGTACTGTCAACCGGAACAGGCAATGATGCAGACCCCACAATTGCACAGTCAATTCTGACTCTCAGATGATTTTCAGGTATGGGTAAATTGTGCATTAAGGCACCCAATTGGTTACATAAGAAGCCAATGGCAACCATTTGATGTGGGTTTGAGATATATAGTTCACACTCATTGTTGTCCTAAATCAATTATAAACAAAAATGAATATGGTATTTGATGTAATATATATGCACAAGAAAGAGAGCGTGTAATAATTAATACATTGGTTGACGCAATGGTGCAGCTATCTCGTACACTATTTTGGGCAGGGGATGGTTCCTTAGGCGTTACCCCAAATCTCTCTTTTAAATCCCGAACTTCTACCATTAGCTCAAAATACATTGCTCGCAACTCTTTATTTTCTTTACAACAGTTATCTTCTTGTCCACGCTTCTTTGGTCCAAACATGGCGGTGGGAGGAATGCCACATCCACAACCCCGTGTCCGACCTGAATATTCTTCCCTTCCCAAGGCACGAGTGTTGCGCCCGAAAAAGTCCCCGAGGGAGAACCTTCCTCGTTCACAACTTTTCTTAAGACAATGAAGCCGCCACCAATATTTATTAAGGAAAATATTAGGAAAACCTTTTTTGGAAAGCGATTGGTCTTGCGAAACTAGAGAATAGGGTTCGTGGGTCGGTTACGCGCAGGGAAGGTGTTAGCACCCCACACGTCCTCTCTACTGAGAGGGAACCTTTAATTAAATGTGTGGTTTTTAGTGTATTGACTTGAAAATACTTAATTTTGCCTCTCATTGAAAAAACTCTTTATGAAAATCTTTATTTATTATGAAAAAAGGGGGAAAAGTGGTTTTTTAGAAAAAACGCTTGACGGGACATGGCCCGCTCCTACGTATCTCCCGGTGCGATGGAGAACTCAAAGCTACGTAGTTCTTCTTTGTTTGGAAAACGGTTTTTGTTTTTTATCTTGTTTAATTGTGAGAATTGAGCTTTCATGATGATCAATTGAGCAAAGGCTCCAAGTGACCACCATTAGCACTCCATTGTTAATAATCATGCAAGCAAAGGCTTCGCAAGACTACTAACAAAGTTTTTGATTTAGTGAAAATCTTTAGGAAAATTAGGCGTTCATGATGATCAATTGAGCAAATGCTCCAAGTGATCGCCACTGGTACCTCATTGTTAATAATCATGCAAGCAAAGGCTTCGCAAGACTACTTAACAAAGTTTGATTTTGAAGAGTTTTCGCAATTGGATTGATTCTCGTTTAGGGAAAAGAAAATCTGTTATTTTGAAAAAAAGGTTGGTGAGAAAAAGGTTTACCTAGGGGAAAGAAGTATGTTTGTATTTATTTTAATTTAGAAATTGTTTGTTTTAAATAGGGATTTTAGGACATGATCCGTAACGGTTCATTTGTAGTCCTAAAAAGCTGACTAATCCGACTGTACAGTCGACTTAATCCCCTATTTATATTTTTGAAATTTTTATAAAATAATTTGTGTATTTAAAAAAAATTAATGACGACACTAACAATTAATAAAGCGTAAAGTTAATAAATAAATAACTATACATATAAATAAATAAATGAATAAATAATAAATAATAAATAATTATTTACATAGATAAATAAACAATATAAATAATAAATAAGTATGTACATAAATAAACAGTATACATAATAAATAAATATATACAAAAATAAATAAATAAATTAAATAAATAAATGCAAAACTAACCTCCAGCTGATCAATGCGATCAACGCCGACACGGACCGAGCAATCTGACCATATCAACCGCGAACCGGACTCCTATCTGGTCCGTTTTCACCCGAAAACCACCAAGTAAAGGACCTCAACGGCCATCCCAAAAATAACTAAAGACGGGCTTTCAATCTAACGGACTGCAAAAGCTAGTCCAAAAGAATTAAAGACAGGCTTTTAATCTAATGGACTGCAAATGCTTGCCCAAAAGATCACTTACCCCATCAATCACCCATGTCCATAGCCTTTGCATCTCCATCTCTGTAATAGCCAAAGGCTAGGTAGTTCTTGTTTCCCCCAAGCAATGTGGGACTAAAACAACATAGAAAAGCAATTTTCGTTTTTCTCAAACCAGCCATATTGACAATGCGATTTCGGATTCGTTAACCGTTGGATCATCGTTGTTTTTTGACACCAGGTTCATGAAACATCCATCTTCACTTCTACCGTTTGGATCGTCGAAACGAGGTCCGAAGAGAGAGAAATCACCTTTGCAAAGTAGCTGCAGTTTTGGGTACTTGGTTTATTTTTGTATTTTTGTAACTTTGGCATTCTTGGGCCAAGTCATGTACATGGACATTCTCCTTTTTTGTAATAATAATCTTTTATTGCACCTCCCCTTTTTTGTTTTCTTTTGTAATTTGTATTATTTCTTATCTATTTTATTTTTTATTTTCGTTTTTTTAATTAAAGATATTGTAACAAGAGAAATAAATTAAATCTACTATGTAATTTTTGTGTTGAAAGTTAGAGTTTGGACCTAAGCCGGACAAAATTGAGGTATGACAGCTGCCCCTCTTTATTTGGATTTTACCAAGAAATATGAATTGCGCGAGACATATTTCGAAGGTAAAATAGAAATAAAGAATTCAGAAATTATACCAATTTTGTCCATTTGGAGAAATCCGAATTTTCTTTCTTCCTTTTTTTTGTGTTTTTTTGGAAAGATAGACACTTTCGTGTTGGTGCGAAAATAGTAAATGAACATTGACGTGCGGACTGAAAGGTAAAATGGGCACTTGGCGTGCAGACAGAAAAGTAAAATGGGCACTTGGCGTGCAGACAGAAAAGTAAAATGGGCACTTGGCGTGCAGACAGAAAAGTAAAATGGGCACTTGGCGTGCAGACAGAAAAGTAAAATGGGCACTTGGCGTGCAAACAGAAAAATAAATGGGCACTTGCATGCAGAAAGCGGTAAATTGCCCAGGCTGCCTAAAACCTGTAATCCTTAAACGAACTCTTGATGAATCCGAGTTTGCACGTGGCTTTGAGGAGCACGCTTCCTGTTGGCCTTTTCGAGCGACCGGGGGGATCGTTATCAGCTCCGGAACTGATATACTGATCAATGCACGGCGTCCACTGTATCTTAGGCTTCATACAACTATTCCGTTGAACCTCACATGGGGCTGCGGTCCATCGCGTTGCTCGTACACGATGTGAGACCTGGGCAGAAGGGAGCGATGATCTCTGTGCTCCAATCCGCAATGCGCGCTTGAGCGCTCTCTTTACTTTTCTCTCCTTCTTTTCTATTTCTCTCTTTCCCTTTTTATTTCTTTCTGAACTCCCAACTTGGGGGAACATTTTCTGGAATCTGGGGGAGAGGGCTAACACCGAAGTGCTCATCCTTGTTGCACCCCGAAAAATCCCGGCTTGGGGTTTCTCAATGTACAACGTGGAAAAATTTGGAGCCGCCACCAATATTTTAATTTTAAGACCAAAACATTGAAAAAAGGTCTTTTGGATAAGGCGGATGGTCTTTGAAAACTAGAGATATAGGTTCGGGGGTCGATTACGCGCGAGGAAGGTGTTAGCACCGCGCACGTCCTTTCTACCGAAAGGGAACCTCTAATTAAATGTGTGGTTTTAACATTTGATTTGGAAAATACCTAGATTTGCCAATTTATTCCTTGTTTGAAAGTTTAATGAAAATTTTATTTTTGGTGAGGAAAGGGGAAAAAAAAAGTTTTTTTGAGAAAAGTGCTTGACGGGACATGGCCCGCTCCTACGTATCTCCCGGTGCGATGGAGAATTCAAAGCTACGTAGTTCTTGGTTTTTGTTTTTTAATTTTTTAGGTGAGTTTTCGAAATAGGACGAGTACTAGCGAGTGATTAAACTAGCTAAGGCTATGGGTAATCACCGCTAAGTACTCAAAAGGAGTCGCTACCGCTAGTCAAACGAACTAAGGTTCTGGGTGACTGTTGGTAACAACTTGTTTTTATTCTCTTTTTGAAAGCTTTTTTGAAAAGGATTGATTTGTTTGATGACCAAACTAGCGAAGGCTATGGGTGGTCATCGCTTATTGTTCTTTTTGGAGAAAGGACATCGATGTCAATAGTTAGACGAACTACGGTTCTGATTAGCTACTAACAACAATGGGTTTGAAAACATTTTTTGTTTGTTTTGAAAATGGAGGTTTAGGGGGATGAAAAGAATTTTTGTTTGTTGCGCTTGACGAGGACGTGGCTCGCTCCTACGTATCCCAAACGGGAATCAAAGCGACGTAGTTCTAAAAATGTTTTTGAAAGGGTTTAAAAGGGGCAAGCTGAATCACCCGAGACCATCTTCACCACTTAGAACATGATGCACTAGGCATAAGTGGGAATCATATGGTTCGTCATCAGCAATGGACGATAACATACAAGAACGAGTAGATGAATGCTATAGTTAAGTTAAATCACATGGATCACAATAACTAAACATTAACAAATGAAAAGACTGAAATACCTCTGATGAAGACAGATATTACAGATCTGAAGAACGCAAACCCCGACTAACCCTTGCAAGAGATCAGCTCAGACGGACCAACGGCGCGGATAGAGCGAAAATGAAGCGGAGAACTGGAAAATGAGATTTGCGAGAGTTGTCTTCCCAGATCTCGTGAAATGTCTCTCAGATCTCGTGAAAATGTCTCTCAGATCTCGTGAAAAAATGTGTGTCAGATCTCGTGAAAAATGTGTGTAGCAATTCTTCTCTCTGATCTTGTGTGAAGTGTCTGTTTTCTGATTTCGTTCAATCTCCTCCTCAAATGTGATTTGAGGCTGCCTATTTATAGGCTTAGGAAAGCGTAGAATTTTTTTAAAAACATTTATTGCAAGGATAAATCGATTGTTTGATGAAGTGTAACAAGTGCATAATCGATTCCTTGCCTTTGAAAAGTCACATGAATCGATTCCAAGCTTAGTTAAAATAGTGGGAATCGATTCTTGAGCCTTTGGAAATAATAAAGAATCGATTCTTGGTTCCTTTGAAAACAAGAGGAATCGATTTTCAGGACCTTTTGCATAGGTGAAAATCGATTCTTGCTTTAGTTAAAATAGTGGGAATCGATTCTTGAGCCTTTGGAAATAATAAAGAATCGATTCTTGGTTCCTTTGAAAACAAGAGGAATCGATTTTCAGGACCTTTTGCAAAGGTGAAAATCGATTCTTGCTTTAGTTAGCACAATGAGGAATCGATTCATGGCCTAAGGAAGAGCTTGAAAATCGATTTCAAGGCCTATGGAAGAAGAGGGAAATCGATTTTCAGGACATCCTAAATAGGTGAAAATCGATTCTTCACTTAGTTAAAACAATTAGGAATCGATTCATGGCCTATGGAAGAGCCTGAAAATCGATTTCAAGGCCTATGCAATATACTATAAATCGATTCTTGGCCTTTGGAACAAAATAGAAATCAATTCTTGCTTTCCAAAAAATGCTTTGCCATGCATGCATAAAATATTCTTCAAAGCTTGCCATGCATGCATAACATATTTTCAAAAACCCTAATTTGATGCATGAGGCTTATTGCAAAAATCATTTTCAGAGACCCTTTTGTCAGAAATGACCAAAATGCCCTTTTTGACCCTAACTTCCCAAAACGTGCATTCTAACCCTAAAAATGATTTCAAAAACTCTGGGATGGTTTCTAGGGTCCAAAATGCATAATTTATTTTTGTGTGGAAAATTAGGGTTTGGACATAAGCCGGACAAAATTGGGGTATGACAGCTGCCCCTCTTTATCTGAATTTTAACGAGGAATATGAATTGGCCGAAACATATTCCAAGGCAAAATGAAGATAAAGAATTCAGAAATTATACCGATTTTGTCCATTTGGGGAAACCCGAATTTTCATCTCTTTCTTTTTCTATGTTTTTTTTTTTTGAAAAGATGGGCTTGAGAACAAACGGGGAATGGTTAACACCTGGCGCATTAACCGAGAGAGAAAATGACGGACCACTTGGGATCTGAAGGAGCACTAAGGCTCTAAAGGACCACTCAGGGTCTGAAGGAGCACTAAGGCTCTGAAGGACCACTCCGGGTCTGAAGGAGCACTAAGGCTCTGAAGGACCGCTCAAGGTCTGAAGGAGCACTAAGGCTCTGAAGGTCTAATTCGCAGCTGATGCTTGGCGCATTGATTGGAGTTAAACTGAAGGACCGACGAGGTCTGAAGGGCATGCCTAAGCCTGATGGACCAATGGGTCTGATGGAGCGCAAACTAGCAACGGTACTAGTAAAACGATCTGCTTGGGGGGTGGCCTTTTCCGAGCGGCCATGATGGGTCAAGATCAGATCCGGAACTGATATGTTGACCATGTAGGACGTCCATTGTGTCTTAGGCTGACACAACTAGTCTGAATGACCACTCGGGGTCTGAAGGACTTACCCGCAGCTCGAATGCGAGGTGAAGTCTGTTTTTGAAGGGACACTTGGGTCCTGAAGGGATTCACGAATCCTGTTGGTAGGTTGGTTGAAATGTTCAACTAAAGCAGACAGAAAAGTAAGATGGGCACTTGGCGTGCAAACAGAAAAGTAAATGGGCACTTGGCGTGCAAACCGAAAAGTAAATGGGCACTTGGCGTGCAAACAGGAGGGTAAATGGGCACTTGGCGTGCAGAAGCAGGAAATAAAGCGGTAAAGAACGCGGTAAAGAAAGCAGTAAAGAAGGAGCACTGAGGGCTCAGGATGAGCGCGGAGGGCTCAGGATGAGCACAGAGGGCTCAGGAGGAGCAGAGAGGGCTCAGGAGAAGCACAGAGGGCTCAGGATGAGCGCAGAGGGCTCAGGAGGAGCACATAGGGCTCAGGACGAGCACAGAGGGCTCAGGAGGAGCACAGAGGGCTCAGGATGAGCACAGAGGGCTCAGGATGAGCGCGGAGGGCTCAGGAGGAGCACAGAGGGCTCAGGGGGAGCACAGAGGGCTCAGGAGGAGCACAGAGGGCTCAGGGGGAGCACGGAGGGCTCAGGCGGAGCACAGAGGGCTCAGGGGGAGCACAGAGGGCTCAGGCGGAGCACAGAGGGCTCAGAAGGAGCACAGAGGGCTCAGGATGAGCGCGGAGGGCTCATGATGAGCACAGAGGGCTCAGGAGGAGCACAGAGGGCTCAGGATGAGCACAGAGGGCTCAGGATGAGCGCAGAGGGCTCAGGAGGAGCGCAGGGGGCTCACAAATTCTGCTGATTGGTTGATTTGGAATGACCGATGCTGCCGCACTGAATTGATGTACCTGCATACGTCAGTTGATGCAAGGAATGGTGCATGGAGTATGAGTGCATGTTATGCAAGGGCATGTTATGCATGTGCATGCGATGCTATGATTTTGGTGTAATGATGAATGTGCAAGATGCGGTTATGCAAATGTAATGCAGATGTATGCTACGTGGATGCATGTGATGCTGGACGCTTTTGATATTCTCTTTTGGCTTTCCTTGATGGTTGCTTTTTTTTTATTTATTTATTTTTTTATTTTTTATTTATGAAGTGCGGGTATGCAAATGCAATGCTTGAGAGTTGTGAAATGCTTTGGTTTATTTGATAGAATGCTAAATTATGGACTCGACATTAGTCTGATTCAAGGATCACAACGAGTCTGGTTTATGGGCCGACAAGCCTGGTTTATGGAGCAATATGTGTCTGCATACTGGTCTGATTTATGGAGCACAATGATCTGGTTTAAGGACACAAAGGTCTGGTTTGACCATGGAATGCCAGTGTATGCAATGGAAGGCTTCGTTTTGTTGTTTTTTTTTCTATGAGATGCATGATGCAAATGTCATGATTGCTATTTTCTTTTTCTTTCTCTTATGATGAATGCAAATGCCTGAATTTCTCATTTTCTTTACTTTATTATCATTATTTTCCTGCCTGATAAATGCATGATTTTATGCATGATGAATGTAATGCATGACTGTGTTTGTTTATTGCCTTTTTTTTTTTTTTTGCTTACTTTTTATTTTTGCTGGTTCAGCCAACCCGCGACACTCATGACACGAGACTGAGGAACCTGTTGGACTTGCGGGGTTCATGGGCCGGGTGCATGTTGGTCTTGACTTTGCTGGTTTGAAGCAATCGTGGATGTAGTTGCTCTCTTGCATGATTGACTGATTTTGAGGATGTGCTTTCTCTCAGGACTCTTAAGAATCTCGTAATGATTTGCAATTCTCTATGATATATGCACATGTTTTACAGTTCAGGACCATCATCATCATAAAACGTTTATTTTGAGCAGAAAAAGCAGAAAATAAAAGAGGGAACAGATACGAGAAATTTGAACTTTATTAATGCGGAAACCGGTCGCACAAGAAGTTACGCCGATTGTTTATTGCATTTGAGAGTTTAAACTATAAAAAGACACGAAAAAAAAAGGGAGAAACTAAATTCTGACTGTACGTCTCTGTGGAACAGTGCCAAACATCTATGTCCTTGACCTTGACCACTCCCTCATCCAAGCTTGTAGGAGAGTTGTATGCCTTTCTTTACTTTTCATGCCTAAGTTTTTAGACCCTAATTTTTGCCTGGATCACCCTTTGCGGGTTTTCAATCCACCGGGTCGCTCTGATTTTGCCTAGGCCGCCCTTTGTGGGTTTTCAACCTAGCGAGCTAATTCTTACTTGGCTTGTCTTTCTTTTTTGTTTTTTTTTTTTGTTTTTTTTTTTTATATTTCTTTCAGGCATAATACTTCTTCACTTAATCTGAATTGACTGGATTCCCGAGATCTTCGCCGTCTATATTTATGAGTATCGGCGCTCCTCTGGAAAAAGCTTTCTTGACTTCATATGGACCGTCATAAGTGGGTGTCAACTTCCCACGGAGTCAGTCTGGATAGGTAGGATCTTTTTGAGTACAAGGTCTCCTTCGCCGAATTCTCGAAGACGGACTTTCCTGCCGAAAGCTGCCTTCGTCTTTTGTTGGTACAACTGGCCATGGCGCAGGGCAGCAATTCTTTTCCCTTTAATGAGATTCAGTTGATCTAGACGAGCTTGGATCCATTTTGTTTCTTCTAACCTGACCTCCATGACTACTCGCAGAGAGGGTATTTCAACCTTGATGAGAAGAACTGCTTCTGACCCATACACTAGAGAAAAAAAGGGGTTGCCCCTGTATGATTTCAATGAATGTGAGTGCGACAAGGGATGAGATAGGTGTAGGGTTAATTTCCCCAGTTGTAGGAGGGGTGAAGAGCGACAGAATTGCCCCACTTGGCATATTGTAAACAAATGAATTTACTTGTCCTTGAGCTAAAACTTTGAGAAAACAACAGCAATCAATCATTGATCGGGATGGACCTTTCGGGATTGTGGTGTTTTGTGGAGGAGAGACGAGTAAGCTTAATGAAGCATTTGGGGCTAATGGCAGGATGGTTTTTATTCGGTGTTGGCTGTTGATCGATGATTTATGATGGTTAACTGGCTTGATGAGGTATTAGGAGGTTTTATTCCTGGCTAAGGGTGAGAGTGTTTGCGGTTTATGAGAGGAGGGGTGCATGGAAATGAGAAAGTGTTTGAAGGTTTATTGAGACGAGGACCTCTTGAGTTTTTGTGGTAACATGTATCAACTCACTATTTACATCTCTTTTGTATTTTTCTTTTGGTTTTGAGATTTTCCTTTTGAATGATTTTTCCTTCTTTGACTTCTTCTTTTTCTTGAGCTTGGGTGAGCTGATAAAGAACGATGCACCGTTTTTTTTTCGAGGTGGTCCTTGTCTAAGGTGACTTTTGGATTTTTGGCTTTTTCTTGGCTTAAGATGGGTCGGAAAGGATTATGTTTTTCTCTTTGGGATTTTCTTGGCTTACGGTGGGTAGGAGAGGATTTTTGTTCTTGGATATGGAATGGTGGTCCAACTTCATTTCAAATCATGATTGCTTATTTCCTCAAAAATTAACTCTGGGACAATAATTCACTTATTTTCATGCACTTGCCCTTCTTCTTTATTTCCCTTTTGAGCTCTAATTTTCCTTTATTGAAGCACCCATCTTGACCTCTTCCTTGTTCTCAGCGGTCCCCAAGTTGATCACTTCAGTGGATTCCTCGTGATGCTGAATAACCCTTTTTCCTTGCTTCATTAACCTTCTGGAGGATTTTCCCGGTCTTTCTCAACGTCCCACTCTGCTTGATTGATAAGGTGATCAAAGTCAAAATATGGACCGTTGGCACTGTTATCTTGAGAGACAATTACTGTGGATTTGCTTTTTGCCGAGGCGAAAAAGCAGAATGGAAGGTGAGACATGCAGGCAAAAATAATAAAGAAGAGAAGAGACACATGAAATGAGAAAGAAATTGTTTTTTATTGATTGGAATTCAAAAACAACGTTTTTATTGATGATGATAATTTAGAAAATAAAAACATGTGCGCCCCTAACAACTGGTCCTGTGGCCTTGGGCAGAGCCACAGGGTTGCATTAC
This sequence comes from Astragalus membranaceus, assembly GCA_039519185.1. Taxonomy (NCBI): domain Eukaryota; kingdom Viridiplantae; phylum Streptophyta; class Magnoliopsida; order Fabales; family Fabaceae; genus Astragalus; species Astragalus membranaceus. The sequence continues at coordinate 55,226,976 of CM076850.1, forward strand.
AAATGACTACTTTAAATCAAAGGTCCCAGGAGGATCAACAGTCTTTCAATTCTTTAATTCTTTCACCAGCACTGCAGCGACAAACCAGGTTTGCATCACCCTCATCCTTGATGACAGCAATTTGATCGTGTTGTTCCTCTTCCTCATCCCATCCTGTGGGCTGGATGTCTTCTATTCGGATTTGAGCACTCTCGGGAGCGTCATATCTGACCAAGTAGTCAAACTTTCCACTGGACTCCCCTAGGGTATCCCAACATCCTTCTTCTGACTTAGGACCATTATTGATGACAGCAATTTGGTCGTATTGTTCCTCTTCCTCATCCCATCCTATGGGCTGGATGTCTTCCATTCGGATTTGAGCACTCTTGGGAACGTCATACCTGACCAAGTAGTCAAACTTTCCACTGGACTCCCCTAGGGTATCCCAACATCTCTCTTTCATAGGTTCCTCATTGATTTCTTTTTCATCTTCAATATCATGGGTCCCTATCTGAACCACGCACCGATCTATCAGGTCTTGCAGGACTGACTTGAAAACTTCACAGGCACCCACACATAAAGGATCGGCGCATACACAGCCCTTCTTGATAACACCACGACGACACAACTCAGCATGTATATTTTCCAGAGGAGTCTGGATACACTTAACATCTTTTATCATTGTCTCCCCCACAGAATCCTCTACTGCATTAGCGGATGGTGTCCCATGTCCCGGTAGGGGGTTTGTAGTTGTACTGGGACTGTTCAGCTTGAAAGAGATCCAGTTGGCGTCAATCAAATCCTGGACTACATATTTGAAAGCCTTGCAGTCCTCCACCGTGTGGCCGACTCCTCCACTATGAAAGCTACAAGTAGCATCAGCATTGTACCCCCTAGGAAAGGGAGGTTGCATAGGCTTCATGGGGCGAGTATTGACCAAATTCTTTGAGACAAGATGATTGAACAATTCAGTATAGGTCATCGGGATCGGATCAAAATTAGCACGCCTCTTCTCTTGATAGTTCTGGGCTCTGTAGCCTGAATTAGTTTGCTGCGGAGAGTTGAAAGATAATGTTACCGCCTGCTGTGGAGAGCTGAAAGATGGGCCTCCCCCTGCGGAAATAACATTGGTTTCCCCTTCTTTCTGCTTGGGGAAGTTGGGAAAGGGTTTCTTTTGTCCACTAGAATTGCCAAAACCTCCAGCAATCTTTCCGCTACGCAATCCGTGCTCTAATCGTTCCCCAATGACAACCATATCTGAGAAATTGGACGAAATACTCCCCACCAACCTATCATAATACAACCCTGGAAGGGTCTCCATAAACATGTATACCATCTCTTTTTCAGTCAATGGCGGCTTCACCTGAGCAGCTATGCTCCTCCATTTTTGAGCGTATTCTTTGAATGATTCTCTATCTCCTTTGCTCATGTGCTGCAATTGAGACCGGTCTGGAGCAAGGTCCATGTTATACTGGTATTGTTTTAGAAAGGCTTCAGAGAGATCCTTCCAACTGTGAACTTCGGAGGATTGCAGCTGCATGTACCAATCTAGTGATGCCCCAGTCAGACTGTCCTGGAAATAATGAATGAGCACCTTGTCGTCATGAGCGTAAGCGGCCATTTTTCTAACATACATCGTCAAATGGCTAGATGGACACCCGGTGCCGCGATATTTATCAAAGTCAGGTGCTTTGAATTTAGGGGGTATAACAACATCTGGGACAAGGCACAAATCTCGGGCATCCCTGGCTCTAGTTCCTGATCCTTCCACAGCTCTTAAGCGCTCTTCAAGCGAGTGATACCGATCCCCATGCTGAGTGTTCCCAAACAAATGACCTTGTGGATAGTTCCCCGGACCGTGATAATAACCCCCATGCTGAGCAGGGTTTCCCATATGATGGACAGCGTTCTGAGGGTTCACAGTAACTCCCAGAGTAGGACTAGGTGAACCTCCTGGCAGTACAGTATCAGGACTAGGAGTATGAATTTGTGGTCCACCGGGCATAGTCGTGACAGGTTGACTCGACCCCACAGGAATAGCTTCAGCAGTAGGCGGCATATAACCCATCGGCATCCCCCAGGGATATATCGGTGCATTCAGATGACTCTGTCCGCTTGCCCCTGGAGGATGGGCAAAGTAACTGACCCCCTGTCCATAAGAGGTGTGAGTAGTTGTAATTTCAGCGGACACCGGAGGAGAAACGAAGGTAACAACCCCTTCGGGATTTACAACAGCAGCGGTCCCAGCTGTGGCCCCACCCCTCAGATTCTGTAGCATACTCATTACTTCGACCATCTGTGCTTCCATAGCCTCCACTTTGGTCTTCAAAGCTTGATTCTCTTGAGCCAGCTGCTCAGGATTAAGAATCTCCACAACCGACTCATCTTGACCCAGGGGGTCCTCATTCTCGAGATGTTGATTGCTAGCCATCAATCTTGCTTGTAGACGGGTGGAGTATCGGTGTTGGCGAACCAGCTTGCCTTTTGTTTTTCTTTCTCTGATAGAAAGATTTTTTATGAGTACAAGTATGAATGCGTAAATGAATGCAATGCATATGGTTTTATGTTATTTTTGTATTTAGATGCATGAGGAATGCTGTATGAATTTTTCAGAATTTTGCTTATGTAATGTATGCTGTTATGATGTAAAATGCGGATGATGAGGATGCTTGTTATAAAGACAGATATTTACAGGTGGGGTTTTGAAAATTTAGGGCAGTATACCCTATATGCCACCTCACATAGGTATTCATGAAAGGGAAGGAAAAACATATTCTTTTTCTTTGCTTTTGTTGTTTTTTTTTTTTTGAAAAAATGTTGGCGGAAATGAACTAAACTAGATGCAATAATGCACACACAATTTTGGAAAAGCCCTTGTGACCTAAAAAGAGGTAAGACCTATGATCTAGGGCAATTAAAAGGGTAATCCTTCCATGTGGCTCTATTCACTCCCTCACAAGGCCACCAGAGCTACAGTCCCTTTCACAAAATTCCCCACAAATGCAGCAAACTGCTAGGTGTGAGGCATCATGAAAGAGCACAACTATGGTTGAAACTTTCGCAAGTAGCCAAACGGACAAAGGTCCTGATGGGCCCTCACTACTCGAATCCACTCTCCTAAGTTTTTGCAGACCTGGGTTATGGTCCCACTCAAAGCACATAGTCACAGGGTATAAGTGTAGTGTGTGTCAAGGGCATTTTCCCTAGTACTACCCCCACCTGAAATGAAAACCAGAGCAGTCCAGACAAAAGCAAGCAATAACAAGTTATCTACCCTAGGGTTCCATACCTAGAATATCTATAAACAAGGATATTGCTCACCTCAGGAAAAGGAGCCAAGAAGAGGGGATCATGGGGATTGAAAAAATGCATGGGCATAAGCGATAAAAGAAAGGGAATAAAAGATAAGAAAGAAAGGCAAACAGGGTTTTAATCAAATCAACAATACATTAAACCACACATTTAAATTAGTTAGGCTTGACCCTCGTCTTTTTTTAAAAAAAAAAAAGTGTCCCCAGTGAAGTCGCCAGCTGTTGCACCCCGAAAAATCCCGGCTTGGGGTTTCTCAATGTACAACGTGGAAAAATTTGGAGCCGCCACCAATATTTTAATTTTAAGACCAAAACATTGAAAAAAGGTCTTTTGGATAAGGCGGATGGTCTTTGAAAACTAGAGATATAGGTTCGGGGGTCGATTACGCGCGAGGAAGGTGTTAGCACCGCGCACGTCCTTTCTACCGAAAGGGAACCTCTAATTAAATGTGTGGTTTTAACATTTGATTTGGAAAATACCTAGATTTGCCTATTTATTCCTTGTTTGAAAGTTTAATGAAAATTTTATTTTTGGTGAGGAAAGGGGAAAAAAAAAGTTTTTTTGAGAAAAGTGCTTGACGGGACATGGCCCGCTCCTACGTATCTCCCGGTGCGATGGAGAATTCAAAGCTACGTAGTTCTTGGTTTTTGTTTTTTAATTTTTTAGGTGAGTTTTCGAAATAGGACGAGTACTAGCGAGTGATTAAACTAGCTAAGGCTATGGGTAATCACCGCTAAGTACTCAAAAGGAGTCGCTACCGCTAGTCAAACGAACTAAGGTTCTGGGTGACTGTTGGTAACAACTTGTTTTTATTCTCTTTTTGAAAGCTTTTTTGAAAAGGATTGATTTGTTTGATGACCAAACTAGCGAAGGCTATGGGTGGTCATCGCTTATTGTTCTTTTTGGAGAAAGGACATCGATGTCAATAGTTAGACGAACTACGGTTCTGATTAGCTACTAACAACAATGGGTTTGAAAACATTTTTTGTTTGTTTTGAAAATGGAGGTTTAGGGGGATGAAAAGAATTTTTGTTTGTTGCGCTTGACGAGGACGTGGCTCGCTCCTACGTATCCCAAACGGGAATCAAAGCGACGTAGTTCTAAAAATGTTTTTGAAAGGGTTTAAAAGGGGCAAGCTGAATCACCCGAGACCATCTTCACCACTTAGAACATGATGCACTAGGCATAAGTGGGAATCATATGGTTCGTCATCAGCAATGGACGATAACATACAAGAACGAGTAGATGAATGCTATAGTTAAGTTAAATCACATGGATCACAATAACTAAACATTAACAAATGAAAAGACTGAAATACCTCTGATGAAGACAGATATTACAGATCTGAAGAACGCAAACCCCGACTAACCCTTGCAAGAGATCAGCTCAGACGGACCAACGGCGCGGATAGAGCGAAAATGAAGCGGAGAACTGGAAAATGAGATTTGCGAGAGTTGTCTTCCCAGATCTCGTGAAATGTCTCTCAGATCTCGTGAAAATGTCTCTCAGATCTCGTGAAAAAATGTGTGTCAGATCTCGTGAAAAATGTGTGTAGCAATTCTTCTCTCTGATCTTGTGTGAAGTGTCTGTTTTCTGATTTCGTTCAATCTCCTCCTCAAATGTGATTTGAGGCTGCCTATTTATAGGCTTAGGAAAGCGTAGAATTTTTTTAAAAACATTTATTGCAAGGATAAATCGATTGTTTGATGAAGTGTAACAAGTGCATAATCGATTCCTTGCCTTTGAAAAGTCACATGAATCGATTCCAAGCTTAGTTAAAATAGTGGGAATCGATTCTTGAGCCTTTGGAAATAATAAAGAATCGATTCTTGGTTCCTTTGAAAACAAGAGGAATCGATTTTCAGGACCTTTTGCATAGGTGAAAATCGATTCTTGCTTTAGTTAAAATAGTGGGAATCGATTCTTGAGCCTTTGGAAATAATAAAGAATCGATTCTTGGTTCCTTTGAAAACAAGAGGAATCGATTTTCAGGACCTTTTGCAAAGGTGAAAATCGATTCTTGCTTTAGTTAGCACAATGAGGAATCGATTCATGGCCTAAGGAAGAGCTTGAAAATCGATTTCAAGGCCTATGCAAGAAGAGGGAAATCGATTTTCAGGACATCCTAAATAGGTGAAAATCGATTCTTCACTTAGTTAAAACAATTAGGAATCGATTCATGGCCTATGGAAGAGCCTGAAAATCGATTTCAAGGCCTATGCAATATACTATAAATCGATTCTTGGCCTTTGGAACAAAATAGAAATCAATTCTTGCTTTCCAAAAAATGCTTTGCCATGCATGCATAAAATATTCTTCAAAGCTTGCCATGCATGCATAACATATTTTCAAAAACCCTAATTTGATGCATGAGGCTTATTGCAAAAATCATTTTCAGAGACCCTTTTGTGAGAAATGACCAAAATGCCCTTTTTGACCCTAACTTCCCAAAACGTGCATTCTAACCCTAAAAATGATTTCAAAAACTCTGGGATGGTTTCTAGGGTCCAAAATGCATAATTTATTTTTGTGTGGAAAATTAGGGTTTGGACATAAGCCGGACAAAATTGGGGTATGACAATCCTCTCTTTGTACCTGTAGCTGAAAATGAACAAATGCATGCAATGCAAATGCCATGATTGCTGTTTTCTTTTTTCTTATGATGAATGATGAGTTTCTTATTTCCTTTGTCTATGTCAGATGAATGCATGATTTTCTACTGTTCCTATATGCTTGATGAATGCAATGATTTTCCTTTTCTTCTCTTGTCTGTACGCAATGCGTGATTTTTCTTTTGCTTATGTCTGACGAATGCATGATTTTCTCCTGTTCTTATATGTCTTTTTCTCTTTCTCTAGCTTCTCTTCTTTCTTTTTCTTTTTCTTTCTTTTCTTTTCTTTTTGTTGCTCTCTTGGCTCTTCTCTTTTCTCTCTTTTGGCTTCTCTTTTTGCTCTTTTAAGAATCATGGGTATGCGAATGCAATGACATGCAAAGGAAAACTCTCTTTTTTTTTATTTATTTATTTTTTTTATTATTATTATTTTTTATTTTATGAAATGATGAATGATATGGGATGTTCTAGCTTTCTTTTCTTCTATGAGATGCCAGTATTGATGTGATGCAACTGTATTGCTTTGATGTTTGAATGCAAATGTATGCGGTGATTGATGCTTTGATGAATGAAATGCTCCTGTTTGTTTCTTTTTGCTTCTTCTATGAAATGCAGACATTAATATGATGCAATGCTCTGATGTTTGATGCAATGATTCTTGTTCTTTTTTTTTCTTTTATGGAAATGCTAACGTTAATATGATGCATATGCACTGCTTTAATGTTTGATGATTGAATGACAAAGGAATGCTTTGTGAAACGATGAATGACATGGAATGCTTTTGTGTTGCTTCTGTGGTTTCTTTTCTTTGTTTTCTTTTTGCTTTCTTTGCTTTTTCTGTGAAATATCTGATGCTAAATGTAATGCTCTAGTGATGAATGACATGCAATGATTTTGTTCTTTTCTTTTTATGAAGTGCGAACATTAATATGATGCCAATGCAATGAAAAGATTTCTGCTTTTTCTGTGCAACTGACGTGGAACATTTTTTTCTTTTGCTATGTGATGAATGCACAAAATGTGAAGATGCAAATGTAATGCTTTGATGCATATGCTATAATGCCTAGATGCATGAGGTAAACATTTTTGTGATGATGAGATGCGAGACTTTGAATGCAAGGACTTGAGATGATTATGGACCATTCTGTTGAAAAATTGAATTTGATTCAAACTCTGGTGTTCTCAAGGTTTTTATTTATAAATAACCTCACTTGTTTTCTCTTTCTTTCCATGATGACTGAATTTTAGATATCACGTAAACAACTTGTGCTCTCTCTTTTGAAGCATTGTCTAGTAAGCATGCATAGGAGTGCAAATGTGAATGAATGAGTCAGTTAACTTGGAATTGGTTTAGGGCATGGACATTTATGGCAAGTGAAGGAATGACAGACATGGTTATTGCCGAAGCTTATGAGGGACCGAGAGATACAAGATTGCCCCAATTCAGGTCTTTGAATAGTTTGCCCCTGTCTAGTGGTGACAACAACTAGGGGCGTAGAAGGTGATGAATTGGGAATGCTTCGGCTTTTGAAAGGGAAGGTGGATCAAAAGAGATTTTGTCTACACCCATAGAGTTTGATGTTGCCTCAGTCATAACAAGGACAAAGCTGCCCCAATTAGAATGACAAGGCCTTGTTTAGGATAGTGAGTTGAGAGATTGTCCCGGTGAGGTTTTTATGGGAATGAATGAGGTGAAGGAATGGGAATGCACTTGCCCCACTTTGGAATGACATTGACAACTGGAGTGACATGGGATGGGCATTGAACAGACTTTCCCAAGACTAGGGTGTGTGGGTGGTGAAGAGAATGCCCCAACTTTTGGGTCTGAGTGGTATTCTCAGTGCAAATCTTTGGTTCTCTACTGATGTCTTGACTTTTGGTGCGAAAGAATCCTTACCTGGTGATCACTAAACCTTGTTTTAATGCATCTTGAATGTGTTTTGGAGTGCAAGTCCCTCTTTTTTATTTTGTCAGCTTTCTTTTTTCTGACTGTTCGTTTTTGTTTCCTCAGTTCTCTTTTTTCTGAGGGTTTATTCTTTCTTGATCAGCTTTCTTTTTTCTGATCGTTTGTTTTTCTTTTGAGCAAACACATTGTACATAGATAAGCTTGTTCGTCCTAAGATTAGAATTTGAGTGAACAAAAGCAACCGGTCATTGATCGGAATGGACTTTTCGGGATTATGGTGTTTTGTGGAGGAAGGAGGGTTAGGCTTAATGAAGTGTTTGAGGCTAATGGGAGGATGAGTTTTGTTCGACGTTGATTGACGGTTAATGGTCTATGAGGAAGATGGTTATTGGGCTTGTTTGGGCTCTGTTAAAGCAAATTCGTGTCTCATGGTAGAATGACTAAGGGGTCTGATGTTGAGGCCAAATGAAGTGTTTGAAGTTTTATGGAATCAGGTGTTGGAATGATGAAGTGTTTGAAGGTTTATTTAGACAAGGATCTCTTGTATTTTGTGGTAACATGTACCAGCTCACCACTTACATTTCTTTTGTATTTCCTTTTGTTTTGGGATTTTCATTTTTGAATCCCCTTAGTTTGATTTTTTTTTTTGACTCGGGTGAGCTGATAAAAAGTGATACACTGTTTTTTTATTTGGGGTGATCCTTGTCTAGGGTGATTTTTGGATTTTGGTTTTTCTTGGCTCAAGGTGGGTAGGAAAGGGACTTTCTAGGATTTTGGGGTTTTTGAGGAGATGGCCAAACTTCATTTCAAATCCCGATTGCTTATTTCTATAAGACTTAACTTTAGAACAATAATTTATCTATCTTCATGTGTTTGCTCTTTTTTCCTTTTTGTGCCCTAATTTTTGCCTGGACCGCTCTTTGCGAGTTTTCAGTCCACCGGGCGCTCCTTTTTGCCTAGGCCGCCCTTTGCGGGTTTTCAACCTAGCGAGCTTGTTTTCTTGTTTATTATATTATTATTATTATTATTATTTTTTTTTTGAGAGACTTGCACTGAAGGAATATGATATTAATCAAGGGGAATTAATGATCACAGACTTGCCCCAGCATGGAGGACTTAAAGGATTAGAATGAACCAAAAGTCAAATACGCACTGATGGGGAGAATATCCACTTTATGGGTGGACGGGGCGGGATTAGACTTGGATAAGGAATGAAGGAAATTGACTGACTCAAACAAGAGAAACTGCACCTGGCATGCATGCTTACTAGAAGAACGCTTCACATTGGTTAAAACATGATATAAAAAACTTTTTGATGAACTATTTCAGTCTTTTATCATAAAATGGTTGAGATGCAATGTTTTTTTTTTTGAAGGAAATACAAATGAGCTATTGATGTGAAAAAAAACTGAGTGCCTTGGAACACCTTGAGTTTGCAAATGAGTGATGGTAAACTTTTCCAAAAAGGAAAGATTACCTTGCAAGAACATCTCGTCTCTCATCACAACATTTTTGTTGTATGCAATGCATGGATGAAAACATTATGATGTATACATGATGAAAATGAAATGCATGAAAGCATATTCACTTGAAAAGTGTGATTATTCTAAAAGTTTTTTTTTTATGCAAGACGGAATATGAAACGCCAATGCATCCTTGGATGATGAATGATGCAAGAATGCTGCTTCTTTTCAAAATGATTTTTATAGAGGCAAGACAAGATATGAAATGCCGATGCCCCCTTTTTCTTTCGAATGATGAAAGATGCAGGAATGATGCTTTTCTCTAAATGATGATGATTTTTTTATTTGTTTTTTTTATTTTTTATTTTTAGAGGCAAGGCAAGGTATGAAATGCCAATGCCCCTCCTTTTTTGAAAGATGCATGTATGGAGGAATGATGTATTTGAACCAAAGTGATGAGGTTAATGAAATGGTGCATGAATGCTACATTTTGAATAAATTTGATGATGATGATGATTATGAATGAGATGCTTTCTTGTTTTCATTTTTTTTGTGCAATGAACTGCATGATACTCACAATGATTTTTTTTTTTAGTTTTGGAAAATGATTTTGAAAATTATTTGGAGATGCAAATGATTTATTGGAAAAAGGGTTTTAGAAAAAAGTGCCTGACGGGGTATGACCCGCTCCTACGTATCCCCATTGTAATGAGGAATCAAAGCTTACGTAGTTCTACTGTGTCTCTTTTTTTGAAATAATGCTTATGCATGAACGCCTCGTCTTGGGTGAACTCGACGAGGATTTTTTGCATGATTATAAATGAAATGCTTATGCTATGCAGATGATAATTATTTTTTGTTTTATCTTTATGTAATGAAAGGGAATGCAAGATGAATGTTTTTTTTTTTTCAAACTTTTGTTAGATGCAAATAAAATGGTGCGAAACGATGTGAATGCGAAATGATGTGGATGCGAAATGATGTGGATGCGAAATGATGTGTCATTTACATAAAAAGAGGGTAAGAAACTAAGGATATTATTTTCTACGATTTTGAAATAGAGTTTAAGAAAAAGGAATGCCCAAACTAATGCAACAAACAAAGGCGTGCGCCCCGTGTCCTACAAAGGGTGGGAATCCTAGGGTCTAAAGTCGACGAAAGGGGTAATCCTCCCATGTAGGTTCTAATCACTTCCTTACAATGGCAACCAAGAGCTAAAGTCTCTCTCATGATGGCACCCACAATCGTAGAAAGCTACCGAGTGTGAGGCATCATGACAAAGCGCACTCTTGGGCGGAACTTTCATGAGAGCCATACAGACAAAGGTCTACGAATGGCAGTCACTAATCGTTCCCACTCTCCTAGGTTTTTGTTCAGACCTTGGGTTTTAGGCCCCACTCAATACTCACAAGTATAGAATGTGAAGTGTGTGTTGAGGGCACAACACCTAGGAATAACTACCCTTCCCCACCTGCAAATGAAAATCCAGAGCAGTCCAGACAAATAGCATGTTGTTTATCCTAGGGTTCAATATCGATCCAATATAAACTAGTCTAGGGTGCCAATAACAATGCACTACTTACCTCAAGAAAGGGAGCAAAGAAGAAGGGGACATGATAAGAAAGGGGAAGTATGCATGTGCTTACCATAGGAAAGGGAGCAGAGAAGAAGGGGACATGATAAGAAAGGGGAAGAAATGCATGAGAGAACTAAGCAAAAAGGTAATTATCTATTGCAAAAACAAACATAGAAGAAGAATGCACATGGACGTAACATGCTTATGAAAAAGGAAGAAGAAGCCAGATATTCAAATCAATCATATAAACCACACATTTAATTAATTAGGCTTGACCCACTTTTGAAAAAATGTTTTTTAGGGTCCCCAGCTGTTGCGCCCGAAAAAGTCTCCGAGGGAGAACCTTCCTCGTTCACAACTTTTCTTAAGACAATGAAGCCGCCACCAATATTTATTAAGGAAAATATTAGGAAAACCTTTTTTGGAAAGCGATTGGTCTTGCGAAACTAGAGAATAGGGTTCGGGGGTCGGTTACGCGCAGGGAAGGTGTTAGCACCCCACACGTCCTCTCTACTGAGAGGGAACCTTTAATTAAATGTGTGGTTTTTAGTGTATTGACTTGAAAATACTTAATTTTGCCTCTCATTGAAAAAACTCTTTATGAAAATCTTTATTTATTATGAAAAAAAGGGGGAAAAGTGGTTTTTTAGAAAAAACGCTTGACGGGACATGGCCCGCTCCTACGTATCTCCCGGTGCGATGGAGAACTCAAAGCTACGTAGTTCTTCTTTGTTTGGAAAACGGTTTTTGTTTTTTATCTTGTTTAATTGTGAGAATTGAGCTTTCATGATGATCAATTGAGCAAAGGCTCCAAGTGACCACCATTAGCACTCCATTGTTAATAATCATGCAAGCAAAGGCTTCGCAAGACTACTAACAAAGTTTTTGATTTAGTGAAAATCTTTAGGAAAATTAGGCGTTCATGATGATCAATTGAGCAAAGGCTCCAAGTGATCGCCACTGGTACCTCATTGTTAATAATCATGCAAGCAAAGGCTTCGCAAGACTACTTAACAAAGTTTGATTTTGAAGAGTTTTCGCAATTGGATTGATTCTCGTTTAGGGAAAAGAAAATCTGTTATTTTGAAAAAAAGGTTGGTGAGAAAAAGGTTTACCTAGGGGAAAGAAGTATGTTTGTATTTATTTTAATTTAGAAATTGTTTGTTTTAAATAGGGATTTTAGGACATGATCCGTAACGGTTCATTTGTAGTCCTAAAAAGCTGACTAATCCGACTGTACAGTCGACTTAATCCCCTATTTATATTTTTGAAATTTTTATAAAATAATTTGTGTATTTAAAAAAAATTAATGACGACACTAACAATTAATAAAGCGTAAAGTTAATAAATAAATAACTATACATATAAATAAATAAATAAATGAATAAATAATAAATAATTATTTACATAGATAAATAAACAATATAAATAATAAATAAGTATGTACATAAATAAACAGTATACATAATAAATAAATATATACAAAAATAAATAAATAAATTAAATAAATAAATGCAAAACTAACCTCCAGCTGATCAATGCGATCAACGCCGACACGGACCGAGCAATCTGACCATATCAGCCGCGAACCGGACTCCTATCTGGTCCGTTTTCACCCGAAAACCACCAAGTAAAGGACCTCAACGGCCATCCCAAAAATAACTAAAGACGGGCTTTCAATCTAACGGACTGCAAAAGCTAGTCCAAAAGAATTAAAGACAGGCTTTTAATCTAATGGACTGCAAATGCTAGCCCAAAAGATCACTTACCCCATCAATCACCCATGTCCATAGCCTTTGCATCTCCATCTCTTTTATAGCCAAAGGCTAGGTAGTTCTTGTTTCTCCCAAGCAATGTGGGACTAAAACAACATAGAAAAGCAATTTTCGTTTTTCTCAAACCAGCCATATTGACAATGCGATTTCGGATTCGTTAACCGTTGGATCATCGTTGTTTTTTGACACCAGGTTCATGAGACATCCATCTTCACTTCTACCGTTTGGATCGTCGAAACGAGGTCCGAAGAGAGAGAAATCACCTTTGCAAAGTAGCTGCAGTTTTGGGTACTTGGTTTATTTTTGTATTTTTGTAACTTTGGCATTCTTGGGCCAAGTCATGTACATGGACATTCTCCTTTTTTGTAATAATAATCTTTTATTGCACCTCCCCTTTTTTGTTTTCTTTTGTAATTTGTATTATTTCTTATCTATTTTATTTTTTATTTTCGTTTTTTTAATTAAAGATATTGTAACAAAAAAAATAAATTAAATCTACTATGTAATTTTTGTGTTGAAAGTTAGGGTTTGGACCTAAGCAGGACAAAATTGGGGTATGACAACGAGCAAGGATATCTTGTTCACCAGAGCAATCAGTTACATCTCCCTGTGATATGGCTTCCTAATTCACGAGCATAAGTTTAAAAAATTATTAGACATTATAATGATTTCAAAACAAGATTTGAATTTTGGAAATACTTTCAATTCTTTTTGACACCTCCTTAGTTTTAGGATCCACAATCTCGCCAGCCTTGTTTTGTCGGGCCTCTACCCACAACACATGTCGCCCAATGGATTCTTGAGTAGGATCTTTCCCGTCCTCCACCAACTATTTAAATTTGCCAATTGTTAAGAAATTGTAAATCAAGATTCATTAAATCAAAAGAAATTAAGCTTATTGTGCCATACCAATCTTTCTTCAGTAACTTGATATCCACTAGAACCTCCTCTATAAGGGTACTCAGAATTTGAAGCTCTATCTCGATTCTCGTTGCTTACTTTCTATTTAGGAAGATAAGTATACATTAATGCATAATATATAATTTTCATATATATGTAACTTAAAAGATTATTGTACTAACCAAAAATTTCGGATCTTCAGTGCGTCTTTTTACAAATAAATGCCAATCCTCCAATGATATAAATCCAGCATATACTGATGGAGGCTCATGTCTGATGTTCCCATCATCATCTCTCAGCCATTTACTTGATAGATAAGTTCTGAACTTCCGATGTAACCTTCTAGCTTCCATGAGTAAGTAGTCTTTTCGAGACTCATCAACATCAAAACAATTCTACTTACACATATTCAATGAAACTGGTATAAATATGGTTACAAATTTATTAAATAAGATAACTCAAGAGATCTAAAATTATATACCTGTATTATTACCCAGAGATCCTCTTTGAGTTTAGCCAAAAAGATATTACCTTCCTCATTCCAACTATTGATTGTAATTGGTACCACTTGCTTCACCTTACTACCAATGAATGTAGTCAAATTTGTGCCGTTTTGCCCAATAGGCTGACCCTTAACATTCCAAAGGACCTTCATTTTAGGATGTCCTTTACTTATCCGATTGATGAGATTCTTTTTGACGGTCATTCCACGGGGAGTGTACTTATTTTTGTTTCCAGCATCACTTTCATGACAATTGTCATGCGCACTATCGTGACTAGACGATGTCATCTAACCTGCAATAAAATAATTTGAAGTCAGTTTCATTCTATACTACTGCCCTTACATTGATAATAACAATTTCTATACTACTGCCTTAGCTAAGTTCACAGAAAACACTGGCTTCGTCTGCTGCACATCAAATTATTGATTCCAAACTACTACATAGATGCATGTCAAGGGTACATATAACTGTTTCAAGTGGAAAATCCCAAAACTATTGCAAACATAAATCTATTGGTGTCAACAATGTGGCTATGTGTGCAGAGAGCTTGTCAATTTAGTATTTAAATATATATGTTGCCTATGGATGCAATAACAGGGAAAATTCAAGGAAACTAGCAGCATAATACTAGGAGGGGTTGCTGCAATAAACAATAAACAATCAAATTGAAAATGAGCCAAAGCACTTTGCTGCTTTAACGATAAAAGGAATGATTTGTCAATGTCAAAGGCTACGGTAGAAATAATCAATAAGCAGAAAAATAAACAACACTATAATAAATAAAACATGAACAAGATCCACACTCACTCCCTGACCAACACAAAGAAGAAGCAATAATCAATTAAAGGAAATGGAGAGAAGAATCAAGAGGCTAACCGCATGTAGAGTCCCAAATGGTTTAGGTTTTATAAAATTCAATTCAGCTAATTTGTCTTTCAGAAGCAGCCCTCCTTAAAGCTTCTTTCTTTTCCTCTTTAAAGCTTCTTCAAATAAAGAAAAAAAATAAGTAAGAAATCAGAATGGAAGAAAAAGAAACACGCTCCTGATGGGAAGCTAACGTTGTTTCTTAACAAAATGGAAGAAAAAGAAGAACAGGAAGAAAGCAACTAACCCACAGGGAGTGCGTGGTGGAGGCGTGGTTGAATAAGGAAGGACGGCGGAGGGACGGCAGGGAGGAGAGGCGAGGGTGGAGGCGTGGTCGAAGGAGAGGAGGCGCAGGGTTGAGGAGGCGTGGTCGAAGGAGAGGAGAGGCGAGCGTATACTGTGTACTGGCGGCAGCGCAGGGTTGAGGAAGCGTAGGGTTGAGGAGGCGTGGTTGAAGGAGAGGAGAGGAAGAACGTAACTGTACGTGTACTGGAAGGGTAACTGTGTACTGGAAGGGTTTTTGGGTTTTAGAAAATTGAGCATAGGTAGCGCTTTCTACAAAAAGCGCTCCTGATGGGGCTATGCGAAATTTTAAATGAGGAGCGCTTTTAGAAAGCGCTCCTGATGGGGTGTGCGAGATCAAGAATAAGGAGCGCATTTTAGAAAGCGCTCCTGATGGGGTCTGCGAGATCAATAATAAGTAGCGCTTTTTCGAAAGCGCTCCTGATGGGGTTTGCGAGATTTTGAATGAGGAGCAGTTTTTTGGAAAGCGCTACTCATGGCCCTAGATAGGGAGCGCTTTTTAAAAAGAGTTCCTGATGGGTGCGCTCTTTTTTGGTGTTTTTGGCGTAGTGGCAATTTAGGAAATTCTGGTTTTCCTCGAAAAATTCTCAGTCCTTTGGTGCCAATACTTAATCCAATCACTACCTAATCGATTTTAACGTCATTACCCCAGTAAATTCAATCATTTCAGGTTTGATTTTCATGACAATGAATCACACAACAACCAATTTCGCAAATCACATACTAACCCACACAATTTAACAACATTTCAACACTTTAACCATAACATCAGAGATTCCAATCACAACCCAGTCACATGCAAGTGGTATAAACACAATACACTCACAAAACAAACATGCATGTCCATTAAAACACAAAAACAAAGTAGGAACTCATCTTAAATTGGTTGAAACACAACACTTAAACCAGCAATTTGGGCTTTGAGCACAATGCAAGCTCCTAAGTACACTCACAAGTTCCCCAATACTCGACTCCAAGCTCCAAACCCTCCTCTAGACTTTTAGTTCAACAGTGTGATATCCTTAAATGTAACACCCCGATAAATTCTAACATATAGAATTGCCGAAATGCACTAAATGGCATACATCAGAGTAACATCCTGTTATTGAAATATTGAACACAACTAAAACTTTCGATAATACATATCAAATGGTTCTCTAAACCTCATACACTTCCTGAAAATACTTAAGTTTCAAAACTTAAGACTTGTACATAATCCTGGTGTTCAATACTCAAAACATAAAGTAGCGGAAACGATTTTACAACTTAAACAATGAAAGTTAGACAATCGATAACATAGAAACAATAAATGGGACAAAGGTCTAAGGCATGAAAATCGGTCTTCAATGACTCCAAGAGTCGCACCAGCTAACCGTGCTTTGTCGCCTTTGCTTTCCCCTGTTTCTCTGTAAAAACCACACATATGAAGGGTGAGATAAACATTATCTCAGTGAGTCCTATCGAGACCCCTTACTAACTCTAGTGGTTCATTATGCTTTACTTTGAACTCGTGGCCCAAAAAGCAACCACATGGAAATATTTTAAGTTCCTGTAACCTTTATGCTCATGGCCCTCCTAAGCGACACATGAAGCATACAATCTTTTGTTCCATGTTTTTAGCATAACACCTCAGTCCACCTATTTTATAGGCACTTCTTGACTTTGGTGAACCCATCCCGCTATTTCTAGTGGGGGAAACAGTCTTGAGTCTAGGTTTTGGGGCTCATGACTTCCCCTCCCCTAGTATGCTAACCTCTAAGGGTCGTCACCCTTTTTCCTCTTGTATTTATTATACATTATATATCCATGTACCCGCAATGGGCTGTTAGTCATTTCAGTCAAGTACCGTGTATCATATCAGTCAAGTACTGTGTATCATATCAGTCAAGTACCGTGTATCATATCAGTCAAGTACCGTGTATTATTATTATTTCTTGACATATGTTCTCTCGCGTTCTCTAAGTACAGTCTTCCATTTTGTTCATAATACACAAGTTTTCTAGTAAACATGTTCAATCTCATGACATCGGTATCTTTACATTGTTGGGGGACCTTGGGGAATGAATTAGAAGGGAATTGGAATCATTTGGAACGGATAAAAAGGTACTTTGAATTTGAAGATCAGAAGGTCTCACGCGACCCGTGCGTGTAGGCGCACGACCCGTGCGTGTAGGCGCACGACCCGTGCGCTGTTGAACAAAGATGTAAAAGATTTCCAGAAAGATACGCACGACCCGTGCGACTAGGCGCACGATCCGGGCGTTGTTGAATAAAAGTTCCAGAAGGATACACACGACCCGTGCGACTAGGCGCACGATCCGTGTGTGTTTAAAAACTCAGTTCGTGTAACATCAGATGGGGGCGCACGACCCGTGCTCATAGGCACACGATCCGTGCGTCTCTATCAATTTTCCAAAAACAGACTTTTCATGAGTTAATCCATTCCATTCCGATTCCAATTTCGTTCCGATCGATATCCCAACATAACAGTTATTATTCCAGCCCAGCGAAAGCGATTAAACAGTCAAACAATATATATCATAAGTCGACAATCCAATCAATTCGAGCAATTATGCGATTTACGGTTTTTCGATAAAAACGTTTTCGTTAAATTTTCACAAAGCGGATTATTCCATAATATCATTTCAGAAAATAACATGACTCGACAAAAAAACGTCCCTAAGCGAGTATAGAACTCACCGATTTGACGACCTCGCGAGAAATCACGTTCTCACGAACCGTAACCTCTCGAACAATCCCCGTAGTCACGTACTCGCACCGAACTCGTCCGATACTCGAAACTAAACTTCGGAACAGCAACCGATCACAAATCCAGCTACTGAACTTCCTCCTTGATTACGGAATTGGCGTCTCTCGAACTTTGGCGATTCGATCCGAAATTTGAGGAACCAACACTTCCAATTTCGCATCCGTTTTCCAGAATCAGTGAGCAGTTTTGTAACACGCGTATCTTGGTCAAATCGTGGCCATAACCCTTCAAACCAGTGCCCATTGTGTAGATAATTTTATCTACTTTCTGATGGTCAAAGGTTCATACGCATGCATCCAGTAACTTGGGAGATACACCCGAAACAAGGTGACTGGTGCAGGACATTGCTTGATTCTGAACCCGAAACTTTGATACATGATATCTCCTTCATTTCTCCATGAAATCATACGGTTATTGTGCCGAAAATGAAGATCTCTGTGTCTAGTTTCCAAAGGGACAAGAATCACGATCATCGGAGTAGTGTACAGTGAGATACGATGAAAACAATGAAGGGTCCCCAAACTGTTTTTACCCAGAATTTGTGTTGCACTTGCAACT
Organism: Astragalus membranaceus; assembly: GCA_039519185.1. Taxonomy (NCBI): domain Eukaryota; kingdom Viridiplantae; phylum Streptophyta; class Magnoliopsida; order Fabales; family Fabaceae; genus Astragalus; species Astragalus membranaceus. The sequence goes on from CM076850.1 coordinate 55,245,496, forward strand.
TCAATCTCAACTTCGAAGTTCAACTCCATCAACTACCCAAAATGAATCCCAATCACTTCTAGCTTCAGAACCTTCCTCAAATGTGCTCCAATCCATTATGTTGTTGTCCTAGAACCTGAATATTGCTCTAGGCTCATCATGCAAGTTCTTAAACCTTGAATCCACTCCTAAGCTAGACATGCAAAGCCTCCAAGTAGGCATCATGAACCAAAAACGAAAATGAAGAATCTGAGCTTGGGATGGGTTGCTGGTTCAGAAACTTGTATCAATGGGAAGAGGAAGAGGAATGGGAAAGATTGGTACAAGGATCTCAAACATGCATGAACAATTGAAGAAGTTATTCTCTCTTCTTCCCTCTCTCTCTCCTCACGGTTTCTCTCTCTCTCTCTCTCTCTCTCTCTCTCTCTCTCTCTCTCTCAGCTCTCCCTACTTCTGAAAATGGATTCTGGAATTATGAAACTGTGGCTGAGTGTTGGCCTGGTTCAGCTGGGTTACCACTTAAAGGGCGAAATGACCATAGTGCCCCTATGTCCAAATTTTGCTTAAACTTCCTTAATTTCTTCTTAGGTCAATTTTAATCACATAATACTTATACAATAATCACATATTGCATATCGTTATGTTCTGTGGAGGATGGTTCAGCCGAAACTCATTAATGTGTGGAAAAGACGAAAATACCCCTGCGCTCCTGTTTGCTTAAAATCCCAATTAACTCACCGTATCATAATTAATCAATAATGCTAATTAATCATCTTGACCTCTTGCTAATTTAAATATTTTAAATTAGCGAAATTGGGGATGTTATATTAAAGCTCATTTGTGGTGCCTAAACTCACATGCAAGCTGAATTTCTGCTCCCCCAAGCTCCTTCCACCAATATGCAAGAATCGAACTAGCTTGTAGGTATGAAGGGAAATGAATCACAAATCTGAACTCTCCAAGTCATTAAGACAACATGCAAGTTCAGAAATGGAATTCCTAGCATCCCAAATAGCATGAAACTCGAAAATGATTTTCAAGATGAGGATGAAGTTCAGTGTTCATAATTTGGGGCTATTAGCATTGAGCTCAAACTCGAAATGGGTGAGGAAGAAGGAAGATTGAAGGGATGTTTTTTCAGCAATTAGAATAGTAGTGAGTGAGGATCCTCGTTGTTGGTAAATGATGAGTGATGAAAAATGAAAGTTTTTCGTCTTCTCTCCCTTCTCTATCTTTCTCTCGCCTTACTCTCCCTCTCACTCTATTTCTCTTTTCTTTTTATTGAAACCAGAAAATGATAGGAGTGTGTGTTTTTGTGACGGAGTGAGTGTGTGTAGATTATCCCTCAGCTGAGTGGTAATTTGGGTCAACTGGGTATGGGCTTGGTTCTATCATTTTGAACTTATTCACACTAAACCATTTAGTAATCGCACCCCCTACCATTACTAATACCTTGTTAATTGCCAAATCATTATCAATTTTATCAAACAAGCACACAATGCATATCCAAAACTCATTCACTAATTTATTAAATTATCAATCCAAATAATTCAATAATATTCACGAATTAAATCACTTAAAAGCCAAAGTAATTTTAATTACTTTGGGGTGTCACATTTCACCCCAACTGGAAAAAATTTTGTCCACAAAAATTGTTCAAGTTCTATTTGTTACACCATTGAATATTCCAACTGAAAAATCTCATGAATCATTTTAACGATTCAAAAGCTAAGTACGTAGTACTCTTAAAAACATTAGTAATACAACTTAAACTTGATACATAAGATTGGTCAAATCGTGGCATATGGTTTAAACAATCTTAAGGGTAAGAGAGAAATTCGTCCATTTTGAAAAGAAATTTTCAGTTTGTGTCTGAAAGGGGTCTTTGGAATTTTTATTCCAAACAGTTTGGTCCCCACCCCAACTTCGATTAATCTTATTCAAAACATTTAACATGAGATACTTATGAGAAAGTACATCTTCAAAAACAAGGTTCACAACCCAAATTCATAGCCAACACCCACTAGTGCAAAAAAGACATTTAGCGTCGGTTAAATTGGACATTTAGCATCGGGTGTTTGAATCACCCGATGCTAAATGTTCTGAAAGTGACATTTAGCATCGGTTGTTCGAAACAACCGATGCTAAAAGTCATTTTTGATAAAAAAAATGTTATTTAGCATCGGTTGTTTCACACAACTGATGCTAAATGTCATTTATTGATACATTTAGCATCGGTTGTTTGAAACAACCGATGCTAAATGTCCTGAAAGTGACATTTAGCATCGGTTGTTCCAAATAACCGATGCTAAAAGTCATTTTCGATAAAAAAAATGACATTTAGCATCGCTTGTTTGAAACAAGCGATGCTAAATGTCTAGTTTCTTTTTATACATGCCTCACAAACATCACTTACAACATCAATTCATACAAGAAGAGAATAATATTCAAAAGCATCTCCAGCAACTAATCTTTTCGACACGACAAATATGCTCCAGCAGCCTGTAAGCAAGTGCCTCCTTGGTTGACCTATGTAACACCCCTTTTCTACCCGGAAAATTTTCGACAAAAATCAGAGTTTTCAAAACGTTTTCAATACACCCACAAGGGATGCTACACTTACACCGTTAAACATCATACGCCAATAAATAAGTTTCACCATTAAAAACAGCGCAACACCTAGCACGTCGTAATATCAACAAGCAGCGGAATAAAATCAAGGTTCAATCAAATAGTTATACATCACCATAAAACTTCAAAATTTAAAATAATAGAAACACTAATAAAGCCTAGCGTTCATTCCCCCCGAGTGGTACATATCAGAGCGACGACACCTGACTCGACTAGCGAAGGTAGATATGCCTTCACTCACAATCACCTGCACGTTACCAACATAGGGGTAACATTCAAAAAGAAAGGGTGAGATATCTAACATTATAATAGCATATATGATAGACAATATGCTAGAGTACAACACCATATCAACCGCTTCACAACATCATCATTTAATAAATCACCAATAATCATCATTAACATCATGAATAATTATATGAAATGCAACCCACACTAACGGGCATATGCATGTGGTACCAATCATCACCCATAAAGTAGCCAATATGGGCACATCACCTATATGAGCATCACCATCATCACCTATAGCTCCAACAACCGAAGCCACCATCACCGAAATAATGCATATCCAATATATGCGACACCATGGACAATGCACCAGACAATCAACACACAACAGACATTTAATTAACATAACATCACCAATATAACCAAGCGGTCGTAGACCCATCACCTTAGCCCATGGAATAGGCACATCACCTGTTACATCATCTCCGATAACACCAGCAAACACCGACACCCAATCACCAATAGATTTACAACTAAAGCAACGCTCATTTTACAGCGACATCAACACCATTTTTACAGCAACGACACTTTTATTTTACAGTGACAGCAACAACACACTTATTTTACAGTGACAGCAACACCATTTTTGGGAAACAGCGACATTTGGTCACTGTGACAGCAACACCAATTTTCAGAAAAAAAACAGCAAACATTGTTCACTGTGACAGCAACATGGTTTTGGTAAAACGGCAACAGCAACATGACAGAAACTGGCGCCCAGCAACAGGGCGCCAAGACAGGCAGCAACACAGCAGAAACTGGCGCCCAGCAACAGGGCGCCAAGAGGCAACAACATCCAGCAGAAATTGGCGCCCAGCAACAAGGCGCCACAGGCAGCAACAGCAACACAGAGTTTGGCGCACAGCAACAGGGCGCCACAGACAACAGCAATAGCACAGAAACTGGCGCCAAGCAACAGGGCGCCTCAGGCGACACCAGCAACACAGGATCTGGCGCCCAGCAACAGGGCGCCTTAAACAACAGCAACAACATCAGACATGGCGCCCAGCAGCAGGGCGCCTTAGACAGCAGTGGCAACAACAGAATTGGCACCCAGCAACAGGGCGCCTGTCACCATGGCAACAGAATTAGACTTGGCGCCCAACAACAGGGCGCCTGGCAACAACCCAGAAAATGGCGCCTAGGGGCAAGGCGCCTAGCACCACAACATCAGGAACAGACTTGGCGCCTGGCACAACAGGGCGCCTGGCACAACAGGCAACATAGCAGACTTGGCGCCCAGGAGCAGGGCGCCTAAGACAACAACAGCAACATCAGGCTTGGCGCCCAGCAACAGGGAGCCTGCGACAGTAGAGGCAACATCAGACTTGGCGCCCAGGAGCAGGGTGCCTAAATCAGCAACAATCGCAGGAGACACTAGGCGCCTAGGGCGCTCTTCACAGCAACACAGACAAGCACCATTCACCACTGGGCGCCTAGGGCGCCATTCCCTGCAACTCAGAAACATACTGAGCGCCTAGGGCGCCAACTCCAGCAACCAAGACAACATCGCTGAGCGCCTACGGCGCCATTTCCAGCAACATCAACATCCAGACAGCACGACTGGGCGCCTAGGGCGCCAAAATCAGCAACATAGGCAACACTGGCTTGGCGCCCAGCAACAGGGCGCCTCCAGCAGGGAACAACCACGACACAGCCACGGCGCCCAGGGGCAGGGCGCCGTTTCCAGCAACCCAATCACAATCCAATTCGCACCAAACAACATCCAACTACCAAATTTCACCATGATCAATCATCAAGCACCGATTTCAAACATCATGAATGTATTATAACATCATCAAACAACACCAAATAGGATCAAGGGCAAACTAGAGTCTACTCCCACATAATTCCCATCATATACCCCATTATAAGGTTAGAACCCACCCATACCTTAGATTTTGCCGAACACGATCTCTCCTTGCACGAAACTCCGAAGAACCACCGCAACAAAGCTCCTCTTCTTTCTCCTTGTGCGCCGTCCCCTTCCCTTCTCTCTTCTCCTCTTCGCAACTTTCTTTCTTTCTTTCTCAAAAAAATGCGAATGACTAACCCTAGTCAACACCCTCCTTCATGCTCTTAAGCCTTGGGCTCGTGGATCACGGGCTCCCATCCACTAATCAGCTAATTACTACGCACCACTTCCTATTTTGAATAAAACGTTATTTTATTAATTATTAAAAATAACCATACTTAATAAAATACCTAAATAATTTAATTAAATAAATAATTAAATTATTTGGGCGTTACAACTCCCCCCCCACTTAGAATATTTCGTCCTCGAAATTTACCTGATTCAAACAGCTCGGGGTAGGATTCCCGCATCTTGCTCTCCAGCTCCCACGTCATGCTCTCTCCAGCAGCTCCTAGCCAGACTACTTTCACCAACGCAATCTCCTTGCCTCTTAAAACTTTCACTTCATGACCTTCAATCCGTACAGGCATCGTCTCCACCGTGAGATTATCCCGTACCTCCACATCATCCATGCGGACCACATGAGATGGATCTGAAATATACTTTCGAAGTTGCGACACATGAAACACGTCATGCAAATTCGAAAGGTTAGGCGGTAAAGCCACACTATATGCAACATTCCCAACTCTTTCTGAAATCTGATAAGGACCAATAAAACGAGGAGTGAGCTTCTTCGACATTGGATACGTGATGCTGATAGGAACAAAATGAGACGATTTCGTTAACCTGTCAACAATCACCCAAATTGCATCATACCCCTTCGCGGTATTAGGCAATCCTGTCACAAAGTCCATCGACATGCTATCCCATTTCTACTCTGGAATTTCTAACGGTTGCATCAACCTAGCAGGCTTCTGATGCTCGACCTTTGACTTCTGGCAAGTCAAACATGCACAAACAAACTGCGCCACATCCCGCTTCATACTAGGCCACCAAAACAACTTCTTCAGATCTTGATACATCTTTGTAGCTCCCGGATGAATACTCAACTTACTCCTGTGACTCTCTTCAAGAATGGCTCTCTTCATGTCTGCATCATCAGGAATTCAAATCCTACCACGGAACCTCAACGCATCTTGGGAATCCAATCTGAAATCCTCATTCTTGGATTGATCATTCTCAACCATCGAGTCTACCAGCTTAACATCTGATTTCTGGGCTTCTCTGATGCTGTTCAGAAATTCATTGCCAATCTTCAACATCCCTAACTTAACACTCTGAGGTATCACTTCACAAACCAGACTCATATATTTGAATTCCTTAATCAGCTCTAACTCCCTAACCATCATCGCCGACATATGCAAAGTCTTCCGGCTCAAAGCATCAGCCACGACATTAGCTTTGCCTGGGTGATAGTTCAAACTGAAATCATAGTCCTTCAACAATTCCAACCACCGTCGCTGCCTCATATTCAACTCCTTCTGGTCAAACAAATACTTCAAGCTCTTATGATCACTAAACACCTCAAATCTAGAACCATAGAGATAGTGCCTCCAAACCTTCAGCACGAAGACCACTGCAGCCAATTCCAAATCATGAGTGGGATAATTCTTCTCATGAACCCTTAATTGCCTCAACGCATACGCGATAACCTTTCCATCTTGCATAAGCACACCACTTAAACCCATTTTTGACGCATCACAATACACCACAAACGACCCTTCCGGATTGGGCAACGTCAAGACAGGAGACGTTGTCAATCTCTTCTTCAATTCCACGAAACTCTCTTCACATTGGGCGTCCCAAACAAAAGCCTTCCCTTTGTAGGTTAACTGAGTTAACAGAAGTGCTAACTTAGAAAAACCTTCAATGAATCTTCTATAATAGCCGGCCAATCCCAAAAAGCTTATAATTTCAGTTGCCGACTTCGGAGCCTCCCAATTCAACACTGCTTCTACTTTCGAAGGATCCACCTCAATACCATTACCAGAAATGACATGACCGAGAAAACTCACTTCCTTCAACCAGGATTCACACTTTGACAATTTCGCATACAACTTCTTTTCCTTCAGTACCTCCAATACTAACCTCAGATGCTCTGCATGCTCTTCCTCCGATTTAGAGTAAATCAGAATGTCATCGATGAATACCACCACAAACCGATCTAAGTAGGTATGAAATATACGATTCATATATTCCATAAATACTTCTGGTGCGTTGGTAACACCGAACGACATCACCGAATACTCATAATGACCATAACGGGTTCTGAAGGCCGTCTTCTGAATATCTTCGTCCTTCACCTTGATCTGATGATAACCCGACCTCAAATCAATTTTACTGAACACTTGAGCGCCCACCAACTGATCCATCAAATCGTCTATCTTCGCAAGTGGATACTTGTGCTTAATTGTTACCTTATTCAACTGCCGATAATCCACACAGAGCCTCATACTACCATCCTTCTTCTTCACTAAAAACACAAGAGCTCCCCACGGTGATACACTCGGCCTCACGAACTTCTTCTCGAGCAGATCCTCAAGTTGTTTCTTCAACTCAGACAATTCAGATGCGGACATCCTGTACGGTGCCAAAGAAACAGGTTTGGTACCAGGTACAAGATCAATAGAGAACTCAACTTCCCTCTCGGGCGGTACACTTGGAATCTCATCAGGGAAAACATAAGGAAATTCGCGCACGACCTGTAACTCTTCAATGATAGCTTGATTCTCAACAGACAACGATGCCATCAGCGAGAATAACTGAATTCCTTCCTTCGTCAACTTCCGCAACTGACTAGCGGATAACAGACCAGACTCCTCTCCATCTCTTTCAACCAAGCTAAAGCCCCATCGGGATCATACTTGCCCTTGAAGGTAGGCGGATTCTCTCTCTGAAAGGTAACCAAACTCCGAGACCCAACATTCTCACCAGCATTATGTTGACCCTCCACAGCCTGGGCCATAGCAGCCAGCGCAGCTGCAATAGCAGCATCGTTTCTTCCTGCCATCTCAACTAATCACTACAACCATAGACAACAGTTAGAACTCATTGACAATACTGGGTGTCAGTGACACAATGACTCGACAACTTGGCCGGACAGACCGAAACTGCTCTGATACCACTAATGTAACACCCCTTTTCTACCCGGAAAATTTTCGACAAAAATCAGAGTTTTCAAAACGTTTTCAATACACCCACAAGGGATGCTACACTTACACCGTTAAACATCACACGCCAATAAATAAGTTTCAACATTAAAAACAGCGCAACACCTAGCACGTCGTAATATCAACAAGCAGCGGAATAAAATCAAGGTTCAATCAAATAGTTATACATCACCATAAAACTTCAAAATTTAAAATAATAGAAACACTAATAAAGCCTAGCGTTCATTCCCCCCGAGTGCTTCGTATCAGAGCGACGACACCTGACTCGACTAGCGAAGGTAGATATGCCTTCACTCACAATCACCTGCACGTTACCAACATAGGGGTAACATTCAAACAGAAGGGGTGAGATATCTAACATTATAATAGCATATATGATAGGCAATATGCTAGAGTACAACACTATATCAACCGCTTCACAACATCATCAATTAATAAATCACCAATAATCATCATTAACATCATGAATAATTATCTGAAATGCAACCCACACCAACGGGCAGATGCATGTGGTACCAATCATCACCAATAAAGTAGCCAATATGGGCACATCACCTATATGAGCATCACCATCATCACTTATAGCACCAACGGCCGAAGCCACCATCACGGAAATAATGCATATGCAATATATGCGACACCATGGACAATGCACCAGACAATCAACACACAACAGACATTTAATTAACATAACATCACCAATATCACCAAGCGATCATAGACCGATCACCTTAGCCCATGGAATAGGGACATCACCTGTTACATCATCACCGATAACACCAGCAAACACCGACACCCAATCACCAATAGATTTACAGCTAAAGCCACGCTCATTTTACAGCGACAGCAACACCATTTTTACAGCAACGGCACTTTTATTTTACAGTGACAACAACACCATTTTTACAGCAACAGCACACTTATTTTACAGTGACAGCAACACCATTTTTTGGGAAACAGCGACATTTGGTCACTGTGACAGCAACACCAATTTTTCAGAAAAAAACAGCAAACATTGTTCACTGTGACAGCAACATGGTTTTGGAAAAACGGCAACAGCAACATGACAGAAACTGGCGCCCAGCAACAGGGTGCCAAGACAGGCAGCAACACACCAGAAACTCGCGCCCAGCAACAGGGCGCCAAGAGGCAACAACATCTAGCAGAAACTGCCGCCCAGCAACAGGGCGCCACAGGTAGCAACAGCAACACAGAGTCTGGCGCCCAGCAACAGGGCGCCACAGACAACAGCAACAGCACTGAAACTGGCGCCTAGCAACAGGGCGCCTCAGGCGACACCAGCAACACAGGATCTGGCGCCTATCAACAGGGCGCCTTGAACAACAGCAACAACATCAGACATGGCGCCCAGCAGCAGGGCGCCTTAGACAGCAGTGGCAACAACAGAATTGGCGCCCAGCAGCAGGGCGCCTGACACCATGGCAACAGAATTAGACTTGGCGCCCAGCAACAGGGCGCCTGGCAACAACCCAGAAAATGGCGCCTAGGGGCAAGGCGCCTAGCACCACAACATCAGGAACAGACTTGGCGCCCAGCAACAGGGCGCCTGGCACAACAGGCAACATAGCAGACTTGGCGCCCCGGAGCAGGGCGCCTAAGACAACAACAACAACCTCAGGCTTGGCGCCCAGCAACAGGGCGCCGGAGACAGCAGAGGCAACATCAGACTTGGCGCCCAGAAGCAGGGCGCCTAGCAACACAGCCAGCAGCAACAACCTTGGCACCCAGGAGCAGGGCGCCTAAATCAGCAACAAGCGCAGGAGACACTGGGCGCCTAGGGCGCCCTTCACAGCAACACAGACAAGCACCATTCACCTCTGGGTGCCTAGGGCGCCATTCCCTGCAGCTCAGAAACACACTGGGCGCCTAGGCCGCCAACTCCAGCAACCAAGACAACATCGCTGGGCGCCTAAGGCGCCACTTCCAGCAACATCAACATCCAGACAGCACGACTGGGCGCCTAGGGCGGCAAAATCAGCAACATCGGCAACACTGGCTTGGCGCCCAGCAACAGGGCGCCTCCAGTAGGGAACAACCACGACACAGCCGCGGCGCCCAGGGGCAGGGCGCCGTTTCCAGCAACCCAATCACAACCCAATTCGCACCAAACAACATCCAACTCCCAAATTTCACCAGGATCAATCATCAAGCACCGATTTCAAACATCATGAATGTATTATAACATCATCAAACAACACCAAATAGGATCAAGGGCAAACTAGAGTCTACTCCCACATAATCCCCATCATATACCCTATTATAAGGTTAGAACCCACCCTTACCTTAGATTTTGCCGAACACGATCTCTCCTTGCACGAAAGTCCGAAGAACCACCTCAACAAAGCTCCTCTCCTTTCTCCTTGTGCGCCGTCCCCTTCCCTTCTCTCTTCTCCTCTTCGCAACTTTCTTTCTTTCTTTCTCAAAAAAATGCGAATGACTAACCCTAGCCAACACCCTCCTTCATGCGCTTAAGCCTTGGGCTCGTGGATCACAGGCCCCCGTCCACTAATCAGCTAATTACTACGCACCACTCCTTATTTTGAATAAAACGTTATTTTATTAATTATTAAATATAACCATACTTAATAAAATACCTTAATAATTTAATTAAGGCTAAAGTGCTCCCGGGGTCCCTTATCTTTATTTAAAGTAACGAATTAGTCCTTTATGTTTTTTTTGCCCCAAATAAGTCCTTTATCTTTGAAATTTTTGACACATAAATCCTTTTTCGTTAACAGTGCTGATTTATGTGTCAAAAAAAGGATTTATGTTTCAAAAATTTGAAACATAAAGGACTGATTTGGGACATAAAAGGATTTATGTGTCAAAAATTTAAAACATAAAGGACTGATTTGGGACCCCGGGAGCACTTTAGCCTTTAATTAAATAAATAATTAAATTATTTGGGCGTTACAACCTAGATATCTTTAGTGGAAGAGATTAGCCAGAATCACACTTCCACATCACGGTAATGAAGCAATATAAGGGCTAGTTGCCAAGCATTTCTCATTCAATGCAAGTCATAATACTCATCCATTCCAGAAGCTGAATATGCAATTAAAATCAAACAAAGAAGGCTTCCAATATAAGTGCCAAATCATATTAGCCAACTATTAAGTAGTCATCAGCAAATAAACAACGATCAACTTGAGTTCTATCAATGGAAAAACAAATAATATTAGACAACTATAATGAGAAATCCTGTTAGCATTCCAATTCTCACATTTAATTATATCATAAACAATTTGACAGTCAATCTCAAGTCCATGTGAAGCAAATTGACCGTTAACAACAACCAAAAACATGCAGTACCCAATTCTAAAGAACACATACCTAATACATAGATTCTGCATTTAGATATCAGAGAAACTCATTCCTATAAATCCTATTCATGATTGACTCCACATCTTCCATGGCTGCTTCTTTAATATCATCCAAATCATCACCTGGCTTCACAACATATAAATCAGTGCCAGCAATAGCTTGATCAAGCCCCTGAAATACAACACACAAAATTAGACCACTATTACTTAGCAAGAAGACATACTAAATAATACAGCTCCTCTGTCTGGATGGAGTTCGATGACTCCTTATTGGTAAACCACATAATATTACCTCCACAAGTTCTTCATCCACAGACTTTTTATTTCCATACACTGATCCTCCAATCATCAACAATTGCTTTGTTGTTCATTCCACCAGAACAATTTAACAACTCAATTCCTCTAACAAGAATTTGACTTGAATCTAATTGGAGATCATAATTCACAGACAAGACAAAAAAGAAGCTTTTCATTCTGCTGCTATATGTTTAACTGTTTCAGAGAAATTTAAGAGAGACTAACATACATGCCTGAGGCAGCAATGAGACAAGCAAGACTTCCAACAGAGTTTCCTATTAGTACAGTTGGCTTCTTAACAACTTCATTCAAGAAATCCAGGATCAACTGTTTTATTATGGCTTAAATATGTTTTAGGCCCCTGCAAATATAGGGTGTTTTGGTTTAAGCCCCTGCAAAATTTTTTTTTTGTTAAAAGCCCTTGCAAAATGACATATTTTGTTATAAACCCTTCTATGACTAAAATGTTAACCTTAACATGGAATGCTATGATTGCTGGATATGTTGAGAAGGGCTTATAACAAAATATTTCATTTTGCAAGGGCTTTTAACAAAAAAATTTTTTTGCAGGGGCTTAAACCAAAACACCCTATATTTGCAGGGGCCTAAAACATATTTAAGCCTTTTATTATTATTGAATAAAACAAGATACAAGTTAATAAGTTTCTAATGCTAGACTAGAGGGTTAGTGTCCAAATAAAAGCTCAATAATTAAATACCTCAGCCCATGTTTCCATGGTATATGAAAAACCTGGGGGTTTATCTGAAGCCCCAAAACCAAGTAGATCAATAGCATAAACAAGATAATTCTGGGCCAGTATCTTGATAATCCTGGGCAGTATATGACTAAGCTGCATCTAGTTCTCTAAGATGGTGTGGATTGAACAGCCTGGGGAGTATATGACTAAGTGCATGTTTGAATTTCTGTTGCAAACACACAAGCTCTGTTAGATATCTGTCAATAGTATTAGGAGTAGTCCTGCAACATCCACCAAAAATGGAAGCCCCGGCAGAACGCCACTTACCCACGTAAGAAACAAAATCTACCTCTGCATCTCCACTTGATTTCTGCAACATAATATACTTTAAATCATCAATTTGATGACACTAAACAACAACTGTATCTAAATTGTTCAAATACATAACACATTGTGACTTGACAAATAAGAGTTATGTCAACTAGACTCACCACCCATTGGTGCCTCTCAGTAATATAAGTGTCTCCACTGTTTGGATATACAATCACTGCTTTACTTGTTACCTGTAGTAAAAGTCTTTCACAAGTTATTCAAAATAGCAAAGTAAATAAATCAGCACATATTAATAAGTTTTGTAGAATGAAAAGTTGGAACCTTTAATAGATGAAATCAAGTCATGAATAAACCTAGGAGCAGTGCAATTGACTCCAACAGCAACAACTTGTCTGCATGAATCAGCTATTGAAGCACAGTCTGAGATAGAATCACCACTAACCACATGACTTTCATCCTTGCAAGAAAAAGAAAACCATGCTCAGTGAATTTAGTAATTATGAGTATATATGTAAGCTTATGATGTAATGAACACTCACTCAGTGAACAACAAACTTGGAGAAACTGAATTTGTTCGGTTTTGTAACGAAAGCCCTTGCCGACACCAATTGCGAGTAGCTCCTGCCAATCATTCAAAGGCCAATTCAAAATATTACACAGACAAAAACAAATAAATAAAGATCGAACAGTGAATAGTGTACCTAAGAAGAGAAAAAGGAGCCATCGCTGTCATGGTTCCCACTTCCCAGATAAACGAGCCATTGCTGCCACTCTCTAACTTTCTTCCTCTCGCATTCGACTCTCGTTGGTCGCCTCTTGCACGTGGTGGACTCAACATGGCGTGTTAGGGTTTTGTAAAGTACACCAAAAACGAAATCTAGAAGAAATAGGAAAAACGAAAATGAAAACTAACCTAAAAAACTGAGATCAAGGGAGAGAGCATAAAGGAGAACCAGATCTGAAGATCAAGGCTCAGCCATGGCTGAAACGAGATTCGCACGCGACACGCGAGAGAGAAAGATGCACTGAAAGAGGGAAAGCCAGGAGAAGAGAGCAATCGTTTGTGAATGGAGAATAAAGAGAGCTAGGAGAAGAGAGGAAGCGACGGTGAGAGGAAGCGACGGCAAGGAAGGCGAGGAAGGCGACGGTGACGAGAGTGAGAGAACAAGATTTTAGAGTGAGAGAACGAGGTTGAGAGTGATGAGAGAACGATGGAAAACGCGTATTACCAAGTAAACACCTGATGCTAAATGTCTAAAGCAAATACATTTAGCATCGGGTGTTAAAACACCCGACGCTAAAAGTAGGCGCGAAATATGAAATCTTCCATTTAATTGCAAAAATGCCACCGGTTCAACAATTAGCATCGGTTGTTCAAACAACTGATGCTAAATGATGCTTAATAATGTCTTTTTTCCACTAACCGTATACAAGTTTCATTCATATAGCAAAATAAGAGCGGAACAAACTTATTTGAAGAGTGAAAAGTTTCAGTTAAACACATTTACCCTTCGACAATTTCCTAGAATCGCAAAACAGCTTTTATACCCAATAGGCAAGTACGGTGGGGAGTCTAACTATAAAATTTCTCAACTTTGAATTAAATTCTATCGAAATGATGAGGTGGTGATTCATTAGAAACTTTTACATTAAGGATAGAAGTGGGTCATGATTGCACCAAAGAAGTCTGAAGAATAATCAAAATTGTGGCAAGGTTATTTTCAAAATAAATTTTTCTATTTGTAGTGCAACCAATACTCACTCCTAAGTTTAATTGAACTTAGGAACACTTCTATTTCATGTAAATCTTTCAACGCAAAACAACTTATTTACCTAATATACAAATTCATGCAACACAAAATAAATAGGCAAAGAATTCCCTTCCAAAATCATCTTATCAATCAATAACATATCATTATAGCATCCTTGCAACATTCAACGATTTTTGGTGCATTCCCATACACATGCAATTCAATTAAGTACAAAATAGGCTAAATAGCACTTTTGGTCATTTATCTTTGCTCCAGATTTCACTTTGGTCCGTTTTGGTCCCTCATGTTTCATTTTCGTTTCATTTTGGTCCCTCACCTTAGTTTTGACTAAAATTAATATTATTTAATTCTATTAAAACATTAAAACAATTAAAACAATTAATTCAATTAAAACAAAATTAGAAAAAGAACCAACCACCGTCAGCCACCAACAACCACCACCCACCACCCAATCTAACTCTCTCTCTCTCCGTCACCACCTACCCACAGCCACCACCCACCTCACAATCTGTCTCTCTCTCTCACAGTCAGCACCCACCGTCACCACCCACAGCCACCACCCCTCCTCTACGATCTGGAACGACAGTGAGAAGAGGGAGAGCGACGAGAGAGAGAACGGCGAGGGGGGGGGGGGAGATGCGAAGAGGGAGAGCGACGAGAGAGAGAGAACGGCGAGGGGGGGGAGATGCGAAGAGGGAGAGCGACGAGAGAGAGAACGGCGAGGGGGGGGGGGAGATGCGAAGAGGGAGAGCGACGAGAGAGAGAACGGCGAGAGAGGGGGGTTTGCGAAAGTGAGAAGAGGGAGGGGAGAGCGAACCAGAGAGGGGGGAGGATCGGTGAGAAGAGGGGGGAGGATCGGTGAGAAGAGGGGGGAGGATCGGTGGGGGGATGGGTTCACGGTGGGGGGAGTAATTTCACGGTGGGGGGAACCAAAAATATATATTTAATAATTGATTAATTGTTTTAATGTTTTAATTGAATTAAATAATATTAATTTTAGTCAAAACTAAGGTGAGGGACCAAAATGAAACGAAAATGAAACATGAGGGACCAAAACGGACCAAAAAAAAGATAAATGACCAAAGTGAAATCTGGAGCAAAGATAAAGGACAGAAAGTGCTATTTAGCCTACAAAATAACATCAATAATATGAATGTTGAGATCTCAGGTCTTCAGAAATAATACTCCTATCTTTTATCATATTAGTTCTTCTCTGTGTCAATTTTTGACTTGATCCTTGGGTGTCGGATCCCCTGGTGTCTCTTCTCAACGTCCCTGAGCATCTTCATCACTCTCTCAAGGCCAAAGTTTGCAATTTCATTCAGAACGGACAATGGTGTATTCCATCATCCTTAGCCAACAATTTTTCTAAATTGGCTTCACTTCTTCATGCTAAAGACATTCCAACCTTTGACTCTCAGGATTAGTTGATTTGGAACACCTCTACTGATGGTATGCTTAATTTTAAAACTGCTTATCTTTTCTATAGACCTATTAGGCAACCCATCAATTGGTGCAAGAATATTTGGCGCAATGTTATCCCTCCCTCCAAATCATTTCTTATTTGGTGCATCCCTAACAACCGTATGCCTACTGATGAGCATCTTAGAAGCCGTGGTTGTGGCCCTGTTTCCATGTGTAGTCTTTGTGACGCGGACTCGGAATCTTCTTTGCATCTTTTTTGTGACTGCCCTTTTGCTAAGCATCTTTGGTCCTGGCTTAGTGATAAGCTCTCTCTTAATATTGATATTTCCTCCCCTGAAACTATCATCGAGGTTTGTTTGCGCCCTTGGTCTGACCAAGTGCAGGATGTCGTGACTGCTGCTGTTATAAATGTCTTTTGGGCTATTTGGCACTCTCGGAATAAGCTTCGCTTTGACAATAAAAAAATCTTGCCCACTTTCCTGAAAAACATGATTATTGCAAATGTGAATCTTTCAGGAACTCTCAGCAAGGGTTCCACTTCTGCCTCTGTACAGGACTTTTCGATTCTTAAGGCTTTTTCAGTTGCTGGTAAACCTCGCAAGGCTCCTATGTTTCGAGGTTCTTTGGACAACCCCCCCTTACTTCTGGGTTAAATGTAATACCGATGGCGCTGCTAGGGGCTCTCCGGGTTTAGCTGCTTGTGTGGGCATTTTTCGTGATAGCAATGCTGCCTCTCTTGGTTGTTTTGTGCTCTCCCTTGGTATAACTTATGCTCTTCATGCTGAATTAGTGGGTGTCATAGTAGCCATTGAGGTGGCTTACAAAAAGGGTTGGCATAGATTATGGATTGAATGTGACTCTCAACTGGCTGTTATGGCTTTCTCTTCTCATTCCATTGTGCCTTGGAAGCTCTGTACTCGCTGGCTTAACTGCATGGCTATTCTCAAGTCCATAACCTTCATTTGCTCTCATATTTATAGGGAAGGGAATCATTGTGCTAATATTCTTGCGTCTCATGGGGTTACAATGTCTGGGTTTCAGTGGTGGAACACTATCCCCAATTTTATCAGGGATGATTTTCACCGTAATAGGGTGGGTCTTCCTTATTTTCGGTTTAAGAATTAATTCTTGTGCAAGGGTCTTGGTTTTTGTCCCCCCTTGTTTTTTGTACTTTTTTATTTTGTTTTAATAGAATCGGGGGGAGTGCTCTTTCCTTCTAGATGTTTTTTCCCTAAGGAGGGTTTTGCATCAGAAGGTTTTAACGAGGCTCCTTTCCTTTGTTTAAAAAAAATGGAGTGGTTTTGAAGTAATTTAATGGAGGTGACAGAATAGGTGGCACGGTCCGGGCCACTCACGCGCACGGTCCATGCTTCCTGCACATTCAGCGATTATACCACTCTACACGACAATATTAATTCACATTTTGATGCATGTAACAATAACCAACAATAGGCAAGGGACTCATGTCGACCTGTCAAATGAAGTTGTACAAATACAGTCTAACTGTTAACTTTCACAACAAGAGGTTAACGAGCTTAATCCTTACCACCGTAGTGGAGACATATGTAGGCATCATGGCTTATGGACAATATACATACCCCAATAGTGAACTTCCTTGATGAACATCGGAGTTCTCACCTTCCTAAAAACATAGAAAATTCACAACCTCATAACCCCAGAAGACAAGACACGAGTCAAAGTCACAATTTGAACCCCCTAATTACTAGTCTTACAACAACCTCTCCAATAAACCTTTACAATCCTTACATTCCTAAAGATTTATACTTAGGAAAATAAGCTCATTTATCTACTTCAATCCATACTTTGAATCAGACTCACAAGTGATTCATACTAAACATTGCTCTCATTAGATTCCATTTTAACATCAAACACTCAATTTTTTCTCTAAAACTAATGCCTAAACCAACACAATTAACCTACTTTTTTTAATTCGTATCTCTCTATTCTTTCCTCCGAATCTTTCGGTAAGAATCACCAGTCTATATATATATATATATATCATAATAATGAATTTCTCTTACTCTAAGAGTCTTATTTCTCAAAACCATAACAACGAAACCTCTTACCTAATACAACAATACTACTGGAGAACTCCCTACCCCGTCTATATACCTTAGAACACTCACTAGAATATCATCCTCATAAAACATTGTAGTCTCACTATACTCGAGAAACATTTACGAAAGCATCCTTAATAAATTCAATTTTTTCATCATGCTCATACTTTACAATCTTCAACTTATTAAAAAAAATATGAATATCATCGGTCTATATCAATCATTGAAGTTTTTCCCAACTTATGACAAGTTATTAGGGTGATCAGTCCTACAACATATCATCAAGTGGTCGAAGCTAAAATGATTGTATAGACTAACTCGAAACATCTGGCTAAACTGATATCAGCTTCACAATTAACTCATCCTATAGTTCTCTACCGGTTTATCGAATCCACACTCTTCTATACTACCCACATGATCTCAAACGCTCATCTAAGGATTCACGAAAAATGGTAATTCCTCGGTGGCTTTTCTCAATGATGTTATGAGTATGAAAATGCGCGCGTACATATTCATCCAACAGATCCTCGAGATCCACTAGGGTCTTACCACACTTCCATCATCTATATTTGGATTTAAGAATCAAAATCCTCAACTCTACAAACTTACTACATTCATATTACCATCTTCATTGTAAGCCAAGTATTCCAACTTTCATAAGGCAATTATTACCCATCTACATATACATACCCCAATAGTGAACTTCCTTGATGAACAAGGGAGTTCTCACCTACCTAAAAACATAGAAAATTCATAACCTCATAACCCCAGAAGTCAAGACACGAGTCAAAGTCACAATTTGAACCCACTAATTACTAGTCTTACATTTTGCCTTGAGTAGTCATCTCTTGATGACGTAAACTGTAACGCCCCGAAATAATTGATTAATTATTTAACTAATTGTTTAGGAATTATTTAGTAGAAAATAATGGAATAACTATATGTTAGTGTATGTGGACCTATTATTAGTGTTAGGATTAGTAAAGGAGAGGTGTTAGGGAAAAAGCCCATGATTAAGTCGCATAAGCTATGGGAAAGCCCATGAAGTTAAATGAGTTGATAAATAGTAGAAAACTAGGTTAGGGTTTCATGATTAGAAAAACAAAAGTTTGAGAGTGAGAGAGAGCTAGAGGGCGCGACGGCCAAGAGGAGAGAAGAGGGAGAGAGCGACGCCAAGAGGAGAGAGGAGGCTAGGGTTTCGTGATCTTCTAAGGCTAGGGTTCGTGATCTTCTAAGGCTAAGGTAAGGGTGGGATTCAAGCCTTATAATGGGATATATGAATTACTTTATGTGGGGGTTAGGGTTTGATGATTGTCATATGTATGATCATATATGTATTGAATGCCTTGTTGAATAATTATGTTGTGTGATCGGTGTTCTATGTTGTTAGCCCTAGAATTATATTTGTGCTTTGCCATGTTCATAAGGAAAACGATTTGCTATGATTAAGGGAGCCCTAGGCGCCCTGTTGCTGAAATTGGCGCCCTAGGTGTAACACCCTAAAATTATTTAATTAATTTATTTAATTAAATAATTGGGGATTTAAATTAAATTATTTGATGTAATTCGATTAATTAGAATTTTATTTATTTTGGTGGTATTAGGAGGAAGTGGAGGCGCCACTTGCATGACTTGGGCTTAAGTGGAAAGCCCAAGCCCATGATCCACAATATAGGCGAAGTGGAGTAGTGTTTGGGGTTAGGGTTGTTAGCTCATTGTGTGCGAAATTTCGAGAGAGAGCAAGAGGAGGAGAGAATAGCGTGAGAAAGAAAGAGCAAGGCGGCCAAGGGAAGAAGGAGAAGAGGGTTCGAAGTTCAAAGGAAGGATCTCCGTTGTTGCTGTGGATCTGTAGGTGACTGCATTCTAGGCATCGAATTCTTCTTGAAAAGGTTAGGGGAGCTCTATCACTCTATCTAATACATTCTATGATAGGCCCTAGATCTAAGGTTTCTCCTAGATTCCATGATGTTTTTGATGTTCTTTGCGTTCTTGATGTTCTTGATGCCAATTTTCGCATATATATATATATATGTTAATCATGAGTTCATGCGATTTGATTGTTGCTTGGTGCTTGATCTACGAATTTGTATTATTGATGATGCTATGCGTATGTAATGAGAAATATGGTGTGATCTATGTGTTTGAATTGTTGGAAGTGAAGTCGCATAAGGGTATGGTTGTTGGGCGCCTAGGGCGCCATGAAGGTGTTAGTGTTGATGTTTGTTTTGATTGAATTTTGATAAATTGAGTTTTGGTAGTTTGGAATGAGATAAGTGCGTTTTAGTTGCTGGGAAAAATTGGAGTTTTATGTTTTAAAATTGTGAAGAAAACGAATTTTTAGTTGTTAAAAAGTGTTGGACAAATTCTGGATGTTGTTGCTGGTTTCTGGGCGCTGGGCGCCTATGCTGGGCGCTGGGCGCCTGTTCTGTGTTGTTGTTGCGCGTGGGTGCGCGCCTGGGCGCTGGCGCCCGTGTTGTGTCTGTGTGTGCGTGTGCGCGCCTGGGCGCTGAGCGCCTATGGCGCTGTGTTGTGCGCGCGTTGTTGCCCCTGGGCGCTAGGCGCCCGTGTCTGTGTTGCATTGTGCGCGCCTGGGCGCTGGGCGCCTGTGGCGCTGTGGCGCTGTGTTGCGCTGTGTTGTGCGCGCCTGGGCGCTGGGTGCCTGTGTTGCCTGGGCGCCTAAGGCGCCAATTTTCAGAACGTTGTCTAATTTTTTCCCAAACTTATTTTTATCGTAACTTTTGACTCAGACGTCCGTTTTGAACGATTCAAAAAGTGTCGTGAAGCTTTTTACGCTGTCCATCTATGGGTCTAATTTTTAAAATGAAAAATTGTTATTTTCTGATGGTTTGTGGGCGCCCAAGTGGCTGTCCCTGGTGATCGTCCCAGTGACATTGAAAAATGACGTGGAACTCTTTAAAAATCCCTTTTGGTGTATAAACAACAGTTTTAAACACGGTAGTGTCAAAATGACTGTTTTGCCCCTAGTGGCCAAAGTTAATGATAAAAGATGCGTAAATGACGAGGATGCCCTTGGTGGCTAGTCAAATGACTGTTTTACCCCTAGTGGCCAAAGTTAATGATAATGATGTGTAAATGACGAGGATGCCCTTGGTGGTTAGTCAAATGACGTTTTTGCCCTCAGTGGCTAATGTTTGAGGTAAATGATGTTTATGTGTAAGTGACATTTGGGGCCTGGGTGGCTAAGTGAGGTTAAGGTCTAAGTGGCCTAGTGATGTTGTGTGATGATTATGAATTTGACAGGTGCTGTGCTCCGTGCGAGCAAACAGGTAAGTGATGGGTCACATTGTTGACTGTGATCTGAGTAATTGTGTGATTTTGTGAAGTGAGTGGTGCATGTCATAGAGTCTCATGCCCATATGCATAAAACCCAGTGATGTTTTGAGGCCTGAGTGGCTATGTGATGATGAAGCCTGAGTGGCTAAGCGACGTTTTGTGAAAAGGTACCTTCATGCATATACCCGCGAGTGGGTTGCACTTCATAAAGCCATATGACATGAGATGAGTTTGTACATGATGTGAATGATGACTGTGATGTGGATGTTTTGTGTATTGGATGCTGATTATTCTAGTGCGTAGCCTATGATTAGTGCTTATCATATTTTCTATTATATAGACTGAAATGATGCTCACCCTTTCCTGTTTGAATGTTGCCCTCGCGTTGGTAACGTGCAGGTGATTCCCAGTGAAGGTATTAGCTTCGCTTTTTGAGTCGAGTCGTCATGCTCTGATACGTAGCACTCAGGGGGAAAACGAACTCGGCCTTTATTAATGATTTTTGATTATTATGCCCATGTGGACTATTTGGTTATGTTTTACTAATTTCCGCTGCGTAGTTGATTGTGTTATGAGGAGTGTTATAAGTGACGTTAACCATGAGGCTTGAGTTTTTGATATTGTGATGTGCTACGTGGACGTATGAATTTGAGTTAAACTGTTTTTAAAGTTTGATAAGCGACGTTTGATTTGAGTATGTGTAACATTTCCTATGAACGAGATTTTTAAACTCTGATTTTTATAAACAAAGTAACGGGTAGAAAGGGGTGTTACATTAGTGGTATCAGAGCAGTTCGGTCTGTCCGGCCGGTAGTTGAGTCGTCGTGTTGAGTAACATTGAGTTTGTTACTCGTTTCTGAATTCTGTTTCCTGTTGCTGTGCTAGAATGGCCAGACGAGACGACGCTGCTCTTGCTGCTGCATTGCAAGCTATGGCTCAGGCGATGCAGGGTCAGCAGAATGCTGGGGATAATGCTGGTTTTAGGAGTCTGACAACCTTCCAGAGGGAGAATCCGCCCACCTTTAAGGGCAAATATGATCCAGATGGTGCTATGGCTTGGCTGAAGGAGATCGAGAGGATTTTCAGGGTGATGAACTGTACTGTTGAGCAGAAGGTCCGCTTTGGTACCCACATGTTAGCCGAGGAGGCCGACGACTGGTGGTTGGCTACTAGGCAGAGGTTAGAGGCTGTGCAGGAAGAGATTACTTGGGAGGTTTTCAGCAGGGAATTTCTGAGAAAGTATTTTCCTGAAGACGTCCGCGGGAAGAAAGAGATAGAGTTTTTGGAGCTGAAGCAGGGTGGTATGTCTGTGACTGCCTATGCGGCAAAATTTGTGGAGCTAGCCAAATTTTATCCACATTACAGTGAGGCTACAGCTGAATTTTCTAAATGCATCAAATTTGAGAATGGGTTAAGGCCTGATATTAAACAGGCCATTGGTTATCAGAAGATTCGTATGTTCGCAGATCTGGTTGACAGTTGCAGGATCTTCGAGGAGGACAGTACTGCTCGCTACAAAGCTACTTCTGAGAAAAGGGGCAAGTTTCAGAGTCGAAGCAAGCCGTATGAGGTTCCTGCGGGTAAGGGTTATCAGAGAGCTGCTGGAGGTAAGGGTTCTGGTGGGGGAGATGCCCCTGCTAGCATCGTCTGTTATAAGTGTGGCAAGCCTGGCCACAAGAGTACTACATGCAGGTCGGATGACAGAAATTGCTACCGTTGTGGTAAAAAGGGTCATATGGCAGCTGAGTGTAAAGTCAAGGATGTGGTGTGTTTCAACTGTGGTGAGTCTGGGCATATCAGTACCAAGTGTACAAAGCCGAAAAAGGAAAGGTCTACTGGGAAGGTATTTGCATTGGCGGGAGAGGAGCCTGATGATGATGATGGTCTGATTAGAGGTACGTGTTTTATTAATGGTACTTCTCTGAAATCTCTTATTGATACTGGTGCTACCCATTGTTTTATATCCGTTGATTGCTGTAAACGATTGGGTCTTGTTTTATCTGCTATGTGTGGGGATATGGTTGTCGATACTCCTGCGAAGGGGTCGGTGATTACGTCCCAGGTGTGTTCTCAGTGTCCCGTGTCGATCTTCGGCAGGGACTTTATTGTGAATTTTGTATGTTTGCCATTGAGAGGTCTGGATGTAATCTTAGGCATGGACTGGTTAGAGAATAATCACGTCCATATCAACTGTCGTAGCAAGTCGGTTAGTTTCGGTGAAGAAAGTTCGGTTTTGGTGTCTGCTGGTCAGTTGAAGAAATTGAAGAAAGAAGGAGTTCAGTTATTTGCGTTGATGGCTTCGTTGTCTGCTGAGAGTCAGGCTGTTATTGAAGAACTGAAGGTAGTACGTGAATTCCCTGAGGTTTTTCCTGATGAGATTCCGGGTGTGCCACCGGAGAGAGAAGTTGAATTTTCGATTGATCTTGTACCTGGTACGAGGCCTGTGTCTATGGCTCCGTACAGAATGTCGGCGTCGGAACTGTCTGAGTTGAAGACGCAACTTGAAGAATTGCTTGAGAAGAAGTTTGTAAGACCGAGTGTATCACCGTGGGGAGCTCCGGTATTGTTAGTGAAAAAGAAAGATGGGAGCATGAGGTTATGTGTGGACTATCGTCAGTTGAATAAGGTAACTATCAAGAATAAGTATCCGCTTCCGAGAATCGACGATCTGATGGATCAGTTAGTGGGCGCTCGTGTTTTCAGCAAAATCGATTTGAGGTCCGGATATCATCAGATTAAAGTAAAGGATGAGGATGTTCAGAAGACAGCATTCAGGACAAGGTATGGGCATTATGAGTATTCTGTGATGCCGTTCGGTGTGACCAATGCTCCTGGTGTGTTTATGGAATATATGAACCGTATTTTCCATAATTACCTAGATCGGTTTGTGGTAATCTTCATAGATGATATTCTAGTATATTCTAAGTCAGATGAAGAGCATGCTGAGCACCTGAAGTCAGTGTTGGAAGTTTTAAAAGAGAAAAAGTTGTACGCTAAGTTATCGAAGTGTGAGTTCTGGCTGAAAGAGGTGAGTTTCCTTGGGCACGTGATTTCTGGTAATGGTATTGCGGTTGATCCGGCAAAAGTAGAAGCAGTGTTGGAGTGGGAGTCTCCGAAGTCCGTAACAGAGATTAGAAGCTTTTTGGGTTTGGCTGGGTACTACAGGAGGTTCATCGAGGGTTTTTCCAAGTTGGCCCTCCCATTGACTCAGTTGACTTGCAAGGGTAAAGTTTTTGTTTGGGATGCTCGATGCGAGGAAAGTTTTATGGAACTGAAAAAGAGATTGACGACGTCGCCTGTTTTGACGTTGCCTAATCCAGAGGAACCGTTCGTTGTGTATTGTGACGCTTCGAAGATGGGTCTCGGTGGTGTGTTGATGCAGGATGGGAAGGTCGTTGCGTATGCGTCGAGGCAATTGCGGATTCATGAGAAAAATTACCCTACGCATGATTTGGAATTGGCTGCTGTGGTTTTTGTGCTCAAGATTTGGAGGCACTACCTTTATGGTTCAAGGTTCGAAGTGTTCAGTGATCATAAGAGTCTAAAGTATCTGTTTGATCAAAAAGAGTTGAATATGAGACAGCGTCGGTGGTTGGAACTCTTGAAGGATTATGACTTCGGTTTGAATTATCATCCCGGCAAGGCTAACGTCGTGGCTGATGCTTTGAGCAGAAAGTCCTTGCATATGTCGGCTATGATGGTGAAGGAATTAGAGTTAATTGAAGAATTCAGAGATTTGAGTTTGGTTTGTAAGATGACACCTCGCAGTGTCAAGCTGGGAATGCTAAAGATCGACAATGAATTCCTGGGCAGCATCAGAGAGGCTCAGAAGTCAGATGTTAAGTTAGTGGATTTAATTAATGGGGTTGGTCAATCTGAAGATGAAGAATTCAAATTGGATTCCAGTGGTGTGTTGAGGTTCCGGGGTAGGATCTGTGTTCCTGACGATGAAGAGATGAGAAAGGCAATTTTAGAGGAAGGTCATCGTAGCAAGTTGAGTATCCATCCTGGAGCAACGAAGATGTATCAAGATCTGAAAAAGATGTTTTGGTGGTATGGTATGAAGAGAGATGTGGCGCAGTTTGTGTATGCCTGTTTGACCTGTCAGAAATCTAAGGTAGAGCATCAGAAGCCTGCAGGGCTAATGCAACCGTTGGAAATTCCAGAGTGGAAATGGGATAGCATAGCAATGGATTTTGTGACGGGGTTACCGAATACAGCTAAGGGTCATGACGCTATTTGGGTGATCATTGATAGGTTAACGAAGTCTGCTCACTTTATTCCTATTAATATCACTTATCCGGTGTCGAGGTTGGCAGAGGTATATGTCAAGGAGATTGTAAGGCTGCACGGTGTTCCGAAGAGTATTGTGTCAGATAGGGATCCGAGGTTCACTTCCGAGTTTTGGAAGAGTTTGCAGAAAGAATTGGGTTCTAAGTTAAAAATGAGTTCGGCGTATCATCCCCAGACAGACGGTCAGTCAGAGAGGACAATTCAATCGCTAGAGGATTTGTTGAGGGCTTGTGTATTGGAACAGCGGGGTTCATGGGATTCATATCTTGCGTTGATTGAGTTTACCTATAACAACAGTCACCATTCCAGTATCGGGATGGCACCGTTTGAAGCATTGTATGGTCGAAAGTGTAACACCCCGATAAATTCTAATATATAGAACTACCGAAATGCACTAAATGGCATACATCAGAGTAACTTCCTGTTATTGAAATATTGAACACATCTAAAACTTTTGGCAATACATAACATCGGGTTCTCTGGACCTCATAAACTTCCTTGAAAATGCTTAAGTTCAAACTTAAGACTCATACATAATCCTGGTGTTCAATAATCCAAAAACATAAAGTAGCGGAAACGATTTTACAACTTGACAATGGAAGTTATACAATCAGAACATAGAAACCATAAACGGAAACAAGGTCTAAAACATTAAACTAGGTCTTCAATGACTCCAAGAGTCACACCAGCTAACCATGCTTTACCGCCTTTGCTTTCCCCTGTTTCTCTGTAAAAACCACAAATATGAAGGGTGAGATAAACATTATCTCAGTGAGTCCTATCGAGACCCCTTACTACTCTAGCGGTTCATTATGCCTTGTTTTGAACTCGTGGTCCTAAAAAGCAACCACGTGGAAATACATTCAGTTCCTGTAACCTTCATGCTCATGGCCCTCCTAAGCGACACATGAAGCATGCAATCTTTGTTCCATGTTTTTAGCATAACACCTCAGTCTACCTATTTTATAGGCATTCTCTTGACCTTTTGGTGAACCCATCCCGCTATTTCTAGTGGGTGAAACAATCTTGAGTCTAGGTTTTGGGGCTCATGACTTCCCCTCCCCTAGTATGCTAACCTCTTAGGGTCGTCACCCTTTTTCCTCTTGTATTTATTATACATTTTCAGTCTGTGTACCCGCAATGGGCTGTTAGTCATTCCAGTCAAGTACCATGTACCATATCAGTCAATTTCAGTGTATAATATCAGTCAAGTACCGTGTACCATATCAGTCAATTACAGTGTATAATATCAGTCAAGTACCGTGTGTTATTATCACTCTTTGACATTTGCACTCTCGCGTTCTCTAAGAGCGGTTTTCCATTTTTATTCATAACACACAATCTTTCTATCGAACATGCTCAATCTCATATTATTGTTACCTTTTCATTATTGTGGGACCTTGGGGAATGGATTAGAAGAGGATTGGGATCATTTGGAATGGATAAAATGCACTTTGAAATTGAAGGTCAGAAAATCTCACACGACCCGTGCGTGTAGGCGCACGGCCCGTGCGTGGTTGAACAGTTTGTAGAAATTTTTCCAGGAAGATACGCACGACCCGTGCGACTAAGCGCACGATCCGTGCGTTAGCTACCAGATTTACAGAAAGTTTCAGAGACTTACGCACGACCCGTGCTACTGGGCACACGATCCGTGCGCATTTTAAAAATACAGTTCATGTCGTATCAGATGGAGGCGCACGACCCGTGCCCAGAGGCACACGATCCGTGTGGCTCCATCAGTTTCCAGAAAACAGATTTTTCAAGGGGTTATTCCATTCCATTCCGATTCCAACTTCCCTTCCGATCGAGGCCCAAACTCAAACACGCATTAAAACACAATATTATAGCAATCCAATCCAGCACACCCAACAATCAATCAAGAAATTCATAGTTCAATCATGAGCTTTGGGAAAACGGTTTTCAATATAATTCTTTCGATACCAGAAACGTGTGACAATAATTTTCAAAAGTGAAGACTCGAAAAACGAACACGTTCCCTAAGCGAGTTATAGAACTCACCCGAAGTGATGAAAATCACTAAAACGACGAATCTAGCAGTCGACTCGTTCGAATAGCCTCACGAACCGCCTCCGACTCGCTCCAAAACTGAACCGAACTTCCCAAGGAACTAAGACTCGAACTCAGCAACTCGAATGAGCTTCAAACAGGTTTGTTGCTTTGATGTGAGCTGTGGTACTGAATATAGGACTATAACAAAGACATGCAACTATTTGGAGCATCAACACTCCATTTTTGAGCTTGGAGCTTCAAAGGTGCACAAATGGTGATTTGCGATAGAGTGGGTTGATGGAAGATTTCTGGGCATCAATGTATAGAGGGAGAAGAATGGTGAACAATGGTGGGTTCAGATCTTACATGCATCAAGTTTCCATGGAACTCTTCTCTCTTCCAAGCCCTCTCTCTCTCGCGAGCTCTCCTCTTTCTCTCTACTCCTCACTTCAGTTTTTCTTTCTTATTTCTGAACTTCCACAAATTAAAGTGGGTAAGGAGGACTTAGGGTCAGCTGGTCACTTAAACTAGGGAATTTACCCAAATACCCCTTAGCTACTAATTCTATTACTTGGGACATTTTATTACCTATGAAGCTTAACTTAACTCATTACTCCTAACACTTACTCAAACAATTATTCACTTAACAAGCATAATTATCCGAATATTATAATAAATATATATAACCTCTCGCTAATTTTTAATAATTGAAATTAGCCAATTAGGGGATGTTACAATCACCCCAACTTCTAAAATTTTGTCCTCAAAATTGACAAAACATACCTTACTCGAACAAATACGGATATTTCTCCCGCATGCTCTCCTCTACTTCCCATGTCGCTTCGTCAGGTGACACACCGTCCCAAAGCACCTTGACAATAGGAATTGACCTCGTCCGGAGCGTTTTCTCGCCACGTTCGATGATCCTGATTGGGGTAGGATGATAAGATAGATCCGTTCTGATGTCAATCGCTTCATGGCTTAATGGTTGATTCGGATCATGAATATATTTCCTTAGCTGCGATACATGAAACACATCATGTAATCTGGACAATTCTGGAGGTAAGGCAATGCGATACGCTACCGGCCCAACTCGCTCGATAATCTGGAAGGGTCCGACATACCGAGGACTGAGCTTCTTTGCTCGCAAAGCAATACCGGTCCCAATGGTTGGAGAAAGTTTCAAAAAGACATGATCTCCTTCTTCGAATTCTAGCGGCCTTCTCCTCTTATCCGCATAACTCTTTTGCCGACTCTGCGCGGCTTTCATCCTTTCTCTGATTTGACGGATCTTCTCCGTAGTCTCCCGGACTAAATCTGGTCCCAACAATCTCTGCTCACCTACATCCCACCAACACAATGGTGTTCTGCACTTCCTTCCATACAATGCTTCATATGGAGCCATTCCGATACTAGAATGATAACTGTTGTTGTATGAGAATTCCACCAATGGAAGGTGATCCTCCCATCTGCCTCCACTATCGAGTACACAAGCTCTCAACATATCCTCCAATGTCTGGATTGTCCTCTCAGTCTGCCCGTCTGTCTGAGGATGGTAAGCAGTGCTAACACACACTTTTGTTCCCAACGCCATGTTCAATGCTCTCCAAAATCGAGATGTAAACTTGGGATCTCGATCACAGATGATACTTGTAGGGATTCCATGCAACTTAACAATATTCTTGAGATATTCATCTGCTAACCTAGCAACCTTGTGAGTCGAACGCACTGGAATAAAATGAGCGGACTTGGTCAGGCGATCCACCACTACCCAAATAGAATCATTTCCGGTTTGGGACCGCGGCAATCCCATGACAAAATCCATAGATATGCTTTCCCATTTCCATTCAGGTACATTCAACGGTTGTAACTGGCCGCCTGGCTTCCGGTGCTCTATCTTAACCTTTTGACAAGTCAAGCATCGAGACACAAACTCTGCTATATCCACTTTCATGCCCGGCCACCAGTATAATTGCTTCAAATCTCGATACATCTTGGTAGACCCAGGATGTATTGAGAACTGACTCTTATGAGCCTCCTCTAAAACTTGCCTCTTCACATCCTCATCATTTGGCACACAGATTCTGCCATCAAAACAAATTACACCATCACCGTCTTCGGTGTAGTTCGGCAATCTCTTCTGCGCTTGCAGTTCTACATCACCTTCTTGGGCTGAGCGAATTAGATTCCTCAATGAACTTGAAATCTGAATGTGACTCAACACCAACCTGTTCCTTCTCGACTTAACACTCAAATTGAGGTCTCTGAATGATTCCAACAATGACATCTCGTGCATCATCAGCTTTGCAGTATGGATAGACTTTCTGCTTAAAGCATCGGCAACAACATTAGCCTTACCAGGATGGTACTTCAATTCAAAATCATAATCTTTCAGGAATTCTACCCATCTCCTCTGTCTGTTGTTCAGCTCCTTTTGGTCAAACAAATACTTCAGACTTTTGTGGTCACTAAAAACTTCGAAACGAGACCCATACAGGTAATGTCTCCAAATCTTTAGGGCAAACACAATCGCCGCCAACTCCAAATCATGAGTTGGGTAATTCTCTTCATGGGGCTTCAACTGCCTGGAGGCATAAGCAACTACTTGTCGATTTTGCATTAGGACACATCCTAAACCCTTACCAGAAGCGTCGCAATATATTTGGAATCCTACTGACGGATCAGGAAGAATCAGGATAGGTGCAGAAGTCAAACGACCCTTCAATTCCGTGAAACAATTTTCACAGTCTGAGTCCCAAACAAACGGATGACCCTTGCGAGTTAACCGAGTGAGTGGAAGAACCAGCTGGGAAAATCCTTGAATGAATCTTCGATAATACCCCGCTAATCCCAAGAAACTTCTTACCTCAGTAACCGTAGACGGCTGTTCCCAGTCTACCACAGCTTCGATCTTACTGGGATCCACTGCAACACCCGTCCTAGATATTACATGGCCCAGAAACTTAACTTCGGGCATCCAGAAATCACATTTGGACGGCTTAGCATACAACTTCTTCTCTCGGAGTACGTTCAGAACAATTCGGAGATGTTGCACATGCTCCTCAATCGTCTTAGAGAACACCAAGATATCATCGATGAACACTACCACAAACTGATCCAGATAAGGATTAAAAATTCGATTCATATAATCCATAAATACAGCTGGAGCATTGGTCAAACCGAAGGGCATCACTACGAATTCATAGTGTCCATATCTCGTACGGAAAGCGGTCTTCGGGACGTCCAAAGCTCGAACCCTGATTTGGTGATAACCGGACCTTAAATCAATCTTTGAAAATACAGAAGCTCCCCTCAACTGATCTAGCAAATCATCAATTCTCGGTAGAGGGTACTTGTTCTTGACAGTCACTTTATTCAACTGACGATAATCGATACACAATCTCATACTTCCGTCCTTCTTCTTGACAAGCAACACTGGAGCACCCCATGGTGAGGCACTCGGCCGGATGAACCGCTTGGAAATTAGTTCTTCCAGTTGAACTTTCAATTCCCTCAACTCTAATGGCGACATTCGATATGGGGCTATAGAAATAGGTCCAGTGCCTGGAACCAATTCTATAGAAAATTCCACCTCACGATCCGGAGGAAATGAAGGAACTTCATCGGGAAACACCTCAAGAAATTCATTAACAACTTGCACAGAAGATAAATCCTGACCTGTCTCAGTGGATGCAGACAGCATCATGACGTAAGCTTCCGCGCCTTGGAATAGATAGTTACTGGCCGATGTGAAAGAAATAACAGCTTCAGAATTTGGCGGTTGTAGCTCCACTGATTCGGAGGCAAAACCGATAGTTCGATGGAAGCAATCTATAGTCACATGGTTGGCCGTCATCCAACTCATTCCTAGGACGACATCCATGCCCTTCATTGGTAAACAAATGAAGTCTACTACAAAATTCCTGTCTCCTATGGATAGAAGACAATTTTCACATATCGCTTGAGTCTGAACACTACCCTCAGCAGCAGTCTTAATGGAGATTGGTTGAGGCAAGGGAGTTAAAGCCAATCCCAACCGTTCGGCACAAACTTTTGATATAAAACAATGAGTCGCACCTGAATCATATAAAATACTAACGGAGTTATTAAAAAGAGATCCCATACCCCTTAGTAGATTATCTGACGGTGTGACCTTCTGGGCGTCTAAGGTGTAAACTCTCCCATGAGTTGTAGTAGCAGCAGGGTTACTTCCTTGACTCTTCTCTTTCTCTGGGCAGTCCCGTGCAAAATGGCCGTCTTTCTTGCAGAAATAACACTGGTTGGATCCCATCTGGCACTTACCCTGATGGTACTTTCCACAGTTGGAACACGTACTGAATTTTGAGGAGTTCGATGACTGAACCTGTTTCCCTTTGTTGTAGTTGTGTCTGGGACCCGTCTGATGGTTAGATGATCCAACATTCTTCTTATTCTGATGGAATACTTTTCTGCTTGCATATAACCTCTTCAAGTCACTCTCAGCTATGTGTGCTTGTTGAACCATGGCAGCATAGTTAGTATAGGCAAAAGAACTCAAACTCTGAGCAATGTCTTCCCTTAGCCCATACTTGAACCTTTCGGTTTTCCACTTGTCATTGGGAGCATACCCGGCCAAACCGAAGAATTGATATAACTCTTCAAACTTAGCCGCGTACTGACCCACAGTTGAACTTCCTTGAGTGAGAGTCAGAAACTCGTTCTCCTTGTCGAACCTCATGGCTGTCGGAAAGAACTGCTCCAAAAATACCTGCTTGAAATGTTCCCAAGTCTGGGGAGTACCCAGAGTTACCATCATGGCTTTGGCATTAGTCCACCAGTTGTTAGCTTCTCCTTTCAGCATATGAGTTGCCAATCTCAACTTGTCATCATCAGTTACTTGCATAGCTACGAAGATCTTCTCTATATCATCTAGCCAATGCTGAGCTTCCATAACATCCGGTCCTCCTCGGAACTCAGACGGCTTCATTTTCAGGAATTCAGAGAAAACCCTCCTTGGGTCAGCTTGAGGCTCAGGGACTTGCTGGGGCTGAGCTTGAGCATTCTGTTGCATCTGCAGCATATCTTCCATCATCTTCTGTTGCCTCTCGATCACGTTCTGCATCCATGCAGAATGCGGATCAACTGGTGGGTTATTCCTCGATCCTCCTGCCATAATTCTGCAAATGATACACCAAGTATTAAGTTGATCAGTCTCAATGTCTCTTAGTATCACAAGAAGCAAGATAGCAGAGTTACTCGAGGGACAAAACCACCCTAACTGTCTAAGCCCGACTAGGTCGAACTGCTCTGATACCATAATGTAACACCCCGATAAATTCTAATATATAGAACTACCGAAATGCACTAAATGGCATACATCAGAGTAACTTCCTGTTATTGAAATATTGAACACATCTAAAACTTTTGGCAATACATAACATCGGGTTCTCTGGACCTCATAAACTTCCTTGAAAATGCTTAAGTTCAAACTTAAGACTCATACATAATCCTGGTGTTCAATAATCCAAAAACATAAAGTAGCGGAAACGATTTTACAACTTGACAATGGAAGTTATACAATCAGAACATAGAAACCATAAACGGAAACAAGGTCTAAAACATTAAACTAGGTCTTCAATGACTCCAAGAGTCACACCAGCTAACCATGCTTTACCGCCTTTGCTTTCCCCTGTTTCTCTGTAAAAACCACAAATATGAAGGGTGAGATAAACATTATCTCAGTGAGTCCTATCGAGACCCCTTACTACTCTAGCGGTTCATTATGCCTTGTTTTGAACTCGTGGTCCTAAAAAGCAACCACGTGGAAATACATTCAGTTCCTGTAACCTTCATGCTCATGGCCCTCCTAAGCGACACATGAAGCATGCAATCTTTGTTCCATGTTTTTAGCATAACACCTCAGTCTACCTATTTTATAGGCATTCTCTTGACCTTTTGGTGAACCCATCCCGCTATTTCTAGTGGGTGAAACAATCTTGAGTCTAGGTTTTGGGGCTCATGACTTCCCCTCCCCTAGTATGCTAACCTCTTAGGGTCGTCACCCTTTTTCCTCTTGTATTTATTATACATTTTCAGTCTGTGTACCCGCAATGGGCTGTTAGTCATTCCAGTCAAGTACCATGTACCATATCAGTCAATTTCAGTGTATAATATCAGTCAAGTACCGTGTACCATATCAGTCAATTACAGTGTATAATATCAGTCAAGTACCGTGTGTTATTATCACTCTTTGACATTTGCACTCTCGCGTTCTCTAAGAGCGGTTTTCCATTTTTATTCATAACACACAATCTTTCTATCGAACATGCTCAATCTCATATTATTGTTACCTTTTCATTATTGTGGGACCTTGGGGAATGGATTAGAAGAGGATTGGGATCATTTGGAATGGATAAAATGCACTTTGAAATTGAAGGTCAGAAAATCTCACACGACCCGTGCGTGTAGGCGCACGGCCCGTGCGTGGTTGAACAGTTTGTAGAAATTTTTCCAGGAAGATACGCACGACCCGTGCGACTAAGCGCACGATCCGTGCGTTAGCTACCAGATTTACAGAAAGTTTCAGAGACTTACGCACGACCCGTGCTACTGGGCACACGATCCGTGCGCATTTTAAAAATACAGTTCATGTCGTATCAGATGGAGGCGCACGACCCGTGCCCAGAGGCACACGATCCGTGTGGCTCCATCAGTTTCCAGAAAACAGATTTTTCAAGGGGTTATTCCATTCCATTCCGATTCCAACTTCCCTTCCGATCGAGGCCCAAACTCAAACACGCATTAAAACACAATATTATAGCAATCCAATCCAGCACACCCAACAATCAATCAAGAAATTCATAGTTCAATCATGAGCTTTGGGAAAACGGTTTTCAATATAATTCTTTCGATACCAGAAACGTGTGACAATAATTTTCAAAAGTGAAGACTCGAAAAACGAACACGTTCCCTAAGCGAGTTATAGAACTCACCCGAAGTGATGAAAATCACTAAAACGACGAATCTAGCAGTCGACTCGTTCGAATAGCCTCACGAACCGCCTCCGACTCGCTCCAAAACTGAACCGAACTTCCCAAGGAACTAAGACTCGAACTCAGCAACTCGAATGAGCTTCAAACAGGTTTGTTGCTTTGATGTGAGCTGTGGTACTGAATATAGGACTATAACAAAGACATGCAACTATTTGGAGCATCAACACTCCATTTTTGAGCTTGGAGCTTCAAAGGTGCACAAATGGTGATTTGCGATAGAGTGGGTTGATGGAAGATTTCTGGGCATCAATGTATAGAGGGAGAAGAATGGTGAACAATGGTGGGTTCAGATCTTACATGCATCAAGTTTCCATGGAACTCTTCTCTCTTCCAAGCCCTCTCTCTCTCGCGAGCTCTCCTCTTTCTCTCTACTCCTCACTTCAGTTTTTCTTTCTTATTTCTGAACTTCCACAAATTAAAGTGGGTAAGGAGGACTTAGGGTCAGCTGGTCACTTAAACTAGGGAATTTACCCAAATACCCCTTAGCTACTAATTCTATTACTTGGGACATTTTATTACCTATGAAGCTTAACTTAACTCATTACTCCTAACACTTACTCAAACAATTATTCACTTAACAAGCATAATTATCCGAATATTATAATAAATATATATAACCTCTCGCTAATTTTTAATAATTGAAATTAGCCAATTAGGGGATGTTACAATCACCCCAACTTCTAAAATTTTGTCCTCAAAATTGACAAAACATACCTTACTCGAACAAATACGGATATTTCTCCCGCATGCTCTCCTCTACTTCCCATGTCGCTTCGTCAGGTGACACACCGTCCCAAAGCACCTTGACAATAGGAATTGACCTCGTCCGGAGCGTTTTCTCGCCACGTTCGATGATCCTGATTGGGGTAGGATGATAAGATAGATCCGTTCTGATGTCAATCGCTTCATGGCTTAATGGTTGATTCGGATCATGAATATATTTCCTTAGCTGCGATACATGAAACACATCATGTAATCTGGACAATTCTGGAGGTAAGGCAATGCGATACGCTACCGGCCCAACTCGCTCGATAATCTGGAAGGGTCCGACATACCGAGGACTGAGCTTCTTTGCTCGCAAAGCAATACCGGTCCCAATGGTTGGAGAAAGTTTCAAAAAGACATGATCTCCTTCTTCGAATTCTAGCGGCCTTCTCCTCTTATCCGCATAACTCTTTTGCCGACTCTGCGCGGCTTTCATCCTTTCTCTGATTTGACGGATCTTCTCCGTAGTCTCCCGGACTAAATCTGGTCCCAACAATCTCTGCTCACCTACATCCCACCAACACAATGGTGTTCTGCACTTCCTTCCATACAATGCTTCATATGGAGCCATTCCGATACTAGAATGATAACTGTTGTTGTATGAGAATTCCACCAATGGAAGGTGATCCTCCCATCTGCCTCCACTATCGAGTACACAAGCTCTCAACATATCCTCCAATGTCTGGATTGTCCTCTCAGTCTGCCCGTCTGTCTGAGGATGGTAAGCAGTGCTAACACACACTTTTGTTCCCAACGCCATGTTCAATGCTCTCCAAAATCGAGATGTAAACTTGGGATCTCGATCACAGATGATACTTGTAGGGATTCCATGCAACTTAACAATATTCTTGAGATATTCATCTGCTAACCTAGCAACCTTGTGAGTCGAACGCACTGGAATAAAATGAGCGGACTTGGTCAGGCGATCCACCACTACCCAAATAGAATCATTTCCGGTTTGGGACCGCGGCAATCCCATGACAAAATCCATAGATATGCTTTCCCATTTCCATTCAGGTACATTCAACGGTTGTAACTGGCCGCCTGGCTTCCGGTGCTCTATCTTAACCTTTTGACAAGTCAAGCATCGAGACACAAACTCTGCTATATCCACTTTCATGCCCGGCCACCAGTATAATTGCTTCAAATCTCGATACATCTTGGTAGACCCAGGATGTATTGAGAACTGACTCTTATGAGCCTCCTCTAAAACTTGCCTCTTCACATCCTCATCATTTGGCACACAGATTCTGCCATCAAAACAAATTACACCATCACCGTCTTCGGTGTAGTTCGGCAATCTCTTCTGCGCTTGCAGTTCTACATCACCTTCTTGGGCTGAGCGAATTAGATTCCTCAATGAACTTGAAATCTGAATGTGACTCAACACCAACCTGTTCCTTCTCGACTTAACACTCAAATTGAGGTCTCTGAATGATTCCAACAATGACATCTCGTGCATCATCAGCTTTGCAGTATGGATAGACTTTCTGCTTAAAGCATCGGCAACAACATTAGCCTTACCAGGATGGTACTTCAATTCAAAATCATAATCTTTCAGGAATTCTACCCATCTCCTCTGTCTGTTGTTCAGCTCCTTTTGGTCAAACAAATACTTCAGACTTTTGTGGTCACTAAAAACTTCGAAACGAGACCCATACAGGTAATGTCTCCAAATCTTTAGGGCAAACACAATCGCCGCCAACTCCAAATCATGAGTTGGGTAATTCTCTTCATGGGGCTTCAACTGCCTGGAGGCATAAGCAACTACTTGTCGATTTTGCATTAGGACACATCCTAAACCCTTACCAGAAGCGTCGCAATATATTTGGAATCCTACTGACGGATCAGGAAGAATCAGGATAGGTGCAGAAGTCAAACGACCCTTCAATTCCGTGAAACAATTTTCACAGTCTGAGTCCCAAACAAACGGATGACCCTTGCGAGTTAACCGAGTGAGTGGAAGAACCAGCTGGGAAAATCCTTGAATGAATCTTCGATAATACCCCGCTAATCCCAAGAAACTTCTTACCTCAGTAACCGTAGACGGCTGTTCCCAGTCTACCACAGCTTCGATCTTACTGGGATCCACTGCAACACCCGTCCTAGATATTACATGGCCCAGAAACTTAACTTCGGGCATCCAGAAATCACATTTGGACGGCTTAGCATACAACTTCTTCTCTCGGAGTACGTTCAGAACAATTCGGAGATGTTGCACATGCTCCTCAATCGTCTTAGAGAACACCAAGATATCATCGATGAACACTACCACAAACTGATCCAGATAAGGATTAAAAATTCGATTCATATAATCCATAAATACAGCTGGAGCATTGGTCAAACCGAAGGGCATCACTACGAATTCATAGTGTCCATATCTCGTACGGAAAGCGGTCTTCGGGACGTCCAAAGCTCGAACCCTGATTTGGTGATAACCGGACCTTAAATCAATCTTTGAAAATACAGAAGCTCCCCTCAACTGATCTAGCAAATCATCAATTCTCGGTAGAGGGTACTTGTTCTTGACAGTCACTTTATTCAACTGACGATAATCGATACACAATCTCATACTTCCGTCCTTCTTCTTGACAAGCAACACTGGAGCACCCCATGGTGAGGCACTCGGCCGGATGAACCGCTTGGAAATTAGTTCTTCCAGTTGAACTTTCAATTCCCTCAACTCTAATGGCGACATTCGATATGGGGCTATAGAAATAGGTCCAGTGCCTGGAACCAATTCTATAGAAAATTCCACCTCACGATCCGGAGGAAATGAAGGAACTTCATCGGGAAACACCTCAAGAAATTCATTAACAACTTGCACAGAAGATAAATCCTGACCTGTCTCAGTGGATGCAGACAGCATCATGACGTAAGCTTCCGCGCCTTGGAATAGATAGTTACTGGCCGATGTGAAAGAAATAACAGCTTCAGAATTTGGCGGTTGTAGCTCCACTGATTCGGAGGCAAAACCGATAGTTCGATGGAAGCAATCTATAGTCACATGGTTGGCCGTCATCCAACTCATTCCTAGGACGACATCCATGCCCTTCATTGGTAAACAAATGAAGTCTACTACAAAATTCCTGTCTCCTATGGATAGAAGACAATTTTCACATATCGCTTGAGTCTGAACACTACCCTCAGCAGCAGTCTTAATGGAGATTGGTTGAGGCAAGGGAGTTAAAGCCAATCCCAACCGTTCGGCACAAACTTTTGATATAAAACAATGAGTCGCACCTGAATCATATAAAATACTAACGGAGTTATTAAAAAGAGATCCCATACCCCTTAGTAGATTATCTGACGGTGTGACCTTCTGGGCGTCTAAGGTGTAAACTCTCCCATGAGTTGTAGTAGCAGCAGGGTTACTTCCTTGACTCTTCTCTTTCTCTGGGCAGTCCCGTGCAAAATGGCCGTCTTTCTTGCAGAAATAACACTGGTTGGATCCCATCTGGCACTTACCCTGATGGTACTTTCCACAGTTGGAACACGTACTGAATTTTGAGGAGTTCGATGACTGAACCTGTTTCCCTTTGTTGTAGTTGTGTCTGGGACCCGTCTGATGGTTAGATGATCCAACATTCTTCTTATTCTGATGGAATACTTTTCTGCTTGCATATAACCTCTTCAAGTCACTCTCAGCTATGTGTGCTTGTTGAACCATGGCAGCATAGTTAGTATAGGCAAAAGAACTCAAACTCTGAGCAATGTCTTCCCTTAGCCCATACTTGAACCTTTCGGTTTTCCACTTGTCATTGGGAGCATACCCGGCCAAACCGAAGAATTGATATAACTCTTCAAACTTAGCCGCGTACTGACCCACAGTTGAACTTCCTTGAGTGAGAGTCAGAAACTCGTTCTCCTTGTCGAACCTCATGGCTGTCGGAAAGAACTGCTCCAAAAATACCTGCTTGAAATGTTCCCAAGTCTGGGGAGTACCCAGAGTTACCATCATGGCTTTGGCATTAGTCCACCAGTTGTTAGCTTCTCCTTTCAGCATATGAGTTGCCAATCTCAACTTGTCATCATCAGTTACTTGCATAGCTACGAAGATCTTCTCTATATCATCTAGCCAATGCTGAGCTTCCATAACATCCGGTCCTCCTCGGAACTCAGACGGCTTCATTTTCAGGAATTCAGAGAAAACCCTCCTTGGGTCAGCTTGAGGCTCAGGGACTTGCTGGGGCTGAGCTTGAGCATTCTGTTGCATCTGCAGCATATCTTCCATCATCTTCTGTTGCCTCTCGATCACGTTCTGCATCCATGCAGAATGCGGATCAACTGGTGGGTTATTCCTCGATCCTCCTGCCATAATTCTGCAAATGATACACCAAGTATTAAGTTGATCAGTCTCAATGTCTCTTAGTATCACAAGAAGCAAGATAGCAGAGTTACTCGAGGGACAAAACCACCCTAACTGTCTAAGCCCGACTAGGTCGAACTGCTCTGATACCATAATGTAACACCCCGATAAATTCTAATATATAGAACTACCGAAATGCACTAAATGGCATACATCAGAGTAACTTCCTGTTATTGAAATATTGAACACATCTAAAACTTTTGGCAATACATAACATCGGGTTCTCTGGACCTCATAAACTTCCTTGAAAATGCTTAAGTTCAAACTTAAGACTCATACATAATCCTGGTGTTCAATAATCCAAAAACATAAAGTAGCGGAAACGATTTTACAACTTGACAATGGAAGTTATACAATCAGAACATAGAAACCATAAACGGAAACAAGGTCTAAAACATTAAACTAGGTCTTCAATGACTCCAAGAGTCACACCAGCTAACCATGCTTTACCGCCTTTGCTTTCCCCTGTTTCTCTGTAAAAACCACAAATATGAAGGGTGAGATAAACATTATCTCAGTGAGTCCTATCGAGACCCCTTACTACTCTAGCGGTTCATTATGCCTTGTTTTGAACTCGTGGTCCTAAAAAGCAACCACGTGGAAATACATTCAGTTCCTGTAACCTTCATGCTCATGGCCCTCCTAAGCGACACATGAAGCATGCAATCTTTGTTCCATGTTTTTAGCATAACACCTCAGTCTACCTATTTTATAGGCATTCTCTTGACCTTTTGGTGAACCCATCCCGCTATTTCTAGTGGGTGAAACAATCTTGAGTCTAGGTTTTGGGGCTCATGACTTCCCCTCCCCTAGTATGCTAACCTCTTAGGGTCGTCACCCTTTTTCCTCTTGTATTTATTATACATTTTCAGTCTGTGTACCCGCAATGGGCTGTTAGTCATTCCAGTCAAGTACCATGTACCATATCAGTCAATTTCAGTGTATAATATCAGTCAAGTACCGTGTACCATATCAGTCAATTACAGTGTATAATATCAGTCAAGTACCGTGTGTTATTATCACTCTTTGACATTTGCACTCTCGCGTTCTCTAAGAGCGGTTTTCCATTTTTATTCATAACACACAATCTTTCTATCGAACATGCTCAATCTCATATTATTGTTACCTTTTCATTATTGTGGGACCTTGGGGAATGGATTAGAAGAGGATTGGGATCATTTGGAATGGATAAAATGCACTTTGAAATTGAAGGTCAGAAAATCTCACACGACCCGTGCGTGTAGGCGCACGGCCCGTGCGTGGTTGAACAGTTTGTAGAAATTTTTCCAGGAAGATACGCACGACCCGTGCGACTAAGCGCACGATCCGTGCGTTAGCTACCAGATTTACAGAAAGTTTCAGAGACTTACGCACGACCCGTGCTACTGGGCACACGATCCGTGCGCATTTTAAAAATACAGTTCATGTCGTATCAGATGGAGGCGCACGACCCGTGCCCAGAGGCACACGATCCGTGTGGCTCCATCAGTTTCCAGAAAACAGATTTTTCAAGGGGTTATTCCATTCCATTCCGATTCCAACTTCCCTTCCGATCGAGGCCCAAACTCAAACACGCATTAAAACACAATATTATAGCAATCCAATCCAGCACACCCAACAATCAATCAAGAAATTCATAGTTCAATCATGAGCTTTGGGAAAACGGTTTTCAATATAATTCTTTCGATACCAGAAACGTGTGACAATAATTTTCAAAAGTGAAGACTCGAAAAACGAACACGTTCCCTAAGCGAGTTATAGAACTCACCCGAAGTGATGAAAATCACTAAAACGACGAATCTAGCAGTCGACTCGTTCGAATAGCCTCACGAACCGCCTCCGACTCGCTCCAAAACTGAACCGAACTTCCCAAGGAACTAAGACTCGAACTCAGCAACTCGAATGAGCTTCAAACAGGTTTGTTGCTTTGATGTGAGCTGTGGTACTGAATATAGGACTATAACAAAGACATGCAACTATTTGGAGCATCAACACTCCATTTTTGAGCTTGGAGCTTCAAAGGTGCACAAATGGTGATTTGCGATAGAGTGGGTTGATGGAAGATTTCTGGGCATCAATGTATAGAGGGAGAAGAATGGTGAACAATGGTGGGTTCAGATCTTACATGCATCAAGTTTCCATGGAACTCTTCTCTCTTCCAAGCCCTCTCTCTCTCGCGAGCTCTCCTCTTTCTCTCTACTCCTCACTTCAGTTTTTCTTTCTTATTTCTGAACTTCCACAAATTAAAGTGGGTAAGGAGGACTTAGGGTCAGCTGGTCACTTAAACTAGGGAATTTACCCAAATACCCCTTAGCTACTAATTCTATTACTTGGGACATTTTATTACCTATGAAGCTTAACTTAACTCATTACTCCTAACACTTACTCAAACAATTATTCACTTAACAAGCATAATTATCCGAATATTATAATAAATATATATAACCTCTCGCTAATTTTTAATAATTGAAATTAGCCAATTAGGGGATGTTACAGAAAGTGTAGGACGCCATTATGTTGGTATGATTCGGGAGAGAGTGTAGTTTTGGGACCGGAGATTGTCCGGGAGACTACGGAGAAGATCAAGATGATCCGTGAGAAGATGAAGGCTTCGCAGAGTCGTCAGAAGAGTTATCATGACAAGCGGAGGAAGGATTTAGAGTTTCAGGAGGGTGAGCATGTGTTCTTGAGGGTTTCTCCTATTACCGGTGTTGGTCGGGCGTTGAAATCGAAGAAGCTCACTCCTCGATTTGTTGGTCCTTATCAGATATCCGAGAGAATTGGAAATGTGGCTTATAGAGTGGCTTTACCGCCAAATCTTTCGAACTTGCACGACGTGTTTCACGTGTCGCAACTTCGGAAGTATGTTTCGGATCCATCTCATGTGATCCAAGTGGACGATGTAGAGGTGCGGGATAATCTCACTGTGGAGACGATGCCCGTAAGGATTGAGGATCGTGAAGTGAAGGCGCTTAGAGGCAAAGAGATTGCATTAGTGAAAGTGGTCTGGCTAGGAGCTGCCGGCGAGAGTATGACTTGGGAGCTAGAGAGCAAGATGCGCGAGTCCTACCCAGAGTTGTTTGATCAGGTAAATTTCGAGGACGAAATATTCTAAGTGGGGGAGAGTTGTAACACCCTAAAATTATTTAATTAATTTATTTAATTAAATAATTGGGGATTTAAATTAAATTATTTGATGTAATTCGATTAATTAGAATTTTATTTATTTTGGTGGTATTAGGAGGAAGTGGAGGCGCCACTTGCATGACTTGGGCTTAAGTGGAAAGCCCAAGCCCATGATCCACAATATAGGCGAAGTGGAGTAGTGTTTGGGGTTAGGGTTGTTAGCTCATTGTGTGCGAAATTTCGAGAGAGAGCAAGAGGAGGAGAGAATAGCGTGAGAAAGAAAGAGCAAGGCGGCCAAGGGAAGAAGGAGAAGAGGGTTCGAAGATCAAAGGAAGGATCTCCGTTGTTGCTGTGGATCTGTAGGTGACTGCATTCTAGGCATCGAATTCTTCTTGAAAAGGTTAGGGGAGCTCTATCACTCTATCTAATACATTCTATGATAGGCCCTAGATCTAAGGTTTCTCCTAGATTTCATGATGTTTTTGATGTTCTTTGCGTTCTTGATGTTCTTGATGCCAATTTTCGCATATATATATATATATGTTAATCATGAGTTCATGCGATTTGATTGTTGCTTGGTGCTTGATCTACGAATTTGTATTATTGATGATGCTATGCGTATGTAATGAGAAATATGGTGTGATCTATGTGTTTGAATTGTTGGAAGTGAAGTCGCATAAGGGTATGGTTGTTGGGCGCCTAGGGCGCCATGAAGGTGTTAGTGTTGATGTTTGTTTTGATTGAATTTTGATAAATTGAGTTTTGGTAGTTTGGAATGAGATAAGTGCGTTTTAGTTGCTGGGAAAAATTGGAGTTTTATGTTTTAAAATTGTGAAGAAAACGAATTTTTAGTTGTTAAAAAGTGTTGGACAAATTCTGGATGTTGTTGCTGGTTTCTGGGCGCTGGGCGCCTATGCTGGGCGCTGGGCGCCTGTTCTGTGTTGTTGTTGCGCGTGGGTGCGCGCCTGGGCGCTGGCGCCCGTGTTGTGTCTGTGTGTGCGTGTGCGCGCCTGGGCGCTGAGCGCCTATGGCGCTGTGTTGTGCGCGCGTTGTTGCCCCTGGGCGCTAGGCGCCCGTGTCTGTGTTGCATTGTGCGCGCCTGGGCGCTGGGCGCCTGTGGCGCTGTGGCGCTGTGTTGCGCTGTGTTGTGCGCGCCTGGGCGCTGGGTGCCTGTGTTGCCTGGGCGCCTAAGGCGCCAATTTTCAGAACGTTGTCTAATTTTTTCCCAAACTTATTTTTATCGTAACTTTTGACTCAGACGTCCGTTTTGAACGATTCAAAAAGTGTCGTGAAGCTTTTTACGCTGTCCATCTATGGGTCTAATTTTTAAAATGAAAAATTGTTATTTTCTAATGGTTTGTGGGCGCCCAAGTGGCTGTCCCTGGTGATCGTCCCAGTGACATTGAAAAATGACGTGGAACTCTTTAAAAATCCCTTTTGGTGTATAAACAACAGTTTTAAACACGGTAGTGTCAAAATGACTGTTTTGCCCCTAGTGGCCAAAGTTAATGATAAAAGATGCGTAAATGACGAGGATGCCCTTGGTGGCTAGTCAAATGACTGTTTTGCCCCTAGTGGCCAAAGTTAATGATAATGATGTGTAAATGACGAGGATGCCCTTGGTGGTTAGTCAAATGACGTTTTTGCCCTCAGTGGCTAATGTTTGAGGTAAATGATGTTTATGTGTAAGTGACATTTGGGGCCTGAGTGGCTAAGTGAGGTTAAGGTCTAAGTGGCCTAGTGATGTTGTGTGATGATTATGAATTTGACAGGTGTTGTGCTCCGTGCGAGCAAACAGGTAAGTGATGGGTCACATTGTTGACTGTGATCTGAGTAATTGTGTGATTTTGTGAAGTGAGTGGTGCATGTCATAGAGTCTCATGCCCATATGCATAAAACCCAGTGATGTTTTGAGGCCTGAGTGGCTATGTGATGATGAAGCCTGAG
Organism: Astragalus membranaceus; assembly: GCA_039519185.1. Lineage (NCBI taxonomy): Eukaryota > Viridiplantae > Streptophyta > Magnoliopsida > Fabales > Fabaceae > Astragalus > Astragalus membranaceus. The sequence continues at coordinate 55,290,264 of CM076850.1, forward strand.
TGGCTAAGCGACGTTTTGTGAAAAGGTACCTTCATGCATATACCCGCGAGTGGGTTGCACTTCATAAAGCCATATGACATGAGATGAGTTTGTACATGATGTGAATGATGACTGTGATGTGGATGTTTTGTGTATTGGATGCTGATTATTCTAGTGCGTAGCCTATGATTAGTGCTTATCATATTTTCTATTATATAGACTGAAATGATGCTCACCCTTTCCTGTTTGAATGTTGCCCTCGCGTTGGTAACGTGCAGGTGATTCCCAGTGAAGGTATTAGCTTCGCTTTTTGAGTCGAGTCGTCATGCTCTGATACGTAGCACTCAGGGGGAAAACGAACTCGGCCTTTATTAATGATTTTTGATTATTATGCCCATGTGGACTATTTGGTTATGTTTTACTAATTTCCGCTGCGTAGTTGATTGTGTTATGAGGAGTGTTATAAGTGACGTTAACCATGAGGCTTGAGTTTTTGATATTGTGATGTGCTACGTGGATGTATGAATTTGAGTTAAACTGTTTTTAAAGTTTGATAAGCGACGTTTGATTTGAGTATGTGTAACATTTCCTATGAACGAGATTTTTAAACTCTGATTTTTATAAACAAAGTAACGGGTAGAAAGGGGTGTTACACTAGGCGCCTAGTCCCTGTTGTTGGTGCTGAAACTGGCGCCCTAGGCGCCCTGTGCGTGACGATGTGTTGCTTGCTGAAACTGGCGCCCTAGGCGCCCTGTGCTTGGTGTTTTGTTGCTTGTGGATGATGGCGCCCTACCCCAAGGCGCCATGCTCAATTTTATTGTTGCTGGTGTTGGCGCCCTGTCCCTAGGCGCCACACTCAAGTTCTGTGCTGCTGTTGCTGTGTGCTGTTGCTGTGTTGCTGTAGCTGTGTTGCTGTTGCTGTGGTGCTGTTGCTGTGTTGCTGTTGCTGTGGTGCTGTTGCTGTGTTGCTGTTGCTGTGTTGCTGTTGCTGTGTTGCTGTTGCTGTGTTGTTGTTGCTGTGTTGCCGTTGCTGTGTTGTCGTTGCTGTGCTGCTGTTGCTGTTGCTGTGCTGCTGTTGCTGTGTTGCTGTTGCTGTGTCGCTGTTGTGCTGTTGCTGTGTTGCTGTGTTGCTGTTGCTGTGCTGCTGTTGCTTTTGCTGTGCTGCTGTTGCTGTGTTGCTGTTGGTGTTGTTGCTGTTGCTGTTGTAGTGTTGTTGTTGCCGTTGTTGCTATTGTTGCTGTTGCCGTTGTTGCTATTGTTGCTGTTGTTGCTGTTGTTGCTGTGTTGTGTTTTGGCACTGTGGGCGCCAAGGGCGCCAGTTTGGCTGCCCGATTGTGTTGCTGGGCGCCATGGGCGCCAGTTTGGCAGCCCAAACATGAATTTCACATCTGATGCTTGTAATGATGTGTTGATGTTGAATATGTAATTAGGCCCAAAGTTGCCAAAATGTTGGAAGTTGCTAAATTGTTGATGTGTTGCCAAAAATGTTGAAAGTTCCTAAGTTGCTAATTATTGTTGATGATGGTGTGCCAAGTTGAATTGCCTCTATTTATTGGCAGGTGGTATGTTGTAGGCCTATGGCCAACGATGATTTCTGATGTTGTTCGTTGCTATGTAACCGTTGTTTATTAGTTGTGCATTTACATAGCGTCGCATACATAACATATTTTTACGATGGAGCTATGCTCAAAACACGATGGCCAGGACTGGCAAATTACGATGAATTGATGTTACGATGTTGATGCCTCTATTTATTGGCTGGTTTATGGTACCACATGCATTATAGGGCGGTAGCCCCGAGTCGAGTCACATTCTGCATTCATGTTGCATATTTATGCGATAGAAATGATTTTGACTGTTGTGACGTAATGACTTGACCGTTGTGACATGATGATATTGACTGCTGTGAAATGATGATTTGATGTCCTGACATGATATATATTGTCTTTCATATGATTCATTATATAGTTCGATATCTCACCCTTTCTGTTTGAATGTTACCCCGATGTTGGTAACGTGCAGGTAACCTCGAATGAATACCGTTGTACCTTCATTAGTTCGGGTCGATGTCGTCGCTCTGATACGTAGCACTCGGGGGGATGAACGTTTATTTATGTTATTTAAGTTGTTTACTGTTGGATTTTGAGTTATGAATCTTGCATAGTTACCACGATTGTTTAGTTGAACCATTTGAATTTCCGCTGCGTAGTTAAAAGAAGTTTGACTTGTTTTGAAATGTTGTTTTGTCGGTTCATCCGAGTTAGGGTGTTATGTATCCGATTTTCAGAAAAGACTTATTTATGTGTGTTTATGGTTTTTAAGTTGATAAATGTAGCATCTGTAAGTTTCGGAAAACTCTGATTTTACTTATATTTTTACCGGGTAGAAATGGGTGTTACATTAGTGGTATCAGAGCAGTTTCATTCTGTCCGGCCAAGTTGTCAAGTTATTGTGTCATTGACGATCATGTATTGTCAATTAGTTCTAACTGTTGTCTATGTCGTAGTGATTAGTTGAGATGGCTGGAAGGAACGATGCTGCTATCGATGCTGCTTTGGCTGCTATGGCTCAGGCCGTGGAAGGTCAGCAAAACGTTGGAGAAAATGTTGGGTCTCGTAGTTTGGTAACCTTTCAAAGGGTGAATCCGCCTACTTTCAAAGGCAAGTATAATCCTGATGAAGCGTTGGCTTGGCTGAAGGAGATGGAGAGGATCTTTCGTGTGATGGACTGCACTCCAGCGCAGAAGGTTCCTTATGGTACTCATATGTTGGCAGAAGAGGCTGATGACTGGTGGCTAGAGACTAGTCAAAGATTGGTAGTGGCAGGTGAAGAGATCACTTGGGTTGTGTTCCGTAGGGAATTTATGAGAAAGTATTACCCTGAGGATGTCCGGGGCAAGAAGGAGATTGAATTCCTTGAGCTGAAGCAGGGAAACCTGTCAGTTTCCGATCATGCTGCTAAGTTCGTGGAGTTAGCCAAGTTTTATCCGCATTATAGTGAGGCGACTGCTGAGTTCTCAAAGTGCATCAAGTTTGAGAACGAGTTGCGGCCAGAGATCAAGAAGGCCATTGGATATCAAAAGATCCGCGCCTTTTCTGATTTGATTGACGGCTGCAGGTTCTACGAGGAGGATAGCAATGCTCATTATAAGAGTGTTAATGAGAAGTGGAGCAAGTCTCAGAGTCGTGGTAAGCCGTATGATGCTCCTGCGGGTAGAGGTGAACTGAAAGCCGCTGAGGGCAAGAGGACTAGTGGGGGAGATGCTCCTGCTGGTATTGTGTGCTTCAAAGAGGTGTGAGACGAAGAGGTGTTTCCGTTGCGGTAAGATCGGGCGTGAGGTGTCCGGGTGCGAGCATAAGGAGGTGGTTTTGATCGTACCTGATCAATACGATGGGTTGTTGCTGTTTGATGACGTTGCTCGGTCGCTGGGGTGAAGGACCGAGTTGTAGGCCGCACGCGGGTGGTACCTGCAAAGGCACTCCAACGCTCAAGTCAGAGGTGCTTCAACGGGCAGGGTCACAAGGTGAGTAAAACATACCTGAAGCCACATGCTAGTGTGGTATATATAATGCTGGCGTTCTAGCCGTTGCGCATTTTGCGGGGTCGGCCGCATCTTGCGGAGCAAGGTAGGTATTGGGCCACGATGGGCCTGTTTGACGAATTGGCCTTCGAGCCCACTCCAGAACAGTTGCCCCACAAACCTAGGTCGCCTGGGGGCGGGCTAAGGCTTGATTCCTTGCCCCCCAGCATGGTCACAAATGACCATTCTGGAACCATGACTGGTCGAACGTAGTCTGGTCGATCACTAATTGGCTGATTGCGTGGTCGCTGCCACGCGGCGTGGTCACACGGGGCCAGGTGCTGTCTTGGAAGTGATGCCTGACAAAAAATCGTGTTGAGTGCTGAGGCGACAGTTACTTTAATGAAGTGACGTTCAAAGACTCGAGGAGTTTAAGCAATGATGGTATATGAAGAGTCGCGCCTCTTCACTTCCGGCCCATGGTGATGGTTGGCCCATTATATATAGGGTTCAAGGGGCACATCATTTACACGTTTCTCCGAATTCTCCTCTACTATCGCTGATCGCTCGCTTCTGCCAAAGCTCGCTCGCTTCTGCCAAAGCTCGCTCGCTACCGTCGAAGCTCGCTCGTTCTTGCTAAAGCTCGCTCGTAATCATCTTGCTCTAATTCCAGGTAACTGCGACCGCTCTTACTTTATTTGAGTTTTTATGTTCCACCTGATGGAGGGGGTGTCAGGTCTGGGGACGACCACGTCGCCCCTTCCCACGCGCGAGCAAGACCCTGACTGTTATTCCCCTCCACAGGTTCATTCTGGCGCGGACTAAACAAACCCGCCGTATATTTGGAGTCCCGGCCGTTTCTCTTGCGTAAAATATGACACGACCAGTAGAACAGAGTCCTGCGCACGCCCGGTCGTCTTCTTCCAGTGACGAATCTTCTTCCTCTGGGTCTTCGACCCGGAACTTGACTTCCTCTAGCAGGTCCGGAACGCGGCCGGACAGAGGTGGGGTCCCGTACTCTGAGGTTGTGGTTGCTGATACAGCAGAGAGCAACGCGCGGGTTGACTGTGAAGAAGGTGTTGACCACGCTGCGACCGACGTAACCGAGGCGGCCGAAAGAGATCAACAGGGCGACCATGGAGAAGATCCTGAGGTTGCTGCTGCAAAGGATATGTCTTGGGTTTCTCTCAACATGAGAGGTCAGCGCAGCAAGATTCAACGGGGAAGCCAAGACCTGGAGTTTCTTGCGACCGAGCTAAATGAAGGTTGGAGGGTAGAAGGTATAGCCAAGGGGGAAGATATTGCGGCCTGGACTGATGTGTTAAAATTCACAATGTACCGCATCGTTTTCGAACGTATGGGTATAATTCCACCATTCACCAGGTTCCAACGCCAGGTTCTACGGTATCTTCAGGTCGCCCCTTCTCAGCTGAACCCGAACGCTTGGGCGTTCCTGCAGGCATATGAAGATGTCCTTGTGGTTCTGAGACGACCGGTCTCCATACGACTGTTCTTCAATTTGTTTGAGATGAGCTATATTTATGAAAAAGGCTCCAAGGGCGCCCGCAAGGAAGCGGTCTCATTCAAAAACCGGTCAACATACAACTTCTTCAAGCCCTATTTGGAGTCGTTGACGACCGGGTGGAAAAGGGAATTCTTTTGGGTCATTCCTGAGTCGGCCGAGGCCCTTAGAGGTATCGCCCAATTGTCCAATGATCAAGAAGGAAACCCCCTGTTTCCTACGGTGTGGAGTTTTAACCACTTCTCCAAAAAGCCGGGCCAGTACGCTTTCAAGGACGCTGATCTTGACGACCTGGACAGGGGAACGATACATAGATTGAGAAGGATTGCGTCCCTAGTCCCTGAGGGTCGCATCAAGGTTAAAAACGTTGTGGATGCTCGTTCCAAGAAGAACGTCAAGGCCGCTCTTGGTCGGTGGTCGCTCACACATTTTATTTTCTGTCACTTTTTTGTTGACTGTTTCTAACCATCTGCTTTTGCCTTTGCAGTTAAGATGACCAACATGAATGACTTTGACCTGTTGGAGCAATGGGCGGCCGAGGACGGCGATACTTCACCCGCCCGCGTCATACCTGCGGCTCAATCTGGGGGTACGCCTCAAACTGCTGCAACCGGATCTCAGCCTGATCGTCAGGCTCTTCGGGCGGGCACACCAGCACAAGCCATTGATCTGAGCAGCCCACCCAAAAATCAAGGAAAATCCAAGAGGAACAGGTCGGTCGATGAAGGGGGCGAGAAGAAGAAGCATAAGAGTGGAAAAAGCCACGGGCACAACGGGTCCCCCAACATCGACCTGCTTGGGTTAGGTGATGAAGACCGTGCTCGTTTCAAGGAGGAACCTTTCGAGGTGATGGCCGAGGCAATGAAGGCCGCTGGTATTCTGTTCAAGAAATACCAAGATGAAGAATCAGACCGCCTGGAAGGTAGGCGCCTTGCCCATAGATATTCATTGCTTGAAGACGACCTAGTCGATAAAAATTTTAAATTGAATTCTGCCTTGTCATTGCTCGCAGAAATGAGGGGCGAGCGAGACGACCTGCTCAAGAAAATGAAGGAGCTCGAACCAAGAATTGAAGCGGCCGCTGACAATGAGAGGAAGCTTGTCGAAGCAGAACGCCAGCTTGTGGCTGCTGTTTCTGCTCAAACACTGGCCGAGTCTTCTCTGGACAAGGCGGTCGCTGACAAGGAAACAGCTGAGAAAGAGGTCGAACGCGTCTCTTCCAAGAATAGCGAGCTGTCGAGCCAGGTCGTTGGGCTGAAAACCGAGCTGGAGGCAGTGGAGAAGGAAAAGGACAATTTTAGAGGTCGCTACAAAGACGTTCTTGACCGGGCAAAGGGAGCTGCGGAGGGTCAATTCGAAAATGCTGTCAGCCAGATCAAGATCCTCTACCCTGATTTGGGGGTCGATCGCGAGATTGTGCAAAGCACACATCGTGCGATCGATCATCAGATCGTCCGCCCCAAGAAGGTTGTGAAAGGGAAGGTCCTTCAAGAAGAGTCGGTCATCTATCAGGCCCCCAGCGACCCTTAACTTGTGACTTTCTTCTGAATTGTAATCTTGGCCCGCCTGCGAGCGGTGTTTGAATTGGCGCCCTGGCTTCGACCAAGGCGTCTTTGCTTGTAATTGATGACAATTTTATCATGAATATGACCTGTTTAATCGCTTTTGTAATTCGAATTGATTCTTTTTACTACGGTCGGTCGCGACCTTGAATTTCTTATGGGTCACTGTTCGGTAACACTTTTTTAGGCCGCTCGGAGGCTCTCGTTTGGGCCATTCGATGGCACTCTTTTTAGGCCGCTCGGCGGCTCTCGTTTGGGCCATTCGATGGCACTCTTTTTAGGCCGCTCGGCGGCTCTCGTTTGGGCCATTCGATGGCACTCTTTTTAGGCCGCTCGGCGGCTTTCGTTTGGGCCATTCGATGGCATCTTTTTAGGCCGCTCGGCGGCTCTCGTTTGGGCCAATCGATGGCACTCTTTTTAGGCCGCTCGGTGGCTCTCGTTTGGGCCATTCGATGGCACTCTTTTTAGGCCTCTCGGCGGCTCTCGTTTGGGCCATTCGATGGTGCTCTACTGGTCGCTCGACTGCTACTCGCATGGTGAGCGACCGTGCATACAATTTGCATGAAAATAAAGTACACAGGTCGAATTTTAAGGTCGGTCCTCAGTAAAAAACCCCTGTGGGGAAAAAGAGCGACCGCCTGTTCTTTATTGATCAATCAATGTTTACAACTTAGACATAATACTTTCTTAACTTGTCCGCATTCCATGTTCTGGGGATGGTCGCCCCTTCCATGGTTTCCAGTTCGTAAGCTCCCTTCCCAGTCTTGCTGATGACACGGTACGGTCCTTCCCAGTTAGGGGCGAGCTTTCCCTGGCGAGCGTTCTTATTCCCCACGTCGGCCCTCCTAAGGACTAGCTGTCCAATGGAGAACTCCCTCTTCTGGACGCGGGCGTTGTACCTTGCAGCGACCTTCTGTTTGATGAGTTGCTCCCTAAGTGACGCCTTGGTTCGCAGCTCGTCAACCAGGTCGAGTTCTTCTCTTGTTGCTCGCTCATTTGCGGCGGGGGTTGGTGGGTTGGTCGTCCTCCAACTTAGCTCTCCCATCTCAATCGGGATGACAGCGTCAGTACCATAGACCAGTCTAAATGGTGACTCCCCGGTCGATGAGTGGGGGGTCGTTCTGTAGGCCCAAAGGACCGACTGTAGCTCTTCTGCCCAATTGCCTTTGGCTTCATCTAACCTTCTTTTCAGTCCGCGTAGTACTACCCTGTTGGCGGCTTCTGCCTGGCCATTGGTTTGTGGGTGCTCGACCGAGGTGAAACGCTGTTTCACGCCAAGGCCGGCCAGCATTTCTCTAAATTTTCTGTCAGTGAACTGAGTTCCATTGTCGGTCACCAGTTGTTGGGGCACTCCAAAGCGGGCGAGCACATTTCGACCAAAAAACTTGGATACCTTCGCTGAGGTAATGGTGGCAAGAGGCTCTGCTTCTATCCACTTGGTGAAGTAGTCGATCGCGACGATCAGGAATTTCAGCTGACCTGGTGCAGGTGGAAAAGGACCGAGCAGGTCCATGCCCCACCAAGCGAACGGCCATGGTGGGGTTAAGCTGTGTAGTTCTGATGAGGGCGCTATATGTACATCGGCATGGATCTGGCATTTCTTGCACTTCTGAACGAGTAACTTAGCGTCCTCATCCATGGTCGGCCAATAGTATCCGGCCCTGAGCACCTTCTTAGCAATTGACCGACCACCTTGGTGGCTACCACAATCTCCTTCATGTATGTCTCTAAGTACATGGTCGGCCTCGACCGACGTAAGGCATCTCAGCAATGGGGATGAAAAGCCCCTTCTATACAGTCTTCCTTCGATCACTGAGTACTTGGTCGCTCGTAACCTCAGGAGTTTTGCTGCCTTCTGGTCGCAAGGTTCTACCCCATTAAGAATATATTGTAGGATCGGAGTGATCCAGTCTTTATCCAAGTCGACCGTTAGAATGGCGAATGGTTGGGCGGGCTTAGTAGACACGCTCGGCCGCGTTAATGTTTCCTGAATTAGACTTCTGTGATTCCCAGGAGCCTTTGTACTGGCTAACTTTGATAGGATGTCAGCCCTCACGTTCTCTGTCCTGGGGACGTGCTTAACTTCCGCTCGGTCGAATTGCCTGAGCAGATCCCTTACCTTGGCTAAATAATTCTTCAGGACATCGTCCTTCGCGTCGTATAGGTCCTGAATTTGGGATACTACCAGTAGAGAGTCAGAGTGAAGTTCGACACGGTCGACATTGAACTCTTTGGCTAGCTGTAGCCCGGCAATGCACGCTTCATACTCGGCCTGGTTGTTTGAAGTGTGAAATGCGAAAGTCAATGAGACTTCAACAGTAAGTCCTTCGGTGTTTTCGAGTATCAAGCCGACCCCACTTCCTTTGCTGTTGGAGGACCCGTCCACGTGTAATGTCCAGGTCGTGATGGCCTGATCGTCTGGTATTGGGGTCATTTCAGCTATGAAGTCGGCCAACACTTGTGCCTTAGCGGCCGATCTAGCCTCGAACTTGATCCCAAACTCACTGAGTTCCACAGCCCACTTGATCATACGCCCTGCAAGGTCAGGTCGGTGAAGGATTTGCCTAATAGGCTGGTCGGTCCTTACGACGACCTGATGGGCCACGAAATAAGGGCGCAATCTACGGGTGGCCACAAGTAACGCTAGGGCTAGCTTCTCGATCTTCTGATATCTGATCTCTGGGCCTTGAAATACCTTGCTTATGAAGTAGACCGGATTCTGCTTCAGGTCGCTTTCTCTTACAAGAACAGCGCTCATGGCCTCGTCTGTAATGGCCAAGTATAAGTAAAGCGTCTCCCCTGGTCGCGGCTTGGTCATGATGGGCGGGTTGGTGAGTGCCGCCTTCAGCTCGTCCAATGCTCGCTGGCAATGATCGGTCCATTCAAATTCGACCTCCTTCTTCAAAAGATTGAACAGTGGAAGAGATTTGCAAGCTGATTTAGGTATAAACCGTGACAGGGCAGCGACCATGCCATTCAGCTGCTGAATTTCTTTTTTCGTAGTGGGCGGCCTCATGTCGGCGACCGCCTTGCACTTGTCAGGGTTTGCTTCGATCCCTCGCTCTGTTAAGTGGAAGCCCAAGAACTTTCCCGCCCTTACTCCGAAGGTGCACTTCTCTGGATTCAACCTCAGAGAATTCTTCCTTGCTTCCTCAAAGATTTCCGTTAGGTCGCTACTGTGGTCTTGATCGGTTTTGCTTTTGATGATCATATCATCCAAGTAGACCTCTGATATTCGACCGATCTGCCGCCTGAAGACTTTGTTCATCATCCTCTGGTAGGTCGCTCCGGCGTTCTTCAGACCAAAGGGCATTACTTTGTACTGGAAATTTCCACGATCGGTCATGAACGCGGTCTTATGCCGATCGGGTGGGTACATAGTGATCTGATTGTAACCTGAATAGGCGTCTAGAAAAGACAGAAGTCTGTAGCCCGCAGCTCCGTCGACCAGTTTATCAATGCTTGGCAGTGGAAAGGCGTCCTTTGGGCATGCCTTGTTCAGGTCGGTATAGTCGACGCACATGCGCCACTTACCATTTTTCTTTTTTACTAATACGACGTTGGAAAGCCAAGTCGTATACTTGATCTCCTCGATAAAATTGGCCTTGATGAGGTCGTCAACTGCCTGTGCGGCCGCCAATGCTTTTTCTTCACTCTGAGCGCGCCTCTTTTGTGCGACCGGCCTGGATGTCTCATCAACGGACAGTTGGTGGCAAGCAATTTCTATTGGGATACCGGGCATGTCTGATGCCTGCCATGCAAAAAGGTCTGCGTAGTCCCTGAGGCAGGTGATGAGATCTTGCTTATCTTGTTCTGGTAGGTCGCTCCCCAACTTAACTGTCTTAGTTGGGTCGTCCGATAAGTGAACATCGATCAGTTCCCCGTGGGGCTCAGGCCTCTTCAGTTTATTCTTTAGCTCGCGGGCTAAATCGTCGTCGTCGTCCTCAGGGTCGCTATCAGGGTCGTATCGAGCATCCAGGTCGGCCACATTGACCTGATGCCCCTCTCCAGGATTCTGAGGTTTAGCATTCTCTACCTCCATATCACAAATCTCTTGATAGAGGAAATGGCTCCTCATGGCCGCCTCCATGTCGGCCATCACTGTCACAACTTGGTCGTTTTTACTGTAGAACTTCATCTTCAGATGTACAGTTGAGGCTACGGCCTCCAATTTTCCCAGTGTTGGGCGGCCAATGATGCAGTGGTAACACGATTTGATTGGCAGAACTAAGAACTTCGTTCTGACCGTCCTGTACGACGTGCTGCCGCTCGTGTCATCTCCAAAGGTAACAAGTAGTTCTATCGTCCCCAGTGGGTAGGTGGTCGCCCTATTGAACCCGGTCAATGGGGTTGGTACTGCTTGGGGAATAATATCGCTCCTATCCACATTTAACTTGTCAATCAATTCTTCGAACATGAAGTCGGCCGAGCTTCCTTGGTCGACCAGTATTCTTCTGACCTCGGTGTTGGCCATTACGGCCGATACTACCAAAGGGACATAATTATTAACTTTTCCATCAAGCAAGTCTTCGTCCCCAAAGGAAATGGGCGGCCTATTCGAGGCCGGCCGTGGGGTTGAAGTTGAGCCGACCATCATGAGTTCGTTCCACTTCCTCTTCATCGCCTTGTTGGACTCTCTGATGTCCAAAGGATTACCTCCATGGATGACCATGGCTACATTGCGGCCCTTCGACTGTCTGGGGTCGCGTTCTTCCTCTGAACTGTTACGCGCTTGCTCGATCGTTGAGTTAACGATCGCTTTACCTTTGTCATTGGCGGGTTGGCCAACAGTTCTTTGTTCAGGGCGATCGTTACCTTCATCTTTGACATATTGCCTCAATTTTCCCTTCTGTATGAGATCTTCTATGTCATCTTTTAGGGCCATGCAGTCATTGGTGTCATGCCCCTTGCTCTTGTGGTATCTGCAGTATTTCTTGGTAGGCCGACCTCCTTTCTTCAATACTAAAGGATCGGGTCGCCTCACACCAGTGAACTCATTGTTCTGACACTCCGTGAAGATCTGGGCGATCGGGGTGTTCAACTTTGTACGATGCTCGTACTTCTTAGGCCGGTACTCGGGCTTACTGTCACGGTAGTTTTCTTGCCCTTTGGCCGGCCTGCCATTCTCTTCCTTGGGACGCGCGCGGGCGCCCTTGTCAGCGGCCAATTGCTCTTCGTAGCCCATATGGTCGTTGGCCCTTCTAAGGAACAGGCCGAGGTCGTAGTAGCGGTTCAAACAGAACTCTTCAGCAAATTTGTGGTTCTTTCTTATACCACGTTTGAGATACTTCAGCTTGTCCGTGTCTGATAGGTTGCGAACCGTGTCAGCCTCTATCATGAACCGGTCGATAAACTCCCTCAACGATTCATTCTCTCCTTGGACGACCGAGTCCAAGTGCTCTTCATAACGATACTGACAACGGTTGGCCGTATAATTGGCCAAGAACATTGCCACAAGACCTTCCCAAGAAGAGACGGAGTTGGGACGCAGGGATTCCCACCATTCTAACGCCCGGCCTTCGAGTGATTGAGGGAATAGTCTGCACTTCATCGTCCGGCCTAGCTCTCTATAGCTACAGTAGTTGTTGAAGTACATGAGGTGTTTATCTGGATCCCCGCGACCGTTAAACTTGTTTAGGTTTGGGGGCTTCCTCAGGTCCCTTGGGATGCGATAACGCCTAATTTCGCTGGTGAAAGGCCCTTGTCCGGTCGGGATGGGATTCTGCCCGTAAGGCTGCATGGCGGCATAAGCTTGGTCGACGGGCAAACCGTAAAGGCCGACCGGCTGACCAAGGAGTCTGTCAGCAATTGGAGGGCGTCCATGGTATTGTGGAGCATGTGGCGTCGACCGTCTTCTGGGCCGCTCTGAATTGTTCCTTCTTGGTCGGCTGATGGCACGGGAGACATCTCTAATCTCCCCGTTACGGTAGTCGTCAAACTCCTCATACGAGTCCCACGACCTGCTTCTTGATCGCCGGGATCCTGAGGACTCGTTTGACGAGTATCTTGTTGGCGACCCTTCTGACTCCGGTCGGTAGCTTGAGTCAGCATAGTCGTAACCTTCCTCGGGGGAACGTCGGTGGCGACTTCTTCGATGAGGGGGCGACCTGTGAACGATCGCCCTTCTTGGAGGATTGCGTCGGGATACGCCTCGACGAGCAGGAGCTTCTCTTCGTGGTGGTGAACGATGGGGCCGGGATGGTTGGCCTCGGTGACCGCTGTCCGCACGCGGGCGGATTGAGATCGAGCCTCTCTCATAGCGTTCGATCAGCTCGTCTCGATCAGCAATCACTTGATTCTTTTGCTCCAGAATTTGTATAAGTGCCTGGGTCACATGCTCTGGCAATGCTTCTGGGATTCCAGCTTCGGCCAGCTCGACCGGTAGTTGCTGGACCGGTTGGATAACTGGCCCGCGGCCGCCCTGTACTGAGGGTTCTTGGCGAGGCTCGTCTTGTGATTCATGAACGGTCACAGGCACGCCCTCTGGGGTCCGTTGAGGTCGGTTCTGCCCAGAGGTGTTGAGCCTGGAAGAAGTGCGTTTCTGGCGTGGCGGCATGATTTGATGTGGAATAGCGCTCGGGCCTCCCACTGTGGTCGCCAATTGATCGTACCTGATCAATACGATGGGTTGTTGCTGTTTGATGACGTTGCTCGGTCGCTGGGGTGAAGGACCGAGTTGTAGGCCGCACGCGGGTGGTACCTGCAAAGGCACTCCAACGCTCAAGTCAGAGGTGCTTCAACGGGCAGGGTCACAAGGTGAGTAAAACATACCTGAAGCTACATGCTAGTGTGGTATATATAATGCTGGCGTTCTAGCCGTTGCGCATTTTGCGGGGTCGGCCGCATCTTGCGGAGCAAGGTAGGTATTGGGCCGCGATGGGCCTGTTTGACGAATTGGCCTTCGAGCCCACTCCATGGCGATAAGAGTAATGCGTGCAAAGCTGAGACGAAGAGGTGTTTCCGTTGCGGTAAGATCGGGCGTGAGGTGTCCGGGTGCGAGCATAAGGAGGTGGTTTGTTTCAACTGTGGCGAAGGAGGACACATCAGTAGTCAGTGTCAGAAACCGAAGAAGGAAAGAGCTGGTGGAAGAGTGTTCGCTTTGGTAGGGACAGAGACTTCTAAGGAGGGCAGACTTATTAGAGGTACATGCTTCATTAATGGTATTCCTCTAACTTATATTGTTGATACCGAAGCTACTCTTTGTTTTATTGCTGCTGATTGTGTGGAAAGATTGGGTCTTGCGTTGTCTTCTATGAATGGAGAGATAGTTGTCGACAATCCCGCTAATGGGTCGGTGACTACTTCTCTTGTGTGTTCTGGGTGTCCCTTGTCGATTTTCGACAGAGACTTTGTTGTTGATTTGATTTGGTTGCCATTAAGCGGAGTGGATGTGATCTTAGGTATGAACTGGTTAGATTATAACCATGCCCATATTAATTGTCATAGCAAGTTTGTAAGTTTTTCTACTCCTGAAGAGGAGGGAGCTGGTTTGTTTTCTGCTAGACAATCGCGGAAATTAGTTCGGGAGCAAGGGAAAACTTCGCAAAGTAGACAGAAGAGTTATCATGATAAGCGAAGAAAGGATTTGGAATTTCAAGCGGATGATGTGGGAGTACGGGATAATCTCACTGTGGAGACGTGCCTGTGCGTATCGAGGATCATGAGGCGAAGACTCTAAGAGGCAAGGAGATCGCTTTGGTGAAAGTAGTCTGGTTAGGAGCTACCGGAGAAAGCATGACTTGGGAGCTGGAAAGCAAGATGCGAGAGTCTTATCCAGAGTTGTTCGAATCAGGTAAATTTTCGAGGACGAAAATATTCTAAGTGGGGGAGAGTTGTAACGCCCCGAAATAATTGATTAATTATTTAACTAATTGTTTAGGAATTATTTAGTAGAAAATAATGGAATAAGTATATGTTAGTGTATGTGGACCTATTATTAGTGTTAGGATTAGTAAAGGAGAGGTGTTAGGGAAAAAGCCCATGATTAAGTCGCATAAGCTATGGGAAATCCCATGAAGTTAAATGAGTTAACAAATAGTAGGAAACTAGTTTAGGGTTTCATGATTAGAAAAACAAAAGTTTGAGAGAGCTAGAGGGCGCGACGGCCAAGAGGAGAGAAGAGGGAGAGAGCGACGCCAAGAGGAGAGAGGAGGCTAGGGTTTGGTGATCTTCTAAGGCTAGGGTTCGTGATCTTCTAAGGCTAAGGTAAGGGTGGGAATCAAGCCTTATAATGGGATATATGAATTACTTTATGTGGGGGTTAGGGTTTGATGATTGTCATATGTATGATCATATATGTATTGAATGCCTTGTTGAATAATTATGTTGTGTGATTGGTGTTCTATGTTGTTAGCCCTAGAATTATATTTGTGCTTTGTCTTGTTCATAAGGAAAACGATTTGCTATGATTAAGGGAGCCCTAGGCGCCCTGTTGCTGAAACTGGCGCCCTAGGCGCCCACTCCCAGTTGTTGTTGCTGAAACTGGCGCCTAGATGATGGCGCCCTACCCCTAGGCGCCATGCTCTATTTTATTGTTGCTGGTGTTGGCACCCTGTCCCTAGGCGCCACACCCTAGTTCTGTGCTGTTGTTGCTGTGCTGCTGTTGCTGTGCTGCTGTTGCTGTGTTGTTGTTGCTGTGGTGCTGTTGCTGTGTTACGGTTGCTTTGCTGCTGTTGCTGTGGTGCTGTTGCTGTGGTGCTGTTGCTGTGTTGCCGTTGCTGTGCTGCTGTTGCTATGCTGCTCTTGCTGTGTTGCCGTTGCTGTGGTGCGGTTGCTGTGCTGCTGTTGCTGTGTTGCTGTTGCTGTGCTGCTGTTTCTGTGCTGCTGTTGCTGTGCTGCTGTTGCTGTGTTGTTGTTGCTGTGCTGTTGTTGCTGCTGCTGTTGCAGTGTTGCTGTTGCTGTTGTTGCTATTGTTGCTGTTGTTGCTGTGTTGTGTTTTGACGTTGTGGGCGCCAAGGGCGAATCATGTCTTGAAAAAGCTACAAAATAGAAATATGACTTTCATACGCACTTTCATAAATATCGCTCTAAGACGAATCATGTCTTGAAAAAGCTACAAAATAGAAATGTGACTACATCTAAAGAAATGAATACATCTAAAATACAAATATCCTATACTAGGACCGACTCATACAAATAATGTATTATCAACAGATGCTCACATCAGAAATAATGTTCCAAGAGCAATATATCATTAGGGAACACCAAAGCAAACAAACTCCTATCGCTGATCACTAACCCTAGTTTCTGAAACATAGAGTGACCGTAGATGATATGTCGCGGTTCTACATGATAAAAAATCCTCGACAATCTGGCAGTAATCTCCACCCACAGTGCTAGCCCATCTACTAGCGTTGTCACCACTACGAATAACAGAATTGGGTAACATCCATAGAATTGGAGTACCACAGGCAGGGGTCATCTTCCAAACCATTGTATAATAACAATTTATACACAATATGCAATATTTAATATATAAATACAAAGTGCGTATGTAAACCAAATCCTTTATAAATCCAAAACCATGTCAGTACATGTCTATGCATGAATTCACGTGTGCACACGACTGCACTCCCTTTTTAGTGGAGGATGCTGGGACAATCCACCAGGATATGGTACTGGGACAATCCACCAGTATAATTCGGTCCACATGAGGCAGGGATACTAGGACAATCCACTAGTTCCCAAGGATACTAGGACAATCCACAAGTTCCCAAGACACTTGGACAATCAACCAAGTCTCTACCAAAATCCATTGCATGCTTCAATGCCATGATGGTTCATCAGATAGCACCAATTCAATAACAAATCACAACCACACACAATCAATACTAAACATATTACAAACAACCAGCAAACAACAGTCAAGCACATCAACAACACTAGTCTCAAAAACCATTCCACATATAAACATACAATATAACAAAATAATAATTTAGATGTCCTTACCTCAAATGCTTTCCTACACTTAAATTCGCTATCCCTCGTGAAGTCTTTGTCCAACCATAGTGAAACCTTCAACCTAAATCACACAAGTTTATCATCTCAAATTCTTAGTTTAATGCTTAATTAGGTAAGCTCTGCAGCTTTCTCTTGGAACTAAGTGTTCCAAAAAGATTAGATACAAATCCTTATGAATATCGTTCTACAGACGGTAATTAGAGTATTTAAGCCACTACTCCATTTCTCACTAATACATTCTTAAAACATTTCTTAATATCTTAAAATTTTTAACTTTGAAACTTTCAAGTTCAGACTCCTTTTCACAAAACTATTCAAAGATTTTTAATTATTTAAGGATTCAATCTTTACCGGACCATGACTTTAATTTGTATCCAAAACTTCAAAATAAAAATCAGTCGTTATTTTCAAGATATCCAAATACACCATTTAACTAAACTTAGCATAAGGTTAACATCTTTAATATCAGGAATCAAACTGTGCTTTTTCATACATAAGATGAAAGCTTTAATCTTTTGAAAATATCTCAAAACCGTTAAGTTAGATCTCTTCCCAAAAGTTTTGTTCCTGAACACTTTCATGTTAAAAAATTCTAGGCTTTGTGTCAAAATCAAGACTTTCTTTGTATCAAAAACTCCATCTATATTTTCGAAAACTGTGTAAATAATCTAAATGAAAGTTACATAAACTTAACTTAAGAGATCTTCCTCACATGTCTACTTGTTTCCTTTCTAAACTCAAATCATTTCTTAAAAATTATCTTGAAATAATTAAAACATTAAAGTTAAGTCCTTTCTCATAAGGATCTCATTTTTATTTGAATCTAAACTTTCGAAATCATTTAACTCGGAAATCAAAGTTCTTTTCGTAAGCTCTTTAATCAACTCAACCAAAATCATCAAAACGTAATCAAAGCTCTCATTTTCACAAAATCTATTTCAAGGATCTCTAAAAATAAAAAATTTAGCTTGAGAAATTTTTTTTCAATATTTTAAGCTCATTTCTTTTCCTAACGCTACTTCCTTCTTTTGTCTGAAAATTATTTAAACATACTAAAATTCCCTTTCACCAAAAACTACATTTTTATCATGTTCAACAATACTATGAAAACTCTTGTTGAATCTAATATTTAAACTTGTTAAAAATCCAAGCTTTATAGAAATCTGTATCCTCCTTTGCATCAAAACTTAAACCTTTTCCTTTCAAACTCAAACAAAGTGGAGATCTTTTAAAAATATTATAGATCTAAGAGAAAGTTATCAAAGTCTATATGAAAAAGAATCATGCTTTTTATACAAGATCCCATTCAACTCTATGTAGAAAAAAATTATTTCTTTATGTGAAAATAATATTTTTCTATTGCTTTTCTTAAAAAAAAGAGTTACGGCTACTAAAAATAATGGTGGTGATTTTGAATAAAAGAAAGTATTTGATTTATCATGATCAAAATCAATACATAGATAAAGCATTAAACTAGAAAAGAGGTAATAGAAAAAAAATCTCCTACTCCTAGATTAGAGACACAGTTTTGTCTTGGAATAACAAAAGGAAAAGTTTGATTTTACAGATACAAGACCAGAAGATGATGATCGCGAGGAGAAGGAATTATAAGCTCAGAATGTTGAAAATGTAGGAAGGAATCACATTAATGAAGAAACTAGCTTAAGTTCACGGTGTTTTCTTGCGGTTTGCTTTCTCATGTTTGGAATATCGTAAATACTAACAAAAAGAAAGGAAAAGGAGGAAAAGACTCACCCTTGAGGCCTTGGATGAGTAGCCACTTTAAGGAAGAAGAAAGGAGATCACTTTGTTTCGATCCTTCAAGATTTTACCACACTTTTTCAAGCACCACGCCAACTTTTCTAGGTTTCCATGACAAACAAAGATCAACACTTTTGGAAGAGAGATGAAACCATAAACAGAATAGCATGAGGGGGGAGTGGAATATACGCCCAAGAGGAAGCAATAAAGGGGGAGAGGAGATTCTTCCTTACATAGAGAGATGAGTGAAATTGAAGGTGAGAGAGTGATGATGGGGAATGCTACGGTCAGGGAATGTTTTAAAGGGAGCAAGAAATTTTTTTTTGTTTAGTTGTGGATAACTTAGTTGCTAAGTTTTTAATAAAAATATCTAGCTATTTTTAGGAAATAATAATATAATAATACTGTTGTGTTTTAGTTAGCATTTTCGACTATTTAACATCGCATTTCATATACAAGGAGTTATCCTAAATTGATCATCGATATTCGAGGATATTATTTCCCAATATTTTCTGTGATTTGTTTTCTCAACAGGTTTCTTGCTTCGGTGTTTTTGGCTACGTCTTTTACTGATCTTTTAGAGGAAATGAACATTTTCATTTTCTTTAAACTAAAAATTATTATAACAGTTCTCTAGTAGCCATAAATGACTTCTAGAATCATAACGATTAATTTCGTCAAATTCGGGTCAGAATTGAGGTGTTTAAGCGGCTAAATTTTGCCCGGCTGGTCTATAACGCCGTCGGATTTTGGTAGAACTTGCGAACAAAATTTAAACCTCAATCAAATATATATATATATATATATATATATATATATATATATATATATATATATATATATTAGGTTCTAATTCTAATTTGGTTTTAGGAAAAAACAGAAACATTGGGGCCAAGATCACACGTATCAACGTGAGACACTACAACAGAATTGCAGAAAAAGGGCGCACCCTTTAGAGGCTCTTTTTAAAAAGCGCCCCTGATGCCCTCCATATTTTGAGCATCAGGGGCGCTTTTTAAAAAGCGCCACTAAAGGCCCTGCGTGTGAAGCGCCCCTGATGCCCAAAACACGCAGGGCCTTTAGAGGCGCTTTTTAAAAGCTCCCCTAAAGGCCCTGCGTGTTCTGGGCATCAGGGGCGCTTTTTAAAAAGCACCCCTGATGCCCAGAACACGCAGGGCCTTTAGGGGAGCTTTTTAAAAAGCACCCCTGATGCCTAAAACCGGATCCACCAACAGGGGCGCTTTCCACGAGCGCCCCCAATTCCCTATTTTTTTAATTCTCGTTTTCGATCGTTTTAGTATACGTAGCTTGCTTTCGTTTCCCTCTCAGTTGCTTTCATTTCCCTCTCAGTACACCCTTTCGTTTCCCTTGCTTTCGTTTCCCTCGTTCTCTCTCACCCAAACGGCGCACGCCTCCCCCTCCCAGCCTTAGACGCGGCGACGAGACACCACCAGCGGCCACCACCATCTGCGCGTTTCGCAATCCCACCACCAGTGCATTTGTACCAGTCCCACCGAACCCTTCGCAATCTCACCCCCGGCCATTTCGCAAACGGCGCAAGCTTCTCTCTCACCCAAACGGCGCACGCCTCACCCTCCCAACTCTCAGACGCGGAGGCAACGTTACCACCGTGCAGGCCCCCACCATCTGCGCGCATTCTTAGGTTATTTGTCTTGTTTTTATTTCTTTTTTTTTCTTGATATTTACAATATGTTGCTGCATATATATGGTTTGTTGGGAAAAAATTGAAGCATATAAGCTATTCAAAGCAGCACAAATATTTGAAAACAACACAAAATCAACATCTCCATGCATTATGGTATAGTGGTTCAATTAGAATCAGGCACTTTACCCACTTTGTGATGGTTGAATACTGGAGAGTGAGGAGGGTCACGAAATGGTAGAATGAATAAACCTCTGAAAACTGAACTGATGCATACGGAATAGATAATGTTAGAGTATTTTGAATGATTAATTTTTTTATGGATCTTTATTTTTAGTTGTTGTTCAGGTAGCATTTTAGTCCTTAAGCCTTTTATCTTATTTGCATATAGTCTCTTAGAGACACTTGTAAAAATAACCAAATGAATGAGAAAAGTCTTAGCTAATTTATTTATTGGCACAGGCTCTCGTTGATCTCTCTCGTGCGCTCTCTCTGGTTCATCTCTCTTAGCTCTCTGGTTCACGTTCGTTTCATCTCTCTGGTTTGTTGTTGCTTCCCCCTTTTCAGGTACTTTTGTTGTTCTCTTGTTTTTGATATTTTTGTACATATTTGGAATAAAACTGTTATTGGGGATGTTACCGATAATGTTCAATCATTTTGAATTTGCTTGATAGAATAGAATAGGAATAGAATTTGGATATGAATAGAATTTGGATATGAATAGGAATAGAATTTGGCTATGAATTTGAAAAACTTTTAAAAATTGTACTTTGTCTGTTTTTCACCTATAACATATTTAAGTTCTCTTATCAGGAATTTATAATAAATTTCGGTCTAATATGGATAGAAAGTGGATGTCTTCCAATCGTCTGTCGAAAGAATATGCCGATGGAGTGGAATATTATGTGAACTTTGCTGTTCAACGTTTAGGAACTTCTAGTAAGTTCAAGTGTCCTTGTTTAAGATGTTGTTACGCCAATCGAGTTACTACAGTTGAGTTGGGAAGACATTTAAAGGCCAATGGAGTCGATCAAAGTTATATTTGTTGGACAATGCACGGTGAGAAAAGAGGTGAACCTTCAAATATGGATAATAGTACTCAGAGATGTGATCCGGTTGATTATCCTGAAACATTTGATGGCGACCAATTTGAAGAGATGGCAAAGGCGGTTCAAGACGATCTTAATGATTCTCCTCAAATGTTTGAGAAGTTGATAACCGATGCGGAGACACCGTTGTATGCGGGCTGTACTGAATTCACAAAGTTATCGGCTGTGATAAAGTTGTATAACTTGAAAACTTGCCACGGATGGACGGATAAGAGCTTTACAGAATTACTCGCACAATTGAAAGATATGTTGCCGGAAGACAATGTTCTCCCTTCTCGGACGTATGATGCAAAACAAATGTTAGGCACCATTGGTTTGAACTATGAGAAGATACATGCTTGTCTGAATGATTGCATTTTATTTCGGAATGAACATGCATTGTTAAAGTCGTGCCCTAAATGTAATGCACTGCGGTATAAGAAGAAAGAATCTGCTCCAGAAAAGGTATTGTGGTATTTTCCCATAATTCCTCGATTTATGCGTATGTACCATAGTTCGGAAGATGCAAAACTGTTGACTTGGCATGATGATGAAAGGATTAAAGATGGCATGCTACGACACCCGGCGGATTCTCCGCAGTGGAAAAAGATTGATATTGATTATCCTGATTTTGGGCATGACCCAAGAAACCTACACCTTGCATTGTCTGCCGATGGATTTAACCCGCACGGTATCAAGAGTAGCTCCCACAGTACATAGCCTGTGATTTTGGCGATTTATAACTTACCTCCATGGCTTTGCATGGAACGCAAATATATGATGTTGTCTTTGTTAATTTCTGGCCCCAAACAACCAGGAAATAATATTGACGTACACTTGGCTCCTTTAATAGAAGACTTGAAGCAAATATGGGAGATTGGGGTAGAGGTGTATGATGTGTTTAGAGAAGAAAGTTTCATTTTGAATGCTATGATTTTTGGTACCATTAATGACTTTCCAGCATACGGCAATCTATCTGGGTACAGTAACAAAGGTCAGTGTGCATGTCCTATATGTGAAGATAATACAGATCGGATGTGGTTGGAACATGGTAAGAAGAATATATATCTTGGCCATCGGAGATTTTTGCCTCCAACTCATCAATATCGGGTGTGGAGGAAGGCATTCAATGGGAATTCAGAAACTCGTAAAGCTCCCTCGCCTTTGACCGGTGAACAACTATTTGAAAAGGTGAAAGATTTGAACATTAAGTTTGTGAAGCCTTTTGCAGGAGAGCTTGCCAAACGAGGGTGGAAGAAAAAGTCGATTTTCTTTGAGTTGCCCTACTGGAAGTCATTACCCGTAAGACATTTCATTGATGTGATGCATGTTGAAAAAAATGTATTCGAAAGTGTCATTGGTACCTTACTCAATATGCCAGGGAAGACTAAAGATACCATCAACACAAGGTGGGATTTGGTTAGTATGGGGTTGAGGCCCGAATTGGGTCAGATAAAGAAGGGTACACGTACATATCTACCTCTGGCAGCTCATACTCTATCTAGAAAGGAGAAAACCATCTTTTGTAAGTTTCTTCATGGAGTTAAAGTTCCAGAGGGGTACTCTTCAAATGTTACGAACCTTGTATCGATGAAAGACCTCAAGTTAAAGTCTCTAAAGTCTCATGAATGTCATGTTCTCATGGAGAATTTGCTACCCATTGGTATACAATCCATTATGCCCAACAAAGTGCGTCAGGCCATAACTAAACTTTGTTTCTTCTTTAAGGCGATTTGTAGTAGAGTGATTGACCCTGGAAAGCTTCCAGCTCGGCAAAGATCAATTACTGTGACTTTATGTGAGCTTGAGATGTTTTTTCCGCCTTCATTCTTTGACATAATGATTCATTTAATAGTTCATCTAGTTAGAGAGACACAATTGTGTGGCCCATGTTACATGAGATGGATGTACCCGTTTGAGCGATATATGAAGATATTAAAAGGATATGTTAAAATCCGATCACGGCCCGAGGGTTGCATTGCTGAGCGCTACAAAGTTGAAGAAGCTATTGAGTTCTCCACCGACTATCTATGTAGTGTTGAATATTCTATTGGGCTGCCAAGGGTGCGTCACACAGGAAGCGTTGGTAAAGGGATGACAGGAGGGAAAATAGTGATGGTATCCAGGAAAGAACTAGAGCAAGCACACTTATATGTTCTGCACAATGATAGTCATGTTGATTCATATGTTGCCAAACACATGGAGATTCTTAAGAGTGATCACCCAACTAAGAGTCAAGTCTGGCTAAAAAAAGAACACCATCGGAGTTTCATACAATGGCTAAAAGATCAAATTGATATTGAGTTTGTTTCAAATCCTACCTCGATTTCAGAAAGATTGAGATGGTTAGCAAAAGGTCCAAATATACATGTATTCTCTTACACTAGTTATCTACAAAACGGGTACACGTTCTATACAAAATCCCATGATGATCAGAGTAAAATGCAAAATAGTGGGGTGACTCTTGTAGCTGAATCTATGCATACATCAAGTGCCAAAGACAGAAATCCCATTTTCGCGAATATGTCATACTTCGGTGTCATTGAACACATATGGGAGTTGGATTACAATATGTTTTGGGAGCCTGTGTTCCAATGTAATTGGGTTGACAATAATAATGGTGTACAGATGGATGACTCGGGTTTCATGCGGGTGAATTTCAATAAGTTAGGATATAAAGATGAACCTTATATTTTAGCCTCGCAAGCCCAACAGGTGTTTTATGTCACTGATCTAGTTGAAATCAATTGGTGCATTGTTTTATTGACAAACAAAAAATTATTGGTGAATGACATTGGTGATCAAGGGCACGAAGATGTTGACATTGAGGAAGACCCTTTCTTTGGGACATCACAACCAATAATAGGGGAAAGTACTTCTAAAGAAGATATTTTGTATGTTAGAAAGGATCATAACGATGGAATTACGTTTCGTCCAAAACAAAGTACCAAGAAGCGAAAAGCAAAATATCATACAAATAAACAAGTAGCTAGTAACATTAGATCGAGGAAAAGGAAAAGGTAATATATCATGCGTGTTTCTTTTTTATTCATTTTTCATATTGTAAAAATTAACTTATTTTATCATGATTATCAAATAACATTTAGCCTAATAACAATGATTATATTTTGTTGCAGGTGAGATGACTTCCCACAGTGATGACAATGCACATGATAGTGGTCATGATAGCGCACAAACAAAGTTCACTCGTCGTGGAATAACAGTTAAGAAGAATATCATCAATCGGGGTAACAAAGGGCTTCCTAAACTTACAGTAAGATACTTACTAATTAACTAACTTTGTTACATACTTTTAACTGTTTGTTATCTAATTTACACAATTAATAATGCAGGTCATACGGAATTTTAAAAACCAACTGATTGGTGACAATGGTAGAGAGTTGCAAAGCTTCCTTGGTGCTAGAGCAAGGCAGGATATTCCAATTACAATCAAAAGTTGGAATTATAAAAAAGATGCCTCTCTCGAGAAATCTAAAGAGGAGCTATGGCATTTGGTACAAGTATGTGTCTTATTTTGACTATACGGTTATTTTATAATTAAATATGTAAACAAATTTATAATCATTTTGTTGAATGTAAGCAGAAATACTTTGATGTGGATGACTCTCAAAAAGACTATTGTCTTATGAAAGCTGGAAAGGCGCACAGAAGATTCAAATCAACTCTAACAAAGTGGGTGAAAGATAAAGAGGGGAACATCAGAAACCGTACTCCACCACGGTATGATGGGATTATTCCATTAGAGGATTGGAGTGCATTTGTATCATCACGTGAAGATGAGGGATTCCAGGTTTGTAAAATTACTTATCATACATATACCTATATTTGACAATTATAAAGTATTAATGTAAAAAGATGTGTCTTTATAGAGATTAAGCATTTAAAATCGCGAGAGAGCGGAAAGTCCTGAATACCCGTATAGAGCTGGTGTTAAGAGTTATCACGAGATTGAAGATCAATTGGTAGGCACATTATCTTTTATTTTATCTTTCATTTACTATATTAATCTTTTGATTTATTTACTAATAAATGGTAAATTTTTATAGCTGCGGGAGGCCGGAAAAGATCCTACTCTTGAATCTATTGACCGACATGTTTTGTGGTTAGAAGCCCGACATAACAAAGATGGTGTCGTTGATGACCCAAAAACGAGAGAGGTGTTGCAAAGAATTGTAAGTATGATAAAGTTATATTACTTATAATGTTTATTAATAATGTCTCCAAATGAACTTATGAACTTACTGTTTGTGATGAATCAGGAATCCATATCACAATCAGTATCACAAGGAGAGATTACTGATTGTGATGGTCCGAATGACATCCTTGGTCGTGCATTGGCAACTGAAGAGTATTCAGGACGTCTACGGGGTTTGGGATTTGACATTTCTCCAACCACTTTTTGGGGTTCAAAGAGGCAAAAACAACATGAGGAAAAAGAAAGTAGAGAACGGTTGGAGGCCATGGTATTGATGCTACACAAAGAACTTAATGAATTAAAAGAAAAAGTTTGTCCAAGGACTGATGATGTACCATCTCCTAACCCAAATAGCTTCAAGGATAGTTGCAATATTGCATCCAATGAGGTAATTATCATTTAATTTGGTTATCATTTACATAAACTTATAGGTATTAATATTTGGTTATCATTTAATTTAGGGTAACAATAACAACTGTGAATTATATACATCAAACCCGCTTACATTGGTCGCAAAGGGCTTTGTTTGTACCAATGAGGACTCCACCTTGCACAATCTACCCATGCCTCCAAATCACGTGAGAGTCAGAGTTGACTTTGTTGTTGTGGAGGAGGCATTATTGCCGGTACCAATTGACACTGCACAGATGACTTTGTTGACTGTGATTGATGCACTTGGCACCCTTGTGGCATGGCCAGCAAATCTTATCAATGTATGGAGCAATTAATATATTTGTTAATAATTCATTGGCTTATTGTCATATATTAATAACTAATTATATTCCTAATATAGGTAAAGAAAGCAACATCTCGGATTTCTGGGCATGTTGGCACACCCCAACCCTCCCCTTTTATTGGTCGCAAGAAGCATATGTCTAGGCGAGAATCTAGCGGGAATGAGATTCAATCCCAACCCACCCCCCTTCTATTGCTAGCAAGAAATCAGTGTCTCGACAAGTAGATAAAGGGAAACAGATTCAATCCACTCCCCCTTCTAAGGAATTTATCAGTTATCTAAAGATTCATGCCTCAACAATGACGGGTGCAGATTTGATAACTGCATCGCTTGATCCAGACATCTTGGGATATATCCACCAAATCTGCCTTTCAAAGGTGATACTGCAAGAGGTATATGATCACATGTGGGCATCGGGAGCTTCTCTTACAGTATACATCAGGTATTACTATTATTATTATTATTATTATTATTATTGTTTTTATTATTATTACAATTATTATTATTTGTTAATTTATTTGTATACATTTTAACTATACGTATTTGTACATTGAGATTATGATCCCCATGGAACGAACACAAAGATTTATCTTCTTGTGCCTCGAAAGAACTTGTGTGCGTGTGTGTCTTGTGTTGCTGGGCGCGGGGTACCAGGCGCCAGGCGCTGGGCGCCAAGGGCGCTGTGTGCTGTGTTGCCTGCGATGTCTAAGTTCGTGTCTAGGCGCCCAGTGCCTGGGCGCCATTTTCAGGATGTTCCCAATTTTTTTATAAAAACTGTTTTCGCTATATCTTTTGACTCGGGCATCCGTTTTAAACGTTTCAAAAAGTGTTAAGAAGCTTTTTCAGTTGTCTACCTATGTGTCTTATTTTTAAAATAAAAACTTATTATTTTCTGTTGGTTTCTGGGCGCCCAAGTGGCTGTCCCCGGTGGTCATTACAGTGACGTTGTAAAGCCGTATTGAGTCCTTTAAAAATCCTTTTTGCGTATAACCAACAGTTTTAACGCTTTAGTGTCAAAATGGGTGATAATGACGATGATGCCCTTAGTGGCTAGTTAAATGACGTTTTTGCCCTTAGTGGCCAATCTTGTTGATGATGATGTGTAAATGACGATGATGCCCTTAGTGGCTAGTTAAATGACGTTTTTGCCCTTAGTAGCCAATATTATTGATGATGATGTGTAAATGACGATGATTCCCCTAGTGGCTAGTTAAAATGACGGTTTAGCCCTTAGTGGCTATTGTTTGATTGATGACGATTATGAATAAGTGACGATGAGGCCCAAAAGGCTAAGCGACGATGAAATATAGCGACGTGGTTTTGTGTAATTATAAATTGACAGGTGCTGTGCCTCTTATTTGGCATATTGGTAAGTAACGGGTCACATAGTTGACTGTGAATTATGTGTTTGTGTGTGTGGTGCATGTCATAGTGTCTCATGTATTCCATGTGCATGAACCCAGCGACGATGAGGCCATAAAGGCTAAGCGACGATGAGGCCATAAAGGCTAAGCGACGAGGATGAAAGGTACCTCATGCATATGCCCGCGAGTGGGTTGCATTTCATATAGTTACATGACATCGTGATGAGTTGCTGTATTGACGTAATTGATGACTGTGATGTGGTTACTCTAGTGCTGTGACTTGGACTTATTGCTTATCATACGATTTATTATATGGATTGAATTGGACTCACCCTTCTGTTTGAATGTTACCCCTATGCGGTAACGTGCAGGTGATCACGAGTGAAGACCTAGGTATCTTCACTAATTTGAGTCGGGTCGTCATGCTCTGATACGTAGCACTCAGGGGGGAAACGAACTCGATGTTTTAAGACCATTTTTGTTGTTATATGTTATTTCACGGTTTTCTCTTTATTTTACTTTCCGCTGCGTAGTTGGTTTTATTGATGTCACGGTTGTGGTGACAATGACTGATGCTTGAGTTTTTCCCCCATCGGGGGCGTGCTACGTATTGCACATTTATTGACGTTGAACTGTTTTATTGAAGTACGATGTTTTATTCGAAGTATGTGTAACATTCCTTGCGATGAAAGCGATTTTGAACTCTGTTTTTTATAAACAAATTAATGGGTAGAAAAGGGGTGTTACAGGCTCTCTTTCATTCATAATAACCTATATGATTAGTATCCTCTATGAGTTTGGTTTTAGGATGATTACTTGAGTGATTTGTTGTGTTGTCTTTGTGTTTTCTATCATGTTGAAATTCAAATTGGTGATCCTATGTTGTTTGGTGTTGAATCTATGTTATTTGGTGTTGAGATGAATATGAGACTACGTATGTACATAAAGTGTTTGTTGTATTGATTCAATAAAATTGAGGATGAAAATATAATGATTATTAGGTGCTTGATGAATTGTATGAATTGTAACAGCCCGAAAATAGTAGATTAATTTTCTAGTTAATTAAATGAGGTTTAGGTGGTAGGAGATAATTAATTAATTGATTTAATTAATTATTTAGGGTTTTGAGAGTTAAATAAATAGAATTATTTAATTGGACCTAGGGTTAGTTTTAGATGGTGGTGACGAGTTGAAGTGGATTAGGAGAAGCCCATGATTAGGTCATTAAGTGGAAGCCCATGTCCATTAAGCTAGGCGCCTATAAGATGCCAATCTTAGGGTTTGGTGATTCATTCCAAAACTTTAGAAAAAAATAGAGAGAGTGGGACGGCTTGGAGAGAGGAGAGGCGTGAAACCATAAGAGAGAGATGAAAGAAAAAGGGCGCAAAACCCTAGAGGAGAGAGAGAGGAAGTTTTCGCATGCACCAAGGAGGGAGAGGAGGATCTTAGTTGCTGAATTTTGATGGTAGCTTGCTCACCAAGAGATAGGTGTTCTTCAATTATGAGGTAAGGGGGCTCTCGTTCATAGTTAATAATTTATAAACCACGAAATCATGGGGACTAGGTGTTAGGAGTAGTTGTTTAAATTGCTGTTGATGTTTATAATATCTATATGTGGCTGAAGTGTGATGGTTGTTTGTGTTGTTGAATTCACTGTTTTGAGATGTTCTGACATAGGTTTAGTATTTCAGTGACTGAGAACGTTTTACTAATTGAAAAATTATGTGGTTTGTCATTTCGAAAACTTGATTGAATTCTTGTTAATTTGGCGTTGATTTGGTTGCGTTTGGAGTTGTAAAACTTAAGTTATAGGTGAAACAAGTTAGGTTAAAATTCTGGAAACGATTTGGGTAGAAGTTCAGTATTTCGGTAACTGGGAACGTTTTGTTGACTGAAAAATTATGTGGTTTACTGTTCTGGAAAATAGACTTAATGCTTGTTAATTTGGCACTGGTTTGGTTGCGTTTAGAGTTGTGTAGCTCGAGATACGAATTTCACAAGTTAGGGTAAGATTCTGGAAACAATCTGGATATAGGTTCAGTAAATCTGTGGTCGTGAGTGTTCTATTCGTCTAAAAATTATGGGGTTTGTTTTGTTGGAAAGTAGACTTAATTTCCTACTGAATAGGCACTGATTTCGCTAAATTTCATTGAGAAATGAGGGAGAAGATTTGATTTCAAAATGACTAATAATTCTGTCCGAATTTTGTGGGATTTGTTGCTCCGAATTTTGTGGGGTTTGTTGCTCCGAATTTTGTGGGATTTTATGCTGCTGTTTATATTGTTGCTGCTACTCTATGTGCTGTCTTGGTCCCTATGGGTGTTGTTTAGTCCTTTGGTGACAATGTAGTCGCGTAATTAATTGTGCTTGGTGTGATTGGTGTGCTATCCTTAGAGCTGAAATTTTGGAGATGTATAATGGTGATGTATATATAATGGTGAGATAAATTATTGGTGAGTTTATTGGTGAGTGCCCTCAAGGCAATGGTCTATGACCTTTCTTTTGGTGTTGGTGAGTTAATAAAACTATTGGTGAGTTAAATAAATTATTGGTGCACATGTTATCGCATTGTTGTGGTGATTTTGGTGTGTATGGTGCATTGTTCATAGCGTCACATAAACCATGTGCATATTTGGTGAGCAGAGGCTTCGGCCTAATTATATTTGGTGAGCAGAGGCTTCGGCCTAATGGATCCACATGCATATGCCCAGTGGAGTTTTGGGTTGCATCTCATACATTGCATACGCGTCCTGTGTTTGATTGCGTCTTCTTGAACTAATGGTGTAACTGCATTCTGGGTGTAACTGTATTTGGGTGACGGTACTTGGTGTAACAGTATTCGGCGTAACTGTATTTTGGTGTAACTGTATTGATGGTGTAGTTAAATTGATGGTATCCCTGGTGTGCCTATTATACTGTGTTTCTTGTTTTATCTATTATTATCTATGTATTGAGACTCACCCTACTGCGTCGTGTTGCCTCGTATGTCGGCAACCTGCAGGTGTCGGTGACTGAAGGTGGCTAGAGATTCTTCTTCTAGTATGGTCGAGTCGGCTCTGATACGTAGCACTCGGGAGGGTTGTCCTTGTGTCTTTCCTTATGTGTTATGTATATGCCTTTCTAAGTTGTAAACCTTTTGAAGTACGATTGCCAAGTTAAACCTTTTTATTTCCGCTGCATGTTTTTGAAAAGAAGTTAGTTATAATTAAAGTACTCTGTTTGCGAAGTGGTTTTCCGGTTCGAAAAATGTGACACTCTTTTGGCGCGAAGAACTCTGATATTATTTTTTTAATAAACCGTTGGGTAGAAAAAGGGGTGTTACAATAGTGGTATCAGAGCAATGGTTGGTCCGTCCGGCCAAGTCATCGAGTCGTTGTGTCGGTTAGCGACCAACTGTTGTCTTTTTAGTGCTAACCAATGTTTGCGTTGCAGGTACATCAAAAGTTGCCAATGGTAAGTGATCTAGTGGGGGAGACATCCCTACTAGTGTTATGTGTTTTGTGTATCCCTATGTGCTGTTGTCTGGTTTGTTTTTGACCTTCCCTGCTGTGTGAACTGTGTGTGATTGTTAGTGGGAGAGTGTTAGTTTTAGCGGGTAAATTTCGAGGGCGAAATTCTTTTAAGTGGGGGAGAGTTGTAACAGCCCGAAAATAGTAGATTAATTTTCTAGTTAATTAAATGAGGTTTAGGTGGTAGGAGATAATTAATTAATTGATTTAATTAATTATTTAGGGTTTTGAGAGTTAAATAAATAGAATTATTTAATTGGACCTAGGGTTAGTTTTAGATGGTGGTGACGAGTTGAAGTGGATTAGGAGAAGCCCATGATTAGGTCATTAAGTGGAAGCCCATGTCCATTAAGCTAGGCGCCTATAAGATGCCAATCTTAGGGTTTGGTGATTCATTCCAAAACTTTAGAAAAAAATAGAGAGAGTGGGACGGCTTGGAGAGAGGAGAGGCGTGAAACCATAAGAGAGAGATGAAAGAAGAAGGGCGCAAAACCCTAGAGGAGAGAGAGAGGAAGTTTTCGCATGCACCAAGGAGGGAGAGGAGGATCTTAGTTGCTGAATTTTGATGGTAGCTTGCTCACCAAGAGATAGGTGTTCTTCAATTATGAGGTAAGGGGGCTCTCGTTCATAGTTAATAATTTATAAACCACGAAATCATGGGGACTAGGTGTTAGGAGTAGTTGTTTAAATTGCTGTTGATGTTTATAATATCTATATGTGGCTGAAGTGTGATGGTTGTTTGTGTTGTTGAATTCACTGTTTTGAGATGTTCTGACATAGGTTTAGTATTTCAGTGACTGAGAACGTTTTACTAATTGAAAAATTATGTGGTTTGTCATTTCGAAAACTTGATTGAATGCTTGTTAATTTGGCGTTGATTTGGTTGCGTTTGGAGTTGTAAAACTTAAGTTATAGGTGAAACAAGTTAGGTTAAAATTCTGGAAACGATTTGGGTAGAAGTTCAGTATTTCGGTAACTGGGAACGTTTTGTTGACTGAAAAATTATGTGGTTTACTGTTCTGGAAAATAGACTTAATGCTTGTTAATTTGGCACTGGTTTGGTTGCGTTTAGAGTTGTGTAGCTCGAGATACGAATTTCACAAGTTAGGGTAAGATTCTGGAAACAATCTGGATATAGGTTCAGTAAATCTGTGGTCGTGAGTGTTCTATTCGTCTAAAAATTATGGGGTTTGTTTTGTTGGAAAGTAGACTTAATTTCCTACTGAATAGGCACTGATTTCGCTAAATTTCATTGAGAAATGAGGGAGAAGATTTGATTTCAAAATGACTAATAATTCTGTCCGAATTTTGTGGGATTTGTTGCTCCGAATTTTGTGGGGTTTGTTGCTCCGAATTTTGTGGGATTTTATGCTGCTGTTTATATTGTTGCTGCTACTCTATGTGCTGTCTTGGTCCCTATGGGTGTTGTTTAGTCCTTTGGTGACAATGTAGTCGCGTAATTAATTGTGCTTGGTGTGATTGGTGTGCTATCCTTAGAGCTGAAATTTTGGAGATGTATAATGGTGATGTATATATAATGGTGAGATAAATTATTGGTGAGTTTATTGGTGAGTGCCCTCAAGGCAATGGTCTATGACCTTTCTTTTGGTGTTGGTGAGTTAATAAAACTATTGGTGAGTTAAATAAATTATTGGTGCACATGTTATCGCATTGTTGTGGTGATTTTGGTGTGTATGGTGCATTGTTCATAGCGTCACATAAACCATGTGCATATTTGGTGAGCAGAGGCTTCGGCCTAATTATATTTGGTGAGCAGAGGCTTCGGCCTAATGGATCCACATGCATATGCCCAGTGGAGTTTTGGGTTGCATCTCATACATTGCATACGCGTCCTGTGTTT
Organism: Astragalus membranaceus; assembly: GCA_039519185.1. Lineage (NCBI taxonomy): Eukaryota > Viridiplantae > Streptophyta > Magnoliopsida > Fabales > Fabaceae > Astragalus > Astragalus membranaceus. The sequence goes on from CM076850.1 coordinate 55,323,005, forward strand.
GATTGCGTCTTCTTGAACTAATGGTGTAACTGCATTCTGGGTGTAACTGTATTTGGGTGACGGTACTTGGTGTAACAGTATTCGGCGTAACTGTATTTTGGTGTAACTGTATTGATGGTGTAGTTAAATTGATGGTATCCCTGGTGTGCCTATTATACTGTGTTTCTTGTTTTATCTATTATTATCTATGTATTGAGACTCACCCTACTGCGTCGTGTTGCCTCGTATGTCGGCAACCTGCAGGTGTCGGTGACTGAAGGTGGCTAGAGATTCTTCTTCTAGTATGGTCGAGTCGGCTCTGATACGTAGCACTCGGGAGGGTTGTCCTTGTGTCTTTCCTTATGTGTTATGTATATGCCATTCTAAGTTGTAAACCTTTTGAAGTACGATTGCCAAGTTAAACCTTTTTATTTCCGCTGCATGTTTTTGAAAAGAAGTTAGTTATAATTAAAGTACTCTGTTTGCGAAGTGGTTTTCCGGTTCGAAAAATGTGACACTCTTTTGGCGCGAAGAACTCTGATATTATTTTTTTAATAAACCGTTGGGTAGAAAAAGGGGTGTTACATGAATGACTTGGAGTTGGAATTTGGTGCTTGAAGAGTTGTGCAATTGAGTGGTGGGTTATATGCGTATTTTGCGTGGTGTTGTTGGTGGGTGCCAAGGCGCCTTAGTTGTGGTGTTGTTGTGTCTTGTGCTAGGAGTGAGGGCGCCAAATTGGCTTGCCCTTGTGCTTGGTGCGTGTGGTGTGTTGTGTGTCCGTGTTGTTGGTTAGGCGTGTGACATGTTGCTTGATTTTGTGCGTGTGTGTGTGTTAGGTGGGTAGGCGCCAAAACGTGGCTGCCCCATGTGCGTGTGTGTTGCCGTTCGAAAGTTGCTGTTGCTGTGTTTCCAAAGTTGCTGTTGCTGTTTTTCCAAAGTTGCTGTTGCTGTTTTTTCAAAGTTGCTGTTGCTGTTTTTCCAAAGTTGCTGTTGCTGTTTTTCTAAAGTTGCTGTTGCTGTTTTTCTAAAGTTGCTGCCTTTTTTATGTTGCTGTTGCTGTTATATTGCTGTGTTGTTTTAGTCCTTGTGGTGCTGTTTTAGTCCTTTTGTAACAATTTAATCCATATTTACTTGGTGAACGGTGTAATTGGTGTGTTAATGGTGACATATATATAATGGTGAGATAAATTATTGGTGAGTTAATAAAATCATTGGTGAGCTAATTAAATTATTGGTGAGTATGCTATTGCATTATTTTGGTGTGTATGGTGCATTGTTCATGGCGTCACATAATCATGTGCATTTATTGGTGAGCAGAAGGCTTCGGCCTTATGATAAATGATTGGTGAGCAGAGGGCTTCGGCCTTATTTTGGTGAGTGCCCTCAAGGCTATTATTAAGGTAATGATGGATCCACATGCATATGCCCTAGGAGTTGGGTTGCATTCCATGCACATTTCATACCTTCGGTGTTGATTCTTGATGATATAGAGTGATGGTGTATGTTAATATTGTTGTGATTTTGTGTTGCTAGTTGCCTTCTCTAATATGATGCTTATCTTATTTGTTATTATTTATGTAAAGAGACTCACCCTACTGCTTTTATGTTTCTTCTCATGTCGGCAACATGCAGGTGATAACGAGTGAAGGTGATCTAGTACCTTCTTCTAGTTGGTTGAGTCTGCTCTGATACGTTGCACCGGGGGGGGGGGGGGGCGTCTTAGTTAACTTATTTTATGTAATTGATGTCTTTAGACTGTTTATTTGGTGATGTAATTGAACACGTTGAGATTCGATGTTATTCCGCTACGATGGTTTTTATACTGTGTTGATGTAAACTAAACAGGATGTTTATGCTGACTGTGGTGCTATGTATCACGTACTTTATGTCTTTATGAATTAAGTTAGCGTTACAATATATGTTGTTGACGTAAATGTGGCACCCTCTTGTGGATGCATTGAAAAGTTTTTGAAAGCTCTGATTTTAAATTAATTAAATCCTAGCAGATTAGAAGGGGGTGTTACATCTCACCCCTTCTGTTTGAATGTTACCCCTATGCGGTAACGTGCAGGTGATTGCAAGTGAAGGCTTAGGTACCTTCGCTATTCTGAGTCGGTGTCGTCGGTGTCCTTGCTTTGATGTGTAACACTCAAGGGTGGGATAAACGCTAAACTTTAGTTGTTATATTTTATTGTTTGGAGCCCATTCAGGACGTTGTTACTTTATGTTTTACAACTTATTTCTTTCCACTGCGTGGTGATGTAATTTTGACGATGCTGTTATTTAAACTGGTGTTATGGGCTTCGACCCTTCTTGACAAGTGTTATATATCATATGCGGTGTTTTGAACTATTGATGAATTGTGTGACATCTCTTTTCGAAATATGAAATAAATTCTAGTAACTCTGATTCTTACCAAATAATTACCAGAAAAGGGGTGTTACACACACCAACGGGTATATGCATGTGGTACCAATCATCACCAATAAAATAGCCAATAAGGGCAACATCACCTGCATGAGCATCACCATCATCACCTATAGCTCCAAGGCCGAAGCCTTCATCACCAAAACAATGCATATGGAATGTATGAGACACCATGAACAATGCACCAGAGACAATCAACAACAATTGTCATCTATGTGGCACAATCAACACCAATATCAACAAATGGTCATAGACCCATCACCTATAACCTTAGCCAATAAAATAGGCACATCACCTGTTATATCATCACCAATAGCACCAGCACCTATAGGACAGTCTAACGACTTGACCGTAACATCAACAACCACCGACACCAAAAACACCAATAGATTTACAGCAAACAACATTTATTTTACAACCACAGCAACACCATTTTTAGAAGACAGCAACATTTGTTTTACAGTGACAGCAACACCATTTTTAGAAGACAGCAACATTTATTAGACATGGTAGGAACTGGCGCCCAGCAACGGGGCGCCAACAGGCAACAGCCACAGACAGGAACTGGCGCCCAGCAACAAGGCGCCAACACGGAACATCAACAGATAGAAACTGTCGCCCAGCAACAGGGCGCCTAGCAGGCAACAGCAACAACAGAAATTGGCGCCCAGCAACAGGGCGCCTAGCAGGCAACAGCAACAACAGAAACTGGCGCCCAGCAACAGGGCGCCTGGCACAATAGGCAACACAACAGACTTGGCGCCCAGGAGCAGGGCGCCTAGCACCACGGCAACAACATCAGACTTGGCGCCCAGGAGCAGACTGTGATGTAACAGTGCTGGGGTGGCCAATGCGTTGGACCTGGGCTGTTACGTAGGGCGCCACATTCAGCCTAGCCTACATAATTTTTTTTTTGTTACGAACACATCCATCATCAAACACCAATTACCATCATCATAGATACATTCGAATATCACCAATTCAACACCAAACAAGATCAAAAGGGACAACATAGAGCCTATCTCCCACATAACCCCCATCATACACCCTATTATAAAGATAGAACCCACCCTTACCTTAGATTTTCCGAATGCGAGATCTCCTTGCACGAAAACTCCAAAGAACCACAGCAACAGAGCTCCTCTCTTCTTTCTCCTTGGTGCGCCGTTTCCCTCTCTCCTCTCTTCGCAAACCCTAGCCAATACTCTCCTTCATGCGCCTAGGCCCTTGGGCCCTTGGATCACGGGCCTCTTTCGACTACCCAACTTAATTACTAAACACCACTCCCTGATTTAAATAAAACACCATATTATTATTTTAAAAAGACTATACTAATAAAATACCTAAATAATTTAATTAAATAAATAATTAAATTATTTGGGCGTTACAACTCTCCCCCACTTAGAATATTTCGTCCTCGAAATTTACCTGATTCAAACAGCTCGGGATAGGATTCCCGCATCTTGCTCTCCAGCTCCCACGTCATGCTCTCTCCGGCAGCTCCTAGCCAGACTACTTTCACCAACGCAATCTCCTTGCCTCTTAGAATTTTCACCTCATGATCTTCGATTCGTACAGGCATCGTCTCCACCGTGAGATTATCCCGTACCTCCACCTCATCCATGCGGATTACATGAGATGGATCTGAAATGTACTTTCGAAGTTGCGACACATGAAACAGGTCATGCAAATTCGAAAGGTTAGGCGGTAAAGCCATTCTATATGCAACATTCCCGACCCTCTTCGAAATCTGATAAGGACCAATGAAACGAGGAGTGAGCTTCTTCGACTTCAAAGCACGTCTAACACCGGTCACTGGAGTGACTCTCAAAAATACATGCTCACCCGCTTGAAACTTTAAATCTTTCCTCCGCTTGTCTTGATAACTCTTCTGTCGACTCTGTGAAGCCTTCATCTTCTCACGAATCAACTTCACTTTTTCAGTTGTCTCTCGAACAATCTCCGGTCCAAGCACCACACTCTCTCCAGACTCATACCAACACAGCAGGGTTCTACACTTCCGACCATATAATGCTTCAAAAGGTGCCATCCCAATACTAGAATGGTAACTGTTGTTATACGTGAACTCTATCAGTGGAAGGTAGGAATCCCACTAACCTCCTTGTTCCAAAACACAAGCCCTCAACAAATCTTCTAATGACTGAATTGTCCTCTCTGACTGACCATCTGTCTGAGGATGATATGCCGAACTCAACCTCAACTTAGATCCCAACTTCTCTTGCAAACTCCTCCAGAAATCTGAAGTGAACCTCGGATCTCTATCCGAAACAATACTCATAGGAACTCCATGAAACTTCACAATCTCCCGGATATAAATCTCTGCTAACTTCGACACCGGATACGTGATGCTGATAGGAACAAAATGAGACGATTTCGTTAACCTGTCAACAATCACCCAAATTGCATCATACCCTTTCACAGTATTAGGCAATCCCGTCACAAAGTCCATCGAGATGCTATCCCATTTCCACTCTGGAATTTCTAACGGTTGCATCAACCCAGCAGGCTTCTGATGCTCAACCTTCGACTTCTGGCAAGTCAAACATGCATAAACGAACTGTGCCACATCTCGCTTCATACCAGACCACCAAAACAACTTCTTCAGGTCCTGATACATCTTTGTACCTCCCGGATGGATACTGTAACGCCCAAATATTTAATTAAATTATTTAATTAAAAATTTGGGTATCCATTTATTCATTTATTTATTTCAGTTGGTGTAATTATATTAGCATTTGATTAAGAGGTGTATAATTGGATATTAGGAGATGGTGTTAGTGATCGGGCTTAAGCTGGAGGAAAGCCCGTGATCCATATCCATGAGTTAGGCGCTTAGTCATATGGGGGGTTAGGTTTGGCTTTTCATTAGCGCAAACCCTAAGAGAAAAGAAAGAGAAGTCGCAAATAGAAGAGAGGAGAGGAGAAGAGGATTCGGCGCACATCCAAGAGAGAAGAAGAGGAGGATTTCGCGAGTTCAAGGAGAAGAGAGGAGCTGTGTTGCTGAGGTTATTGTTGGTGACTTGATCAAGAGGATTAGTGTTCTCCTACTATAAGGTAAGGGTGGGGTTCTTCCTTATAATAGGGTTTTATGATCGGGTTATGTGGGAATAGGTCCTACGATGCCTCTTGCTTGATTTTGATGTTTGGTTTGATGATAGTTGAATCATGACTATGTTGATTGAAATATTGGCTTGTTGGTGATTGTTGTAACTCTAAAAATTGGTGTTCATTGTTGTTATCACGAATTGCATGCTAAGTGTTCGATTAATTGTTGTTGGTGTTGAGATTGACAATTCATGATAATTGACATTGGTGGTTAAGAATTGATGAACTAAATTGGTGATATGATTGCATATGTGGTGTTTTGATGAATTTGGTGTGATGCTGTTTTTGGGGCCCTGGTGCTGGGCGCCATTTCTGGGTGTTGTAGTGCTGTTTCTGGCGCCCTGTGTGTGGGCGCCGTGTGCCAGTGTGCGTGTGTGCGTTGCTGTGTCTTGGCGCAGGGGCGCCATGGGCGCCTGTTTCTGGGTTGTGTTGCGCGCTGTTGGCGCAGGGGCGCCATGGGCGCCATGCGCGCTGTTCGCGTGTGTGTGTGGGTGTCTCTGGGGCGCCAAGGGCGCTGTCCCCTGCGTTTCCCCTAGGCGCCCTGCTCCTGGGCGCCGTTTCCAGGATGTGTCTCAGTTTTTCCCTGTTTTGTTTTCAAAATATCTTTTGACTCGGGAGTCCGATTGAGACGTTTCAAAATGTTTTGGAAAGCTTATTCGGAGGCCTAGCTGAATATTCTAATTTGAGGCAATGTGATCTATTTTTCTGGAAATTTTTAGCCGTTGGCTTAGCCGTTAAATGTTGCTGTTTTGAAAAAAAAAATTGTCGCATCTCAAATATTTTGGAAAATTGTCGTCGTTCCAAATATTTTGGAAAATTGTCATTGTCTCCGGTGTTGGAAAAAAAATCATCACGTCTCAAATGTTTTGGAAATTTGTTGTCATCTCGGTGTCTTGGTGCTGTTTGAGCTAGGTGTGAAGGCTCAAGTATTGGTGTTGTTTGAGCTGGGTGTGAAGGCTCAAACCCTGGTGTTGTTGGAGCTAGGTGTGAAGGCTCCAAATCTTGGTGTTCCGTTGTTTCGGGTAGTATCGGTGTCGTCGGGCTAGGTGTGAAAGCCCAATTTTGGTGATATTCGGTGATTGATTTTTGGTGTGTCACATTGTGACTAATTTTTGATGATTGTCTGTGTGCATTCATGGTGTCGCATACAGCATACGCATTTATTTCGGTGAAGGCCTTTGGTCTTGGAGCTGGGTGTGAAAGCTCAATTTTTTCTAAAACTAGTGAGCCGGGTGTGAAAGCTCTCAATTTTGGTGACACCTCTATTTACAGGCAAAACTTTCGGTGATTTGGTACCACATGCATATGCCCGTCGGTGTGGGTTGAATTCATGCATTATCATGACATTTGGTGACTGATTGTGGTGTTTACAATTCGACGGGTGTTTATAATTCGATGTGTGTAGTGGAGTGGTAGATATAGTTGTCATATTCTAGCATATTTCCTATCATTTACGCTATTATGTTGAAGATATCTTGTAACACCCCGATAAATTCTAACATATAGAATCACCGAAATGCACTAAATGGCATACATCAGAGTAACTTCCTAATATTGAAATATTGAACACATCTAAAACTTTCGATTATACATATCAAATGGTTCTCTGAACCTCATAAACATCTTGAAAATGCTTAAGTTTCAAAACTTAAGACTTGTACATAATCCTGGTGTTCAATACTCAAAACATAAAGTAGCGGAAACGATTTTACAACTTAAACAATGAAAGTTATACAATCGATAACATAGGAACAATAAATGGGACAAAGGTCTAAGACATGAAAATCGGTCTTTAATAACTCCAAGAGTCGCACCGGCTAACCGTGCTTCGTCGCCTTTGCTTTCCCCTGTTTCTCTGTAAAAACCACAATTATGAAGGGTGAGATAGACATTATCTCAGTGAGTCCTATCGAGACCCCTTACTAACTCTAGCGGTTCATTATGCCTTGCTTTGAACTCGTGGTCCTAAAAAGCAACCACGTGGAAATATATTAAGTTCCTGTATCTTTTATGCTCATGGCCCTCCTAAGCGACACATGCAGCATACAATCTTTTGTTCCATGTTTTTAGCATAACACCTCAGTCTACCTATTTTATAGGCACTTCTTTGACTTTGGTGAACCCATCCCGCTATTTCTAGTGGGCGAAACATTCTTGAGTCTAGGTTTTGGGGCTCATGACTTCCCCTCCCCTAGTATGCTAACCTCTAAGGGTCGTCACCCTTTTTCCTCTTGTATTTATTATACATTATATATCCATGTACCCGCAATGGGCTGTTAGTCATTTCAGTCAAGTACCGTTGATAAGTCTATTTTTAGAGTCTTTTTAATAGTTATTTTATTAAGTCTTTTTAGTATTTTAATTATATTTTTGTTCTATTTTACTGCAAATGTTTACTTTTTATCTTCAGGTTTTATTTTGAAGCAATTTGGGCTGCCTAAGTCTCAGCAGGTCAGAATTCGACTGGATCTCCCAGAATTCGACTGGATCTCCCAGAATTCGACTAGATCTCTCAGAATTCGACAGCATCTGTCTCAGCAGGCCAGAATTCGACAGCATCTGTCTCAGCAGGCCAGAATTCGACAGCATCTGTCTTCCAGATTTCGACTGCATCTGTCAGAATTCGACTGCATCTGTCTTCCAGATTTCGACTTCGACTGCATCTGTATTTCAGATTTCGACTTCGACTGCATCTGTCTTCCAGATTTCGACTTCGACTGCATCTGTCTTCCAGATTTCGACTTCGACTGCATCTGCTATCCAGATTTCGACTGTGCAGTCAAAATTGGATATTTTTGTCCACTTGAGGAAGGCTTTTTGATGACTACCTTGGCCAACTTGATTTGCCACTTTTTCCTCTTTTGGACCATTTTGCCCCTCATATTTTCCTATAAATAGACGCTTGATCCTCACTTGTAACTAAGCTTGAATTTTGTTAGAAAATCAATGACAAAGGCTCTCTAATGATTCATGACTTCAATTTACTCTTCATGCTTTTTATGATTCTTGTTTATTTACTTTCTTGCCCTTTAAATTCTTGCTATTTATTTTCTTGCCATTTTTCTTTCCAAGTCATTTACTTTCTTGCTCCTTTAATTTCTGGCACCTTTAATTTCCAAGTCATTTACTTTCTTGCCCTTTAAATTCTTGCTATTTATTTTCTTGCCCTTTTACTTTCCAAGTCATTTACTTTCTTGCTCCTTTAAATTGTTGCACCTTTATTTTCCAAGTCATTTACTATTCTTGCTATTTAAATTTCCAAGTCAAGTAAACTACTGGCAAGTCAAGTAAATTACTGGCAAGTCAAGTAAATTACTGGCAATTTACTTTTCAAGCAATTTACTTTCTTGTCATTTACAATTCCGCTATTTATAATTTTGCACTTTACCGCTTTCTTTTATTTTCTCGCTATTTAACTTTATGTCTTCTTCTTTTATTTTCTTTTCTCCTCTTTTGTCTACAATGATCATAAGTGAGTAGACTTTGCTAAAATATTCCTTCTTTCCAAAAACACTTTCTTTTCAGTTAATCAACTTTGAAAAATTAAATTGGTATTCACTTAGGCTCTCCCTGTGGATCGATACTCTTTTATTACGCGATACGACTCGTGCACTTGCGGGGCTATCAAGTTTTTGGCGCCGTTGCCGGGGAGGCAGTGATATTGATTAAGTTTTTCGAAACCGGTTAGACTGAAATTTTATTTTCTTTATTTTTACTTTTTCTTCTCTTGTCCCTCGAATGCGAAGAACCAGAAGTTTCGGTGAAACTGTTCAACAAATTCCCGAAATCGAAAGGTTCTTACATAGAAGGAGGAGAGAAATTCCCGATAACCAAATGGCGGCTAATGAAAATCGTGCTCTCAAAGAGTACGCAACACCTTCAGCAGAACTATCGGCTGCCATTGTACATCCAAATGTGGAAGCAAATAATTTTGAACTCAAATCATCTCTGCTTTCAATGGTTCAACAAAACCAATTTTCTGGTTCTCCCACAGAGGACCCAAATCTTCATATTTCAATTTTTCTGGAATACTGTGGGACTCTCAAATAAAACGGGGTACCTCAAGATGCCATAAGACTAAAGCTCTTCCCTTTTTCATTAAGGGATAGAGCAAGAGCATGGCTACATTCTTTGCCTTCGGAATCCATTACCAGCTGGGGCCAATTAAAACAAACTTTTCTTGCTAAGTTCTTTCCCCCGAGTAAAACAGCTCAAATGAGAAATCAAATTACTCGATTTTCTCAAAACGCCGGGGAATCTCTTTATGATGCTTTGGAACGTTTCAAAGAAATGTTAAGGCTATGCCCCCATCATGGACTAGAGAAATGGCTCGTTGTTCACACTTTTTATAATGGATTACAATATGCAACAAGAATGACTGTTGATGCAGCTGCAGGTGGAGCTTTGATGAACAAAAATTTTACTGAAGCTTATGCACTCATTGAAGATATGGCTCAAAATCATTGTCAATGGGCAAGTGAGCGAGCCATAGCAGATAAACCAGAATCATCAAAAGAGCCAGGTAAGTATGAAATATCCGCTGTTGATCATCTTGCCTCAAAAGTGGACGCACTTTTTCAAAAATTTGAAAAATTAAATGTAAGTGCCGTTTCACAAACTTTTTCTCCTACTACTCCACCATGTGAGTTATGTGGGGTTGTTGGCCATATTGGAGCTAAATGCCAGCTTGAGGCATCTAGTACTGGAAATGAGCATATAAACTATGCTCAAAAAGAAGATCCGTTTTCAAATACTTATAATTCTGGGTGGAGAAATCATCCAAATTTTTCTTATAAAAATCCTCCACCCAATCCAGCACCTAGACCACCTCCTGTCTTTCAAAATCAAAGCGATTTTAACAACCCACAAAACAACCCGCAAAAGTCGAACTTGGAATTTTTGATGGAAAAATTTGTGTCATCTCAAACAAAACAAAATGAAGAATTCAAAAATCAAACTGGTTATTTGAATGACACACTTATCAAATTAAAATCAAAAATCGACTCTATTGCCACTCATAGTGAGATGCTTGAAAATCAAATAACTCAAGTGGCAACACAGGTGGCTTCATCCTCTAAATCTTCGGGGGTATTTCCCGGACAGCCTGAACAAAATCTAAATGGCCAAATATATGCTGTCACCCTTAGAAGCGAAAAACAATTAGAGGAACCAAGAACAAACCAAGAAAAAATTGTGAGTGAAAAACATAATTCACCGTGTGAGCAAGAAGAGAAAGAAAAAGAGAAGGAACCAGAAAAAGAAAAAGAGAAGGAACCAGAAAAAGAAAGAGAAGAACCATACATCCCCCTACCACCATACAAACCATCTCCTTTATCTTACTTTTCACCTTCCTTTGTGAAAAAAATAACATTTGATCTGGGGGGAATTGTAAAAAAGATCTTATTGCTTACACAACTTCCATTTTACAAGCCATGCGATCCAGGAGTATGCTTTCATTCTTCATATGTCACTTGGTCTCTATGCTTCAAGCGATGGGACCCAGGAATAACTTTATAAAGGGAAAAGGTCAAGCTAATGACCATAAACGAGCGCTGCGTGGGAGGAAACCCACGGCTTAATGTATTTTTCGATTTGTTGAAAAATAAAATACCCCAGGGCCGAGTATCCTGAACCATACAGCCAGGTGAGCTCTCCTAACCCCTTTTGTTTTATTTGAAAAATCATTGAGGACAATGCCTAGTCCAAGCATGGGGGGGTATTTTATTACTTTTATTAGGAATTTCTTTATTGCTTTGCCGAGTTTTTATCTTTTTACTTTGGGTTGTATCTGCTCCCTCCATCACGAAACTTTGTGAACCCTAAGCATGTTTTAGATAAGCCTTTTCTGGACAAAAATAAATTTTTCAATTTTTCATTAGCAATCATCTAGGTGGACTGGTTGGGAACAACAAAAATTGTATCATGGTTCGATTTCTACTTATAAGGCTTTTCCACACACACACTACTGAGACTGTTTTCAGTTGTTAATACAATTAGAAGGACTGAAAAGAAACTAGTAACCTGGTTCTCTTGGTGACATTCACTGGATGCGCGGTTACTGGAGAAAAACGTCTGAGTTGGGGTATTCAAAAAAAAAAAAAAAAAATTGCAAAACCAATTCAAAAATGCAAAAATTGGTGCTTTTTAAATGTCAAAATGAATGGTTAGCATATAAAATCAAAAAGAAAAAAAAAATGCTTGAATACCCAACGTATAAAGACCCTCCTTTGAGACCCGGTCTTAGTGAATGGAGGACCCAAACTTAAGAATGCTGGGGAACCGGTTCTATGATGACATGGATATCCTCTCTAATGTATTGATACTTTAAATTTGTCTCCCAATTCCACAAAGAGCCCAAAAATAGTAGCTCTCAAACCAAAGTGTTAGAATTGCCCCACAGTTCACTTAAGGTTTCGATATGAAAATAATTTTCCTTCAGAATGGGCCTAAAGATTTACACTGTTTTTGCTTGAGGACAAGCAAAGGTTCAAGCATAGGGGAGTTTGATAAGTCTATTTTTAGAGTCTTTTTAATAGTTATTTTATTAAGTCTTTTTAGTATTTTAATTATATTTTTGTTCTATTTTACTGCAAATGTTTACTTTTTATCTTCAGGTTTTATTTTGAAGCAATTTGGGCTGCCTAAGTCTCAGCAGGTCAGAATTCGACTGGATTTCCCAGAATTCGACTGGATCTCTCAGAATTCGACTAGATCTCTCAGAATTCGACAGCATCTGTCTCAGCAGGCCAGAATTCGACAGCATCTGTCTCAGCAGGCCAGAATTCGACAGCATCTGTCTTCCAGATTTCGACTGCATCTGTCAGAATTCGACTGCATCTGTCTTCCAGATTTCGACTTCGACTGCATCTGTATTTCAGATTTCGACTTCGACTGCATCTGTCTTCCAGATTTCGACTTCGACTGCATCTGTCTTCCAGATTTCGACTTTGACTGCATCTGTCTTCCAGATTTCGACTTCGACTGCATCTGCTATCCAGATTTTGACTGTGCAGTCAAAATTGGATATTTTTGCCCACTTGAGGAAGGCTTTTTGATGACTACCTTGGCCAACTTGATTTGCCACTTTTTCCTCTTTTGGACCATTTTGCCCCTCATATTTTCCTATAAATAGAGGCTTGATCCTCACATGTAACTAAGCTTGAATTTTGTTAGAAAATCAATGACAAAGGCTCTCTAATGATTCATGACTTCAATTTACTCTTCATGCTTTTTATGATTCTTGTTTATTTACTTTCTTGCCCTTTAAATTCTTGCTATTTATTTTCTTGCCCTTTTTCTTTCCAAGTCATTTACTTTCTTGCTCCTTTAATTTCTTGCACCTTTAATTTCCAAGTCATTTACTTTCTTGCCCTTTAAATTCTTGCTATTTACTTTCTTGCCCTTTTACTTTCCAACTCATTTACTTTCTTGCTCCTTTAAATTGTTGCACCTTTATTTTCCAAGTCATTTACTATTCTTGCTATTTAAATTTCCAAGTCAAGTAAACTACTGGCAAGTCAAGTAAATTACTGGCAAATCAAGTAAATTACTGGCAATTTACTTTCTTGTCATTTACAATTCCGCTATTTATAATTTTGCACTTTACCGCTTTCTTTTATTTTCTCGCTATTTAACTTTATGTCTTCTTCTTTTATTTTCTTTTCTCCTCTTTTGTCTACAATGATCATAAGTGAGTAGACTTTGCTAAAATATTCCTTCTTTCCAAAAACACTTTCTTTTCAGTTAATCAACTTTGAAAAATTAAATTGGTATTCACTTAGGCTCTCCCTGTGGACCGATACTCTTTTATTACGCGATACGACCCGTGCACTTGCGGGGCTATCAACCGTGTATCATGTCAGTCAAGTACCGTGAATCATGTCAGTCAAGTACCGTGTATTATTATTTCTTGACATATGTTCTCTCGCGTTCTCTAAGTACGGTCTTCCATTTTGTTCATAATACACAAGTTTTCTATTAAACATATTCAATCTCATGACATCGGTATCTTTACATTGTTGGGGGACCTTGGGGAATGGATTAGAAGGGGATTGGAATCATTTGGAATGGATAAAAAGGTACTTTGAATTTGAAGATCAGAAGGTCTCACACGACCTGTGCGTGTAGACGCACGACCCGTGCGCTGTTGAACAAAGTTGTAGAAAATTTCCAGAAAGATACGCACGACCCGTGCGACTAAGCGCACGATCCGGGCGTTGTTGAATAAAGTTTCAGGAGGATACACACGACCCATGCGACTAGGCGCACGATCCGTGTGTGTTTTAAAAATCAGTTCGTGTAGCATCAGATGGGGGCGCACGACCCGTGCACAGAGGCACACGATCCGTGCGTCTCCATCAGTTTTCCAGAAAACAGACTTTTCATGAGTTATTCCATTTCGTTCCGATTCCAAAATCTCTTCCGATCGAGACCCAAACTTAAACACACATTGAAACAGTATAATACAGCAATCCCAATCAATCCAATCCGGTACACCCAAACAATCAATCAAGCAATTTTCATAATTTAAATCACAATCTTTTTTGGTAAAACGGTTTTCGATGAATTACCTTTCGTTACCAGACACACGTGACAAGGGTTTTCGAAAAGTGAAGACTCAAACACACACACACATTCCCTAAGCGAGTTATAGAACTCACCTATCGTGATGAGAATCACGCAAAACACCAGGACCTTGACGGAGGCTACGAACTAAGAGCACACGAACTCTCCTCGAATCCACTCCAACGACGAACTCAGCTACCTAAAATCTTTGGAAGGCTATCCAATTCGAATCCTAGCTGTCCCAGATGAACTTCAAACAGAATTGTTGCTTGAATATGAACCTTGGTACTGATTGTATGGCTATAACAAGGACATGCAAGGTTAGTAACCCAGATTTTTCTCAAGTTGAGCTTGATTGTTCTTAAATGGTGATTTGATAGAGAAGAGAGTGTGGCTGATGAAGTTTGTATCAGTGGGTAGAGGAAAGAAAATGCAAAAGAATGGTGGTGTTATCTTTCACATGCATCAAGGAGTAATGGAGATCCTTCTTCTTCTTTCCCCTCCTCACTCTCGAGTTCTCTCCCTCTCCTTCACTTCTATTTCTAATTTCTACACTCTGTTTTCTTTTCAGCAACTAGTGTTTTAGGGGGGTCATGGGCTGATGGGGTTTCAGCTGAGTGTTTTAATAGCTGTGAAAAGACCATGTCACCCTTGCATCCTAATGATTTACAAAAATCAATCAAATCACTTAAACCTCAATTCTAATTAATCAATCAACCCACAATGCCTCTCACACTACTTAACAATCGAACACATAATTGTTTTATTTAAGAGTTAACAACCATTTCGTCAACACCCTATTGTGCTAAATATTCAATTTAGCTAATAATTACCTTAACCTTTTCGCTAATTTAATTAAGTCAAATTAGCTAATTAGGGGATGTTACAATCACTCCAACTTTTAAAATTTTGTCCTCAAAATTGACAAAACGTACCTCAATCGAAAATATGGGGATATTTCACCCGCATGTTCTCCTCTACTTCCCATGTTGCTTCGTCGGGTGGAGCACCGTCCCAAAGCAGCTTGACAATAGGAATTGATCTCGTTCGGAGCGTTTTCTCACCACGTTCCATGATCCTAATTGGAGTAGGCTGATAAGATAAATCCGGTCTGATGTCAATCGCTTCATAACTTAATGGTTGATTCGGATCATGAATATATTTCCTTAACTGCGATACATGAAACACATCATGTAATCTGGACAATTATGGAGGTAATGCAATGCGATACGCTACCGGCCCAACTCGCTCGATAATCTGGAAAGGTCTGACATACCGGGGACTGAGCTTCTTCGCTCGCAAAGCAATACCGGTCCCGATGGTTGGAGAAAGTCTCAAAAAGACATGGTCTCCTTCTTTGAATTCTAACGGCCTTCTTCTCTTATCCGCATAACTCTTTTGTCGACTCTGCGCGGCTTTCATCCTTTCTCTTATCTGACGGATCTTCTCCGTAGTCTCACGGACCAAATCCGGTCCCAACAATCTCTGCTCACCTACATCCCACCAACACAATGGCGTTCTACACTTCCTTCCATACAATGCTTCATATGGAGCCATTCCGATACTAGATTGGTAACTGTTGTTGTATGAAAACTCCACCAATGGAAGATGATCCTCCCATCTGCCTCCACTATCGAGTACACAAGCCCTCAACATATCCTCCAACGTCTGGATTGTCCTCTCAGTCTGCCCGTCTGTCTGTGGATGGTAAGCGGTGCTAACACACACTGTTGTTCCCAACGCCATGTTCAATGCTCTCCAAAATCGAGATGTGAACTTGGGATCTCGATCACAGATGATACTTGTAGGGATTCCATGCAACTTCACAATATTCTTGAGATACTCATCTGCTAACTTAGCAACCCTGTGATTTGAACGCACTGGAATAATATGAGCGCACTTGGTCAGGCGATCCACCACTACCCAAATAGAATCATTTCCGGCTTGGGACCTTGCAATCCCATGACAAAATCCATAGATATGCTTTCCCATTTCCATTCAGGTACATTCAGCGATTGCAACTGGCCACCTGGCTTCTGGTGCTCTATCTTAACCCTTTGACAAGTCAAGCATTGAGACACAAACTCTGCAATATCTACTTTCAAATCTCGATACATCTTGGTAGATCCAGGATGTATTGAGAACTGACTCTTATGAGCCTCCTCTAAAATTTGTCTCTTCACATTCTCATCATTCCGCACACAGATTCTACCATCGAAGCAAATTACGCCATCACCGTCTTCGGTGTAACTCGGCATTCTCTTCTGTGCTTGCAGCTCTACATCACCTTCTTGGGCTGAGCGAATTAGATTCCTCAAGGGACTTGAAATCCGAATGTGACTTAACACCAACCTGTTCCTTCTTGACTTCACTCTCAAATTAAGGTCTCTGAACGATTCCAACAAAGACATCTCGTGCATCATCAACTCTGCAGTATGGATAGACTTCCTGCTTAAAGCATCGGCCACAACATTAGCCTTACCAGGATGGTACTTCAATTCAAAATCATAATCTTTCAGGAGCTCTACCCATCTCCTCTGTCTGTTGTTCAGCTCCTTTTGGTCAAACAAATACATAAGGCTCTTGTGGTCACTAAAGACTTCGAAACGAGACCCATACAGGTAGTGTCTCCAAATCTTCAGAGCAAACACAATCGCTGCCAACTCTAAATCATGAGTTAGGTAATTCTCTTCATGCGGCTTCAACTGCCTAGAGGCATAAGCAACTACTTGTTGATTTTGCATTAGGACACATCCCAAACCCTTAACAGAGGCGTCGCAATAGATTTGGAATCCTACGGACGGATCTGGAAGAATCAGGACAGGTGCGGAAGTCAAACGATTCTTCAATTCTGCGAAACAATTATCACAATCTGAGTCCCAAACAAACGACTGACCCTTGCGAGTTAACCGCGTGAGTGGAAGAACCAGTTGGGAAAATCCTTGAATGAACCTTCGATAGTACCCAGCTAATCCCAAGAAACTTCTCACCTCAGTAACCGTAGACGGCTGTTCCCAGTCTACCACAACTTCAATCTTACTGGGATCCACTGCAACACCAGCCTTAGATATCACATGGCCCAGAAACTTAACTTCGGGCATCCAAAAATCACATTGCACATCCAACTTCTACCTGTAACACTGAAAAACAACAACATGGATTGGGTGAGATAACTTGTCTCAGTGAGTTCTATCGCGACCTCTTACTAACTCTCGCGGTTCAGTTATGCTTGATTCGTTATTCTTGATTCATGAGTTCGTAGTCTTTAATTCGACTACGTGGAACATACAACGTGTACTCGTGGCCCTTCTAAGCGACACACAAGTCACACACAATGACAATGATTCTTAGCATATCACCGGTGACTTTATTTGAAAGCACCGGCAAACCCGATCCCCGACCATTTCTACTACCAAGGAGCAATGGTCGTGGAACCGCTTCGTGGAGACGCTGTCGTCTATTTTGTTATGTTTATGTATTTTGGTTTCCCTCTCTGTCATAGATATTCGATTGTACGACTTGTACTTGTATTAAGTTGTAAATCGCTTCCGCAGACTTTCTGATTTTGTATTGAACACTAGTTCGAGTTATGTGAGAACCGACTTCATGTGTTTCATGTTCTGTTATGCTTACTCGTTTGATGATTGTAACACCCCGATAACTTCTAACTTGTAGGAACTACCGAAATGCACTACTGGCATACATCAGAGTGGCTTTCCTTTTTAAATATTGAACACATTCTAAAATTCGATGAAAATCATCAAACGGGTAAGCATAACAGAACATGAAACACATGAAGTCGGTTCTCACATAACTCGAACTAGTGTTCAATACAAAATCAGAAAGTCTACGGAAGCGATTTACAACTTAATACAAGTACAAGTCGTACAATCGAATATCTATGACAAAGAGGGAAACCAAAATACATAAACATAACAAAATAGACGACAGCGTCTCCACGAAGCGGTTCCACGACCATTGCTCCTGCACATCCAACTTCTACCTGTAACACTGAAAAACAACAACATGGATTGGGTGAGACAACTTGTCTCAGTGAGTTCTATCGCGACCTCTTACTAACTCTCGCGGTTCAGTTATGCTTGATTCGTTATTCTTAATTCATGAGTTCGTAGTCTTTAATTCGACTACGTGGAACATACAACGTGTACTCGTGGCCCTTCTAAGCAACACACAAGGCACACACAATGACAATGACTCTTAGCATATCACCGGTGACTTTATTTGAAAGCACCGGCAAACCCGATCCCCGGCCATTTCTACTACTAAGGGACAAACAATGACGGGGCCTAAGGTCATAAGGAATCATGACTTCCTCGCCCTTAGTACACTAATCGTGAAAACTAGGGTCGTCACCCTAACATGGTGTATAATATAAATACATGAACAATGAGGAGTGAACAGTGAACGATGAACTTAATCAAACCATGAGCTTATGCTTAACAGTGAAGTTGTACTTGACTTAGTCTTGTACTAACATGATCTTATTATTAGGTGATCTAGTTACTACCTTAATCTTATAATTAAGTGATCTCTCATGGCTTACTAAGGCTTACTAACCTAACTTATCATGATGCTAATCCAAGTAGTCCAGCACAATACATCAATCACATAAAGCAATATCCATGAGATACGCTTATCTCAATCACAATCGTATCATGACAATCAAATCCATAACACATTCCATGTACCCGCATTGGGCCGTTTATAAAACCATGGACCGCAATGGTCGTTATTAAAATTAGCGTGAACGTGACAATGATCCAAACACAAGTAGTTTCCATGAATTACGGTTATATTGTTGTTGTATAACATTGGGAAGGGATTAGGATGGGTTTGGAATCAATTAGGAAGGCTTTGAACACATTTTGAAAATGTTGGCAGAAGCATACGCACGACCCGTGCTTGATGGCGCACGGTCCGTGCGCGAAATCAACACTCAGCAGTCCTGTGAATCAGAAGGAAACGCACGACCCGTGCGCTGGGCGCTCGGTCCGTGCCTGTCTCACAGACTTGATGTAATGCCATTTCGAGCCCTTTTTCGAATCCGTTTCGTGTCCAAACTCCGTTCCGATCGATACCTAACTCATCAACCTTCAAAAAGGTAACATTATCCAGCCAAACAATCCACATATCAATCAATCAATCACAACAACAATCAAAGTCTCAATCAACCAGGCATGCAATTCAATCATTCAAGCGACATTTTCACAAAACGGTTTTTAACGATGATTTTCACAAAATGAAAGACCGACTCAGAAAGCATGACCAATATTCTTAAATTAATTCCCTAGTGAGTATAGAACTCACCTTTAGAAGACAAACAACAATCACACCGAGACTTCGAGAAAGCACGGTGACTCACGAACTTGCTCCTAGACAGCACCCAAAACTGAAACTCAGACTTCCAATGGCTTGCACTTTGAAACCCCAAACACCCAAATGATTTCTAAGCTGTTTCAGTTCGTGATTCAGGTACAGGGAATGGTTCTATAGCTTCTCATTCCAACTTGCAAGAGGTTCAGAGTTTCTGTTTGGTCATGAAAAGCTTGATGATTGATAATGGTGATTTTGGCTTAGAGAGGGAAGGGATTTCGAATTTGGTATGAATGAAAAGGTGGAGATGAGCTGATTCTGGTGATGTTAATGGATCATACATGCAAGGAGTTCTCAGAAAACCCTCTTCTCTTCCCTTCTCTCACTCTCGCACCCTCTCCTCCTTCCCTCCCTGGTTCAGTTTCTGATTCTAAAAAAATGAAGTGTGTGTGTGTTGGTTTCCAGCTGAAGAATTTGCTTAAATATAAGCCCTGTAGAAAGACAGTTTTGTCCCTCACTTACCCATCCTATTCCATATGACTCCTTCAGCCCAACTCAATCCCACTTGACACAATTAATTTAATTAGACACACTATTTTGCATACTTATCAATTAAATAGATACCAATTCAATTCAATTTATTTAAAACACCTCATATATCATAAATACTAAGAATAATTAATTATGATACCTAACTATCCGATTGGATAAATACTTAGCTCGTGACCACTAATCCAAACTCGACCGACGAAGCTTCTAAAAATTAGGGGATGTTACAATCACCCCAACTTTTAAAAATTTTGTCCTCAAAATTAAACGAACATACCTTTCGTCTAACCATCAACAATCTTGCCTTTCTCTTTTCGAGCATCCATCACCAATGCTCTTGAAGCAGCTGTCTCCTCTCTATTCCTCCTTTTCGCCGGACAATCCCTAGTGTAGTGTCCTTCCTTCTTGCAATAGAAACAATGATCTGAGCCCATGCGACATTCTCCCCTATGAGGCTTTCCACACTTAGAACAATTTTCAGGCTTTGAGAACTCGGACGTCTGCACTTGCTTATCCTTACCGAAGTTACCCCTTGACTCATCGTCCCGGTCTGCCCATTCAACTACTCTTTTCTTATTCTTGTGACACTCCTTCCTTTTCTCATACATCTTCTTGAGATCTCCCTCTGCAGAATGGTACTATTGCACCAAAGCTGGATAACTGGTCATAGTATAGGAACTAAGACCTTGGTTCACATTACCACGGAGACCTTGCTTGAACATAATCATCTTCCACCTATCATTCGGAGCATGAGTTCCCAACTCATAGAATTGAGATAGCCTCTCAAACTTCCCAGCATACTCTCCAACAGACATATCACCCTGTCTCAGACTGACAAACTCCATCTGTTAAGCTAGTTTTTCCGCATCCGGAAAATAATGACCCAAAAACAATTCCTTGAAGTTTACCCAATTGAGCTCCGTCCCTTGAGTTTGCATCATCCTGCGAGCATTCGTCCACCAAGTATGGGCGTCTTCATCCAAAGCATTTGCAGCACAAATTACCTTCTCCTCCTCGTTGCATTGCAGAGTTACAAAAATCCGCTCCATAGCATCTATCCAAAAATGAACCTTCATTGCATCGGATCCTCCTTTGAAAGTTGGAGGCTTCATCTTCAGAAACTTGAAGTAAGCCCGATTGGGGTCCTCCTGCGGCACATGAGCTTGCCCATTCTGTTGCATGTGTTGCATCTGCTGCTGCTGCATGAGCATCATGTCGTTCATCATTTTCTGCTGAGCTTCGATGACATTCCGCATCCATTCGGTATTTGGTTCAACGGGGACGCTTCTCCTACTTCCACCAGCCATGATTCTGCGAAATATGCACAAAGTGTTTAGTTGATCAGGCTAAACGTCTAATAGCATACTAAGAGGAATCACAATTAGAGGACTTAAGAGACTCATGATTCTAAGTCCGACTGGGTCGAACTGCTCTGATACCAATTGTAACACCCCGATAATTTCTAACTTGTAGGAACTACCGAAATGCACTACTGGCATACATCAGAGTGGCTTTCCTTTTTAAATATTGAACACATTCTAAAATTCGATGAAAATCATCAAACAGGTAAGCATAACAGAACATGAAACACATGAAGTCGGTTCTCACGTAACTCGAACTAGTGCTCAATACAAAATCAGAAAGTCTGCAGAAGCGATTTACAACTTAATACAAGTACAAGTCGTACAATCGAATATCTATGACAAAGAGGGAAACCAAAATACATAAACATAACAAAATAGACGACAGCGTCTCCACGAAGCGGTTCCACGATCATTGCTCCTGCACATCCAACTTCTACCTGTAACACTGGAAAACAACAACATGGATTGGGTGAGACAACTTGTCTCAGTGAGTTCTATCGCGAACTCTTACTAACTCTCGCGGTTCAGTTATGCTTGATTCGTTATTCTTGATTCATGAGTTCGTAGTCTTTAATTCGACTACGTGGAACATACAACGTGTACTCATGGCCCTTCTAAGCGACACACAAGGCACACACAATGACAATGATTCTTAGCATATCACTGGTGACTTTATTTGAAAGCACCGGCAAACCCGATCCCCGGCCATTTCTACTACCAAGGGACAAACAATGACGGGGCCTAAGGTCATAAGGAATCATGACTTCCTCGCCCTTAGTACACTAATCGTGAAAACTAGGGTCGTCACCCTAACATGGTGTATAATATTAATACATGAACAATGAGCAGTGAACAGTGAACGATGAACTTAATCAAACCATGAGCTTATGCTTAACAGTGAACTTGTACTTGACTTAGTCTTGTACTAACATGATCTTATTATTAGGTGATCTAGTTACTAACTTAATCTTATAATTAAGTGATCTCACATGGCTTACTAAGGCTTACTAACCTAACTTATCATGATGCTAATCCAAGTAGTCCAGCACAATACAACAATCACATAAAGCAATATCCATGACATACGCTTATCTCAATCACAATCATATCATGACAATCAAATCCATAACACATTCATTGTACCCACATTGGGCCGTTTATAAAACCATGGACCGCAAGGGTCGTGATTAAAATTAGCGTGAACGTGACAATGATCCAAACACAAGTAGTTTCCATGAATTACGGTTATATTGTTGTTGTATAACATTGGGAAGGGATTAGGATGGGTTTGGAATCAATTAGGAAGGCTTTGAACACATTTTGAAAATGTTGGCAGAAGCATACGCACGACCCGTGCTTGATGGCGCACGGTCCGTGCGCGAAATCAACACTCAGCAGTCCTGTGAATCAGAAGAAAACGCACGACTCGTGCGCTGGGCGCACGGTCCGTGCCTGTTTCACAGACTTGCTGTAATGCCATTTCGAGCCCTTTTTCGAATCCGGTTCGTGTCCGATCGATACCTAACTCATCAACCTTCAAAAAGGTAACATTATCTAGCCAAACAATCCACATATCAATCAATCAATCACAAAAACAATCAAAGTCTCAATCAACCAATCATGCAATTCAATCATTCAAGCGACATTTTCACAAAACGGTTTTTAACGATGATTTTCACAAAACGAAAGACCGACTCAGAAAGCATGACCAACATTCCTAAATTAATTCCCTAGTGAGTATAGAACTCACCTTTAGAAGACAAACAACAATCACACCGAGACTTCGAGAAAGCACGGTGACTCACGAACTTGCTCCTAGACAGCCCCCAAAACTGAAACTCAGACTTCCAATGGCTTGCACTTTGAAACCCCAAACACCCAAATGATTTCTAAGCTGTTCCAGTTCATGATTCAGGTACAGGGAATGGTTCTATAGCTTCTCATTCCAACATGCAAGAGGTTCAGAGTTTCTGTTTGGTCATGAAAAGCTTGATGATTGATAATGGTGATTTTGGCTTAGAGAGGGAAGGGATTTCGAATTTGGTATGAATGAAAAGAGGGAGATGAGCTGATTCTGGTGATGTTAATGGATCATACATGCAAGGAGTTCTGAGAAAACCCTCTTCTCTTCCCTTCTTTCACTCTCGCACCCTCTCCTCCTTCCCTCCCTGGTTCAGTTTCTGATTCCAAAAAAATGAAGTGTGTGTGTGTTGGTTTCCAGCTGAAGAATTTGCTTAAATATAAGCACTGTAGAAAGACAGTTTTCTCCCTCACTTACCCATCCTATTCCATATGACTCCTTCAGCCCAACTCAATCCCACTTGACACAATTAATTTAATTAGACACACCATTTCACATACTTATCAATTAAATAGATACCAATTCAATTCAATTTATTTAAAACACCTCATATATCATAAATACTAAGAATAATTAATTATGATACCTAACTATCCGATTGGATAAATACTTAGCTCGTGACCACTAATCCAAACTCGACCGACGAAGCTTCTAAAAATTAGGGGATGTTACACTTAGCATATAACTTCTTCTCTCGGAGTACGGGTGTGAAAGCTCAATTTTTATAAAACTAGTGAGCCGGGTGTGAAGCTCAATTTTTCTACATTGGTGAGCCGAGTGTGAAAGCTCTCAATATTGGTGACGCCTCTATTTACAGGCAAAACTTTTGGTGATTCGGTACCACATTCATATGCCCGTTGGTGTGGGTTGCATTCATACATTATCATGACATTTGGTGACTGATGTAACACCCAAAATAATTTAATTAATTATTTGATTAAATTATTTAAGTGTTGCATATTTATTAATATATTAAAATTTTTAATATGTTATTTTATTTTTATAATTGAAGGGAGTGGTATAAATAATTTCGGAATGGCAAATTTGGCCCAAGAAGCCCAAGCCCGTTAGCTAAGGCTCTTAGGCGCTTGGGGGTATGATGCATTCGCATCATTTGTGCAAAGAAAGAAAAAGAAAGAAAACGTAAAAAAAAAAAGAAAAGAAAGGAGAAGAGAGAAGAGAGGTCGCGAAAGGGAGAAAGAAAAAGAGAAGAAGGAGATCGCACAAAGAGAAGAGGAAAAGAAGAGCTGTTGCTGTGGTTTTGTTGGTGACTCCGTAGGAAGGACTTCGTCTTCGGTGTAATCAAGGTAAGGGTGGGTCTTACCTTATAATAGGGTTTAGAATGGGTTGTATGTGAGGGTTTAGGGTTTATACCATTTGTCTCATAATTCCATTGTTGAATTCGATATATGATTAATTGTGTGAATATTGATTGTCTCTATGTGTTTTATTGAAAATTGTATGAGTTATGAGATGCATGTGAGAATCATAGTGTATGCCAAATAATTGATAGAATGTGTATTTGAAGATATGAGAGTGAAATTGAAGGGTTAGAAATAATTATTGAATGATTGAGCATATGAAATTTGGAAGAATTTGAGTTTGAAGGACCCTAGGCGCCTTAGGCGCCATTGTTGTTGTCAATTTCATGCTTTGTTGCTGCTGTCTGGGCGCCATGGGCGCCTGTTGCCTATTTGCTGTGTTTCAGTGTTGCTGCCTTGGTGTAGTGGCGCCTTGGGCGTAGGATCCCTGTGCCTGGGTGCCAAGGTCCCCTAAAGTGGGCTGCCCGGTTTGTGTTCCCGAGTTATATTTCTGAGTAATCATGTCATTGGGATGTCGATATGTTCGAATGGTTTTATATTGGCACGTGTCTTTCTGGAGTTGTCTCGGTGGGTGTTGCTTGTGTGCGTATATAGGGTGTTTTGGGTGAACTTCAAATTCTGGGCATATTTTACCCTGCCATCTTTTGTATTCACGTGCCCAAATTCAATTTTAAGCATTTTGGCTCGAGTGGTTTTATTTTTGCACGTGTCATTTTGGAGTTGTCTCGGTGGGTGTTGCTTATGTGCGCTGTGTTGCCAATTCTGTGTCTAGGCGCCAGGCGCCCTGCGCCAGTTTCTGTGTCTGGGCGCTAGGCGCCCTGCGCCAGTTTTCTGTGGGCGCCAGGATCCCCCCTGCGCCAGTTTTTGTGTGCTGTTGTTCCCTGCTAGGCGCCCAGCGCCTGGGAGCCATTTTCAGCACGTGTCTCGAGTTTGTCCCAAATTTGTTTTTGATATATCTTTTGACTCGGGTGTCCGTTTTAAGTGCTTCAAAGTGCGTTTCGAAGCTCGTTCGGTCCTCTACCTATGTATGCTACTATAATGTGAAAAATAATTAATTTGGCTGAAAGTTTCTGGACACTTGTATTTTGCTAGTGATGTGGTAAAGTGACGGTGGGTCTACGGACCAAAAATGTTGGTGATGATTTTAGGCTGCGGTCTTGACGTTGTAAATTATAATGATGATGTGTGTGACTTGAGATTGTGAAAAAATTATGCTTATTGAATGTTCAAGGAGTCACATGCATACATTAGGCTGCGGTCTTGACGATGCATTTTTAGGCTGCGGTCTTGACGTTATTTTTCGGCTGCGGTCGCGACGTGCCCAATTGGCTAATGAGTAGTGATAATGGTACCACATGCATTCTGCACCGCATACATACATGCTCATCATTGATAATTACTTTGTTTGGTGTACAGTATGACTGTGTGACAATTATATATTACGGATGTTGATGTTTATTTATCAGTTGGAAATGTTGCTGTATATGTATAAAATATAAATGTATTGCTGTGATTGGTGTAGTCCTTATACTCTAGCATACCGCTTATTATAAGCCTTATTATGCGGTTTAGACTCACCCCTTCGTTGTTTATTACTACAGGTAACCATGAGTGAAAGCTGTTAATCTTCATTCCTGGGTCGGTCTAGTGCTCTGATACGTAACACTCAGGGGATGGGCGCTAGTTTTTCCTTTGTTTGTTTATTTGAGATGTTAAACATTTTTATTGAGATTTTCTATGTTGAGGCTGCGTTATGTGTGCTGATTTTTATTTTTATTCCGCTGCGAGACGTTGTAGTTCCTGTCATGTGGACTGAATAATATGTTTTTGGGAACCCCATTCCATTGTTACGTGTTACGTATTTTCTTTGATTTATAAAATAAATTTTATTATGTTGTTGATGTTTGTTCGAAGAAATGTAGCATCTCGTTTGGATTAGTTGAAAAACAAATTTTTGAACTCTGATAATTTTTATTTAAATACCGGGTAGAGAATGGGGTGTTACAACTGATGGTGGTGTTTATAATTTGACGTGTGTTTATAATTCGATGTGTGTAGTGGAGTGGTAGATATAGTTGTCATATTCTAGCATATTTCCTATCATTTACGCTATTATATTGAAGATATCTCACCCCTTCTGTTTGAATGTTAACCCTATGCGGTAACGTGCAGGTGATCCCGAGTGAAGGCTTAGCTACCTTCGCTATTCTGAGTCGGTGTCCTTTGCTTTGATATGTAACACTCAAGGGGGGGAAACAAACCTAGACTTTGGTTGTTGCATTTTATTTATTGGAGTCCATTCAGGACGTTATGATTTTATGTTTTGGAACTTATTTCTATTCTGCTGCGTGGTGATGTATTTTTGGTGATGTGGTTAACTAAACCGGTGTTATGGGCTTAGTCCCTTTTTGATAAAGTGTTATGTACCGTATATGACTTTTTGGTTATCGATGAATGTGTTACTTCTGTGACTCTCTTCAAGAATGGCTCTCTTCATGTCTGCATCATCAGGAATGCAAAACCTACCACGGAACCTCAACACACCTTGGGAATCCAACCTGAAATCCTCATTTTCATCACAATCAATCCCGACCGTCAAGTCTACCAGTTTAACATCTGATTTCTGGGCCTCTCTAATGCTGTCCAGAAAATCATTACTGATCTTCAACATCCCTAACTTAACACTCTGAGGTGTCACTTCACAAACAAGACTCATATCTCTGAATTCCTCTATCAGTTCTAACTCCTTAACCATCATTGCCGACATATGCAAAGTCTTCCGGCTTAAAGCATAGCCACGACATTAGCTTTGCCTGGATGATAGTTCAAACCGAAATCATAGTCCTTCAACAACTGCAACCATCGTCGCTGCCTCATATTCAACTCCTTCTGGTCAAATAAATATCTCAAGCTCTTATGGTCACTAAACACCACAAACCTAGAACCATAGAGATAGTGCCTCCAAACCTTTAGCACAAAGACCACTCCAGCTAGCTCCAAGTCATGCGTGGGATAATTCTTCTCATGAACTCTTAACTGCCTTGACGCATAAGCAATTACCTTCCCATTTTGCATAAGCACGCCACCTAGACCCATCTTAGAAGCATCACAATACGCCACAAAAGGTTCTCCCTGATTGGGTAACGTCAAGATAGGAGACGTCGTCAAACTCTTCTTCAACTCCACAAAACTCTCCTCACAACGAGCATCCCATACAAAAGCTTTACCCTTACAAGTCAACTGAGTCAACGGAAGGGCCAACTTGGAAAAACCTTCGATGAACCTCCTATAATAGCCAGCCAACCCCAAAAAGCTTCTAATCTCAGTAGTCGACTTCGGGGCTTCCCAATTCAACGATGCATCTACTTTCGACGGATCCACCGCAATACCACTACCAGAAATGACATGACTGAGAAAATTCACTTCTTTCAACCAAAACTCACACTTCAACAACTTCGCATACAGTTTCTTTCCCTTCACAACCTCCAATACTAACCTCAGATGCTCTGTATGCTCTTCCTCCGATTTAGAGTAAATCAGAATGTCGTCAATGAACACCACTACAAACTGATCTAAGTAAGCATGAAATATACGATTCATATATTCCATAAATACTCCAGGTGCGTTTGTAACACCGAACGGCATCACCGAATACTCATAATGACCATAACGGGTTCTGAAAGCCGTCTTCGGAATGTCTTCGTCCTTCACCTTGACCTGATGATAACCTGATCTCAAATCGATCTTACTGAACACTTGAGCACCCACCAACTGATCCATCAAATCGTCTATCCACGAAAGTGGATACTTGTTCTTAATTGTAACCTTATTCAACTGCCAAAAATCCACATAGAGTCTCATACTACCATCCTTCTTTTTAACTAACAGCACAGGAGCTCCCCACGGCGATACACTCGGCCTCACAAACTTCTTCTCGAGCAGATCCTCAAGTTGCTTCTTCAACTCAGACAATTCGGATGCGGACATCCTCCGGATAACATCTTCATTTGCAGTTTCCAATCTCTGCCTTTCCTCTAACCACCAGTCATCAGGCCTCCTCTGCCAGCATATGCGTACCATAACGGACCTTCTGTGCTGGAGTGCAGTCCATCACACGAAAGATCCTCTCAATCTCTTTCAACCAAGCTAATGCCCCATCGGGATCACACCTGCCCTTGAAGGTAGGCGGATTCTCTCTCTGAAAGGTATCCAAACTCCGAGACCCAGCATTCTCACCAGCATTCTGCTGACTCTCCACGGCCTGAGCCATAACAGCCAACGCAGCAGCAATAGCAGCATCGTTCCTTCCAGCCATCTCAACTAATCACTACAATCATAAGCAACAGTTAAAACTAATTGACAGTACTTGATCGTCAATGACACAATAACTTGACAACTTGGCCGGACAGACCGAAACTGCTCTGATACCAGTAATGTAACACCCCTTTTCTACCCGGAAATTTTTTGACAAAAATCAGAGTTTCAAAAACATTTTTCACTACACCCACAAGGGATGCCACATTTACACCAATAAAACATCACACGAATATAATAAAATTCACCACTAAAAATTGTACGATACATAGCACGTCATACATAACTCCATCACCACGCAGCGGAATAAAAATAAAGGTTTCAACGAATAATCATAACATCACCGTAAAACTTCAGAAATTTAATATTAAAGACAACTAATAAGACTAGCATTCATCCCCCCGAGTGCTACGTATCAGAGCGACGACACCGACTCAACTAGCGAAGGTAGACATGCCTTCACTCGCAATCACCTGCATGTTACCAACATAGGGGTAACATTCAAATAGAAGGGGTGAGATATCTAACATTATAATAGCATATATGATAGGCAATATGCTAGAGTTACGACAACTATATCAACCGGTTCACAACAACGTCAAATTACAAATCACCGAGAATTGTCACCAACATCATCAGTAAGTATATGAGATGCAACCCACACCAACGGGTATATGCATGTGGTACCAATCATCACCAATAAAATAGCCAATAAGGGCAACATCACCTGCATGAGCATCACCATCATCACCTATAGCTCCAAGGCCAAAGCCTTCATCACCAAAACAATGCATATGGAATGTATGAGACACCATGAACAATGCACCAGAGACAATCAACAAGAATAGTCATCTATGTGGCACAATCAACACCAATATTAACAAATGGTCATAGGCCCATCACCTATCACCTTAGCCAATAAAATAGGCACATCACCTGTTATATCATCACCAATAGCACCAGCACCTATAGGACAGTCTAACGACTTGACCGTAACATCAACAACCACCGACACCAAAAACACCAATAGATTTACAGCAAACAACAACATTTATTTTACAACAACAACAACACCATTTTTAGAAGACAGCAACATTTGTTTTACAGTGACAGCAACACCATATTTAGAAGACAGCAACATTTGTTTTACAGTGACAGCAACACCATTTTTAGAAGACAGCAACATTTATTAGACATGGCAGGAACTGGCACCCAGCAACGGGGCGCCAATAGGCAATAGCCACAGACAGGAACTGGCGCCCAGCAACAAGGCGCCAACAGGCAACATCAACAGACAGAAACTGGCGCCCAGCAACAGGGCGCCTGGCAGGCAACAGCAACAACAGAAACTGGCGCCTAGCAACAGGGCGCCTGGCAGGAAAAAGCAACAACAGAAACTGGCGTCCAGTAACAGGGCGCCTGGCAGGCAACAGCAACAACAGAAACTGGCGCCCAGCAACAGGGCGCCTCACATGCAACAACAACAACAGAAACTGGCGCCCAGAGACAGGGCGCCTGGCACAACAGGCAACACAACAGACTTGGCGCCCAGGAGCAGGGCGCCTAGCACAACAGGAACAACAGCAGACTTGGCGCCCAGGAGCAGGGCGCCTAGCACCACAGCAACAACATCAGACTTGGCGCCCAGGAGCAGGGCGCCTAACAGAACAGCAACAACATCATACTTGGGGCCCAAGAGCAGGGCGCCTAACACAACAGCAACAACATCATACATGGGAACATCACTGGGCGCCTAGGGCGCCTTCCCCAACAACACAGAAACACTACTGGGCGCCTAGGGCGCCTCTCCCAGCAACACAAGAAAATACTGGGCGCCTAGGGCGCCCTTCTCAGCAACACAAAACCACACAACACAACACTGGGCGCCTAAGGCGCCACTCTCAGCAACCCTGAAAACACACTGGGCGCCTAAGGCGCCACTTCCTGCAACAACACAACAGAACACCATGACTGGGCGCGTAAGGCGCCACATTCAGCAACAACAAAACAGGAAACCAGTGGCTGGGCGCCTAGGGCGCCACATTCAGCCTAGCCTACATAATTTTTTTTTTGTTACGAACACATCCATCATCAAACACCAATTACCATCATCATAGATACATTCGAATATCACCAACTCAACACCAAACAAGATCAAAAGGGACAACATAGAGCCTATCTCCCACATAACCCCCATCATACACCCTATTATAAAGATAGAACCCACCCTTACCTTAGATTTGCCGAATGCGAGATCTCCTTCCACGAAAACTCCAAAGAACCCCAGCAACAGAGCTCCTCTCTTCTTTCTCCTTGGTGCGCCGTTTCCCTCTCTCCTCTCTTCGCAAATCTCTCTTTCTTTTTCTCAAAAATGAGCAAATGACTAAACCCTAGCCGATACTCTCCTTCATGCGCCTAGGCCCTTGGGCCCTTGGATCACGGGCCTCCTTCGACTACCCAACTTAGTTACTAAACACCACTCCCTGATTTAAATAAAACACCATATTATTATTTTAAAAAGTCTATACTAATAAAATACCTAAATAATTAAATTAAATAAATAATTAAATTATTTGGGCGTTACAATGGGTCTTCTTCTTCTTCTTCTTCTTCTTCTTCTTCTTCAATAATGGGTCTCATCTCTAACTTCATTTACTTCTTTCCTTCCATATGGAATACTCTTCTAGAAGGATACCCTCATATCTAAATATTTTTGTTATTACCATTCCATATGGAATTGTTGATGTTGCCCTCATACCATAGATTGCTCCCTTCATATATCTCTAGATGATGTAAGGGAGATTTAGGGCTTTTCTCTTAGCAAGATGGTAGAAACTGATAAGATCAGTAGTAGTTACCTTTTCAAATGTTCTTCCTCTAGGCGCAAGATTGTGTACATTTTGTGGAGGATTTTTAAGTGATCTTTCAAATTTTTTGATTCTATGTCCTTCTTTCCTTCCTTTGGCACACGCTTGACCACACGTTCCTCAGTGGTGTTTACTTGAGGAATCCAATCATATCCATATATCTTTTGATTTGTGGTTGGAATATCCAATGCCTCAGAGATGGCTTCTTGTGTGAGATGCAACAAGTTTCCTCCAACTGTGCTCTTAATCCATTTAAGAGTGTCATCAGTGTAGGCATTTTCATAAAATTCCTTGACTAACTCTGGATAAACCAGTTCTTTCATCTGAACGAACTTGTCCCATTTTTGTTTCTTCAAATATGGGAGCAGGTTCCATCCATTTCGCTTAAGATCAGTAAAATGAAATACTTTCCCTACTTCTATTGGTCTTCTGGCAGTGTCTCGTTTGGATGATGATGCTGACCCTTTGATCGCACTTTTTTTCTTAGAGTCAAAGGGTGTACCAATAATGTTCTCCATTTGATTTTCTTCTTCGTTGCCTACGATGATTGGGGTTTCAGAAGTGTTGGAGATGAAGGGATTGGTGTTCTTTGTCACGAATAGTGGTGATTTGCATTTGGGAGAGGATGGAGATTTCTTCTTTAACTTTGGAGGTTTAGATGAGGATGATAATTCTAGGACTTGTGAATTGGGTTTGGATTTTTTAATTGTGGAAGTTTGGATATTTGGAGGGAAGAGCGAGAGAGAGAGAGCGTTATGATAGTTTTAGAAGAAAATATCTTGTTCATTAATGTCTTCTATAAAGACATGATTGGGAACAGTTACATTTTGTTTATGTTAGAAGGCACGAGGGAGAGAGAGTGAGACTGACCAAGGTGAATTATAAGTAGCTAAGTGGAGGCCCATGATTAAGTCATTAGACTAATGAGAAAGACCAAGGTGAGTGAGTAAGTCGAATAGGGGTTAAGTTAGGGTTTCAAGTCATGGTTAGAAAGAAAACAAAAAAAAAACTAATCTAAGGGAAAATAGAGAGAGGGTGACGGCTAGAGAGTGAGAAAAGAAGAAGAGGTGCGCTAATCACAAGAGAGAAAGAAGGAGAAAAGGGGCGTGAATCAAGACCATGATTGGAGAGGGCTTGCGACTAGGAGGAAGAGAGAAACAAGGAGTTCGTGGTCTTCTATAGCAAAGGTAAGGGTGAGGTTCTATCTACCTAATAGGTCCTATGAGGGGGTCATATGTGGGGGTTAGGGTTTTGACTTGTGAATTACAATATATGCTCATGTTATCTTTCTATATGATTTGAATTGTTATGTGAACACATGATGTCCTGATGATGATTTTGCATGCATATGAATTCCTATGTGTTACATGACCTTGTTGATTTAATTGTCATATGAATGATGTTCCCATGCCCTAAAAGTGATCCTATGCCTCGCCATGCTTTTAAAGCAATTTGGTGTGATATGCTGAAACTGGCGCCCATGGCGCCCAGTACCCCTATTTGTGTTGCTGTCTGTGTTGATGTGGCTGGAACTGGCGCCCATGGCGCCCAGTACCTGTTTGTGTTGTTGCTGATTGCTGAAAGTGGCGCCCTGGCCATGGGCGCCTGCCCCTGTGTGTGTGTTCCTGATTCCTGCGCCAGGTTCCCTGTGCTTGGGCGACAAGGGTGCCTAATTTTGGATGCCCGTGTTGCCTTCCTAAGTTGTGTTTCCGTATAGTTATGTTGCCTGGATGTCATTGGTACTGACTTTTGGTTGCTAAGTTGCGTATTCTGAAATGTCACTGGGATCCCCTCCCCTGGGCGCTAGTTTCTTCCTGCGCCAGTTTCTGTGTTGCTGGGCGCCAGGATCCCCTTCCTGCGCCAGTTTTTGTGTTGCTGTGTTGCTGGGCGCCAGGATCCCCTTCCTGCGCCAGTTTCTGTGTTGATGTGTTGCTGGGCGCCAGGATCCCCTTCCTGCGCCAGTTTTTGTGTTGCTGTGTTGCTGGGCGCCAGGATCCCCTTCCTGCGCCAGTTTCTGGATTTGTGTTGCGTTCCCTGTTTTCATTTCAGCGATATCTTTTGATCCAGGAACCCGATTGAAATGTTTTAAAATGTGTTGGAAAGCTTATTCAGAGGCCTTACTAAATATTCTATTTTTAAGGCAAAACGATCTATTTTTTGTGAATGGGTGTTGGCGCCCTTTGCGCCCTCTATCATGTCGTTTCGTTGTGGTCGTTGTATGTTGTTGTTAATGATGTTATTGTTAATGATATTGAGGTTAACCGTGTTAGTCGATTGTTACATACGTTGGATTGCCCATATATATGAGCGTGGATTATGTCGTTGCCGTTGATGTTGTTAAATGTTGTTGTTGCTGTTGGCATCCCGTCTTACGTCGTTGTTGTCATTTGGTGTCGTAGGCTTATGGCCAGTGTTGTGTATTGCGTCGTTGTCATGATTTTATGTCGTAGGCCTATGGCCAGTGTGGTGATTTACGTTGTTGTTGTGCCGATATGTGATTGTGTTGACATGTTGTGCATACCCGTTGCGTTGCATGCATATCATGTGGATTAGGCTTCGGCCAGCGTTGTGGATTATGCTTCGGCCAGCGTTGTGGATTGGGCTTCGGCGAGCGTTGTGATTTAGGCTTATGGCCAGCGTTGTGACTTGGTACCGCATGCATGTGCATTCCATACTGCATGATTGACTAGTGAAATTATGTGACTATTGTGACGAGATGAATGTGATGACCTGACCGAATGCATATTGCTTTTGATACGATTTATTAGATAGTGTGATATCTCACCCCTTCTGTTTGAATGTTACCCCTATGTTGGTAACGTGCAGGCAATAGCGAATGAAGGCGGAGTACCTTCATATAGTCGGGTCGGTGTCGTCGCTCTGATACGTAGCACTCGGGGGGGTGAACGCTCATTTATATTCCTTATGTCGTTACATTTGTTGAACTTAAGTTTATGGCCGTTATGACTATTCATTTTGTGAACCTTTTGGAGTTTTATCGTTAAGTTGAACCCTTGATTTTTCCGCTGCATGATAAATGAAAGTCAGTTATTTTTGAAGTATGATTTC
Organism: Astragalus membranaceus; assembly: GCA_039519185.1. Taxonomy (NCBI): domain Eukaryota; kingdom Viridiplantae; phylum Streptophyta; class Magnoliopsida; order Fabales; family Fabaceae; genus Astragalus; species Astragalus membranaceus. The sequence goes on from CM076850.1 coordinate 55,357,782, forward strand.
GTTGGCGAATTTCAGTTGAAAATTGTAGCGCTCAAAATGATTTTTGAAACTCTGATTTATTTAGTAATTTGCCGGGTAGATTTTGGGTGTTACATTAGTGGTATCAAAGCAATGGTTGGTCCGTCAGGCCAAGTCGTCGAGTCGTTGTGTCACTTAGCGACCAACTATTGTCTTTCATCCTAACTGCTGTTTCTGTTGTAGCTTTGAGTTGAGATGGCGAGAAGCAAAGACACTGCGATTGTTGCTGCCTTGGCTGCTATGGCTTAGGCCGTGCAGAATCAGCATAATGCTGGAGAGAACGCTGGGTTTCGGAGTCTGACTACATTCTAGAGAGAGAATCCGCCCACTTTCAAGGGCAAGTATGATCCAGATGGAGCTTTGGCCTGGTTAAAGGAGATTGAGAGAATTTTTAGAGTGATGGACTGCACTGGGGAGCAGAAGGTCTGTTTTGGTACGCACACGTTGGCAGAGGAGGCCGACGATTGGTGGTTGGCTACTAGGGAGAGGTTAGAGTCTGCACAGGAGGAGGTTACTTGGGAGGTGTTCACCAGAGAGTTTCTGAGGAAATATTTTCCGGAAGATGTCCGAGGGAAGAAGGAGATAGAGTTTTTAGAGCTGAAGCAAGGTGGCATGTCTGTTACTGAGTATGCGGCGAAGTTCGTGGAGCTGGCGAAATTCTACCCGCACTATAATGGGGCTACAGCTGAGTTCTCTAAATGTATTAAGTTCGAGAATGGTTTGAGGCCTGAAGTTAAAAAGGCAATTGGTTACCAAAAGATCCGTGTGTTCGCTGACCTGATAGATAGCTGCAGGATTTTTGAGGAAGACAGCAATGCGCATCGCAAGATTATGGGTGAGAAGAAGGACAAGTGTAACACCCCCTTTCTAGTAACTTTACTTTTTAAATAAAATCAGAGTCTCTTTTTTTTTTTTTTTTGAAAACAATTCAAGCGAGTGCTACACTTACTCCATAAATATCAAGATACATAACACCATAAGAAAATGTTTAGTTCGCATCAACTAAATCCAATCACCACCAGCAGCGGAATAAATATGAGTTCTAAAATTTAAAACCAATACATCACCAATCAAATCTAACAATTTTAGGAAAAATAATGCATAAACATAGGACACCCCCCCCTGGTGCTACATATCAGAGCGTGACACTTCCTACCAGACGAAGGCATAAAGGAATCCTTCACTCGTTATTACCTGCACGTTGCCGACATAAGAAGCAACATAAAAGCAGTAGGGTGAGTCTCTTTTCATAGTTAATAACATATGGGAATCAAGCACTGCATAGGAAAAAGGAAACCAGGCACACCAATTCACAACAATGGAAACAATCACATCAACATTCTATTCCCAAACAGCACTACACAATATATGATTATGCATGTAATGCAACCCAAACTCCACGGGTACATGCATGTCGGATCCGTCACCAAATACAAATAGGCCGTAGCCTCTGCTCACCAAATAAAACTAGGCCGAAGCCTCTGCTCACCAATAATGCACATGTTTCATGAGGTGTTATGGAGAATGCATCACAACACACCACAATTCAATCAATCCACCATTTTAATTTCTAATCTCACCATAGTGCATTAATCAGCTCACCAAATTAAAATTAGGCCGAAGCCTCTGCTCACCAATCTCACCTTATCACACTCACCAATTCAGCCCACCACTCACACCAACACCAATTCAAATAGACCAACTTAGGATATTGACACGACATAGGGAAAGTGGGTAAAAATAGCCATTTGAACACTTGAACACCATCAGCCCAGAAACACCAGTAAAATAATTTATTTTTGCATAAAATTGGAACAATTGGATAGACACTGAAATTAGCTTCGAAACGCATTTTGAACCGTTAAATTTGGATAACCGAGTCAAAAGTTACATTAAAAACAAAATAGGAAAAATACTTAGACATCCTGGAACTGGCGCATGGGCGCTGGGCGCCCAGGGAGGCAACACGCGCATAGGCGCTCAGGAACAACGGCGCGCATAGGCGCTTGGCGCCCAGGAAGGCAACACGCACAGGCGCATGGCGCCCAGGGAGCAACAGCGCGCATAGGCGCTAGGCGCCCAGGGAAACAGCACGCGCACAGGCGCTAGGCGCCCAGGGGAACAACACGCGCACACAGGCGCATTGCGCCCAGCACAGCAACACGGCGCCCAGGCACTAGGCGCCTAAGACCAACTTGCAACAAAACTCATTTTTCTTCGAAATTGATTTTACACGAGCCAAATGCTCAGAACATGAAAACCCAATAAAAATTTCATCAAAAACTGAACATCATTTTTGGCGCCCATGCACTAGGCGCCTAGTGAAAACACGCAACCCAACTCTTTTGTTGCCCAAAATCATTTTGCACGAGCCATTTTACCTGAATATGAAAACCTGAAACCAATTTTTACAAAACTATCACCAGAATATTGGGGCCCTTGGCGCCCATGACACAAGCAACTAGCGCCAAAACTGGCAGCACAGTGACACAGAATCAGCAACACAGGGCAACAGGCACAGCAACACAGTGACACAGAATGGCAACACAGGGGCAACAGAATTTGGAAAAACTGGCGCAGCACACTGCTGGGCGCCTGGCGCCCATGACTATGGCGCACAACACCAAAAATTCAGCAACACACATATGGCGCCCAAGGCGCCTAGGAGCTTCCAAAACCAGAATTTCTCACTTTCAATCACCAATTTAACATCACCCAACACTCAATTATATATATATGATTCAAGTGTCACCATGATTCTCAATTTCACCAAGTAGGCATCAAATAGCCATATATTCAAACATATGATATCCAATTCGCATTATCAACAACTCAAACACCAATCATGCGATTTTCAACATATCAATTCAACATCAATCATCACAATACGATCAATTAACCATCAACATCACAATTCATTCATAAAACTAACCTAGAACCCTAACCCTAAGCAATCACCAATTCGCATAAATCATTAAGAACAAAAAGAGGACCCCCTAACCTTATGGAAGTCGAATTGCTAGCAAAGCTCCAAGGAAAAATTGCAAGACTCCAATCAAGCTCTTCCTCCTCTTGAGTGATTCGCCCACTCCTCTTCTTCTCCTCTTCCCTTCGCAACTCTTTCTCTTCTCACTCTCTCTTTTACGTTTCTTTTCTTTCTTTTTGCAATAGAGTAACAAAATGAAAACTAACCCCTAGACCCCTTGTGAGTCGAATACTTTGACAAGGCAATGGGCCACGGGCCTAATTGTGGATCACTGGCCCTTGCTCGCACCACTCAATCCGTGACAACACCTCCTAATAAATAAAATAAAAATAATTAAACCTTGAATTATTTAATTAAATTAAATAAATATTGTAAGCCTTAAATAACTTAATTAAATAAATAATTAAATTATTTTGGGGCGTTACAACTCTCCCCCACTTAGGATATTTCGTCCTCGAAATTACCTGAATCAAACAACTCCGGATATGCTTCCCGCATCTTACTCTCCAGCTCCCAAGTCATACTCTCACCAGCAGCTCCTAACCAAACCACTTTCACCAAAGGAATCTCCTTCCCTCTCAGAATCTACACTTCTCTATCTTCAATCCGCACAGGCATAGTCTCCACAGTGAGATTATCCCGCACCTCTACTTCATCCATCTGAATCACATGAGACGGGTCCGGAACATACTTTCGAAGTTGTGACACGTGAAAAACGTCATGCAAGTTCGAAAGATTAGGCGGCAAAGCCACCCTATATGCAACACTTCCCACCCTCTCCGTAATCTGATACGGACCAATGAAACGGGGAGTTAACTTCTTTGATTTCAAGGCACGCCCAACACCAGTCACCGGAGTGACTCTCAGGAACACATGATCACCGGCCTGAAACTCTAAATCCTTCCTTCTCTTATCATGATAGCCCTTTTGTCGACTCTGCGACGCTTTCATCTTCTCACGGATTAATTTTACCTTCTCAGTTGTTTCTCGCACAATCTCAGGCCCCAACACTGCACTCTCCCCAGATTCATACCAACACAACGGAGTCCTACATCTCCGACCATACAACGCCTCAAACGGTGCCATACCAATACTAGAATGAAAACTGTTGTTGTAGGTGAACTCTATCAACGGAAGATGAGAATCCCATGAACCTCCTTGCTCAAGAACACATGCCCTCAACAAGTCCTCTAACGACTGAATAGTCCTCTCCGTCTGACCATCAGTCTGCGGATGATAAGCGGAGCTCAACCTCAACTTAGAACCCAAAGCTTCTTGCAAACTTTTCCAAAATTCAGATGTGAATCTCGGATCTCTATCAGATACAATACTAAGCGGAACGCCATGCAACTTCACAATAGTCTTGATGTAGATTTCTGCCAACTTTGGAACTGGATAAGTCATATTAATTGGTAAGAAATGAGCAGACTTAGACAACCTGTCCACAACCACCCATATAGCATCAAACCCTCTCACTGTATTTGGCAAACCAGTTACAAAATCCATGGAAATGCTATCCCATTTCCATTCCGGAATCTCCAATGGTTGCATCAACCCCGCAGGCTTCTGATGCTCAATCTTAGACTTCTGACAAGTCAGACAAGAATACACAAACTGAGCCACATCCTTCTTCATACCAGGCCACCAGAACATTTTCTTCAAATCTTGGTACATTTTCGTAGCCCCTGGATGAATACTCAACTTGCTCCTATGGCTCTCCTCAAGAATCATTCTCTTCATCTCAGCATCGTCAGGAATGCAGATCCTATCTCTGAATCTCAATACACCTTGGGAATCTAACTTGAAATCTCCACCCACATCTTGATCATTCACAACTAACAGGTCTACCAACTTTACATATGACTTTTGGACTTCCCGAACACTAACCAAAAATTCATTGCTGATCTTCAACATCCCCAATCTGACACTCTGCGGTGTCACTTCACAAACCAGACTCATGTCCCGAAACTGCTCAATCAACTCTAACTCTTTCACCATCATAGCCGACATATGCAAACTCTTCCGACTTAAAGCATCAGCCACGACATTAGCTTTGCCGGGGTGATAGTTCAAGCCGAAATCATAATCCTTCAGCAATTCTAGCCAACGTCTCTGTCTCATATTTAGCTCCTTCTGATCAAACAAGTATTTCAAACTCTTATGGTCACTAAACACTTCAAATCTAGTACCATACAGATAGTGCCTCCAAATTTTCAGCACAAACACAATTGCAGCTAGCTCCAAATCATGAGTAGGGTAGTTCTTCTCATGGGTCCTCAACTGTCTGGACGCATAAGCTACTACCCTACCCTCTTGCATCAATACACCTCCCAAACCCATCTTGAAAGCATCGCAATATACTACAAACGGTCGATCCGGAACAGGCAAAGTCAAAACGGGCGATGTAGTCAACCTCTTTTTCAACTCGTTGAAGCTCTCCTCACAGCGAGCATCCAACACAAAGGCCTTTCCCTTACACGTCAATTGAGTCAACGGAAGTGCCAACTTCGAGAAACCTTCAATAAACCTCCTGTAGTAACCAGCTAACCCCAAGAAACTTCTAATCTCAGTAACTGACTTCGGGCTCTCCCATTGCGACACAGCATCAACCTTGGCTGGGTCCACAGCTATACCATTACCAGAGATAATATGACCAAGGAAACCTACTTCATTCAGCCAGAACTCACACTTAGACAATTTTGCATATAATTTCTTTTCTTTCAACACTTCTAGCACTAACCTCAAATGTTCTGCGTGCTCCTCTTCTGTTTTAGAATACACCAGAATGTCATCAATAAACACAACTACAAACTGATCCAAGTAACTATGGAAGGTGTAACACCCCGGTATTTCTTTAACAAAGAAATACCTAAATATACAATTTGGTACAAATCAGAGTATAAAAATTCCTGTTCAGATATACATCTTTACAAGAAACAGCGGAAACTAATAAATCAAATAATACAAGCTCGAGTCATACGACCGAATACAGATACAGCTACAGAAGAACAAGGACAACTATAAATGAATCAATCTTCACTCTTCTCCTCGAAACCGACATACCAACTGTGCCGCCTGCTGTCCTTATAACCTGTTCTCTGTAAAAACACCAAATATGGATTGGGTGAGACAACTTGTCTCAGTGAGTCCTACCGTGCCCCCTCACTGACACTCGGTTCAATTATTAAACCGTTACAACAAAATTTGACATAACAATGTCTTATTGATTAATCGAAATGCCGACCGTGCAACAACCACTAATCCCGGCAATTAGTGTTCTTAATTATGTTTTTAATAGCTTAGCTCAACCGACTGCACAACTGCTAATCCCGGTAGCTATAGCTTAACATCGGCCGACTGCACAACTGCTAATCCCGACAATGTTCTCAATTATGTTTTTTTTTTTTTTAATAGCTTAGCTCAACCGACTGCACAACTGCTAATCCCGGTAGCTACAGCTTAACATCTGCCGACTGCACAACTGCTAATCCCGGCAATGTTACTTATAACCATTAACTTAGCACAAGCCGACTGCACCACTGCTAATCCCGGCAACCCGTGAGTTGACCACGCCAAAACACATCCAGGGCCTAGGTAAGGGGTCATGACTACCCTCCCTAGTATGCTACTTGTCGGGTCGTCACCCAACGCAATACGTATGACAATACGCATCAATTTCTCGAGAGTTAGATAATATATATCTTTCCGATCACCAAAGGATCAATCATATAATCTTTTTAGATAAGTTATATCTTATCGATCTATAACCCGTTTTGATGAATTTATAAACATCCGGCATTATAATCATTTTGTAACGTATTATTGACTTATAACCCGTTTTGATGAATTTATAAACATCCGGCATTATAATCATTTTGTAACGTATTATTGACTTATAACCCGTTTTGATGAATTTATAAACATCCGGCATTATAATCATTTTGTAACGTATTATTGACTTATAACCCGTTTTGATGAATTTATAAACATCCGGCATTATAATCATTTTGTAATGTATTATTGACTTATAACCCGTTTTGATGAATTTATAAACATCCGGCATTATAATCAAATTCAATTAACATATATAAACATATATATTCAGTCAGTCCATCAGACGGCGTACCCACACGTATACTAGGGTTTCGATTTTTCAATCAAATATGCTTTTGAAACTCTTTTTCAAAATCATGAGTTAAATAAGTTCAAAATACGGTTGTCAATAAGGCAATATCCTTAAAGTGGGTTGGGGAGAAAATTAGAAATGATTCGGGATCGAAAGGAGCGACGAAATGAGAAATCGGAGTCCGGTAACAGCAGCTCACGCACGGTCCGTGCCCAGGGGCGCACGACCCATGCGTGATTTACCAAAATCACACAGCCAACCCGAAGAGGACGCACGGTCCGTGCCCAGGGGCGCACGACCCGTGCGGCCTGTTCTGTTACTGAATTCTAGTTTCTCATTCCGCTTTCCATTTCTCGCCCAAATCGAATTCCGATCGTTCTCCAACCTGAAAACGGATTTAATACACAACATTCCAGACCATATTCCAGTGAAAGCACTTAAAATCACAATTTCGCAAATTGTTCAACAATTCAATAAAAACCGTAAAAACGCGATATTGCTCAAAAACGGTTTTCGGTTCCAAAATCTTTCGAAAATTGATAATTGCCTTATGACTCAAAACCGATATAATTTCAAGACACATAAAAATATCCCTATCCGTGAGTAGAACTCACCCGGTTGACGATCCCGCGAGAAATCACGCCGGAACACGAACGGCCGGATTGTAACCACTCGAACAATCCCCGTAGTCACGTACACGCTCCTAGTGCCTCCGCATCTGAACTCGATGGGTCCCACATGCACCATCAGTAACTCGATCAAATCCTTGCTACTGAACACTCATCCGGTACTTGAGTTGACGACCCTCGAGAATTATGACGAATCGAACTCAATTTCGACGAGCGGGCATACTAGCTTCAAATTTCCATTTCCCAGAATCAGGACCCAGTTTTGCAATAAGCATAAGTTGGTCAATCCGTGACCAAATATACTCAAATCAGTGCCCATTGTGAAGATAATTTCGTCTACTTTCAAATGGAAAAAGTTTCACGCGCATGCATCCAGTAGATTGAGAGATATCACCGAAACTATGTGACTGGTCCAGGACAATGTTTGATTCTGAAACCGTAACTTGTGGACAGGATATCTCTCTCATTTCTCTATTAAATCATACGGTTCTTGTGCCCAAAATGAATATCTTTGTGTCTAGTTTCCAGAGGGACAAGAATCACGATCATCGGAGTTGTGTGCAGGGAGATACGATGAAATCACTGAAGGTATACCATACGGGTTTTACCCAGAATTTTTGTTGAACTTGCATCTTCATCTTCTAACTTGGAATCCCAGCTCCATCCTTCTTCTACTCGAAAATGGTGGATGGTGGATTTGAAAGAACTCAGAACAAAAGAGGTATGAATTGATAGAGGAGAAGAAATGATGGAAAGAGGTGGTGAGAAAAAGTACATGCATCAAGGATTGAGGAGCTTCACTCTCCCTCTCCTCCTTCTTCCACTCTCACGTTTTTGCCTCCCCCCCTTCAGCCCCCTTCTCATTTTATTAAATATGTTTTCAGCAACTGAGGGAGTGTGAGGAGGAACATATATATATATAAATCCAGCTGAGGGTTTAATGGGGCTAATTTACCAAACTACCCTTATTTCAAATTTCACTTAACTTTTACTTTCAATCAAACAACCAATCTCTAATGCCCATTCTCCTATTGTTAGCGATTGATTAATTTGAGTACATTAAGTCGACTAACACCTGTATCCATGACCACTTACTAGATTGGTCCAATGATACTTAGTGAAATGACTATTTTACCCTTCAACTTAAACTCTTCATTAATTCATGGCTAAGCCATAATTAAATAGAGAATGCGATTTATTTGACAATTTCCTCGACTATTCTTCGCCGAGACACGACCAATTATTCCCATAAATAATTAAATCGGTCTTAGGCTTCATAGTACGAATTTTTAAAAATTAGGGATGTTACAATCACCCCAACTTTTAAAAATTTTGTCCTCAAAATTGACAAGACGAACCTTAAGCAAAAAGGTATTGATATCGGTTCATCATGTCCTCTTCCAATTCCCAAGTAGCCTCTTCGGCTGAGAAGCCCTCCTAGACTCTCTTGACAAGCGGAACAGTCCTCGACCGCAATGTCTTCACGACATGCCCTAGGATATGACTAGGATAAGGTTGGAATGATAAATCCGGTCGAAGATCGATCGTTTCAACGCTCAACGACTGAAGTGGATCGGGAATTCATTTTCTCAACTGAGACACGTGAAAGACATCGTGAAGATACAGACTTTCTTCAGAAATTAACTATTCCGACCGCTTGAAAGCTGACACTAGCTGTTATGGACAATGGAATGCCTCCAATCTATTTAGGACACGAACTCATAGTTACGGTATCCACACATCCTGCACTATCGAAGTCAGGAACTCAGAAGGTTTCTTCTTAGCCGCAGCTTGAATTGGAACGAAACGATGACTGTAAGAGAATTTCCTTGGAATCAAACCATACGGTATCCAGAAGAAAAGTTTTCTTCTCTTCCCGAGTTACGCTCACATAAGCGCTTGACTCATTTACTAAAAATTTCGACTGAAGCAAACAGAGTTGTTTTATAAAACAGGTTGACTTTCAGTCCAAGGAATCTAGAAACGATTTTTTTTTTTTTTTTGCAACCGAATCCAGGAAAAACTCTAAAATAATAGCAAAGCATTCTCTCATTAAATCGGTTCCATAACTTGAAAGTACAATAGTTCCATTTAATGAAAATTCTTTTCAATGGGGGTTTCTAATGACAATAGTTTGAAAATACGACTATCCCAAAAGATTAATTCACCCCAACTTATATACGACCTTACTCAATGCACGACACTCCAATAAAGCGGAATCTCATTCTCTGATATTTAAAAGTTACGAGTTTTGAAAGTGAGAGTAGAAGTGTTACTTTGTTGGAACTAGCCATTCGTGCAATCAAGATCTCACAAACTTCTATTATCGTGCTTGAGTTCGGCTCCGTTAAGACAAAACAATTGGGTTCGTTCGAGGAAGGGATCGGGAAGGACATTGGGCCGAAATGAAAGCGGAAATTTTATTTTAAAAGTTTTCTTTGACCGCTAATCTATTCGATCCAATTCTCTTCCTTTCCATCCTTTTCTCGAATTAGTCCAAGATGAAACTTCAAGGTTAAAACAAAGGTTTGTATTTCGTGATGAAAAATAGACACGACTTGATTGTCTCAAGAGACTACACAAAGGTTGTAGGATTCACTATCAAGGACTCATGTGTCATACAGTCACTGTCCAATCATTTAGTCTCAGACCGTCCTACAGTTCATCCTCAGATATTCTTCCATCATACGGGTGTAGTAGGTAAAAAGGTAAAGACATTATAGGTACTCAACTCATTGGATTCTTAGAAAAGCATCGTGTGCTGGATCACAATCGGACAATTCCGAATTCTCAGCACATACTTGATTTATCGACATTTAACCATAGGTCAATAGAATGGAGAATTAGCATTGACCCATCCGATGGATCAAAGCCACAACAACTTACTGTTGATCTTAACGAATTCAAGATTAACGATTGGAGTTTCACTTCAGTAGCGGAAGCTTGAAGGCTATAACATTCGAAGGATGATTTCCCAAACATGGCTTTTTCGGAGTTTTCTAAGTCAACGACTTGTCCAATTTCAGCGTTCTTCCTAAATCAACTAGGCTTGAACTTTGATACCTATCTTTCATAGATTCTTGATCACTCAGATCCTAAGGAGATGCAATTTCGATATTAGGATTCTTACTAAGATGACATAAGGTTTTCTTTAGAAGTTACGATTTAGTGCCATCCTATGCAATCCTGGTTTCTCGATTAACTTCAATGTAGTAATTATTCTCGGATTAGTCACGAAATTGAAATTGTGGTGGCACCAGGGGATTTTTGAAAACAAAAATTATTTCGGGAATCACACGAGCACACCATAAGTGTCTTCGTATTGATTCGTTGAATTTATCATTTAGAACTTTCCTTGGTCCAGCCTCTTTCCGAACTTCCGCGACTATCCAGACATAATTCTTACATTACATTAATCAATATAGCTTCAAAACGGGTTCTAGAAGTTTAAACTGACTGATTGGAGGTCCTTTTACCAATTTCCCGAATAACAGGGAGGTCCACATTCCACGAATGTTTAGAGTTTACGGTTCAGATTCCAAAACAGAGGTACAATTCAAAATACAATTGAAGATACGGTTCACAACCCATTCATCGGTGTAGATAATTTCGTTAGCTTTCCAACGCCTCTCGGAACATAAAAATCGGAGTTTTGGAGCAGGAGTTACGAACAAATGAGTCGGAAGACTAACGAGAATTTCTCACAGACCGTGATCGGAATGCTTCCAGCAGCGGATTGAAATAAGGTCACTTCTACCGATTCCAAAAACTAATCTTCTTTGAAGGATTTGATTCATGATTCCTGATCGGGACTTAACCTGATCGGCACATTATGACTCTGCTAGACAATACTGGCAACGGAGTATCTTTACTCAGTTAGCTTTATCATCTGTCACAAGGTGACTCTGAAGAAGAATAATCGGGATCTGTACTTGAAATTTCCTGGAGGGACTTCCTCAACTGATACCTAAACTGGGATTGACTTACTCCAGAAGGCGAGATTTATGATGAAAACGATATTTCAAAAACTGATACGCTGACTAAATAAATTCAGGGTTTTCGGGTGTTATCTAGTCTGATAGCTTTCAGTACACTGACATTGCTATTGCCCAAGGCTTCGCCTGATTTTTACTCCTTGATAAGATCTACGACGTTTCATGCCGCGATTCACTAGCCGCATTCGATTCATTTACTGAACAGCCGCCCACAGTTTCTTCGAACCATCGCGGATGTCCATCATGGTTTCCAGATGCCATATGTAGCCCTCTGCTGCTGCTACACGCTCTGATGAAACGAGAAGGCAGAGAATCCTATGGTGTAGGGTCTTGGACATTTTCGGGGCTGAGGCAACTATCTGTCATAATTTTCAGTACTTTACATGAAACATTGAGTGGATCCTGACTCAATACGTCACATAATATACTAAAAAGATCTGACACATAATTGTCTAAGTCCCTAGCTGACTCGATCCTATGTTCTCGACCCGAAGGTCACTACGTCCGACAAGGCCGAACCGCTCTGATACCAAATGTAACACCCCGGTATTTCTTTAACAAAGAAATACCTAAATATACAATTTGGTACAAATCAGAGTATAAAAATTCCTGTTCAGATATACATCTTTACAAGAAACAGCGGAAACTAATAAATCAAATAATACAAGCTCGAGTCATACGACCGAATACCGATACAGCTACAGAAGAACAAGGACAACTATAAATGAATCAATCTTCACTCTTCTCCTCGAAACCGACATACCAACTGTGCCGCCTGGTGTCCTTATAACCTGTTCTCTGTAAAAACACCAAATATGGATTGGGTGAGACAACTTGTCTCAGTGAGTCCTACCGTGCCCCCTCACTGACACTCGGTTCAATTATTAAACCGTTACAACAAAATTTGACATAACAATGTCTTATTGATTAATCGAAATGCCGACCGTGCAACAACCACTAATCCCGGCAATTAGTGTTCTTAATTATGTTTTTAATAGCTTAGCTCAACCGACTGCACAACTGCTAATCCCGGTAGCTATAGCTTAACATCGGCCGACTGCACAACTGCTAATCCCGACAATGTTCTCAATTATGTTTTTTTTTTTTTTTAATAGCTTAGCTCAACCGACTGCACAACTGCTAATCCCGGTAGCTACAGCTTAACATCTGCCGACTGCACAACTGCTAATCCCGGCAATGTTACTTATAACCATTAACTTAGCACAAGCCGACTGCACCACTGCTAATCCCGGCAACCCGTGAGTTGACCACGCCAAAACACATCCAGGGCCTAGGTAAGGGGTCATGACTACCCTCCCTAGTATGCTACTTGTCGGGTCGTCACCCAACGCAATACGTATGACAATACGCATCAATTTCTCGAGAGTTAGATAATATATATCTTTCCGATCACCAAAGGATCAATCATATAATCTTTTTAGATAAGTTATATCTTATCGATCTATAACCCGTTTTGATGAATTTATAAACATCCGGCATTATAATCATTTTGTAACGTATTATTGACTTATAACCCGTTTTGATGAATTTATAAACATCCGGCATTATAATCATTTTGTAACGTATTATTGACTTATAACCCGTTTTGATGAATTTATAAACATCCGGCATTATAATCATTTTGTAACGTATTATTGACTTATAACCCGTTTTGATGAATTTATAAACATCCGGCATTATAATCATTTTGTAATGTATTATTGACTTATAACCCGTTTTGATGAATTTATAAACATCCGGCATTATAATCAAATTCAATTAACATATATAAACATATATATTCAGTCAGTCCATCAGACGGCGTACCCACACGTATACTAGGGTTTCGATTTTTCAATCAAATATGCTTTTGAAACTCTTTTTCAAAATCATGAGTTAAATAAGTTCAAAATACGGTTGTCAATAAGGCAATATCCTTAAAGTGGGTTGGGGAGAAAATTAGAAATGATTCGGGATCGAAAGGAGCGACGAAATGAGAAATCGGAGTCCGGTAACAGCAGCTCACACACGGTCCGTGCCCAGGGGCGCACGACCCATGCGTGATTTACCAAAATCACACAGCCAACCCGAAGAGGACGCACGGTCCGTGCCCAGGGGCGCACGACCCGTGCGGCCTGTTCTGTTACTGAATTCTAGTTTCTCATTCCGCTTTCCATTTCTCGCCCAAATCGAATTCCGATCGTTCTCCAACCTGAAAACGGATTTAATACACAACATTCCAGACCATATTCCAGTGAAAGCACTTAAAATCACAATTTCGCAAATTGTTCAACAATTCAATAAAAACCGTAAAAACGCGATATTGCTCAAAAACGGTTTTCGGTTCCAAAATCTTTCGAAAATTGATAATTGCCTTATGACTCAAAACCGATATAATTTCAAGACACATAAAAATATCCCTATCCGTGAGTAGAACTCACCCGGTTGACGATCCCGCGAGAAATCACGCCGGAACACGAACGGCCGGATTGTAACCACTCGAACAATCCCCGTAGTCAGGTACACGCTCCTAGTGCCTCCGCATCTAAACTCGATGGGTCCCACATGCACCATCAGTAACTCGATCAAATCCTTGCTACTGAACACTCATCCGGTACTTGAGTTGACGACCCTCGAGAATTATGACGAATCGAACTCAATTTCGACGAGCGGGCATACTAGCTTCAAATTTCCATTTCCCAGAATCAGGACCCAGTTTTGCAATAAGCATAAGTTGGTCAATCCGTGACCAAATATACTCAAATCAGTGCCCATTGTGAAGATAATTTCGTCTACTTTCAAATGGAAAAAGTTTCACGCGCATGCATCCAGTAGATTGAGAGATATCACCGAAACTATGTGACTGGTCCAGGACAATGTTTGATTCTGAAACCGTAACTTGTGGACAGGATATCTCTCTCATTTCTCCATTAAATCATACGGTTCTTGTGCCCAAAATGAATATCTTTGTGTCTAGTTTCCAGAGGGACAAGAATAACGATCATCGGAGTTGTGTGCAGGGAGATACGATGAAATCACTGAAGGTATACCATACGGGTTTTACCCAGAATTTTTGTTGAACTTGCATCTTCATCTTCTAACTTGGAATCCCAGCTCCATCCTTCTTCTACTCGAAAATGGTGGATGGTGGATTTGAAAGAACTCAGAACAAAAGAGGTATGAATTGATAGAGGAGAAGAAATGATGGAAAGAGGTGGTGAGAAAAAGTACATGCATCAAGGATTGAGGAGCTTCACTCTCCCTCTCCTCCTTCTTCCACTCTCACGTTTTTGCCTCCCCCCCTTCAGCCCCCTTCTCATTTTATTAAATATGTTTTCAGCAACTGAGGGAGTGTGAGGAGGAACATATATATATATAAATCCAGCTGAGGGTTTAATGGGGCTAATTTACCAAACTACCCTTATTTCAAATTTCACTTAACTTTTACTTTCAATCAAACAACCAATCTCTAATGCCCATTCTCCTATTGTTAGCGATTGATTAATTTGAGTACATTAAGTCGACTAACACCTGTATCCATGACCACTTACTAGATTGGTCCAATGATACTTAGTGAAATGACTATTTTACCCTTCAACTTAAACTCTTCATTAATTCATGGCTAAGCCATAATTAATTAGAGAATGCGATTTATTTGACAATTTCCTCGACTATTCTTCGCCGAGACACGACCAATTATTCCCATAAATAATTAAATCGGTCTTAGGCTTCATAGTACGAATTTTTAAAAATTAGGGATGTTACAGAAGGTACGGTTCATGTACTCCATAAACACACCCGGCGCGTTGGTAAAACCAAACGGCATCACAGAATACTCATAGTGCCCATATCTCATTCTGAAAGCGGTCTTCTGAATGTCTTCATCCTTTACCTTGATCTGGTGATAACCCGACCTCAAATCGATTTTACTAAACACCTTAGCACCTACCAACTAGTCCATCAGATCATCAATTTTGGGAAGCGGATACCTGTTCTTTATTGTCACTTTGTTCAACTGCCTATAATCGACACAAAGCCTCATACTCCCGTCCTTCTTTTTCACTAACAATACCGGAGCACCCCATGGTGACACACTTGGCCTTACAAATTTCTTCTCAAGTAGATCTTCTAATTGCTTTTTCAATTCAGACAACTCTGAGGCTGACATCCGGTACGGTGCCATAGACACAGGCCTAGTACCAGGTATAAGATCAATAGCAAACTCAACCTCCCTCTCTGGCGGAACACTTGGAATTTCATTCGGGAACACTTCGGGAAATTCACACACTACCTGAACCCCTTCAATGATCACCTGATTCTCAGCAGACAATGACGTCATCAAAGCAAACAGATGAACTCCCTCTTTCATTATCTTATGCAAATGACCAGCAGGCAACAAAACAGATCCTTCTTCTTCGGGAGGAAGGAAACTCACAGATCTTCAGGAACAATTAATATGCACATGGTTATATACTAACCAGTCCATACCAAGAATGACATCGAACCCTCCCAACGGCAAACAAATAAGATCAACAAGAAAATCTCTGCCGAAGATTGACAGAGGGCACTTAGCACACACAAGAGAGGTAGTTACTGAACCCTTAGCTGGAGTGTCAATAACCATCTCCCTCATCATAGAAGATAAAACAAGGTCCAATTTCTCAGCACACAAAGCAGCAATAAATGAATGCGTAGCACCAGTATCAATAATAGCAATCAAAGGAATACCATTAATAAAACATGTACCTCTAATCTCATTAGTATCCTCTGATCCTGCGAGAGCAAACACTTTTCCATGGGACTTCTCTTTCTTCGGCTTAGTACACTTAGTACTAATATGACCTGATTCCCCACAGTTGTAGCACACCACATCCCTTTTCTCACATTTCGCAGCCACATGACCTTCTTTACCGCACTTGAAACATTTATTATCCGAGCAGTCAAAACTCTTGTGACCCGGCTTGCCACACCTGTAGCACACAACCTTCGCAGGGGCATCTCCCCCACTTGTTTTCTTATTATCAGCATACCTCTGCTTACCCTTACCAGTTGGAACCTCATATGGCTTACCCCGATTCTGAAATTTACCCCTCAAATCTCTCATGACCTTGGAGTGAGCATTACTATCATCCTCATATATCCTGCAACTGTCGATCAAATCAGCGAATACCCGAATCTTCTGGTACCCTACAGCTTTCTTTATATCAGCCCTCAGTCCATTCTCAAACTTAATACACTTTGAGAACTCAGAATCAGCATCAGCATAATGGGGATAAAACTTAGCCAATTCAGTGAACTTGGCAGCATACTCCGTCACTGACATGCTTCCTTGCTTCAGCTCAAGGAATTCTATTTCTTTCTTACCTCTCACATCTTCAGGAAAATACTTACGCAAGAACTCTCTACGGAAAACAGCCCAAGTTATCTCTTCATTAGCAGTTTCTAATCTCTGCCTCACCTCCATCCTCCAATCATCAGCTTCCTCTGCCAGGGTATGGGTACCATACCTGACTTTCTGCGCATCATTACAATCCATGACCCGAAATATCCTTTCAATCTCTTTCAGCCATGCTAGAGCACCATCTGGGTTATACTTGCCCTTAAAGACAGGTGGATTCTCCCTCTGGAACGTGGCCAAACTGCGAGTCCCAGCATTTTCAGCACCATTTTGCTGGTTCCCAACAGCTTGAGCCATAGCCTGCAAAGCAGCAGCTAGAGCAGCGTCGTTCCTCCCAGCCATTTCAAACTATCACTGCAGCACAAACAGAAATTTAGAACTAATCTAACAATTCTATTTGTCATAAGACACTATGACAGGACGACTTGGCCGGACAGACCGAACTGCTCTGTTACCACTAATGTAACACCCCCTTTCTAGTAACTTTACTTTTTAAATAAAATCAGAGTCTCTTTTTTTTTTTTTTTTTTGAAAACAATTCAAGCGAGTGCTACACTTACTCCATAAATATCAAGATACATAACACCATAAGAAAATGTTTAGTTCGCATCAACTAAATCCAATCACCACCAGCAGCGGAATAAATATGAGTTCTAAGATTTAAAACCAATACATCACCAATCAAATCTAACAGTTTTAGGAAAAATAATGCATAAACATAGGACACCCCCCCCCTGGTGCTACGTATCAGAGCGTGACACTTCCTACCAGACGAAGGCATAAAGGAATCCTTCACTCGTTATTACCTGCACGTTGCCGACATAAGAAGCAACATAAAAGCAGTAGGGTGAGTCTCTTTTCATAGTTAATAACATATGGGAATCAAGCACTGCATAGGAAAAAGGAAACCAGGCACACCAATTCACAACAATGGAAACAATCACATCAACATTCTATTCCCAAACAGCACTACACAATATATGATTATGCATGTAATGCAACCCAAACTCCACGGGTACATGCATGTCGGATCCGTCACCAAATACAAATAGGCCGTAGCCTCTGCTCACCAAATAAAACTAGGCCGAAGCCTCTGCTCACCAATAATGCACATGTTTCATGAGGTGTTATGGAGAATGCATCACAACACACCACAATTCAATCAATCCACCATTTTAATTTCTAATCTCACCATAGTGCATTAATCAGCTCACCAAATTAAAATTAGGCCGAAGCCTCTGCTCACCAATTTCACCTTATCACACTCACCAATTCAGCCCACCACTCACACCAACACCAATTCAAATAGACCAACTTAGGATATTGACACGACATAGGGAAAGTGGGTAAAAATAGCCATTTGAACACTTGAACACCATCAGCCCAGAAACACCAGTAAAATAATTTATTTTTGCATAAAATTGGAACAATTGGATAGACACTGAAATTAGCTTCGAAACGCATTTTGAACCGTTAAATTTGGATAACCGAGTCAAAAGTTACATTAAAAACAAAATAGGAAAAATACTTAGACATCCTGGAACTGGCGCATGGGCGCTGGGCGCCCAGGGAGGCAACACGCGCATAGGCGCTCAGGAACAACGGCGCGCATAGGCGCTTGGCGCCCAGGAAGGCAACACGCACAGGCGCATGGCGCCCAGGGAGCAACAGCGCGCATAGGCGCTAGGCGCCCAGGGAAACAGCACGCGCACAGGCGCTAGGCGCCTAGGGGAACAACACGCGCACACAGGCGCATTGCGCCCAGCACAGCAACACGGCGCCCAGGCACTAGGCGCCTAAGACCAACTTGCAACAAAACTCATTTTTCTTCGAAATTGATTTTACACGAGCCAAATGCTCAGAACATGAAAACCCAATAAAAATTTCATCAAAAACTGAACATCATTTTTGGCGCCCATGCACTAGGCGCCTAGTGAAAACACGCAACCCAACTCTTTTGTTGCCCAAAATCATTTTGCACGAGCCATTTTACCTGAATATGAAAACCTGAAACCAATTTTTACAAAACTATCACCAGAATATTGGGGCCCTTGGCGCCCATGACACAAGCAACTAGCGCCAAAACTGGCAGCACAGTGACAGAGAATCAGCAACACAGGGCAACAGGCACAGCAACACAGTGACACAGAATGGCAACACAGGGGCAACAGAATTTGGAAAAACTGGCGCAGCACACTGCTGGGCGCCTGGCGCCCATGACTATGGCGCACAACACCAAAAATTCAGCAACACACATATGGCGCCCAAGGCGCCTAGGAGCTTCCAAAACCAGAATTTCTCACTTTCAATCACCAATTTAACATCACCCAACACTCAATTATATATATATGATTCAAGTGTCACCATGATTCTCAATTTCACCAAGTAGGCATCAAATAGTCATATATTCAAACATATGATATCCAATTCGCATTATCAACAACTCAAACACCAATCATGCGATTTTCAACATATCAATTCAACATCAATCATCACAATATGATCAATTAACCATCAACATCACAATTCATTCATAAAACTAACCTAGAACCCTAACCCTAAGCAATCACCAATTCGCATAAATCATTAAGAACAAAAAGAGGACCCCCTAACCTTATGGAAGTCGAATTGCTAGCAAAGCTCCAAGGAAAAATTGCAAGACTCCAATCAAGCTCTTCCTCCTCTTGAGTGATTCGCCCACTCCTCTTCTTCTCCTCTTCCCTTCGCAACTCTTTCTCTTCTCACTCTCTCTTTTACGTTTCTTTTCTTTCTTTTTGCAATAGAGTAACAAAATGAAAACTAACCCCTAGACCCCTTGTGAGTCGAATACTTTGACAAGGCAATGGGCCACGGGCCTAATTGTGGATCACTGGCCCTTGCTCGCACCACTCAATCCGTGACAACACCTCCTAATAAATAAAATAAAAATAATTAAACCTTGAATTACTTAATTAAAATAAATAAATATTGTAAGCCTTAAATAACTTAATTAAATAAATAATTAAATTATTTTGGGGCGTTACAACAAGCGTCAGGATCGGGGGAAGCCGTATGATGTTCCGACTGGAAGAGGTGGATCGAGAGTCGCTGAGGACCAGAAGGCTAGTGGGGGAGAAGCTCCTACTGGTATTGTGTGTTTCAAATGTGGCAAAGCTGGTCACAAGAAAGCTGCATGCAACATTGGGGATACGAGGTGTTATCGTTCTGGCAAGCCTGGTGTCATACCCCAATTTTGTCCGCTTCTTTTTACTCCTTTTTTTTACTAAGTTAGTTTCGAGCTTACTTGGGGCCAACTCTTCTTATTTGGTCCTACGCTTGTGAATTTGGGCCTTATTTTAGCGTTTGTTGAATTTGGGCTTTGTTTTAGCATTTGTTCAATTCGAGCCTGATTTTAGCGTTTGCGATTGGGCTTGATTTTAGCATTCGTTCTAATTGGGCTTCATTTCAGCCATTTTTCTAAGTTGGGCCTATGTTTAGTTTTGGTTGGGCTTGGCCCAATTTAGTCATTCTCTTCCACCTCAACCAAAAAAAAAAACAAAAATCTGTCCAAACAGCAACTTATAAGCATCCCAAAAAATAAAAATCAGAATTAATAAAAACTAATTTACAATAATCCAAAAATCCAAAAAATTAAATTAAAAAAATACAAAAAAATTACATCAAAAGGGCCAAAATGGCCAGATCCGAAAATAATAATAAAAATACAAAAAAATCAAAAAAAACGAAAATGCATAAGAATAACAGCAGCAACAGCAGCTTCCTAGCTTCCTTGGGCCTGTTCTTGCTGAGCAAGTTTCCTCCAGAGGTCCAAGTACCTGAAAAAGGAAAGAAATAGAAAGAGATCAGAAAAAAACCCTAGTTTTTACCTATATAAGCAAGCCCTGACACACCTAAAAATTCAGACAGAAAATACACCAGAATTCAGCCAAAAGATTAGGGTTTTTCACATTGAAATCCTAATCGTAAAAACCTAAAAACCCAGAAACAGCCACATAGAACAGAAGCAGCAACAGTCATCAACGGTAGGAGCAGTTGCAGGCAAACAAAAGGAGTGATTCAGAGGCTGGACAAAGAGGTAGGTGTCCATTTTCTTTCGTTTCTTTGTTTTGTTATTTAGGTTCCAATCATGTTAGTAATTGCATTTTGAAACCAAACCTAATAACAACAAGATCAAAGCAATATGAACCGAAAACCATGTATGTTTCAGTCTCTATTTGGTCTATTAAAAATGTAGGATCTGGTGAAACTATGCTGTAAATAGGCCAGGGTTTAAATAAAGAAATCTATAAGTTTGTAAATAGTTTAGAATTTCCAAGGTAAGAACAAATTAATTTTTTTAATATCCTGTTTGTGTTAAAAGAAAACGAATATAGGGGCTAACATCAGAAATTAGTTGCGAATAGGTTAGGGTTTTGCTTATTTGTTTTAGAAAAAGAAACGAAATAAGCAGATAGAGATTAATCAGTAAAAGGTCTAGTAAAAGAATAGAGTTAATGTGCCGTTTGCTGTTCTTGAGATAGAAAAACACGAATTAGATTTAGTATCCTTTTGTCAAAATTTAGTTAGGGTTCAGATTTAGTTCTTTTTTTTTCAAAAAGTAATAAAAAGCAATAAGGAACCGAAACTTACCCAGATTCCGACTACCATTACGGCGGAGGTCGTCGCCGTAAGGCGTGGCCACCATGCTCCTCCGCATCGTTGTCAACCCCGCGGTCGCCCCGTCACCGTGTCGTTCGCGTTCCACCACTGTGAGCTCACCATCAGAGCCGTCCTTCGGTCACCGCCACCGCGCCAATAGCCACCCAGAAACAGCAAAAAAAAAAGACGAAATAAAAAACCAGAAAATAGGATAAGAGGAGAAAACAGCAAGCGAAATAGAAAAGAAAAGGGGTAGAGATTACCTCCGGCCACCATATACGGTGGTTGACCCTCAAGTCGCCGTCACGATCGCCATCGCCGTTCCACTTCCTTCCCTCGTTTCTCACCATTCTGCAGAGCAGCGCCGTGAGGAAGGGAAGATGAAGGCTTGGGTGGCGTCGGTGGTGGAGAAAACGGAATTTGGGGTTGACGGTGAAGGAAAGCGGAGGAGGAGATGAGCTCGTGGATCCGTGAGGTGAGGCGTGAAGTGAGGCGAGAAGTGAGAGAAATCAGGGTGAGGGTTTCGGCCATAGAGCACGCCGTCAGAGAGGGGAAGTGACAGAAATTAGGGTTGAGAGAGAGATTAGGTTTGGGACGGCGCTGAGAGGGTAGAAGAATGAAAACTAGGGTTAGCTGATTGTGGGTGTGGCCTTATATAGTCTCATTTTTTTTTAATTTCTTTTTCTTTTCTTTTCTTTTCTTTTTATTAAAAAAAAAAACATCAGATTACTATTTGAACCCCCTCGTTTTTACCATACAGTTCCTCTGAAAAAGCCCATGAATTTGTGGACCGGTTCACAAAATGGGCTGCTGCTTTTCATACCCAGTTTTCAATAATACAACCCCCTTGCAAATAATAACACCCTATTTTACCATTTCACCCCCTTTCTCGTTTTTTTTCTTAATTTAATTTAATTTAATAATTTCTCATAAATCAAAAACTTTGTTAATAGTCTTGCGAAGCTTTTGCTTGCATGATTATTAACAATGAGGTACTAGTGGCGATCACTTGGAGCCTTTGCTCAATTGATCGTCATGAACGCCTAATTTTCCTAAAGGTTTTCACTAAATCAAAAACTTTGTTAGTAGTCTTGCGAAGCCTTTGCTTGCATGATTATTAACAATGGAGTGCTAATGGTGGTCACTTGGAGCCTTTGCTCGATTGATCATCATGAAAGCTTGATTCTCACAATTAAACAAAATAAAATTTTTTATTAAGTTCTTTAATTCATTTTCAATAAGAAATAAAGAGGCAAATTAGATATTTTTCAAATCAACATTTAAAACCAGACATTTAATTAAAGGTTCCCTCTCAGTAGAGAGGACGTGTGAGGTGCTAACACCTTCCCCGCACGTAACCGACCCTCGAACCCTCTTCTCTAGTTTCGCAAGACCAATCGCTTTCCAAAAAGGTTTTCCTAATATTTTCCTTAATAAATATTGGTGGCGGCTTCATCGTCTTAAGAAAAGTTGTGAACGAGGAAGGTTCTCCCTCGGGGACTTTTTCGGGCGCAACAGCTGGCGACTTCACTAGGGACACTAAAAATTTTATTTATTTTTTTTAAAAAGTGGGTCAAGCCTAACTAATTAAATGTGTGGTTTATATGATTGATTTGAATATTTTGCTTTGCCTCTCTTCTTCTTCCTTTGTCATAAGCATGTTACGTCCATGTGCATTCTTATTCTATGTTTGCTTTTGCAATAGATAGTTACTTCTTTCCTTAGTTCCCTCATGCATTTCTTCCCCTTTCTTATTATGTCCCCCTCTTCTTTGCTCCCTTTCTTGAGGTAAGTAGTGCAATGTTGTTGGCACCCAAGATTAGTTGTATTTGATGATATTAAACCCTAGGGTAGACAACATGTTATCGCTTGCTTTTGTCTGGACTGTTGTGTTTTCTCTTGCAGGTGGGGAAGGGTAGTTATTTCTAGGTGTTGTGCCCTCAACACACACTTCACACCCTATACTTGTGAGCATTGAGTGGGGCCTAAAACCCAAGGTCTGAACAAAAACCTAGGAGAGTGGGAACGATTAGTGATTGCCATTCGTAGACCTTTGTCTGTATGGCTCTCATGAAAGTTCCGCCCAAGAGCGCGCTTTGTCATGATACCTCACACTCGGTAGCTTTCTACGATTGTGGGTGCCATCATGAGAGAGACTTCAGCTTTTGGTTGCCATTGTAAGGAAGTGATTAGGACCTACATGGGAGGATTACCCCTTTCGTCGACTTTAGACCCTAGGATTCCCATCCTTTGTAGGACACGGGGGCACGCCTTTGTTTGTTGCATTAGTTTAGGCATCCCTTTTTCTTAAAACTCTATCTCAAAAATCTTAGAAAATGATATCCTTATTTTTCTTACCCTCTTTTATATGAATGACACATCATTTCACATCCACATCATTTCGCATTCGCATCATTTCGCACCATTGCATTTGCATCTAACAAAGTTTTGGAAAAAAAACTTTCATCATTTGCATTCTTCATGCATTAAAGTTTGTTTGCCGGAGATCGCAACATAACATCGAACCTTGTCATAGGTGTGTAAGAAGCAACATGGAGTCCAAAGGCAAAACCGCATTCAATTCAAGGTTCCCCATTGCAAAGAAGATTGATGTAACTAGTTTGAAGAAGTATGCTTCCCTATTAGGTCCTATTGAGCTTCGGTCCTTCGACGAAACTTATGGGAACATCCGCAAGTTATTACAGTTAGAAGTACAAGAGAGCGCCATCGTCGCCCTATGTTGGTTCTATGACTCTGAGATTAGATGTTTTCTTTTCAAGAACTTCCAAATGGCACCTACCCTAGAGGAGTATGAGAAGATTCTGGGTTTTGATCGCTCAGAGGCTAGACCTTACCAGTATCAGAGGCAGTATTATTCAGATGAGAAGTTTGCTTCCTTGTTACAAATCAGGGTAGAAGAAGTGCAGTCCCACAAAGTTAAGCGTAACCAGATATTTGGGTTTCCTCAGGAGTACTTCGAAAGTTTGATGACTAGCTATGTAGCATCAAATGATTGGGTTTCTTTCAAGCAAGTACTAGCTTTGACCATCTTCGGCATTGTTCTTTTCCCTCAGATTGAGAAACATATAGATGAAACCGCTGTTGGTGTGTTCCTAGCTTTCAAGAGTGCAAAAAGTCTCATCAATCCGGTTCCCGCTATTCTCGCCGAGACCTATCGCGCCTTCACCCGCCATCATGAGTTCCGAAAGGATAAGATGTGTTGTTCCTTCCCTGTCCTATACGCTTGGTTGATCAGTCATGTGTGCATTAATAAAAATGAAGTTGGGGACCTGCTTTCCTACACCTTGGGTTGCAATCCGAAGACTATGAGCCCTCAAGAGTGGAAGGATACTCTTAAGAACCTTGATGCTCTTCAAATTCGGTGGTACCTGCACAAGTTTTGGGAAGATAGACCCTCAGTAATATTCCATTGTGGCAGTTTCCAGAACGTCCCTCTCATGGGAACACAGGGATGCATCAATTATAACCCGTCTTTGACCTTGAGACAACTCGGGTACCCTATGCGGGACTCACCCTCCGAAGCTATGTTGTTCCGTTTTTACCTCCATGAGGGGATCCCTAAAGACGAGGACTTACTTCGGCGAGTCTTGCAAGCTTGGGAAACCGTGGTGCGGAAAAACAAGGGCGAGTTATCTAAAAGGACCACTGCTATCTCCTTCACTCAATGGCTAGAAAAGAGGATTAAGGAAACTCGATCATCCAACCAAGGAATGCCATCACTTGAAGAGAAAATACCAGAGCCCCACTGTAATACCCCAATTTTGTCTGCCTAATTGAAAAATCCCAAAAATTTTATCGCTTCGCATATTGTTCTAAATGCGGGTGTATTTGGCACTCTCGCGCAACGATTTTGTTTGGCGCTCGTTGTTTTCAAAAAAAAGAAAAAAGAATCCAAAAATAAATAATGAAATAATGAATAACGCGAGCGCGCATTTCGTCTCGAGTCGTGAGTAATTGCGTCGGTGCGCGTTTATTTTTACCGTTTTTAGAAAAGTGAGAATAGAATGAAATCGGTTTTAAAAACGTGCGCGCGTGCGTATTCAAATCGCGTACGTGTCCCTAGTCTTAAGGCGAATGCGCGTTTCGTTCCGAGTCATGTGAGTCGTCGCGTCGGTGCGCGTTGTTTTTACCGCTTTTATTATCATAAAAGAAAAATAAAATAATAATAAATATAGTCATAATAATTTAAAATCAGCTGTCTTTTTTAATTTTGTTACATATGCAAACAAAATTTAAAAAAAAGAAAAAGAAAGAGATGCAGAATAGTACAAAAAGAGAGTCAACTCTTTTTACAAAAAAAAAAATTAAAAACAGTACAAAAAACTGAAACAGGGCGCAGCCTGCTGCACAAGATGGCATTTTGAGAATGGGGCTCAAGCTCCCTTCTCCTTGTTCCTTGGCCTTTCACACTTTAGGCAAGAACATTTCAGCTCATCCATTGCTGCTGCCTATGCTTTTCAGAAGCAGTTGTGATATTGTCCCCCAAGAGGTTTGCTCCTCTGCTCCTACACCACACCTACACCACACATTTTGGACTATAAATAAACAGTGATACACAGTGAACAGGACACGAAAAATACACTGAAAACACACAGAGCAATTCATACACAGCAAACACAACAACACACAGAGAAATTCATACACAGCTAATACAACAACACACACAGAGCAATTCACAGTCAACAATATACACACAGCCAGATACACACAGTAACTGAAGCATACAAAATAATTGGGAGGAATCACATTCTAAAGAGACAGAGGATCAAAGATTTGGTTCAAAGGAAAGAAGCATTCTATTGGAACTAGGTTAGTTCCTAAATTTATTTAGTCACTTTCGTACGCCCCCATTTACTGGTTCTCTATTTATGCTATGTAGATGATGTGTAGTATAGTTCTTTTTTTTCTTCCAAAAAGGAAGACCAGCATTTAGTTAAAATCCCTGTTCTAGTATCATGCTGCAACAAGTTTCTCTTTTCTCCTCAAAGTGATATATAGATATATGTATACGCTATCAGTTTTGGAGAAACAGAGCCTTGAACAAAAAAATGGAAAAGGTTTAGAAACACAAAAAGGAAATTTTTAGAAAAAAAATGTTTTGGAAACAGAAAACAATATAGGAGAAGAGGGAAAAGGACAGTACCCATTCCGACCACCGTGTGTGGTGGTCGCCGCCACTGTCCACCGAACCACTCTCTCTTCGCACCACCTCACCACCGAACACCCACAGACACAGCAACAACCGTGCTCCGCCGCCAACCTCCACCCCCATTACCACCAAACACGTCGCCACTAGCCATGAATTCCTAGAGAAACCAAAAACAGTAAACATCAAAAAGTAAATCAGAACACAAGAAGAGGAAATAGGCAGAACAGCAAAAACAAAAAAGAGAACGGAACTCACCACTTTGACTCCGACCACCGTAGACGGTGGTCATTGGCTTGAACACGCCGTCGTCAACCCACCACCGTATATTCACAGTCGCCGGCGCGTTCGCGAAAACCCCCTCCGTCGCGTTGCCGTACCAGTTGCGGTTGTCAGAACCGAAGCATCACGACTCTATCTTCCCCCATCGTGCCCGCGTCGCAGCCACCGCCGTAAACCATCCTCGCGGCACACCCCATTTTGCGAAATCGGCTCTCTCTCTGGACATGCTGAAACGGAGATGGGGATTACGAAGTTAGGGTAGGCGAGAGGAGATGAGAGAAAGAGAGAGAGGTTATGGTGGGTGAGGGGGAGAGATCGGCCGCCGCGGAGCAAGGAGTGAGAAGGGAGAAATTAGGTTTGGCCGCAGATGGGGAAAGGGGGCGCCGCGTAGAGAAGGGATAAAATTAGGGTTTTCTATTTTAGGTTAGCTATTTATAGTGTACACAGCAGGGGTATCTTCGTCTTTTCACATTTTTTTATTTTCAGATCATTGTTCGCACCCCCCCTGTTTACCTCGTATGCCCCCTTCTAAAGCCCATGGCTTTTTTTTGAGACGCAGCCCAGCTCACCAAAAACGAGCTGGGCTCACTATTTGCACTCCCATTTTAATAATACAGCCCTCCTTTTATTTGCACCCCCCATTTTACTATTTCACCCCCTATCTTTCTTTTTAAATTTTATTTCTTTTCCCCTAAGTAAACTTATTTATTTATTTTTTTTACAAACCTTTTTTCCAAACGATGGATAAATGTTTCCCCGAACGAAAATCAATCCAATTGCAAATTCCTTTCATCACGACGTTCTCTCCAATTAAAACCAACGAAGACACTTTTCAAAAACAAATCTTTTCAAACGTCGAAATCAAAAACTAATCATCACTAATGATCACTCGCGCCGTTGCCGTTTGATTGTGGGTGATGATTTCATTCCTGTGGGAGCTAGTAGTGTGGCCACTCTAAACCGTTGTTGTTTGGTCCTCACAAACGCTCTCCTTCAATTGCGAAAACCTTTTCAATGCTCAAAATAAAAACCGATTATCATTAATCATCACTCGCGCCGTTGCCGTTTGGTCGTTAATGATAATTCATTTTCATAAGAGTTAGTAGTGCGACCACTCTAAACCGCTGTTGTTTGGTCACTACGAACGCTCAATCCCTTTGCGAAAAACTCCAAAAAGATTAAAAAACAAAAACCCTTTTCAGGACAAACAAGAACTACGTAGCTTTGAATTCTCCATCGCACCAGGAGATACGTAGGAGCGAGAGGCTAACTCTCGTCAAGCACCAAAAATAAAAATTTTCATTAAGTCTTTTCATTCTCTTTTCGAAAAAAAAGGGGCAAATTTAAGTATTTTCCAAATCAGCACTTAAAACCACATGTTTAATTAAAGGTTCCCTTTCGATAGAAAGGAGATGTGGGGTGCTAATACCTTCCCCATGCCTAACCGGCCCCCGAACCCAAATTTTCCAATTTCTAAAAGGCCATTCGTTTTCCAAAAAGGTTTTCTTCAATATTTCTCTTATAAAAAATATTGGTGGCGACTTCATTGATTTTCAAAAAGTTGTAAACGAAGAAAGATTCCCTCAGGGACTTTTTCGGGCGCAACAGCTGGCGACTTCACTGGGGACTTTTCCTTTTTAAGTGGGTCAAGCCCAACTAATTAAATGTGTGGTTTAGTGTGCTATCGATGTGATTTGGATACTTTGTTTGCTTCTATCCCTTTTCGGTTTGCTCTTCTTATCATGTTGTATGCATGTGCATTTGTTTTCTCTCCTTCCATGTTTATTTTTCCTCGTCTTTGCTTATGTGCTTAGTACCCTCATGCATTTCCCCCCCATCTTGTTATGTTCCCCTCTTCTTGGCCCCCTTTCTTGAGGTAAACAAAGCACTTGATTGTTGTTGAAACTCTAGGCTAGCTTATTTGATATTGAACCCTAGTGTAGACAACATGTTATCGCTTGCTATTGTCTGGACTGTTCTGGGTTTTCCTTCGCAGGTGGGGATATATGTGGGTAGTTTTAGGCGGTATGTCCTCGCTACACACACTCACACCTTATGCTTATTGTGCTTCGAGAGGGTCCTAAAACCCAAGGTCTGACAAAACTTAGGAGAGCAGAAACGAGTAGTGACTGGCAATTGGACTGTTGTCCTTCTGACTCTCACGAAAGTTTCAGCCAGAGTACGCTCTTTCATGATGCCTCACACCAGATGGCGTTCCATCGTTGTGGGTGCTATGGTGAGAGAGAGTTAGCTCTGGTAACCTGGTGAGGAAGTGACTAGAACCCACATGGGAGGAACATTTGAGATGTCCTAGAACTTAGGTCCCCATCTTCGTAGGACACAAGGGGCATACCAAATTGTGTGCTGCATTGTAAACTAGGCACGTTTTCAAAAAGAAAAGGAGATTTTTCGAAAAAAGAGAAAACAGAGAAAGAGTTGCCGTTGCAACCTTTCTTTCGCCGGTCTGTACGAAGTGACATATGAACCACTTCATTTTAAAAAAAAAGAGGGGGGTGAAAGAGTTACCGCTGTAGCCTTTCTCATACCAGTCCATATGAAATAACGTACGACCCGCATTTTCCAAAAAAAACTTGAATCACTGCCAATAAGGACTGGTCTCTGAGTTACATAGACATAGAACATCATTATCATTTACACACATCCTTTGCATAAAACATACATTTTCAATAGTTTTCGCATGCATCTTTGCATTTCATCATGGTTTGCTTGCCGAGAATCCCAAGTAATGAGAAATTTTTGTCATAGATACGACATGGAATCTAGAAGGGAAACGGTGTATACTCCAAGGTACCCCGCTGTAAACAAGGTAGATATGACTAGTCTGAAAAAATGTGTTGACCTGATGGGACCTATTGAAAGGGGATCGTTTGACAATGCTTATGGGAACCTCCGGAAGTTGTTGTTGCTAGAGGTGCAGACTGAGGCTATTGTGGCTTTGAGTAGATTCTATGACCCAGAAATCAGGTGCTTTCTTTTCAAAAATTTTCAAATGGCCCCCACATTGGAGGAATATCAGCAGATTTTGGGTTTCACTCAGACAGAAGCTGTCCCCTACCGGTATGAAGAACAGTACTACACAGATGAGGGGTTCGCTGCATTTTTGCAAGTGAGTGTAGAGGATCTGAAGCTCCAAAAGCAGAAGAGAAACAATGTGATAGGTTTCCCGCAGAGCTACCTTGAAGGTTTAATGGGAGCCTATGCCAGAAGTAGAAATTGGGTTGTCTTCAAGCGAGTTTTGGCCTTAACAATTTTTGGAGTTGTTCTCTTTCCACAGATTGAGAGGTATGTGGATGTGACCGTTATTGGTATTTTCCTAGCTTTTCAGAATAGGAGGAGCCCCATTAATCCAATTCCCGCCATCCTTGCTGACACTTATTCTGCTTTTACTCATCATTGTGACTTGAGAAGGAAGAAAATCTCTTGCTCTTCTCACCTGTTGTATGCGTGGCTTCTCATTCATGCCTTCACCAACCCAACACGAGTGGAAAAGTTGATTGGCTACGCTGTAACTTGTGAGGTGAAAGCTATGAGTATTCAAGAGTGGATCCAGTTTCTAGGGGGTCTAGATGAGCACTCGATCCGTTGGTATCTCTCATCTTGCTGGGAAGATAGGCCTAACGTAGTCTTCCGCTGTGGTGGTTTTCAAAATGTCCCGCTGATGGGCACTAAGGGATGCATCAACTACAACCCGTCCCTGACTCTGAGGCAATTGGGGTATCCGATGAGGAATTCGCCTACTGAAGAGATGATATTCCCGCTTTACATCTTTGAAGGAGGACCAAAAGATGACAGTTTGCTTAGAAAGGTCTTGCAAGCCTGGAGTACGGTGGTTCGCATGGGAAAAGTAGAGCTTGCTCAGAGGACTAGTGGTATCACCTTCGCTCAGTGGCTCGGAAAAAGAGTCCAGAATGTTCAACTGCCCTACCAAAAAGAGTTGCAAGTCGATAGGGAAGTAGTAGACGCCAGTGTCCCTGTTGTCGAAGAATTAGGCGAGGTTAAGTTGGCTCTGATGAAGGCAGAGGAAGAGAAGAAATCTTTGCAAGCTGAGATAGAGAAGATGGCTCTGAAGAACAAAAGGTTGAAAGAAGAAAATGCCCTGAAGTCTGCTACCATTGAGAAGTTCAGTCAGAAACTAAAAGGGGAAGAGGAGAGCAAGTTAGAAGTTCAAAGGTATCTGCAAGGAGGAAATCAAGAGGCGAAGCTTGAGAGAGAAGAAGGCCCTGGAAGAAGCCAATCAGTGGAAAGAATTGTGGGATGAAGCAAAAATGGAAGAGAGAACTGCGAAAAGTTTGCTTGCCAAGTCCAAAAGAGAATCCCGCATGTTACAAGCTGAATGGGAGAGTAAGTTAGACAGTGTTGTGCAAGAGAGAGACTCATTTGAGAACATCCTCAGAGAATATCAACAGGCCCTAAAAGCAGAGCAAGAGGATTCTGATGAGTTGAAGAAGCGCCTTTGTCACATCACCAATGCATACCTGCAAGTGAGGGATGAAAGTCAGTATTGGGAACATCGCTATGTTGAGCTGCTCGGTAGGATTGAAGAGCAGGCAGTCATCATTGAGCTGAGGGATGAAGTTCAACACTGGAGGGATAGGTTCTCCAAGCTATCAGAGTTGGTCAACCAGGCTCTTGCGGATATGCCCAAGAAATTAAGAAAAGCTGAAACTGAGATGTATCCTCTCAACACCCCGCTTGAGGTGTACAAATTTGTGGAGTACTGCAGAGCCCTAGTTGAGGAAGCCAAAGGAAAAACCGGAAGTACCTCTACCAACAACAAAAGGAAAAGGAGTGGAAACGTCAAAGCTCTTTGTATTTGAGCTTCTTTATTGTAATTTTTGTCTTATTGTACCCTTCCTTTTTCAATCATTGTATCAGAATGTCGTACTCTTGATTCAGATTTTGAAGTATTTTGTTTAAATACACCCGTTTCGCTTCCAGATTCCAATTCCAGTAGGATCCAAAGAAAGTGATATAATAAAAACAATTAAAGATTTACCTGCGTATCTATGACAAGACATAATACACTGCGATTCTCAGCAAGACAAACGAAACACGCATTCATTCGCATTGCATTCATTCATTCGTTCTTGTGTTCATAAGCGTGTTCCGTCAACAGAAAATCAGGCAAGCTGGTTAATCATCGCTATTGGACGCATCTGCAAGCAAGAAACATGGAAAACAATCAAGCCAACCCTGATCAGGACAATCCGCAGCCACATCAGGATGACGGAATTCCAGGAGGTCTGAATCCTAATGGCCAGGGTCAGCATGGTCAGAATCAGGGGAATCAAGTCATTCAAGCTGATATAGAAGTCCTAAGGGCTCAAATGGCGGAGGTCATAAGAGTGCTAGGTGCCTTAAGAGATGTTGGCACAACTGAAGCTGCTGCTGCTGGGATGAACAATCCTCCTCCCCTTCCTGGGTCTGGGATCTCTCAAACCCTTCAAGCTGTGCAATGGCCTCCCTATGGTCTCCCATTGGGCTATACGCCTCCTGCTGCTGATGCAAACCCTGGAAGAGATCCTTCAGGAACCACGGGGCACGCTCAGCCTAATACAGTTGTGAATGAAGTTGGAACAGGGACGCATCAAGCCCAGATTCAGATCCCAATTCCTGTTATTGCTCCAGGAACTCCGGCGGGTTTCAATTCACCAATAATGGTTCATCCACACGTACAGGGCCCAGTCCCTCAGAATATTGCTCACCGACACATGACCCCGGTCGCGGTATCGATGAATAACCCTCACTATGGTGCCGGCGGTTTCCCACAGAATTACTCTGCCGAAGCTAGAAGTCAGTATCAGATGCTGGAAGAAAGATTAAGAGCTGTTGAAGGGGCAGGTTCCCGAGCCAGGAATGCCCATGAGTTGTGCTTGGTTCCTGATCTAGTCCTGCCGCCCAAGTTCAAAGCACCAACTTTTGACAAATACAGAGGGACAACTTGCCCAGTCAGCCATGTGACAATGTACTGCCGAAAGATGAGTGCCTATGCCCGTGATGATAACTTAATGATGCATTGCTTCCAAGAAAGTTTAGCTGGAGCTCCCCTTGACTGGTACATGCAGTTAGAGCCAACTAATATCCGTTGCTGGAAAGACATGGCGGATGCCTTCACGCGTCAATACCAGTATAACAATTATTTGGCTCTAGATAGAACTCAGCTACAATGCATGTCTAAGAGGGATAACGAGTCGTTCAAAGAGTATGCTCAGAGATGGCGGAACCTTGCGGCTCAAGTAAAACCCCCTCTGCTGGACAAAGAAATGGTCCACATGTTTATGGAAACCCTTCCTGCGGTGTATTATGATAGGTTGGTTGGCAGCGTAGCCTCAAACTTCTCTGAGATGGTGGTCACAGGGGAAAGAGTGGAGAATGGTATGCGGAGCGGAAGAATAGCTCAGGGCCCGACACTTCCTGCCGGTCAAAAAAAGCCATTTTTTGGGTCTCATAAGAAGAAAGAAGGTGAAACTAATGCAGTCATCGGAGCCAGTGGTCCGTCGCACAGCAATCCACCGCAAGCTATTTCGGTTCCTCCTCAGGCACCACTGGCACAGCCTTTTCAATCAAATTATCAGTACCGGAACTATAATGAAAGGAAGCCTGTTGTCTTTGATCCCATTCCCATGTCCTACACGGACTTGTTTAATTATCTCATCACCAACAAAATAATCAGTACTCGTCAAATGAAGCCATATCAGCCTCCCTATCCCAAAGGGTACAACGCAAATGCCACCTGCGCCTTTCATTCTGGGGCAGTAGGTCATGTGGTGGAGGATTGTAAAGCATTCAAATATGTGGTGCAAGAATTACTTGATACGAAAAGCATATCATTTCAACAACCCAATGTAGCCACCAATCCGTTGCCAGGGCATGGAGGATCTGCTATTAATGCCGTTGACCATCAGGGGGGTCAGTGTTTGGTTAGAAAAGTTGATTGCATTCAGATGCCTTTGAATTTTATCCATGCTGAATTATGCCGTTTTGGTGTCATCAAAGAAGGGTGTGCTAGGAAAGACGCCTGTGATAATCCTCGCTGCATCGGGGCATGTGAAGGCTTTAAACCAATTCTCCAAGATCTCTTAGACAGACACCTGGTCCAAGTGGGAATCCAGGAGAAAGAAGAAAGTGTATTTACCTTGCAATCAGGCAATGGAGGCTTCAGGAGACCGATTGAAATTCCCTGCAATCTGAATTCCAGCCTAGCTGTGACGAGACCCTCGACTGTTGTTATTCCAGTACCTGCTGCTACCCCTAGTGGGGAGACTAGGATGACTCCATGGAGCTGCAATGTGCAAATGCAAGCGGAGGTCCCTAAAGGCACTCTGGATATAACAAACATTGCTGGAGGTAGTTGTATCACAAGGAGTGGAAGGTTGTATACTCCTGAAAACCTTAGAAGAGAGCAATCCAAGGGAAATGAAGAAAGGGCCCGTAAGGGAAAAGACAAGGAAACTATAGAAGTCAGGGATGTGTCGGACAAAGAAGCTCAAGAATTCCTGAGAGTAATGAGACAGAGTGAATATCGGGTGGTAGACCAGCTGAATCAAACTCCATCCAAGATCTCAATGCTCTCTTTGCTGCTTAGTTCAGAGGCACATCGTGCTGCACTGCTAAAGATCCTGAATGAAGCTCACGTCTCCCATGACATTACAGTAAACCAGCTTGATGGCATTGTTGGCAACATTGTAGCCTCTAATTACTTGACCTTCTCAGACACTGAGCTGCCTCCGGCAGGAAAGAATCATAATCAAGCTCTTCACATCTCAGTCAAGTGTGGGGACCATACACTTGCCAGGGTGCTTATTGATAACGGTTCATCCTTGAATGTGCTACCTAAGTCCACAATGGATAACCTGGATGTAGACTGTTCATATCTAAAACCGAGCTCCACCTTGGTCAGAGCATTTGATGGGTCAGTGAAGGAAGTTTTTGGAGAAGTAGAAGTGCCGCTGCAGGTAGGCCCTGAAGTATTTTATGTCGTCTTTCAAGTGATGGACATCAATTCAACCTACAGTTGCCTGCTAGGACGTCCTTGGATACATGCGGCTGGGGCAGTGCCATCCTCGCTTCATCAGAAACTCAAGTTTGTGGCTAGGGGAAAGCTGATAGTGATCTCCGGAGAGGAAGAAACATTGATAAATCGATCACCACCTGAATATTATGTGGAAGCAGCGGAAGAGTCCTTTGAGACTGCTTTCCAAGGATTGGAGATTTCAAACGCTGTCTTCGTCGAAGGTGAGCCTCGGTGGAAGCCTAAGTGGTCCAGGGCTGACATGATGGCTGCAAAGGTGATGCTGGGACATGGGTATCAGATTGGTAAGGGCTTAGGAAAAGCTGCTCAAGGAATTGTAATGCCTGTCCATTTGAGGGGCAATATTGAGAGGTTCGGTGTTGGGTACATCCGAAGTCTTGCTGATCGGGAGAGGCTGGCATCTGACGGGAGGGAGAAATGGCTGGCCAAACTCAGAGGAAGGGCACCCAATCAGGGGAGAATGGTCATCGCTAATCTTAAGAACAACTTCCGGAGTGCTAGTATGCTGAACCCTGACCAGGTTAATGTGGTTGAAGAAGGATCAAGCTCAGGCGGCTGTGCTGTAGGTCTGGTGCGCTGCTGTGCTGCTGGAGAGAAGCTAGAAAACTGGGAGATCATGGATTACCCCGTATTTTTCAATTTAAAGTAATTATCATTGTAATGCAGATCCCTCGGCTCTGCCCAAGGCCTTGGGATATTTCATTCGGGCACACATGTTTTCGTCAAAAATCATCAATCAATAAAGTGTTATTTTGAATTTTCAATAAAATTTCTGTCTTCATCTTTTATCTGTGTTGCTTTTTCTTTGTTTTTATTCGCCGCTCCATTCTAATGCAGATCAAAAATAAACTCTGAAAATAACAATGCCCATAACTCATACTGTGATTTTGATTACCCGGTTAATCAAGCCGAGGAAGATTTTGAGAATGATTGGGATACTCCTCCAGAAATCATGAGAATGGTAGAACAAGAAGAAAAGGTCATCGAGCCCCATGAGGAGTCTACAGAAATGGTCAATTTGGGTACTAAGGAAGACAGAAAAGAGATCAAGGTTGGTACCGCAATGGAGGATAAAGAGCGCAAAAAGTTGATTCAGCTCCTGTTCGACTACGCTGACGTATTCGCATGGATATATCGGGACATGCCAGGGTTGAGCACAGATATTGTTGAACATAGATTGCCGGTGAAATCAGAATGTCCCCCGGTGAAACAGAAGTTAAGGCGGATGAAGCCTGAAATGTCTTTGAAGATCAGGGACGAGGTCAAGAAACAGTTTGATGCAGGGTTCTTAGCTGTGGCAAAATATCCTTAGTGGGTAGCAAACATTGTTCCAGTTCCTAAGAAAGATGGAAAGGTCCGAATGTGTGTCGACTACCGTGACTTGAACAGAGCAAGCCCTAAAGATGATT
The DNA here is from genome assembly GCA_039519185.1 of Astragalus membranaceus. Classification (NCBI taxonomy): domain Eukaryota; kingdom Viridiplantae; phylum Streptophyta; class Magnoliopsida; order Fabales; family Fabaceae; genus Astragalus; species Astragalus membranaceus. The sequence continues at coordinate 55,394,483 of CM076850.1, forward strand.
TCCCTCTACCCCATATTGATGTTTTGGTGGTCAGTACTGCTCAGCATTCGATGTTCTCCTTCATGGATGGATATTCAGGCTATAACCAGATCAAAATGGCTCCAGAGGATATGGAGAAAACCACCTTCGTAACCCTTTGGGGAACTTTCTGTTACAAGGTCATGCCTTTCGGGTTGAGGAATGCCGGGGCAACCTACCAAAGAGCGATGGTAACCCTATTCCATGACATGATGCATAAGGAGATCGAAGTCTATGTGGATGACATGATTGCCAAATCAAAGACTGATGAAGAGCACGTGGTTAACCTGCAGAAGCTGTTCGAGCGTCTCAGAAAGTACAAACTCAGGCTGAACCCCGCTAAGTGCACCTTTGGGGTTAGGTCAGGGAAGTTGTTGGGTTTCATTGTTAGCCAGAAGGGAATTGAGGTAGACCCGGACAAGGTGCGAGCCATCCTAGAGATGCCAGCACCTAAAACAGAGAAAGAAGTTCGTGGTTTCCTGGGAAGACTAAATTACATCTCTCGATTCATCTTCCAGTTGACTGCAACTTGCGAACCAATTTTCAAACTGCTGTGCAAAAACCAAGAGATGAAGTGGAATGATAAATGTCAAGAAGCATTTGAGAAAATCAAGGTGTATCTTCAAAATCCACCCGTCCTAATGCCACCTGTGTCTGGCAGGCCCCTCATCGTATACCTCACGGTGCTAGACAACTCTATGGGCTGCGTGCTGGGGCAACACGATGAGTCAGGAAAGAAAGAACACACGATCTACTACATAAGCAAGAAGTTCACACACTGTGAGACAAGGTATTCATCGTTGGAGAAGACTTGTTGTGCTCTAGCCTGGGCTGCGCATCGACTGAGACAGTATATGCTGAGTCACACTACCTGGTTGGTGTCCAAAATGGACCCAATCAAGTACATATTTGAAAAACCTGCGCTCACAGGTAGAATTGCTCGTTGGCAAATGCTTCTGTCAGAGTATGACCTCGTGTACGTAACCCAGAAGGCGATTAAAGGTAGCACACTGGCAGACTACCTGGCACATCAACCGGTTGAGGATTACCAATCAATGCAATGTGAATTCCCAGATGAGGACATTATGGCATTATTTGACGCAGGGAAATCTCAAGATGATGAAAGGTGGAGAGTGTTGTTTGACGGTGCCTCTAACATGTGTGGGCACGGGATCGGAGCAGTGTTGATCTCCCCAGACAACCGCTTTATACCAGTCACCGCCAGACTAAGCTTCTATGTCACAAACAATATTGCAGAGTATGAAGCGTGTATCTTGGGTATCCAGGCAGCTCTCGATCGGAAAGTCAAGAGGCTCGACGTGTACGGAGATTCAGCTCTAGTTGTCCATCAAGTAAAAGGAGACTGGGAAACAAGAAATTCTGATTTGATTCCTTACCGTGACTACATTCAAGAATTAATCAAGCCCTTTGAGGAAATCACTTTCCAGCACATACCCCGCAGCGAGAATCAGTTGGCAGATGCCTTGGCAACTTTGTCTTCTATGTTCAACGTCAGCTGTGACAAAAGTCTGACGACTGTCAGAATCCAGCACAGAGACAGCCTGCTTATCACTACTGTATGACAGTCGAAGAGGGATCAGATAGTAAGCCTTGGTACCATGACATCAAGCAGTATATCACAAACAGAGAGTATCCTCCCGGAGCTACAGAGAATGACAAGAGAACCCTCAGGAGGCTGTCAACAGGTTTCTTCTTGAGTGGAGACGTCCTTTACAAGAGAAACCATGACTTGGTACTCCTCAGGTGTGTAACAGGAGAAGAATCAGTAAAGATTATGCGAGATGTTCATGAAGGCTCATTTGGGGTTCATTCCAACGGGCACGCAATGGCTAGAAAAATCCTGAGAGCTGGAT